>AP027104.1:72618129-73818129 GCA_028142955.1 Pinctada fucata | reverse complement strand
CTTTTTCTGTTCCCTTTATTGTATCTTTTACATTGTACTTTTGTCAGTCCCACGCAAAAGAAAAGTCAAATTCTTCTGTGCTTAAGAAATACAAGAAACTGTCACATTATCAGTTTAGCTGTCTGTTTGATGTATTTTCAATAGACATTATTCGCTTTTTAATTTACCGCTTTTTTGTACAGTTCGGAATTGATGGGCACGGCGTGAGTAGGCATTATAAAACACGTGTCAGGACAAATCCTACTTAATTGTTCCTGTTAAATCAACGTTATATATCCTCATGTGACCAAAGGGAATCGATTGTAATTACAATGGGTCCCGGACGGATTGAGTAATATGTAGGGAGGATACATATTTACTTAATTTGAATAGCCTGATCGATCAATTTCTTTGTAAGCAACCCCTAAGAAACAAAAGATCTCTATATGGTAAATCGCTGGAGAAATAACATGGATATATATAGTAGATGGATGACACCACGTGATGGTGCTGCTGCCGCCTGCCGGGCGATGCCTCGGATAAATAAGTCACGACGTCATACTATATGGCTCAAACAAATTCAGGAAGATAAATGAGTAAATGGTACAAGATTGGATTACCGAAGACAATAGGGACGTCGGTAGATCACTTAATTTTTAATGTGGACCAGGTGCCTACTTGTAAGATTGGGGATAGGCAGTAACAAATCTTCAGGCATGGGTTGATTTTGGAGGGAGACAAGGTCATCCCTAAAAATGATACAATGAAGCAAAAGCTCCACTAAAGTATACAAAAGTTCCACTAAGTTAAAGAAAAGGTGATGATCTGCAGCATGACCACCCTGCACCCACCCAGCGAAACAGACCCACACGAAAGTGATACGTAAATGACATCAGACAAAATCTACATACCACAAAAAATACACGCCAAAATCACTAGAACACCATACAAAACAATCGAAACAAACGTACAAAAGCATCAAACATTAATCACAACACATAAAAGTAAGGATACCAATGTGCACCTGGCGCCGACTTTGGACGACCATCTGCTATAAGCAAATGTTGTTGTTATCCGGATTACGTGCGCACAACCCTCCCACTTATCCGTATACATAGTTCTCCATAGACGCACAATAGTTGTATAAACATACAACTTCTCACTGTAAGGTGATGTCACAAACAAGACAGTTAAACGCAGCGGTCCTCTGTAACACAAATTCTATGTAAAAGGATATAAAAATCCTATGTCATGCGTATAACAGTCTGTGCTCTGCTGGCTGAAGAAGTCTGACCAACTGTCAGACATTACAGATAATCAGGACCTAGTCTTCTCTGGCGAGATTTAAACAGGGCCCGTCATGGAGTCCTGTCCTCATGGTTGGCCAGTGTGCAACGTTGGGAAAGTCACTGGTACAAAACTGTAGATTGGTCCAGAACCATGCCCAATCCCCTCCGTTCTTTTAATGAAGTTGTAATCATGTCCTCGGTAAAGCAGGCGACCGACATTTTTCTTACATTTGTGGTTGGGTTGAAATTCGATCTGCCTTTGATCCTTCTGAGTTTGTTAACTAAGTCACCATAAAATGAAGTAATGAAATTCCCAATGATACATGTTGTCCCAAATTTTAAAGAAGTTCAGAATAGTTATTGTAAAATTTCCAAAAAGATTTTTACAATTATTACTCTCATTTAACCTAAATCTTTTCCGGGTAGTAAACTTAAAGTTGTGGGTGTTTGATATTCCAATGGGGACATACTGCGGGCCTTTTGTTGCAAATTTAAATTACCATGATTGTGCTCCTTATTGACTTACGGTGTTTCGAACTAGGATACAGTTACTTTGTCTTAGCATCATCCGTCCTGTTGAACTAGATCAATCTTTTTGGACAACAGGCTATTGTATGGAACAGATGACCACTTGTCTGAATAACAAACTTGAACATTTCGATTTCAATAACACTTACTCGATGGATAGCAGTATGCCATCAACAACGGCCTATATCTAGAATTGTAGCTGTGCGTCTTGCCAACAGGGAAGTTTTTCAATGTTCGAAAACATCATTGGTAATCGAAAGAGAAGAAAGTAGATTAAAATCAACCCTGAATTGATGAAAATGATCTGAAAATTTCATGATTATATTGAAAAATCACATTTTAAGATAGAATCATGGATGAGATTTTCCCAATTTGTACGATTGTCTCTAGAAGTAGGCAAATCAGAACACTCTGAAGATGCGATCACATATGACAATACAGTGAACATTTTGCCGAATAATGTGATGTCTGGTGTCTTTGTATAAAACCCAGATTTAGTACTGTCACAACTATTACCTACTCAGGAAGATAGCTGGATAAAGGGGTTAACTTGCTTATGCATTTATTTGCATGGGACATTCCTGAAATAAATACTGTTCAAACCAACTAATACCTGGAATATTGACTAATATATAACAGCAAACTTGTCAATGAACTAATCTGCTTTTGTCTTTAAAGAAAGAAAAAAGACGAACGCATTACATTTAGCTATAAGAATACAGGAAAAAAAATGAAGGTGGAACAAAATGCCTCTCTTTGCAATAAAGTAATACAGATTTCTCCTTATTTCTCTTTCGTGCACACAGCTTATGGACAATATTCAGAGGAATGAAGGAGGATTAACGTGACTAGAGAAGGCTAAGCCGGCATGACGAACAATTCTGAATGATTATTAACATGGTAATTCTACGGCAAATGATTGCCGATGTTTTTTTTTCTCTCTTTTTAAAATAGACATTTTATCCGACGTTTATGTTTTGTTTTCTATCTGTCATTAAAGAATTATAGAATTAAAGCTTTCACAATCTTTGGCAATATTACATTGTTTAGATTGAAGATCGTTCACGAGGTTTAAGTATGCGAAACGTGCATGTCTGGTCCATGCTGCAAAATTTATCAGTTCTAAAATGATGCTATTAAATTATTTGTAAGACTTTGTGAGTGCCAGGAGTCCCGAGCGCACATGTTACCAAGTTTGAAGAAATTAAAGAAGATCCCGACGATAATCTCAATAGCACTCACAATAGAGCAAAAATTTGAGCATCGACGGACCCCTAGCAAGCTAGAGATGGGTCAGGTGCTCGGGAGGAGCAAGCATCCCCCGTCACTTCGGTTGATCGTTTCTTCGTCGCAATCGAAAATTTCTGTTATCAAAATTTCTTGAAAATTCTAAAACGTCGATCCTGTAGCATCATACCCCATCCATCCAGCTACGTCTTTCGGAACATTTTTGGACATAAAGACTTTCTCATTCTTTAGTCATATTACATTGATTAGATTGAGAATCACTGACGAGGGATAAGTACCCGAAACGTGCATGTCTGGTCCATGCTGCAAATTTATAAATGTTCTTAAATGATGCTATTGAATTTGAAGACGTTAAACATTTTTATTATACCTCTACTGATTTTTTCCTATATAAAAAGAGACTCATTAAATTTAACTAAATCCCTGAAAATCGCCTGATAAGACTATTTCCCTGCAAAGGGGTGCGTTAGTTGAGAAGACTATTTCCCTAGGGAGTTAGTCTCAAAATGGGGCGGAGCTTCTTTGGGGGTGTGTCAGTATCAGCCAATCAGCGCCGTTGCAGGTTGATCGGATGATGTGAAGGTTGATCGGATGACGCTATCAATACGCGAGCAGAGTAATACGCCTCCTATCCGCTTAGCACATAAATTAATCCGCAACATAATAAAACAATCAAAAATTAAACATGTATGAGTATGATAAATGATGTTTCTGTTTATCTTATCATCAAAAATTAATATTTTCCGTTACTCAGTCATTCAGTCGAGAAGGCAAGGCAAAATCATTAGAATTTTCATTTGAACCCTGTGAACCTAAGAGATATGTTCGTTTCAGTATAATGTTTGTTTCGGTATACCTAAGAGATATGTTTGTTTCAGTATAATGTTTGTTTCGGTATAATAAAACAGTTAAAGTATACCATTGAGGGAGTTAGCACGATTCTGGTTCCCCTCGACCAGACCTATTTCCCTCGGCTTCGCCTCAGGAAATAGGTCTGGTCTCGGGGAACCAGAATCGTGCTAACTCCCTCAATGGTATACTTTAACTGTATAGTATTACTTGGTGAGTGTCACTGCTGGTGGACTTGGTGACCTCGAGGGCACATGTAGCCAAGTTCGATCAACTTCGGTTGATCGTCTCTTCAACGCATTCGAAAATTTCTATTGTCAAAATTTCTTGAAATTCCTAAAACGTGGATCCTTCACTTTGGCTTTATATTAACTGATTGACATGAAGTACTACTGACGAGGATTAAAGTATCCGAAACACGTGTCTAGTACAACAAAATTGGTACTATAGAGCAGATATTTTAATATTGACAATTTCAACCCCTAGGATTGTATCGCTGCTGGTGGACTGTAAGTCCCCGAGGATATCGCTCACCTAGTTTTAGTGTTTACGCACTGCATTGAAATATATTCCATATTTCCTGTCATCAAATTAGACCTAAATTTCTAAAACTAAAGGGTATCTTCCTCTTTGCATAGCTCTGTCCTTAGATGGGTTTCAGCATATTTTTTTCGGTCATTTTTAGAATTAAACTCCTTGCGCCTACCCTCTAACGAATTTTGGCCATATTTTTCACTTAAATACGCTTCTGAATCAACCCTACACAAAATTTGGAGCCGCTCATTTTTGGAAAAGGAAATTAAAGCTCTGTATTGTAGATTGAACCAGAAAAATTCACTTTGGCTTTATTTAAACTGTTTGACATTCATGAAGTACTACTGACGAGGATTAAAGTATCCGAAACACGTGTCTAGTACAACAGAACAAATATTTCAATATTGACAATTGAAACATCATATCCCAACCATCCTGTTACGTCTTTCGGTACATTTTCTGGACATAATAACTTTCACACTCTTTTGTCGTATTACATTGTTTAAACTGAGGATCACTGACGAGGGATAAGTACCCGAAACGTGCATGTCTGGTCCATGCTGCAAATTCATCAGTTCTTTTAAGAATGATGCTATTGAATTTGAAGACGTTAAATATTTGTACGACTTGGTGAGTGTCACTGCTGGTGGACCAGGAGTCACCGAGGACACACGTCGCCATCTTCAACGCATTCGAAAATGTCTTTCTGTTATCAATATTTCTTGATCTTTCTAAAGCGTGGATCCTGTAGCATCATATCCGACCGATCCTGCTGCGTCTTTCGGTACAAAAGTTCACACTCTTTGGCCAAATTACATTATTTGAGGATCACTGACGAGTGTTAAGTACCAGAAACGTGCATGTTTGGTCTATGCTGCAAATTTATCAGTTCCTAAATTATGCTTTTGAATTTGAAGACGTTTCACATTTCAACAAATAACAAGAAACACCCAATTATATGATAGAAAAGTTTCGGCCTCTTGGCCTCTTTGAAGTTGAAGCACAGGTAAGAAATTTCCCTTAAAATTTTATTTCTATTGAGTATTTCATATTATTTACATACTTCCCTAAGTGAGACAGTACTTTATTCTTTGAAATTTTCTAAGGTGGCAAACAAAGTCAGTTCTATACTTGTGTATTTTTTGGTGAATACAATGATAAAGTTTTATGTGATGACATGGTTGATGAATGGATCTTTGACCTTGACATTTATGACATTAACAGACACGTTGACTGTATAATATAAGACCATTGCTGGCGGACAGTCTGCTCCAAAGTCATTAAGTTCCATTGGGATCAATTACATGAATCAAGCGATTTTACGCAGACACGCGCCTGCTGAACGAAGGTCCCGTTCACTAGGTACCATTCCTCTTCCGTATTGATGAAATATAGAAATACTAATCTAGATTTGGAAACAGATGACGCGGAAACGAAATATCATACTGATAATGTTACAAAAATCAATAGAAACATAAATCGAAGCGTAAAAGGATAATTAGTTTCCTGTCTATTTAATGCACCTATTAGCTAATATTTGACGAAGAATTATTACTGGTTTACTTAACAGTAAAAACAGATGAAGTATTTACTGATACTTACATCAAAGCTTGATACAGATCCCCAGGAAACTTTACTTCACTCCTAAAAAGGAATTATTTGATAATCAATCACATAGAAGAGGAGATAACTGTAGGTCCGTCACACCATAGTGACAAGAATAGTTTGTTGTCTGCGAAATTTCATGCTCGTTTCGGTTCACGTAAAGCATGACAGGAATCGATACATAAAACGAGAGCTCAAAGCCTTACTAGTTAAACATGATGCTTCCCCATCAATATTCGGTTGGAACATCGCATCAATTTACTGTACTTAGGGGACTCTATGCTTTAAATTGTATAAAGGGGCATCAATATCAAAAGCTCTTTCTATATATATGTACCGGTATTTGTACCCTTACTGTTCAATACTTTCTAATCCCTAGAAATTAATTGTCAAAACGTATATAGATTAAACATAAAAAAGCTACCAACAAATAAAATGATGATATTTTCAGTCATAAAACCCCCTAGTATTCCCTTCCATCTTCATACGGAAGTAACTCTACGATCATGAATTCGGAATGAAGGACCCCCCTTTCCATACAAAAGTAACCCTAAGCTTATGAAGTCTGGGTGAAGGAAATACCCCATTCCCATTTATTAGACGGGATGAAAGAAGTAGAATGATAAGACAAAGATCCCAAACGAGAACACGTGGCAGCGACTACAGCACTTGTAAGACAAAAACAACGAATACCACATAAAATCAACACCAATAAACAGTTGGGGACAATCAGAACACTTAACTAATAAAGTATACGCACCATCGACACTCGAATGACAAAACATACTTGAATATGTACCAGAGACCTACATTGGAAGCACACCTGAAGAAAATTCGGATTATCTGTACATAATACTCAAAATAATCTAGTCAGAAGTCATTGGTCATGAACCTATCATTAGGGGTATTTTAAGATCAGGAGCCTGTTTTTATAAAAATACTTACACTCTTTTTTTCGTTTTCGTAACTTTTGATAGCTTAGTACATCTTATAAACTAAAAATGGCGATGTTTTGTTTCTGAATTTATATTTAGTATATTCTTAGACGTATCATAATAAGGGGTGCTTGTACATGTATCTCCCTGATGACAAAGCTCTTTCCTTAGCTGGTTCTTTGGCAGAAGTTTTAGGTCATATTTGGAAGTTCGCTTCTATTAAATATTTGGATTTCCTCTATTTTTGTTTCGCACATCTCTGATGAGACATTACATGATGAAATGCACATGTGGTGCAATGTAAATTTTACAAAAGAAAATACATTTCAATATTGCTAATTTTAAACAGGTTGGTATCTTAATGGTGTACTATTATAGTTCTTGAGGACACCGTTCGCCTACTTTCACAGTTTTTCGACATTTGACTTGAAATATATCTATAAACTCACAGTGTTTTGCACTTGACTTGACATAAACGTAAATTCTCCGTCACAGAATTTCATAAATAATGACAACTTAAAGGGGTATCTCCCTGATGACATAGCACTGTCCTTAGCTGGTCCTTTTTCATATATTTTAGGTCATACTTACACTTCTTTCGCTCTTTATTTATTCGATTTTCAGATCTTCCCAATTTTGGCTTTGAGCATTACTGATGCGACAATACTTGTTTAAATGCACTTATGGTACAATGTAAATTTTACGATAGAACTTATATTTCAAAATGGATAATCTTGAGCTTGCTTTTTTGGAATGCTCTTATATCTAACACATACTTGCCTTCTGTTTGAATGTCTCATACTGTACGTATAATATTGTGTTTAATGATGAAGTCAACAGCTGGGACTTTCTGACATATTATTCAATTGTTAAACGTCTTCAAATTCATTAGCATCATTTTAGAGCAAATAAATTTACAGCATGGACCAGACATGCACGTTTCGGATATTTAACCCTCGTCAGTGATCCTCAATCTAAACAATGTAATGTGACTAAAATTTGTGAAAATTATGTCCTAAATATACCGAAAGACGTAGCAAGATGGCTGGGATATGATGCTACAGGACCCAGGTTTTAGAAATTTGAGAGAATTTTGTAGATAGAAATTTTGAAATGCGTTTGAAGAAACGACCAACTTCAAAACACGATTTCGCTAAAAGTTTGCGTAATTATCGTCAGGATCTTCTTTAACTCATTGGAGGACTATGGATTAAAAATAAAGAACTCTCCGTCCCCTTGGAGTAAAAATTAAAAAAAATGTAAGAACATGAATCGATGACCTTCGTGCTTTATTAAGCCTTTGATCATTGATTTATCAGTCATATTACTTATATCTAAGATGCATATTCGAAAAGTAAATCCTAGTTTTGATGTGCCTGTCAGGTTTGGCAAGCCATCTCTTGATATTACGATATATCTGGTGTACCTAAAGCCCTCTGGAATTGGAGAGTGCAAATAAGTTACACGTCTCTGTCATCCGAGAATCGGCGACGATGTTCATCTCGACTGCAGATATTGTCTGGGTCATATTCAAGGTAAAAGAACTCTGATTGATTCAGATCTGAGCAAAAAGTAGAAAAAAGGAGATAAAACCCAAACGCCAGCGAAAATACGTTCAAGTACTTCCCTAATAGAGTGATATCGTATATCAAGGAAATATCAAGGAAAAACCTCCATGAACGTGCAAGGACATTTGATGTGTTATGTCAATTTGTTTTCTAACCTCAATAAAGATACATACAAGTGCATCCACAATCAAATTCTCTTGGCAAAACTGTGAGTGTCGCTATGTCCATCATAACAAGAGATAATTCCACCTGTCACCTTGTATCACATCTGGTTCTCCATGGGTCTTCTTGGCCAGTTTCTTAATCGAACATTGGATTAATGGATAGTATTTGTTCACTTTGACACAATACTCATAAGTGAACCATAAACAAGTAGGAAATGAAAGTCAGACACAAAACCAAAAATAAGAATCCAAAAATCACAACCAATAGGTATACAAATCTTGAAAAATATCAAACAGAACTTTCTCACGATAAAGGAAGAAGAGGTCAACATCAAACAGACGGAGACAATAACACAGTACATTAGACACAAGAGGGACAACACTTTCTAATGAACAATCCCCGGTGGAAGAATGGAATTGATTGTAAGAAATGATTTATAGGTGGCACTGTTAAATGAATTTAGAGTAAGGAAACTGCCAAATTCATTGTAGGTGGCGGTACTGATTTCAATGATCCCATAGCTTGCCAAATATGCTGATTTCTTGGTGAACTTGCTATTTCAAAATCGAAACACTATGAGCACTGAAGATTACCACGCCGACAAACAGTAAAATACTATATGTAATACAATGTTTAGAAAATACTCTTGAGCACAACAAAGAATACAATCAACTCAAACGTAATCACCGCGTGGGATCGAAACGATTCCTTAGACAGTTTTTGGTATTTTGTCATTTTCAAAGTTTAACTTTAAAAAACTGATGAGCCGTTGCAGTATGACAATTAATGCCTTATAAATCAATCCATATCGTGTAGGTATATTAACAGTTCATAGTTTCTGCAAACACTTCAATAGTTTGTCGACGACAGAAACGTTCTTGGCCTAGCAGAACTCTTGAAGTGTTTGCAAAAACTTTAGACTTTTCAAATATATAAACGATATGGGTTACTCATTATATATAGGCATTGCCCTACTGCAACGTCTCATCCGTTTTGTGCAGTATCACTTTAAAAATGACGAGAAAACAGTCAAAAACCTCCGTAAGGAATCACAACATCAAACGTTTCGATACCACGCGGTGGTATAGACCGAGAACATGCCAAAATTTTATTCTTGAGGTGGTACCAAAATACCAACTCAAATATAAAATTTTGGCCTGTTCTCGGTCTAGCGGTGGTAATGCAAAGAAGCAAAAGTATATCCCCAATGGAGATGACATCAGGTGCCCGGGAAGAGTAAGCATCTCATGTTTGCTAGAAAAACCCGTCACTAAATTAAGCCGCGCAGAAAAAAGTCATATCCGGTGAATTTATTAAATTCGTTGTTTTGGATGGTTCTAACCCAGAATGGAGGACAACGAAAAGTTATAATTTTTTATATTTTCATTGTATCGTCAAAAAATTCGGTGACAAAGCCATGCAGGCGCTCACAAATGTACCATTGGTTTAGTAGTTTTTGGTTAGTCTCTTGTACGTATCAACTTTGTTGGCGGTATCTGTACAAGTACTACATGGACAATTTGTATTTAAACTACAGGTAGAACAGTTTCTTTTCTTATACTAGAAAATACAAAAAAAATGAAAACAAAAATTAAAAAACATCGAATGATCTCGTTTCCTATACTCTACTTGTCTAGTGATAGGGCTTTAATATGTTGAAATGTGGAGTGTTGATTGCTTTAATTGTGTATGATGAAAAATGAAAGCTCACGAATTCTGCATAGGAATCGCATACATAACACGAGTTTTATTGATTCTTGTGCTTTGATACGCAACAGGGCAATTTAATATCAAAATCCGTAATTGCATCCCGCTAAAACTGAGCATGGTTTGTGTTAAAACGGACATAATGATGTTATCCGTAATCGAATCAATATTTACAAGTACTCAACAAGACAAGTGGCAAATAAATATTTTTTTTTGGTATAAATTCATTTCATTTCACCAGATTTGATCACAAACGGTAATGTTGATGGCTCTAATGTAATCTCATACATAGTAAACCATGATATGAATGTTTGTTAAATGAAATTCCAATAAACAATTATTATAATCAGAAGACCTGCATGTTTGAGTGCAAAACTGGAATGTTCGCACGACGTTCAATATATTTCCACGGATTTCAAATGGCAATAATAACTTTTTGAGAGAAATGGGGCTTTGAAATATTCTCACCGGGTACCTGCATATCTCAAAGTCGGTACCAATCCCTAATTTTTGTCAACTTCTTCGAGGTGCTTGCAAGTACGGCGGGTTGGGATTACGACCTGACGTATTCGAACTTATCGGTCAAGTGCGATGTTCTGCGATATTTTACGTAAAATCACATTATTGGCACTCATTCTGTCGTAATAATTCAGTGCAACAATCCGTATATTTTTTTATACGCATTTCAACCTATACATGTTATAATGCCTCATTAGTGATACTCGAGGCCGAAGGAGAGGGAATACAGATAGTGTATATATTGAGAGCGAAATTCTAAATACCTAAAATGTATACCAAAGTGCCAGCTAAGGACAGAGCTTTGCCATGAGGGAGGTACTCCGTATAGTTTTAGAAAAAAATATCAAATTAAGTTTCAGAAAAATTACAAAATGCATTACATGTCAGTGCTGAAGCATAGATAAAACAGGCGATTGATATCATCGGGGACTAACGGTACACCAGTAGAGATACCAATCTAGTGGTTGAAATGATCGATATTGATATATATATATGTTCTATCGTAATCGTTCAGTCCACCATATGCGCATTTTAACAAGTAATATCTCATCAGTGATGTTCTAGGACGGAATGACCATCCTTAGTCCACTCACCAATTAGTCTCATCTACTTACTTAGATACTATAACTTGCATCATATGTGTAACATGATTCATGTGATATTTGAATTTGTTTAAACTATACTGATAAGCACGGCACGGCTTTTTATGCGCCTCCTACAATGCATTTCGTATTTGCACTTGGCCCTTGAGGTTGCTCATTAGATAAAGTTGCCCTTCGTGTTTCTATCTCAGTCATTGCCTCTGTCTGTTTGTCCTATTGTCTTTTCTCGCGAGACAGTTCTGTTTTACATTTTCCCCCAAGAATCTGTAAGCCTTTTGACTGTGCTTTTTGACATCTGATTTGGGGATTTGTGTTTGACATTCATTCACTGACTTGAACTAGTGAGGTGTATTTTCATGGTTTTGGTTTTTGGGTGACCTGTTGTGACTATCGTTCACATGAATGAGGACTTTTAGGATATCTATATCTTTTGTTTTTAAAACAAAGTATTTTCAGAATAAAAATAATCTTAAGAATTATGATGTTCTTTTCACATGAATATTATAGAATTTGTATGAAGTTTTCAAAAACACAGATGGAATCGTAAGCTTTGTACATGTAACGATTTTGAATGAGTGATCAGTCTTTTATCGATTTACATTAGTATCACATCTATTTTTATTATTATAGATGACTTTTTGTATTTGAAAAACATGTTAATATTCATTTACTTATTAGATTAAAATATTGATGATGGATATACTATTTACACAAATAATACGGCGTTAATCAGGTAGGTCCATTCTTAAATTTGACTGTATAAATGCTCTATAAAACCGACACTTCATATGTTAAACATTGAGTGTAATGGAACGGAAAATTAAATAGACAAATACATTTAATCAAAAGATATTACAGTATGTGCCATCTATTGAACAGTATATATACGAGGCATTGTATCAGATATTTAACGCCGAATGTGCAAAGCTAAATAAGGGATTCCACGGAGGTATACATTGATTAAAATACGAAACAGTACAAAGCGCTTTAAAATTTGCAATTGATAACATCGTTCTCTTACAAGGGCATGTCAAAAGAATCCTCGTTTGTCATGACGTCTTATGGTATCAATCTTCCCTCTTTCCTTCGACATCGCATTTATAACAAACTTCAGAGATTTTCATTACGAAGAATAAATTTACGAGAAATTTGGATACAGTTGTCGGAAATTAGTTGCTTTTTATGTCATATATACCAGATTATAATTTCCTTTATCATAAGGAAGCAACACGGAATTATTCAGACCTGGCCTTTAACTAAGAACCAAAATCAATATTGATCTTAATGATGACCGATATTAAAATAACTATTAGTCCTTATATATTACCTACCCGTCTTTGTGTCGTAATTAAAATGCAGTATTACAGCCACCCTGTAAAAATTAATGGTAAGTATTTAATATAAAAGATTTTAACGTGAGAAATATTTTCTAGTTTCAAGAATACTGAAAATTTTTGACACAAAATCGCAAAATGGTAAGTCAAATATTTTTAATATTAATTAAAAGTCGTCAAATAAAACAAACTCTTTTTACATTTTTTTGACCGCGTGGTCTTTATCAAGAAAATTTTACATAGTCCATTTGGACGTTTCATAGACTTTATATTGTGTCTGTAAAATTTTCTTGATAAAGATGACGCGGTCGAAAATTTGAAAAAAGAGTTTGCTTAATTTGATGATTTTACACTACTTCCCAAAGGAAGATTACTTTGGACATTAATGAAAATACTTTCACAAAAGTTTTAGACCTTAATTTTCTTCTTCGATTTACTTGTATTTTTTTAAAAGTGATATTAAAGTTAATCTGGAACTCAGTTCTTCATGGAAACACTGATTTTTTTTTAATTTTGAAATTAAAATGACGTAAACTTATAATTGTTCTTAACACCACTTTTATTCCAAGTTGCATGAAATACTGAATTGAATTTACATCAGTTCTATACATAATTATTGGGCAATATTTATGTGACTAAATGACTGGGTTTTTTCTCCCTATAGACATAAGAATTAAATACCATCCAGTAAAATGAGAGGAGCGGAGGAGCCACAGGCCAGTGACATGGTCTCCCCAAGAAACGGAGGAGACTATGTGTCACCCAAGGACTCCGATCTCATGTCACCACGGAACACCGACCTTATGTCACCACAGCAAAGTAGCTATACTGCCAAGTCACCCGTGACACCTAAAGATCCCCTCCAAGAACCAAGGGATGATGTAAGATTTCTTTATGTATATATATAGACATCTGATAAAACAATATTGAACGTCTCATGGAATAAATATAGTGAAATATTTGATAAAAGGTTTAAAAGTTGTAAGATGCATGGCTACAAAAATTAGATAAATAGATAAGTTGTTGAGGCAGTATAGAAGCAAAGAAGAACGATCTATAACTTGAATTAAGCTCCCGGTAACTCAATAGACATGCGAACGTAATCAGAATTGACATCATGTCCCCGCAAAAGTTCAGAGCCACATAGATATAGAATAGATCTCCGGCAAGATTACCTGCATTGACCACAGCGGAACACACCCACAGGATACAGCAAACATCAGACAAAACAACCCCAACAAACAACAGGGAATATGTGGATGCTAAAGGAATCTGAAATCGATAATGGGAGGGAGAGAGGGCGATGATGGTGAACTAAAGATGGAATTACGGGACATGGTTCATAGAAATAAGTCTTTTCTCTCGTAGGTTCAAAAGCTAACTATTATAAAAGCAGGACAGGCAGATGAATTATCCAGATGATGCGTTTAATAAGCATCCTACTATCGCAAACATGACAGAAAAAGCGGAATTGGGTGAAATGCATACTTGTATTACATACATGTATGTACTTTCATTACGGGAAGGGATAAATTCTCATACGTTTTTAAGTGATATCTTTTTTTAAAAATGATTCATACAGGTCATCATTTTTAAATTTCATAATTTGTGTTTTTGCAGTCTGGTGTGGCTGAAGTAATTGAAGGGTATCCTCCCCCACGCCCTCCTTCTCAGAAGAAGAAAAAAGATATCATATCAGCCTCAGAAATTAGGGAGGCAGACAGAAAGGCTAGCGATGTAAGCTGTCTTGATCAA
Organism: Pinctada fucata; assembly: GCA_028142955.1. NCBI lineage: Eukaryota > Metazoa > Mollusca > Bivalvia > Pterioida > Pteriidae > Pinctada > Pinctada fucata. The sequence goes on along the minus strand of AP027104.1, from coordinate 73,803,512 downwards.
TGTAATATATATGGGTTTTTGCTGATTTGCTTTTCTTATAAATTCTTTTCTAAAATTATTTCATTATGGAGAACAGGTAGGACGTAAGAAGATGAATAATTTGTTTTATATAAAATCTATTTTTAGATAAACGTTGAAGATTTTTCCACCATGGAGGAACTTACCAATCACATTACAAACTCGATATCACGTGACGTGGTAAAAGCTCGCGCCCTTTTTAGCTGGTTGTGTTCACAGAAGATAAAGGAAGCATCTTACAATAATGCTGAAAGGGACAGTCCTGCAGAGGCACTCATGAAAATGAAAAATGGACGGCTGTCTTATACATCTATGTATACTATGCTATGTCGGTATGTATGGAAGTCTCTTTTTAAGAACGTGTATTATCAGTAGTGGATGTTCCTTATTTCACGTATAGATGTAATGATCTTCGATCGCCAGTAAAATCATCTTGATGAATGCTGTATACATGTATAATGATATAATTAGGTTTTGAATTTAAAATCTTTCATAAAATATCGTTTTATTTACAGCTCGGCAGACATTCCATGCGTCATTATCCACGGGTATGCCAAAAGTGTTGCTTATGAGATAGGTGATAAAAGTCTGAATAATCTAACCAACTCATGGAATGCCATATATGTGGCCAGTGCTTGGCGACTCGTATTCCCGCTCTGGGCCTGCAGGGTTTCCATGGGAAGACCAGTAAAAGGTATGATTAAAGTGTGACCAGAGCTTCTTCAGTTCATCTATATGACGTCAACGTGACGTAGATAACGTATCAGCCAGCCAAGATAAAAAAAGGCGGTATTTTCAAATACTTATTTTTTTTTCAGATAAGGACAATCAGCAGGTCGGGGTGAACACTACAGAAGGTGTTTTCACAGATTACTACTTTCTCACAGATCCCGAAGAATTCGTATACAGATGCTTTCCAGAAAAACCGGAGTGGCAACTTACTCGTACGCCAATTTCAAAGGAAGCATTTCTAGACCTCCCATTTCTACGAGCTCCATTCTTTGATCGTGGTTTGAAGTTGATGACAAGAAACTCTTGTATCTTAGCATCAACAACAGGACAAATGGACGTGTCAATAAAAAGCCTTGATATAAATATGGACCTTCTCATGTCATGTGAACTACTGTATTTAGACGAAGAGTCATCGAAGCCGCTATCTTCAGATATTGAACTTGGTAATCAAGTGGCTGTTCTCAATCAAAAGTCAAGAACAACTCTAAGGGTTCGGTTTCCCCAACAAGGGTTTTACCAGTTAGACGTGATAGGAGGACTTGACACAGAACCAGATGAGTTTTCACCAGCGTGGTTGTGCTCTTTCAAACTTGCATGTTTGCAGAAACCACCGAATCCGACTGCATATCCCATAAAACCTCCCTTTGGATTCGGTCCACGATTAGGAAGGAGAAATAAAGACTCGGCTAAAAGACATGAAGACTTGACATTGGATGATCCTTCTCATAAAGGACATACCATTCCGATTCATGTGAATAAGGAAGTGGATTTAAAGTTCGAGATAACGAAACCGGGTATTCACGTACAGACAAAACTTGTTAGCCTGTTTGTTTCAAAAGATGAGTTGCGGCAATATGTGAAACACAAAATCTTAGGGAACAAACTGCACATAAATGTTGGTGTGCCTCAAAATGGTGAATATGCCTTACAGATATTCACACGAGATGCAAACGATGAAACGTTCGATAACGCTTGCAGCTATCTCCTTGCATCAGAGAAAAAACGAAATGTCCATGAGGATACACGAGTTAAACGCCGAGCGTATGAAGTAAGCACAATATTTTTTTAATTTTCCGTAATTAAGCTTTTTTATGATTTCGTGGTTAGAAAGTTCTGTTGGTTGGCCACGAGAAATGGTTTGAAATAAATTTATATTCAATTTTTATTTTAAAGTCATCAAACAGATTATTTGAATTGATATTTGTGTCACTAATGCTGCTTGTTACTCCAGCGTTATTTATGAATTCGCGTATCTGGTTTTGCTCACCGTTCCATATATATATTTCGACTTCTGAGTATTTTTTTTTTGTGGTAATGTAAGGAGGGAATCTCCAAAATGACTCGACTGCAGAACGAAACTTATCGAAAATTATCTCATGCGAAAACATATAGTAGACAAGCACAAAAATGCGACATCAAAACATAAAAATGAAAAACATAAACATAAAAAAACATAAAAATGAAAAACACATGTGAAGCAATGCGACCAATGGGCAATCGATGCCGACTTGGTCTATGACAATGTCTTTGATTTCACTGGCTTTGTAATAATACATGTATTTTGAGGATGAAAGGCAAAGATCAAAGCAAATTCAGACGGCAAAACTTAACTTTGAACCTTTGATTCCTATTAAGTAAAATGTTCTAAGGTCATGGTAACTATTTAAATGTGTTGAAGTACCTTATGGAGATTCTAGAAGAGTACATTAAACTTTTTGTAGATACATATGAGTTAAAGAGGATCCTGACGATAATCTCAACAGCACTCACAATAGAGCACAAAATTGAGCATCGACGGACCCCTAGCAAGCTAGAGGTGGGACCAGGTGCCCAGGAGGAGTAAGCATCCCGTGTTTAGCTAACCGCCGTCGATGTTCACGCACAAAACTGAAAACAATATCTAAAAAAACGTGCACTCTCTGAGATTATGTCTATATAGAAATTGCTATGGCGACCATGTCAGGAAAAAATGTCGGTTGATGGTGGTTAAAAGCATGATGTGTGCATGTCTGGTCTATGCTGAAATTTACCTGTTCTTAAATGATGCTATTGAATTTGAAGAAGTTTAACATTATATTCGATTGGTAACCTTATCTCTGTATTTTTTCCTTTCCATTTTTGTTGCTATTTGAAGCAAGCTATTTGTACTTTTCACTTCGTCAGTGACGTCAGTTTTTAGAGCTATATATATTTTACAGAATGCTGCTGAGAAACGTGCAAGAGCCCTTCTCCAAGATAGTTTAGATTCCCAAAATCCGGAGAAAATGAAAAAAGCCATTGAGAAATTCCAAGAGTATGGTCTAGACGATGGAGGGGTCATCCAAAAGGCACACGACAAAATGGAATATGCGAAACTAAATCAAGGTATAGGAACTGCAACATTTCAACAATTACATAGAAAATGGGTCAACTATTGAATGTTTATACCCAGCTAAAACAATTAATACATCGAATAAAAAAGCTAATTGGTAAGTTCAGAGATACGTACTTTTAGATATGTCATTTTGTTTTGAAGCCTTGCGTGAGGGGATTTTACGGCGAAATCGAGAAGTTCTTGAGGAATCAATCTCCAACGCCAAAAAGTCTGAATACAAAGATAAACTTAAACATCTCACTGCCGAAGCAGAGGAGGTATTGGAGAGTGTGAAAAAGGTCAAACCTTTTTCTCATGATATATTAGTACTATCAAGGAAAACTGTATCGGAGTTAAAAACATACACCCACCCGCCCAGTGAGCTAGTATGGGACGTCATGAGGGCGACATACTTGATACTTGGTGAACACAGGATTAGATTAGAGGTAAGAGTCATCTGTAACGACCCCCTATCATTGTTACCTATGTGCATAAATGTGTTATGAGAACTTCCAAGATACTTATCAATAATAATCATTCATCTTAATCAGTTACCTACATGTAATTAAATCATTATTATTAAGTTTTGAGTTTTAAAGTCATGAACGTAGTTTTTGGTAATGGAAATTTTATCTTCAAATTTTATCTACATCTTCAAATTCAATAGCATAATTTAAGAACAGATATTATGATAACAGAAATTTCCGAATGCGTTGAAGAAACGATCAACCGAAGTTGATCGAACAAGGCTACATGTGCCCTCGGGGACTCCTGGTCCACCAGCAGTGACATTCACCTAGTGGTACAAATGCTGAACGTCTTTAAATTCAATAACATCATTTAAGAACAGAAAAAAATTGAAGCATTGCCCAGACATGCACGTTTCGGGTACTTAAGCCTCGTCAGTGATCCTCAATCTAAACAATGTAGTATGACCAAAAGTTGCGAAAAAATGATATCCAAAAATGTACCGAAAGACGTAGCAGAATGGGTGGGATAAGATGCTTCAGGACCTATGTTTTAGAAATTTCAAGAAATTTTGATAACAGAAATTTCCGAATGTGTCGAAGAAATGATCAACTCATTAACTACACTGGATTCATTAAAGCCAAACTATTACAACTCATAACAGGTACTTAATGATGTAGCGTCACTTACTAGTATTTTAAAATCCTGGATTATTCATGTTTGTAGGAATGGGAAGATATACGTGTGCTGCTTGGTCGTACAGGTAAGGATCGCCTGCTGCAGAGGATTAATGACTTTGACACCGACTCAGTCGATTTCGAAGCATTGAAGGAAGCCAACAAAATTCTGAGAAAATATACAGAAGAGATTGTTAAATCCTGCAGTGTGGGTGTGGGCACATTCTATGTCTGGGTGCGTATTCTTTTTATCTTGAAGATAGTATTAAACGCGCAGCTATCGAACTATTTTCCGATTAAAATTCATATAAGGGGATAGATCAGGAACTATCGTACATGTAAATAAAGGTGTTCGTTATATGTCCGTACGGACAATACTAAGCTTACAGTGAAAGAAAATAGATTTAGATAGGAATTTTCTATTTTAATTTTAGCGTTACGTCGTAGACTCAATGTTAAACATCGGCGACGTCACGCAAATTCCCAAACTTAGACTTCTATTTTCTTTCGCTGTGACCGTAGTATTGGTCGTACGGACACATCACACACACCGCTAGTTACAAGAATTCGAGATCTATCCCCTATATGAATATCAATCTGAACATTTGATGACAAGGTAGAAAAATCTACAGTCTTGTACCAGCGCATTCTTCAGACTTGCACTCTAACTGACTGGGACGACGGGACTCCATGACGGACCATGTCCAAATCTAAGACTGGGCTCCGACCACCTGTCCTCTCTGAATGACAGTCGGGCTCCTCGGGCGATAACTTGCATGAGCTCCCTATAGCCGGCAGAGCACAGACTGTATTACGTAACCCTCTTTTTATATCCATTTACATATTCATGTGTTTTGCTTTGGCCTATTGCTGTCTGGTGTGATCATCTAACAGTGAGGAGGTTGTTTTACACTACAATGGTGCGTTCTTCGAGACGTTTGGTAGCAGGAAAAGTGGGAGGCTTGTGCGCACGCAATCCGGATAACCACACTGTCTGCTACTTGCGTAGCAAATGGCCGTCCTAAGTCGGCACCAAATCACACATTGGTCTCGTTGGTTTATGTATAGTCTATCTGTAACGTGTGTCTCTTTTTCGTCTCTTGCTGTGCTCGTCTTTGTGGTTTCGCATCGGTGTTTTGCTGTTGGTGCTGCAACAGGGTCTGATTGGAGATCACCCTTCTTCAATTTTCGGATTTCTGTACGAGCTGCGCGGCGTGTTTATGAACTGTTATACACCACAAAGATGGAAAAAAATCGAAAACAGCTTGATAAGTCCCTCCTTTGTCCATTTCGAGCTGAGGCAGACCTGATGTATTTTTTATGAACTTCTCATTGCTACATATTTCCTTGGTGTGTTTTTTTTAGATTATTATGTAAACCATTTTTTCGAGACAAAGAAAACTGACATTTGTTTTTACAGTGCACCAGCATACTGGCTCACTTTGGCTTCGTCGACGGAGTGGCGCCCCCGACACCAAAGATACAGAAAAAGGAAGTGAAAGTAAATAATGATACCGCAAATACTGGACAAAGTGACAAAACTGAAAACAAAACTGACAATCAATATGGATATAATTGAATCAGATGTGTTATGACTGACTAACATTAACTCGTCAGTGTGCTGTTGTAGTGATAACTAGAATGTTGCAAGTCATGCTCTGCTAGATATGCTACTGTACATACCAAATTGAAGTGGCATCACGGTTTGAGTTCATTAACTGTAAATCTGTTCATTCTAACCCGTTACGTATGTAGTATTCCCGGTGAACTAAGTTTGTCCAATTCTGTGTTTTGCATAGAGAAAAATAATCTAAACGGAAATGAACACTAAATTTTCACAAGTCTTCTTATTCATGTATACTATGTAGGTAGGATAACTTTTTTTTATCTAGAATAAAGTGCATTTGTCATTTGTTCTTTCTTTAATATGGAAAAAAGTGAATGCTTCTCACCAATGTTGAGTAGTAACATTACGCGGGATAAAAATGTCGTGAAAAAGAAAATATCGAAAGAATAGAAAATACCTTCAGGAAACGAACTTCCTAAGTACGAAAAGGTGAGCAACACTTTCTCATATGCATTTATTTTTACTTCCATGGCTTCAAGGAAAACCAATTTTGTTTCCTAAACCTTATAAGGTTGATATGATTGATAAATATGGCTTCGTACTTCAGTCTATCTAATGTTCCTAGACATGGACAAGTATATAGATTTACTTGGTAATGTTCGGCGCCTGAAGTGCACATTATGATTTGTATTTTAGGCTGTTGTAGGATCGAATGTTGTTTTTGATCAAAGCATCCTTCATGTGAGATAACAGACTGCCTTTGTGCGCATGCGCCTGAGTGATCTGCAGTGTGTGAATCTAACATGTTGTAAGTACAGACTATAACATTTTTCTAAAAAAAAAAAAGATTCATTCACACTCTAGAAAAGAAAGTATGAAAATTGTATATTTATCAGTAATTCTAATATAAGATTTATTGGTAATTTTAATGGAAAATGTTTCAGTATTTTTTTCTGCATTACTTCCATTTTAAATATCAGGATTGTTTTCAGAAACCACTGACACCACCGGAACCTGTTGAGATAGAAGTTGAAAATCTTCCTGAAATAGACGATGATGAATATCAAAGGGAGCAAAAGAGATTGCAGGATAAAATGGAGTACAAAAGACTGTCGAAAGGTGAATACTCCATTGGTACCGTTAGAAATTATATGTAAAATCTGAGATTGTTATCATCAGATATGAAAAGTGGAAGTTGAGATTGTAATAATTATCACTAGAAAAATTAAGTTTGCTAAAATCAGAAATGACCAGTCAATTTGAGTTTCTAATCGTCATTGTTATAACATCAAAGATAACTATTTAAAATTGAGTTTGTTACCATCAGAAAGTAGTATACAGTAGTGGGAAATTAGATTATAACTTGACAAAATGATATTGCTACGGTCAGAAATGACTAATGAAAGCCAACATTGTGTATAATTATCTTTTTTCAGCACTGAAAGTTGGAATTTTCAGGAGAAATATACAGTTCCTAAATGACGCTTTAGACATTGTAAGGAGCTCAGACTTTACAGAAAGACTTGCAAAACTGATTCAGGAGGCAGAAGAGGTGATAGAAGAAGTGACAAGGATACAGAAAATGGCCAACAAAATGATGGAGCTCAGTCAACAAACCATATCAGAACTTCATAGATACAAAAATCCTTCAGCTGCTATGTTTGATATAATGAAAGCCACCTTTATAATCCTTGGTGAACCCGGTGACGAAATTAAGGTACGTACATCTTTATATTACGCAATATTTATTGTGTAAACCGCTAAGATAACAAACTTTCATGTTTACACCGAAGTGTGACTCGAACCATAACTAGATAACATAATCTCAAGTGTTATTTTTTGGTCACATTTCAGAGCTGGGTAGATATAACCAATCTGATGCGGCAAGGTAGTACCGGTAATAACGGTCTCCTACACAGAATAAAGTCTCTGAGAACGTCACAAGTAAACATAGAGGCTGCCAAAGAGGCCGCAGAAATTCTAAACAAGTACTCTGAAGACAAAGCAAAGACATGCAGCGCAGGCGTCCAGACATTTTACCTTTGGGTGAGATTAGAGTGTTCTATTTTCCATTTTACTTTTGGGTGAGACTAGAGTGTTCTATTTTAGATGAAGGAAACGGTATTTATATATTTGGTAATATTCTTTTAAAATTAGAATAAACTAGGCTCTATAAAAAATCAAATCCATTGTGTAAAGGATGATTATACATGTACATTGGTAGTAAGAGCATCCGATTGGAATCGATACATCTGTCACAACGTAAAATCTACACAAAAATGCCAATGTCTTACATATAATTGCGCTCTTTAGATATATTGACCAAAGGAATTCTCTTATAAGCAATGTGAATTATTCTTTAAAATTGTAGTTTGAATAATAATTCTACATGGTTTCCTTTTGCAGTGCATTAATGTGTTGAGCCATTTCGGACTTATGGAACCTTCAACGCCCAAATTACGTATTAGGAGGGTCAAGAAAGTAAAAGACCCCAATCAAGAGGAGAAAATAAAAGAAAAACTTAATAAAAGACCTAAATGGGTCAGTTATTACTAAGGAACAGTGCACATCGGCATATAAGATTATGATCTGACATTTGTGTCATAGATTGAATCTTGATCATTCCAATAGATTTGTTTATTTTCACCATTTGAATTTCTGAATTGACATACTGTCATAAATAACAAATAAAGAAATTCAACAGTTCGATGAGCTCAAAGTATATGATTGGAATTATTTATATATGCACAACCAATGTAATTCCCTGAGATGTTACTATTGAAAGAAACGTGCTGCAATTCGTGTATTAACACTCGTGACGTCACAATGCATAAGATATAAATAAACATGCCGCGACGGCTGTTCTAACCTGCAAACTGGGCCCGCGGTGACCTGAATTTTAACGTCACCCTTTTACATAGAAAACGCAATTTCAGAAAACAAGAATGAAATAGACAACTATGGTGCATATATATAGAATAAATGTCATAATTTGTGTTTTGTTACGGGTATACAACACACAGCGAGTGCATTTATCGCATGAAATGCGCTAACGCGCATTACATGTACGATAAATGCACTTGCTGTCGAAGGGTTCCAACTCTATACCTTCTTGAAGAAAATTCCAAACCAATTTCCATGCACCAGACACGTGTTTCGAATATCAAATTCTCATCAGTGATGCTTTCAGCGGAGCCACCAAAAATAATTTCAGTAGCGTCCTCTTTAATTTTTTGAAGTTATATGAAGTTATACAAAGTAATGCAAAGATGCTACGTGAAGTTATTATTTTATTTGTATGTCGCTCATTTTGTTCTAATACAATGTGTATATATGAATAATGAGAGTAAAATTGCAATAAACAAAAGATATCGGATAAGAATAAAAATAAATCTTCCAACAAGACCACACTGCAGTGTCAAAAAAGTGGGAGGAAAAAACGAGACAATGGCCACTAAAATGCTAATAATAGGTATCGATTGATGTTGTATTTGGGCACCAGTTAGGTTGCCAAACATCAGAGCAACGAATGGAACGCTGCAATAGACTTTGCCAATGCATTTGACAATATCCATCGACCTGCAATTTAGAAGATCATGGCACACTACGGAATACCAGACAAGATCATATCCATCACTGAGATGCTCTTTCAGGTATCACAGTACTAAATGGGGAATTCCCTTTGGGTACACGGCAAAACATGGCCGCTATTGAAATCTTGTTCCCGACTTTAAAAATAAAATTCTAAATAAGTATAAAGAATTTAAATAATTGAATCATATCACATAAAAGGTCAATCAATAAGAAATTGAAACATGGGTCACTTGTTGAATTATCAGCTGTAACTATGGATGAAAGGTTGATCTGAAAGGGGTCCCATGAATTCAAAAATCGTATTTTAGATTTAAGTGCAAAAATGGACCTAAAACTTCAAGTGGCTAGATCTTTCTAGACTCTGTGGTCACTTTTTCTAGAGATAGCCTTTTTTAAGTATCACAAACCTTTGTGTACAAAACGTATATAGTGAAACTTCGGGGTGAATGTTTTGAGAGACGTGGGAAGCAATTGAACAGAGGTGGGTGCTCCATAGACTTCAATGGAAAAGGCTTTTAGTACTGTGATACCTTCAAGGCCAGAGTGATCTGTGGGACCAACCTCACGGAATGCTTCCCACTACAGACTGGGGTGAGACAGGGATGTTTACTATCTCCCCTACTTTTTGTGATGGGTATTATCTGGGTGATGCAAAAGTCAATCAATCTGAACAACAGGGAATTGATTTGGACATTTGAAAATTTTCTTGCTTACTCCTCCCGGACACCTGGTCCCACCTCTAGCTTACTAGGGGTCCGTCGATGCTTCACTATGTGCTCTATTGTGAGTGCTGTTGAGATTATCGTCAGGATCTTCTTTAACTCATTGAAGATTTAGACTTCGCAGATGACATCGCACTCCTCGCTCATTGTTTCCAACACATCCAAGGGAAGACAACTCATTTGGTAAATTACGGCAACCAGGTCAACATCAACGCTGGAAAGACAAAGATCATGAAAGTTGACAGCAAAATGGAGGAAGAAGTGTCTATTGGAAACAACGTAGTAGAAGAAATCTCAGAGTTTGTCTACCTCGGCAGTAAGATCACAGCCGATGGGGATTCAACATCTGATGTAGAGAGCTGAATAGCCAAAGCAAGAGCAGCCTTCGCAAGTATGAGGAACATCTAGAAGTCATCAGTCATAAGCATTAAGAACAAGATTGGGATATTCAAGAGCAACATCATTGGAGTCCTCCTATAGGGTGCCGAGTCGTGAAAAATGGCCAAAGGTATTGTTCACAGACTGGATGTCTTCCAGACCAAAATCCTAAGACGGATTCTAAAGGTCTGCTGGTCCAACACTATCAGCAACAAAGATCTATATCAGAGATCGTCTACGTCACCAATATCTGAGATGATCAAGATGAGACGATGGAAATGGATTGGACATGTCCACAGGATGGGAGCAACATCAATCCCAAAGGTAGCCATGAGATGGACACCAGCAGGAAAGAGAAATAGAGGCAGACCAAAGGAAGCATGGAGGTGATTTGTAGAGAAAGAGATGAAGAAGTGTGGATAGACTTGGGGCGCCTTATTCAGAACATGGCAGCAGACAGACAGAGATGGCTTAGCACGAAAAGGATTAAGTAAAGTAGGTTGTCAAACTCGCCTAGATGAATGTAGGTCTTCGTTCAAACTTCGTTCTTCACAAAACATACTACAAAATAAAGAAAGAAAGAAAACAAACATGACTTTAAATAAAGATAACATCACAACAACCTTAGTATTAGTCTGTGATATCACCTACTCCATGACAGCACATTGTTGTCGTAAACATAAAACAAACGAACCAACACTCAACAAAGAACCATCACTTCTTTAAAACACGTTAATTATCAGATTTATCAAATTTAGTAAAAATAGAAAATATTGTTCATTCTTCAAAGATTAGAATTAATGGATATAGTACGTATACACATCTGTGCCTATGAAAATGAGTTTAGAATTATATATGATAGTTTAGAATTATATGATACATATATTACGCTTAAAACTGATACATATATAAATATACATTTGTTAACCTTCAAGGATGCCTGTACTTGGAGAATTTGTTATTTAATCGGGCAATGAAAAATCTAAATAAAATGTGAAAAAAAAAAACCGTTAACGTAGGTTTTACAAGACTTAGTCCTTAATTGATGTATATTCTTTTAGACAGCACGTATCCGTGCTCCTTCAATTTGCCCTCTTGATAGCAAAATTTGGATTTTAATTTCGTTATCGTAGATCAAAATCAACACGGAAAAGAAAATCGTTTAGCCCCCAAAAAACATTGTTATAAATATTCAACCGAAATTCCTCTGAAACCCGGAAAATATCAGTAAAACTTTCAAAAGCCTTTGACTAGTACAATTACCCCATTCTTCAAGCCGTTATTTTACATGCAGCCCTTGTTTTGTAGACCGTAGACCTTATCTACTCTAGAATATTAAAACACACCTACAATGCATACACTCAAATAAATATAAACTGTGGATTTATGATTTATCAAAGTTTTTTCAAGTGTACAAGTATAGGTTATGTTGAATTCTTATTGTGATCTCGGTTCCTATGCTACGCCATTTCATTAAAATTTTACAATAGATAATAAAAATCGATCGTTTTCCAAAAGTCGAGATGAACACTCAAATTGACATTTGAAGTGTTGGATGGATGATAAATAGGTTAAGAGACTTTGAATGCCTATTTATAATAAATTGTTTGGTGCTTGTGGAATTCTTATCAATAATATGAATTTTCTACCTTTATCTCTTCATGATAAATACACATTATCTCTCCTTCCTTTGGTAATTCAGATTTATCTACAAAACGAATATAGCACGGATTTGAAAATGCACATTGATAGAAAAGATTGCATTTCAACACAAAAGTAGGCTGGTCTTATTCTTATGTGCACAAAAATTATTATCATATAGAATATACTTCAATATTCAATTGACCATCAGCTTGTTTCAGCTAACAGATCACGGACATCTTGTATGTTTCATACATGTCATGCTTTTTAAAAAATCCAGTCAAAGAGTTTCAATGTAATCTAGGACCCCTGCGTCTTATAGTGAGCTGTCACATTAGGCTTCGCGCATGCATTCAGTAGATGACTGTCTAGAGTCGATCCTGGATGCTCACAATGCGCCTCTGTGTTATCCTCTGTGATAGCGTTCGGTCTGAGTGTTTTAGTTTTTCCCCAGCCGTTTGTTGGTGTTCGTTGCCTTTTTCGTGTTGTGTGTGTGTGCTCCGTTGTGTTCGCTGTCTTGTGGTCTTAACGGAGATCTCATTATTCTTCCTTGTTAAGCTAAGACTGACTTTTATGATACAAAGATGATACATCTTTATACAGAGAGGCAAATGCAGATATTACCGATGAGACAAAGAGAGAGCAATCGTGTTTCAGCCGAAGAACCAGAGAATACGATGAGGTTTTAGGGAACAACCATTTGATTCGAGAAAAAAGCCAAGAATATATGCACACACACACACACACCCTCACCCTCACACACACCCTCACATACTCACACATGCCCACCGCGGTTATGTAAACTAAATATGCCATCAATTATTACAATGTGCAAGACTTTCTTGGCACTTCAATAAGAGGTACATGTATCACTTGGTGCATATTCTAAATTGAGTTTTAGAGAACATTGGGAGAAGAAAGTTTTTTGCCATGTCGAGTACAAAAGTAGGTAGTTGATAAGTGATGTTCCTATAAGACTTAAAGCATATCATATTTGCTGAAATAAATATGCATTTTTGTTTTATATTTGTAACTGTAATCTAAATAGCACTTAATATAAAATTTTATGGAAGGGCGAGCGGAGCGAGCGCGAATTTTGTTTTAATGTAAGGTGAGCGAAGCGTGCCTAGAATTTTTGGAGTTGTTGCTAGCGAAGCAATCTGAAATTTGTTTCAGTGAATGGCGAACGAAGTGAGCCGAAAATGTTTGGATTTTGAACGCATATGTCAGAATATTTGTTTCTGCAACAAAGAGAGTCAGATTATTTATTTCAATTTCTGGGTCAGAATGTTTATTTGCAAAAACTGCCAGCCCCCCCCCCCCCCCCCCCCCCCCCCCCCCCCATCAGGATTAAATGGTTTTATTATAAACTCTGGCCGAATAGGTGCACGAATTTGCAATGTCCTAAAATTGCAAACCCATTTCTGGTATATATATATGTTAACGGGTCCATCCCTTCTTTTCTTATATATGTTAACGGGTCCATCCCTTCTTTTCTTATATATGTTAACGGGTCCATCCCTTCTTTTCTTATATATGTTAATGGGTCCATCCCTTCTTTTCTTATATATGTTAGTGGATTCATCCCTTCTTTTCTTATATATGTTAATGGGTTCATCCCTTCTTTTCTTATATATATGTTAATGGGTCCATCCCTTCTTTTCTTATATATGTTAACGGGTCCATCCCTTCTTTTCTTATATATGTTAATGGGTCCCTCCCTTCTTTTCTTATATTAAAATTAACATATATAAGAAAAGAAGGGATGGACCCGTTAACATATATAAGAAAAGAAGGGATGAACCCATTAACATATATAAGAAAAGAAGGGATGGACCTATTAACATATATAAGAAAAGAAGGGATGGACCCATTAACATATATAAGAAATTTCTGGATTTTATGATTTGCAATATGGTGATGCATCTGATCGAGCTCCCATTAAATTGACTTCAACTTACTTTTGTCTATCTTTCTGAATAGCTATTTAATAAATATAACAACAACAAAGATTTATTCAAATTCCATACTTGTGCACATCGAAAATTCACAAATCGAAGGGAGAACAATTATATATTTTATGATACTTGTTTGCCAAGAGTAAATAGCGACGAGTTATTGGCTCGTCAAATTATACCGCTGTTCTTCCACATGACAAATGCATTTTCTATTTCTCCTGAAAGTCCGTATCAAGTTTTCATACAGGTTGTTCAAAGGATTATCGAATTCCCAGAAGCCCTACACAAAGTACCCGGAAGAAAAATCTGAACAGGTAATGATCAGGTAGTGAATTCCCCATCGTTTTTGAAGAGGTGGAAGACCTAAGGAAAAGGTAGGTGGTTGTGTTTTATTTTTCTTTAAAAAAACAGTGTTTGCTTTCAGTCAGCTAAGATTTACAAAAGGGTATCTCACAATGATATCGCTCTGTAGGCGCATGGTTGGAATTTAGTTTCATTAGTTATTTCATCAAATCCTTTCATTTTATCGAGTTTGAAATTGTTTTGTTTGGGGATAAGACAGGTAAAATCTCTATCATGATGGGAAGAATACCTTAAATATTCAAGCTAAGGAAGTGATTTTACGATTTATGATCTTTTAAGAAATGGACAACGGAGTGGGACCAATCTGATTACAAACAGGTTTTCATTGTTTTTTGTTTCAAGCTTTTGTAAAACCATAGATTATTGTACCAAGGTTATGTGTTACTACTGGAACAAAATCTCCACTTCTGTATTGAGTGCATAAGTGTTCTATCTCCATTTTTAATAAAAATGAGATGAGCATACCATCAGCATCTCCGGACACTGTTCTATCTCCTCACGTTAATAAAAATTGAATTCCAAATTTCTATTACAAGATATTCACGGGTTTTATTTGTGCCATCTCAAAAATTGCTCTAGTAAAATAATGTTGTATGTCCCAAATGTCCAATCTATGAGTAAGATTTGATCACATGACCAATATTTTTTTCATGGAGGCTGCATGCAATATTCTATCTCCATTGTTACAAATGTTCTATTTCAATGTTTAATTTAGTGTTAGTTTTCCATTTTTCTGAATATTAAAGCATTCACACTGCATGCTTTCACAATTTTTATGATTATTATCATAATGATTGTTTTCACTTTCAGACATATTAAAATTCATTAAAACTTCTCAAATTTTCTTTATTTCACTGGATTTCTTCTGGTAGAAAAGAAAGAGGGGGGGGTTATTCTCAAAAGATAGCTGCAAGGAATAAATTGGGCTCCATCGTCAGTATTTAAATATTGGAAAAGGTAGAGAATAAAAAGGAGAATTTTGACATTACTTAAACGGACGGGGAAATTGAAAGAGAAAAGATACAGATGGAGTGGAAGTTGAGTGGTGGTGGGGTGGTGGTGATGTTGCACTGCCTTCCGTTCCCTCAAATTTGTTTTATTCAAAAAATATTGGAGATAAAAAAAAGACATAAGCTCATGGAAGAGAAGACTTATTTCGCCTTTAGGGAAAATCACTGTTGTTAAGTCCATATACATACTTATTTATTTGTTTACCAAACCCTTCAGAAATGAAAATTAAAGAATTGGAGAAAATGTTTTACAAATATATTTGGAATGAAAAACCAGATAGAATTGCAAGGAAAACAATTGTACAAGAATATGAAAAAGGGGGCCTAAAAATGACTTGTATAAAAACTTTTATAAATTCTTTAAAATTGACTTGGATAAGACGAATTTTAGATTATAATGAATCTGCATGGTACAAATTACTATGTGATAGCTTGCCACATGATATCAATTATATATTTCAATTTGGTAGAGAATATATAAAATTTGTATATGATAAAATTCAAAACCCCTTTTGGAAAGATGTTTTAAATGCATTCTATTCAATTACAGAAATTACACAAAAAGAGGAAAATATTTATTCTCAACCTTTATGGTTTAATGAAAAGATCAAAATCAATAACAAAACCTTATTTATTACAGATTGGATTAAAAAGGGTATTTATTATATTGGTGATATATTGAATGGACAATTTTTGACATACGTAGATTTCTGTAACAAATTCGATTTGAAGCCGGTCTTTACACTCTATTTTGGTATTATAAATATTGTAAAACAACTTGTTGATAGGTCATCAGAAACATTTGTATACATTTTACCACATAGACCAGAGATAACGAGAACCATTATGAAAAACAAGAAAGACGTTAAAGATTTTTATCAATTGTATATAAATAAGATTTATTGTAGACCTGTTAGCCAGCAGAAATGGGAATCAAAACTGAATTTAATATGTGATGAAAAATGGTGGGAAAACAAATACAAAATGATCTTTAAATTAACACAAGATGTAAAATTAAGATGGTTTAATTATAGAATTATTCATAGATTATTAGCAAGGAACGAATATTTACATAAAATAGGTATAAAGGAATCAAGTGTTTGTGATTTTTGTAATGATGACACAGAAAACTTAAAACATGTGTTTTGGGAATGTAATTTAATAAGACCAATTTGGGAGGGACTAAGTAATTGGGTTAACCAAGAATTAAATTTAAATATGTCTTTAACCTTAGAAGATGTTCTATTTGGAAGTGATATTGAAAAAGAATTTAATAATGTAACTAGTGTGTTCAAATCATTTATATACTATAGTAAAATAAAACAAACAATTCCATCTTTCAGCGGAGCAAAAATATACTTTTTAAATTACATGAAAATTGATAAATTCATATTTCAAGGAAAATCAAAATTAGAAACTTTTAAGAAAAAATGGGGAGTTTTCCATAATTTATTAAAATCTATTAAGACGCTAGTTCGCAAATAGATTTCTTTATATGTGGCCTTTCGTACGTGGCTGTGCGAGTTACCTCGCTTTTCATACATCGACCTCCAAGCTTGAACCCCTATGTACTACGTCATCAGTACACGTCACAAAGCACATGTTTTACATACGGGTCCTTGAGCGACCTCTTTCTGGAATTCAACTAAAGGTAACAGACCTATTGAAAATTTAAGCTAGGAAATATTTGAATATGCACATTTAGAATTGCATCTTTACATCAAATCTTTTAAGAAATGATTCATAAAATATTTAAGAATATGTTTTCGATCTCAATTCTTTCAATTAATTTCATAATCTAGCGATGTTGTGGGATTTTCGCTCAGTATTTTCAGACATTGATCTTTCATGATGCATACTTTGCGACATACAGATTCAGGTACGATACAAGTATCTATTTTACCATCGATTTTTCATGGTTTCTTGAATTTTGTGATGGATTTATTTATGTTGAATTTCGAAGAAATTCCTAACAATAGCATACTTCTTTGTATTTCATATCATTTCAACTGGAGACCTTCTCTACGACCTTGGTCCTCACTTGTACCTTTCCCTTGTCAACAGTAAGCGTTCAAGTCTCGTCATTTCACCTCCTTAGCTATCTACCTATACATTAAAGGTAGGATCACAATTTTCCTTTCAGTTCTTTTGCTAAGATTGGAAGAAATCTGTCACCTGAAATCTGAATGACTATTCTTTGTACTGTGTTTACAAATACTGCATAATTATCTCCAATGTTTACCACAAACTTGTTGATCTAAATCAGTACATGTAACTTCAGTTTTTATTTCGAATAATCAAGTGTGGTCAACTTTAATCATTTAATCAAATTTATTCATATCTTGTTTTGCAAAATTTTATGTGTAGTAATGTTTATATAGGCCTTTGTCATATATTGTTTGTACATTGTTATTTTATTGCTGATATAGCACCTCTGTGCGCTTGAGTTGGTAAGTAACCTTAGTGCAGAAATGGGAATTGGGCAAACTTTCACAACCTAACCTGAACATGTGCCCTTTCTATCTGAAATATCTGGAATACCAAAAATTTATTAAACAAAAAATAAATAAATGAAAACAATAATGAAATAAAAAAGAAATGGTAAAAAATAGAGGTAAAACGATAAATAGATGTAAAAAAAAAAACAAACAAACAAACAAACAAAAAATAAAAAATAAATAAATGAAATGAAATGAAAGTTCTGCAAAATAGAACTGTGCGCATGCCTAGGCATGAAAGTAGACTCGATCTCAACTTGTTCATTCCAATTGAAAAATAAAAATGAAAATGTATATAGTGGGAACATGTATACATCAAACTTGTACGTTATCCTTTGAACTTGCCGAAGGCGGTCATACCTATGTTTTCAATTGAAATTAACAGCCCCATGCAATAAGTAAACAAATATTGTTATTGATTAGAAATAGAGAAATGTGTACAAAAATTATTAAAGTCATACACCGATGATAAAGCCAAAACTGCAATGGGCATATAAGTACTACTGGGCTCACATTTATACGTGCAGATAAAGTAAAAGATGAAATTATAAAAGAACCATGTAGATAATTTAACATAACTTCTAAACTATAAATACAGGAAAAATCATTTCCATCCACAAGTATCGTACAATATTGAATAAGTTACGTGAACTTTACGTATGAAATATCAATGCATCTGGTCAACCCAGATTTCTAACTCCCCCCCCCCCCGCCCCCATGGGGGTAGTATGTTTCTTTGGTCACCTCATATAATAGAAGTACAAATGAATATCGCATTGGACTAAAGGATTCACCGAGTTTTCCGAATTATAAAGTTGCAAATTCTGATCGAATAGAGAGATAAATATTAATTATAATGGATAAATAAACAAATAAATATACAATTAATTCAATAAATATAAGACAGACAATCAGTGGGTACCACACAGATTAACAGATCCTGAGATTTTCTACAGGTATCAATTTTCCTTGCAAAATAACTTTATTTTCGTTTGATCATAAACTAAATCAGCCCGTTCATATATCAACTCCAAAAAGTTGAGAGCCATTACTGCAAGGCAACCACACTGTCGACGTTCTACAGCTTACAATCTGTAACAGTAACTTATAAATAACACTTCCTGTTACGAATCTAAATCATCAACTACCACTCATATTTACAAAAAATGATAAATTAATCAAATAAATCAATAAAATTTATAGTTAAGAAAATAAATAAATAAAACAACCCAAGTCGATACGTTTCATCGGATCCAAAGTTGTAACATAATTAATTTTGAAACCCCTCCCAAATTTCATACCCAATAATCAAGCACACCTAGGCACATGTAGAAGGGTGTGTCAGAGTCATGATGCGCACGTCGTAAAAAGTGATGCTCAATGTGTCAATATACGGGCTCAGGGCACCATCCTCATAATACTTTAAGGTATCAGTTGTACAAATAAATATCAAGTGTATTGTATAGTTAGAATCATGGCATATTTTTACCTAAATATACCTAATATAACATAAAATAATGGTTTCTATTCGCTCAAGCCACGGAAACTATCGAGACACTACCGAAGATTACCGAGATAATTTTAACACTATTTAAATGGACGAGACGTCCGCGAGATCTCCATTTGTACATTGGATACGTTAATGCTCCTTGTTCCCGCTTTTCAATTCCAAGAAAAAATGTACGGCTATAAAATAACACATTGGCGTTTACGGTTTAGTGGGTCTAACTTTAATGAATGCCCATGATAAGCTACATACTAACAATCAAGTAAGAATAAGACAGATAACTTACTCTCCATTTTTGCATACATTAACAATGAATAAGTAAGACATAAGCAAACGAAAGAAGAAAATGCAAACAAAACAAATACAAACAAACAAGTAATCAATGCCTATATTATGTAAACAAAAAGAAAGGTTTTACATTCGGAATTCAGAAAATTATATATATAAAGAGTACATGTAGTTTATTCTCAGACAGGTACGCACAAGCTACAAATGACATAAAGATTTTTAATAAATAAATAAAGATCAATAAATAAATAAAATTAAAAATATAAATATAAAACAAAGGGAAAAATAAATAGATTCACGAATAAATAGCCTATGTAAACGACTTAATAAATCAATCAATTAGATAAACGAATAAAATTTAAGCAGATATAGATAAATATCGCGAATGTGTAAATTATTCATAAGAGTAACTGATAGAGCTAAAAAGGAAATTTAAGAAGAAATACCTATATTAATGATAAACCAATCAATTACTAAAATCTAACGAAATACATGTAATGAGACTAATAATCATTAACGAAGGCATGTTAGTCACCAAAAAAAAAAAAAAAAAAAAAAAAAAAAAAAAAAAACCAAACAAACAAACAAACAAACAAACAAAAAAAAATGTCTTAAATAGTTACGTCAATCAATCAATCAATCGTTAGGAATAGAAACCCCTAAACCTTTTAATCAGATATTACATGACATAAAGATAGATAATAAAAAAGATAAACGTCCCGTAACGAGATTTTTGAATGTATTATCAAACAAAGGTGCACGCTTAAAAAAAAAAAAAAAAAAAAAAAAAAAAAAAAAAAAAAAAAAAAAAAAAAAAAAACAAACAAAAACAATCAAACAAAAACAAAAAAACAAAACAAAACAAAAACAAAATTCCATTAACCAAATTTGGCACCATGTCTGTTTTTAAAGGAAATAGAAAAAAAAAATAAATAGACATGTGATATCAATCTATGGCAAGATAGACCAAGATTTCTTGGATAGAATTAAATGCAGCATTTCATTTGAAGCAGCTACAAGTACATTATTTGTACATGGCTACATTTTGCATTAGCACATTAGTTTGCTATAGAGAGCTCTAAATTAAAAAATAGATACATAAATAAATATGAAATAAAAAAAAAAATGAATAAATAAATAAAATAAGATAAAATCGATAAGTAAAAAAAAAAAAATAAAAAATAAAAAATAAAAAAAAATAAAATAAAATAAAATAAAATAAATAAATGAATAAAAAAGAAAATAAAATAAATAAATAAAATAAAAAAGTTTTGCATTCACACTCAAATATTATTTTCACGTTGTGTAGCACATGCTCATGAAGCAGATACCAAGTATAGTACAGCGTGGTGCTTGTGCAAGTTGCATTTTAGTTTTCAGGACACAAGCATGACAGATGAATTCTCAGAGCTCTGCGACAATAAAATCTCTTACTTCAAGCTCAATTAATCTGGCAGAAATACAAAGCACGTACTGTCCAAGTAGAATGATAATTCTATACCAGGCAGTCATGCATTTTAGCAAGATATATATATAAAAAAAAAAACAAAAACAAAAAACAAATTCAAAAGTTTCAATTCTTGTTGCTGTTGTTAATTTTAAACGGTATGTATATATACCATTAAGTACAAATAAAAGGCCTGTGTAAATCAATGAGTGGTCGCGGCTGACGGAGTAATGAATCTTATAGCTGACCACTTTTCGGGGTTATTATCGCAAAGTGGCGGCTTTCGGGGCTGCGCTCCCGAAGCATGGCACCTACGCTATAATATTCATTACTTTATATCAATATCTAAAGCGCATGCGCTTCGGCGCGGTTTTCCCGGTCGCAGTGCATATTCGCAATTGATAAATAGGTTAAACTAAAGGCTAGCCAGTACTGACTATTTCGGCAGCCTTATTTGTTTATTTGCTGATCCCGAATTATTGTCGGGAATAACTCTCCTGAATTTAAAATACACTGAACTTTGAACTCAAATCATTGATGCAAAGTGATCGATTTGATCTCTTGTGATTGCTTGAAGTTAAATTGGCCGCGTATGTTCTGTTCACCGGCCAATCTTAACAAACTGACTGTTATTGTGAAATCAATGGAATTGGAATCAATTTGAACAAAATATTTGAATGAAGTGAACTTGGATTGAGCATTGAAGTGAACTTGATTGAACTTGAACTCCAATAGGCCTTATTGCCATTAACGTAAGAGTGACGTCCCTTATGTAACTCTCTTGCGTGAAAATCACTAAGAGTACTTAGTTCGGGAAATTTCTGGGGGCAACGTTGCAACACGATAAAATATCGTAGAACGCGTCGATTTCTTTGCTCTGCTCTTCATTTCAAGATTAAATTTGTCAATAGAATGTTGCATATAGATCTTCTGTCTTTCCATATTATATTAGTTTTTGTTTCAAACAATTGAAACATGACATGGAATATCAGAGGAGAGATAATTTTTCGAGATGTTCAATGATTGCAAAGTACATAAGAATCAAAGGTGCGCTGTCCTAAGACAGTAAATAGACCAGCCCAATATTTTGTATACAATGATTTTGATAAGAATGATTGGCAAAGATTGTGTAAAACGGTTTAATTCAAAGGGAGGGGGGGGGGGGGGTGTTCTGGACTGATGTTCGAGAACTAGCCCCCTAGCGCCCCCCCCCCCCCCTCCCCCGACCCGGTTTTCCTATTTGTTCAGTTCATGAGTAAACGACCTTCATCAAGGAGAATAGGCAAACCACAGGGGATGATCCCCATCTCGACTGGCAGGGGTAGTCTTGGGTATCCCAGGCAGTGTTTATGAAAAGTGCCGGATTGCCGGCGATCTCCATGAGCGGATCTCGTAAATGTCCTGTGGATTTTTGTGGAAAATAGCATGTGTTTCTTTGACTTTTTCGAAAACAGTGTCACCTCAGTTTCGTTTCTTGCCAATTTGGACTGTTGAAAAATGTGCACTTTTTAATGATGATGATCGCCCAGGGGTCTAGAATTTTTTTTTCAAAACCTACTTGCCACGGGCAACTCATGACGTAAAATTTACTTGCCCAATCAATAAAATCGCATCGGCCAATTGGAATAAACCCCTGCCCCGGGCCATTTCAGTTCAACTCTGCATCCGCCCCTGTTTTGTCCAAGGCTTTGAAAATGAATCTGTCTATATCATACTGAAATGTAGTTCATCTGTCTATATCATTAAAGTGCGTTTTCATATTAAAATCAACACCGTTGAACATCTCCACCATAATCGATTCTGAAGACCACCATCGCGGCACGCCCTTTGCTGAAAAACATGCATTGATTTTAGACTGAGAGAGGGGCAAACCCCCCCCCCCCCCCCTGCACACACATACACTACTGATGTTTCACATCCTTACCATGATTTTCAAATTCAATGGCAGATCTTGGTTTAGAAAAGGGTAGGCAAAACCTTTTTTTTTTCAAAATCACAATATGCAACTCTTGAACTCCCCTCTCCTAAAATAAAAAACAAACAAACAAACAAACAAAAAACTAACAAAAACAGGAAAAAATAGAATAATTGAATAAGAATGTAATGAAAAGGAAACAGAGAAGTATCATGATATTACGTCCGTCCGCATTATTTTCCCTCGTTTCTTCCAGTATAATAATTGAGTATATTGTATTCCTTCTTGAAGTTGCATCAAGTGTCAGATCACGATAAACAAGTTGTCAAACACACAAACCGCAAACAAAAGAAAAAAAAAGGATTAGGAAAAAAAATTATAATAACAATAAAAATAAAGTTGGAACAAATCACTCTGTCAAGTTCCAAAGGTATATTTTTTTAGACTTGTTTCGGCGATGTAACGAGTAAGCATAAATTGTATACATCGCCAAAAGATAGAACGCCAATGTCGGACTCACTAGGAGGTGAACTTTGCGATAACAATGGGGGGGGGGGGGGTAATTTCAAAATTACAATTTGGTAAAAGGTGGCCCGGGTTGCCTCTGACAATTCATACTCTCCCCAAATTGATAAATCACCAGAGAACATTTCCAACCCGACCAGTCATGTATATTAGATTCAGATTTCAGTATATAAGATTTATGATTCAGATTCTGCTATCATACTAACACTAGAATATTATCATAAACTGCATGGCGCAGAAAAAAACATGGTCATACGTTTCATCTTTATTTAGGTCTACATTAAAAAGATGATAGAATGTTTTTTACAACTGTCACCCAATGGAGGGTCTCTTAAATACCAAATCATTTAATTTTACACCCTGAATAAGACACGTTCCTTACAGCACGTCTGGTTAGGATTTACTACCCCCCCCCCCCCCCCTTGTCATATCAGATGATCAATTTTGACTTATATTCACAAGATAGGTTATAAATAAACGAATATGGCTGGATGATTTGTCAAAGAAATTATTATTTCAAAGCAAGGATAGGACATTAATAGGAAAATTGAAAGTTTCAGTTGTTTTTTTTTTATCCAGCCCCGGCTTTATTTACCGTCTTTCTCTCTGTCTTTGTTAAAGATTCGTTACATGTATACTCTTTATTTATTCATTCTTCTTTTTTTTTTTTTTTTTTTTTTCATACTTTTGGTCTTTTTGTCTTTGTTTATTTCTTTCTTTGTATGCAGGCTTTCTACTCTACCTTGATGAAAAAGTAGGAAAAAAGTAGGAGTAGTCAATGAAAAAAAGTAGGAGAAAAATAGGAAAAAGTAGGAATTAATAGGGGAAAAGTAGGAATTAATAGGGGAAAAAAAGGAAATTTTCCATCACTTTTAGCGACAATTTTCAGTAAATACGACACAAAAATCACAGTAAGCAATGATTGCAATTGATAATCTTCATCTCTGAGGAAATGACAGAGAGAAATAAGGACAGATTAATTTTTCCTGTAAAATATACAGAATGGGCGAGCGAAGCGAGCCCGAAATATTTTAATAACTTTGAATCAGATGTTGATGACAAGTGAAGCAAGTAATTTTTTACTTTTGAGATGAAAAAGTAGGAATAGTAGGAGGTTTTGAAGAAAAAGTAGGAAAAAATAGGATCAAAATAAAAAAGTAGGAAAAGTAGGAAATAGTAGGAAAAAGTAGGAACAGTAGAAAGCCTGTGTATGTCTTAAAAAGAAACTGGTGTACGGTACGTGCGTGTACGCGTGTCATGACCTCTCAAACTCCGCTAATTACAATGAAGGTTTATTATTCTAATCTTTTTTTTATTAATCATTTTTTTTTTCAAGTCAAAATTCATCAAATTAGCTAACAATCTATCGTACATCCTTGAAGATTACAAATTTGCTTTTCAAATAGCGCGCGCTTTGTTGTTGACAATGACGCCGCCGCGTTGCCCCCACTGAGAGAGCCTTTCTATCTCCAACACTAGAGAGCGCGCTAATGGCAATAAGGCCTATTGAACTTGAATTGAGAACTTGATTGAATTGAACTTGATTTGCAATTTGAATTTGATTGAATTGAACTTGAATTGCAATTCGCATTTATTTGAATTGGATTGCATTGAACTATGATTGAATTTGCATTGAACTTGAATTGAATATATTGACATTTGTTTTTGCATTGAATTTCTTTTATAATGTCAGCCGCGTCCAAAACAGCCACATATCATTAAAATGATGAAACTTATTTACTTTGCCATTGTCTTATTTTCATATACAAAGGAAAGGTCCACAGATAATAAAATCTATTAAGACGCTAGTTCGCAAATAGATTTCTTTATATGTGGCCTTTCGTACGTGGCTGTGCGAGTTACCTCGCTTTTCATACATCGACCTCCAAGCTTGAACCCCTATGTACTACGTCATCAGTACACGTCACAAAGCACATGTTTTACATACGGGTCCTTGAGCGACCTCTTTCTGGAATTCAACTAAAGGTAACAGACCTATTGAAAATTTAAGCTAGGAAATATTTGAATATGCACATTTAGAATTGCATCTTTACATCAAATCTTTTAAGAAATGATTCACCCACCCACCCACCCAATTTGTTACTTGTTTTATAGGCTATTTTCAAATTTAGAACCTGGTTCTGCTGCCGGTTTTGATGTATATTTTCAGGTCAGCTGGATTCTTCTCACCATACCATCCCGGACACTCGGCGCGGCTGAATCCGATTATGTTCTTGGAATACTGCCTTTCTGATGTCCTAGACGTTTGCCTATATCGACCTTACGAAGTGAAACCGATTCTGTGATCCTTGTCAGTGTAATGTTTGCCTCCATCGACCTTATGAAGTGAACCCGACTCAGTGATCTTTGTCAGCGTACCATTAGCGCAACACCTACGCTATAATATTCATTACTTTATATCAATATCTAAAGCGCATGCGCTTCGGCGCGGTTTTCCCGGTCGCAGTGCATATTCGCAATTGATAAATAGGTTAAACTAAAGGCTAGCCAGTACTGACTATTTCGGCAGCCTTATTTGTTTATTTGCTGATCCCGAATTATTGTCGGGAATAACTCTCCTGAATTTAAAATACACTGAACTTTGAACTCAAATCATTGATGCAAAGTGATCGATTTGATCTCTTGTGATTGCTTGAAGTTAAATTGGCCGCGTATGTTCTGTTCACCGGCCAATCTTAACAAACTGACTGTTATTGTGAAATCAATGGAATTGGAATCAATTTGAACAAAATATTTGAATGAAGTGAACTTGGATTGAGCATTGAAGTGAACTTGATTGAACTTGAACTCCAATTGAACTTGAATTGAGAACTTGATTGAATTGAACTTGATTTGCAATTTGAATTTGATTGAATTGAACTTGAATTGCAATTCGCATTTATTTGAATTGGATTGCATTGAACTATGATTGAATTTGCATTGAACTTGAATTGAATATATTGACATTTGTTTTTGCATTGAATTTCTTTTATAATGTCAGCCGCGTCCAAAACAGCCACATATCATTAAAATGATGAAACTTATTTACTTTGCCATTGTCTTATTTTCATATACAAAGGAAAGGTCCACAGATAAAAGATATACAGAAGCTCATCAATCTCTAAATCTCTTAACACTTATGCTATCATTTCATCATACTTATCGATATCTTTAATCAAGACTTCATGTAGCTAGTATTAATAAATGAATAAGTGGTGTGAACATGTGAGTGTGAAAGGTGTCCTTGTCTTTGTTGCAAAAAAAAAAAAAAAAAACTCATATTATTATTATCAGTATATTACTATACATGTCATGTGAATGAATATGAGAACAAAAAAAAATGGTTTTATTCTTAATAATTGATGTTACGGCTTTGAAAATTATTGTTTTAAATTGTTATTATCAAGGATCAACGTTGATAAATAAGATTTTATTGTTTTAATGAAGCCTTTATTACTTTTGGAACACTTATGCACTAATGGAAAGTGTACTTTGATTTAAATTTGTAAAACTTAAAGTGTAAACTGTAATGATAAATCCATTTAAATACAAGTCAGATGTAAGAAATCGGAAAATATTCTGCCTTTTGGAAACCTATGAATTGTCAGATTACTGCTCTTTTGATGGAATCGTTGGATTATGAAGGTTTGGCGCGCGACATCTTGATGACTGCTTTTTCATGGAATCGTTGGATCATGAAGGTTTGGGCGCGCGACATCTGGATGACTGCTTTTTCATGGAATCGTTTGATCATGAAGTTTTGGGCGGGACATCTGGATGACTGCTTTTTCATGGAATCGTTGGATCATGATGGTTTGGGCGGGACTTCTGGATGACAGCTTTTTCATGGAATCGTTGGATCACGAAGGTTCGGGCGGGACATCTGGATGACTGCTTTTTCATGGAATCGTTGGATCATGAAAGTTTGGGTGGGACATCTGGATAATGACACCCTTTAATGCCATAGTGGGCTCCTGAGGCATTAAATATTTTACCTAATTAGTACTTGGCATTTTAATTTATTTCATGTTGGAACACTGGTGTTGGCTTCATTTGGGAAAGTTGACTTTGCTCCGATTGAGAGCATAGTATTTGGCCAAATTTAGGATCACCGAAGAAGCTGTAACGATAGTACGTAAAATATCTGCCCTGAAAAGTCGAAATGTTTCAGTAGAAATATCAACCAACTTGATTCATATTTGAATCCAATGTCCGGTTGAATAAATTATCAATAACAATACCGATATATGAGTTAAAATGTGCGTTTTTTCTATAGATACAAATGGAAAACGTTTTCTACAACATTGCTCCACCCCGAGTTACTAAATGCCACTTTTACCAAAGGTGTATATTATTAATACCAATTTTCTGACCAAGTTATGTCCCACAGCATCTTTGCGATCCAAATATTTTAGGAACATGGCGGATCTATACCATTGGCTCGCGAAGATGGTTCCACAGACGAAAACCGAAAAAAAAAGGGGTATGGAGAATGAAGAATCTGACTTAAAAGCGGTTAGATAGATATTAGATGGCAACATTTGAGCTAAGCCATTTACAGGCTCTGAAACTGGTCGTCTTATTTGTGAAGAATCTGTGAAGAAGCCGTCTTCATGGATCCTGCATCTTACATACTTGAAAATATGTGGCCTGAGCGCGGCTCGAACTCGAGACTTTCAGCATGCTATCCAGCATGCTACCACTGCGCCACCGGGATAGTTGCCATTTCAGTCGGTTAGAAGGTAATTTAACTATACAAAGTGGAACAATCTATTCTGAGTGGATTCCGATGAAATATACAACATACACGAATGAAATAAACGATATAAAGATGTCTATTTTATACAGTGTGTATTTCGCGCCTGAAAGATTACAATGTGGCTGTTTAGTACAAAATATAACGAGCAGTTTCCGGATTGCGTATTTTACCATTACATTGACATACTGGTTTCGAAGTAACCTTTTCGTTTTCATTTTTAAAATAAGAGGGATTAAAACATAAAACACTTAGAATTCAATTGAAAAATGCATTTTCTTTCGCTATTTGACGTTTTCAGACATTCCGTACAAATAAGCTCCTCTACTCCTTGTAAACCAGAAAGCTCAAGACCTAAAGTTGAAGATAGAAAAGAAAAGGGCATGTTAACAGAACCAAAATCAGTTGGTAAACCAGAAACCGATCCGGAAGTATTTATCGGTGTTACGCGTCTCAGAAATGCGAGATACTACCTATCTGGGATCGATGCATCATCAAACAAACAGGGTATCTGCAAATACCTTGAAGTAAAAGGTGCGAAAGTTTCACATATTCGTATCTTTAAACAAAAGTCTTCGAATAACAGATTAACAGCGAAGATAAACGTACGCCCACAGGACGCTCAGCTTCTTGAATCAGACGACTTTTGGCCGCCCGGGGTCCGCTGCAGACGCTGGTATAATGTGCGCGAATGGGAGGAGCGCTGTACGCGTAACAACAACCGCTTTGAAAACTGGGACGATGACGATTATGACGACGATTCCTGATTTGAACAGACTCGCATTTGAAGTATTGACATGATATATCAATATGGCTACTAATTTTACATTATTTCTTACATGTTTTGTATTGGGCCTTTTATTTTTCAATATGGCAAATACTTTAGATATAATGGCTTGGAATGTAAGAGGTATCATATCATCAACTCTGTGTTTGAGCAATTTATTAGACAAATACCCATGTGATATTGCTATTTTGTCTGAACACAAATTGAAGAACGAATCACGCATGTACTTGGACTCTGTTCATAAAGATTTTTATAGCTATGTGAAAATAGGCGAGACAAATTCTACAAGGTCTCCAAATGTATCTACCCCTATTTTTACCTGTAGTGGGGGAGTAGCTGTACTTGTCAGAAAATCTTTAAATTTTTCAGTGAAGGAAGTCGTATGTAATGAATCAAATAGAATACTAGGTATTCAAATTACAACATCTTCAAACTATAATGTTTTTATCTTTGCGGTATACTTACCTTCAGACAATAATATTGACAACTATTGTGTTGAGATGCAAGTGTTAGATAGTCTCCATTCATACTACAGTAATTACGGAAAAGTTATTATAGCAGGAGACTTCAATGGAAGCCTTCTGGACAAGACTAATATCAATATTTGTAAATCTCGAGAACTCAAAAACTTTGTGAAAAATCACGATTTAGTCATACCGTCTAAAGATTTTTCAATATCTGGAGAGAATTATAGTTTTGTACAGAAACGAACTACACTTGACTATATTCTGTTTGATAGATCTTTTTTGAGTGATCTTATTTTGTATACCATTTTACAAGAGGGTTCAATATCAATAACGTCTGATCATCTACCTATCATAGCACGTTTTAGTCTCAAAGGGAATGCACATAATCTTATTTTAAAGAAATCTATTTCCCCCGCATGGCACAAAGCTTCGCCGGAAGCTATAAAGAACTTTCAAATCAGTATTCATGAAAAACTTAGCTCTGTCGAAGACTTTGAATTGAATACGATGGCAGACATTGATCTGTTTATTAACGATTTAGTCGGTACATTAAACGCATGCGCATTAAATACAATCCCCTTTACCAAATACAATCCACATACGAAACCAGGGTGGACAAAGAATGTGAAAAATCTTCACGACATTGAGCGCAGCAAACGCCGACAGTGGTTATCAGAGGGGCGACCGAGAGGTATGGGTCATACGTCATACCTAGAATATAAGCGCGCAAAACGCAGCTTCAGAAACGCATTGAACACGGAACACGAAAAATTTATGCTTGAAGCATACAGAGATAATGACGAGGCCGCAGAATGTGACATCCGACTGTTTTGGCGTCTAATAAAAGCACAGAAGCCTCGCGCATCCCGAATTTACCCCGAGATTTGCGAAGCCGGTGCAAATTACGATACACCGGATGGCGTGGCAGAAGCATTCGCATCTTTCTTTGAAAAGTTATATTCTCCATTGACAGACGATGACTTTGACGATAAGTTTAAGGAGAATATTGAAGAACAGTATGCCCATTTGAAGTCAGACTCTATTAACAATGATAATTATCTTCCTGGTGGCCCTATCACAAATGACGATGTCAAAAACGTAATAAAACAACTCAAACGCCGAAAAGCACCAGGGGATGATGGCATTACGAATGAGCATATTATTTTCGGAGAGAAAGATGTAGTCTTAATTCTAACAAAGGTATTTAATTCCGTGATAAAGTGCGGGAGAATTCCAGCTCTGTGGAAGAGAGGACTTATCGTTCCTCTATACAAAGGTTCCGGAAAACCAAAAAACTCATGCAATAGCTACCGACCCGTTGCCTTGTTACCATGTATGTTCAAAATATTTGAAAAGGTAATTTTACATCGTATTTCTAGTTTTTGTATTTTTGATAAAAATTTCCCAAATAAGCAACAACAAAGTTTTTAGGCAAATTTAGGTTGCCTAACAGCATCATTTGTGCTTCACGAAACATTATACTTCAATTTGGAAAACGGTAGCAATTCTTATGTCAGTTTCTTAGATTCAAGCAAGGCCTTTGATACGGTCTGGAGAAAAGGCCTCATGTACAAATTGTCTAAATTGGGTATTTAGGGTAAAGCTTGGTGTCTCATAGATGATTGTCATTTAGATACCGAAAGCTGTATTGTTGTTAATAATGCCAAATCTAGATGGTTTAGAGTGGATCAAGGAGTAAGGCAAGGTGGAGTGTTATCAACATTTTTGTACTTGACCTTTATCAATGATTTAAGTGATGAGATACAGTCAACTAGCCATAACTCAGGCATATTAGGTATTCCAAGCAGTTGCCCTACACTTGCTGACGATATTTCAATGATTGCGATTTACCCAAGGTCTCTACAAGACATGCTTAATATTGCGTACACGTATTCATGTAAGTGGCGCTTTAAGCCCAAAAATCCTGCGTCATCAAATTTCGTGCTACTGGTGCAAAAATGGAAGAACTTTCCTGGAATTTGGGTGGTGTTGAATTACCTGTAGAAATCAGTTGTACTCACCTCGGAATAGTGATTAACCAGAAATGTAACTGTTCAGACCGCATTAGTCTTGCATGTTCGAAAGGCAGGAGAACATATTTCTCACTCGCAGATATCGGCTCATCATACTTAAACCCAATGACTATCTCGCATTTATATAAAACCGTTGTTCAACCAACAATTCTATATGGATGCGAGCTATGGACCAACCTCACTAAGCAAGACTTTCAAAAACTGCAAACTCTACAGCATTTTATCTGCAAAAATGCCATGCAATTACCTACTCGATGCAGATCTGACATTTGCGAATCATTTTTCGACATTCTTCCGATTCATTCTGAAATAGACAGAAGGAAGTTACTCTTTTTTGGACGGCTGTGTCAAATGAGTACCGAGTCTCTCCCGAAAGAAGTATTCCTAGCAAGGTTATTTTTATACTGTGAACACATTTCATCATTTTAACGTGGTTTCATTCCTGATATTCTTAATGTTCTGGCTTCATACGATTTACTGTCTTATCTCACACAATGGCTTCAGGATGGACTTTTTCCGGACAAAAAATCTTGGAAGAGGATTGTAAAAGGCACAATCACTCAGTCCCAGATACGAGATAGGAATATTCGAATGGAAAATGATGATGACTTTTTTACATTTCGAGTAATTTTTGCAGACTCAAATTCTCATTTTATTTGGAGACTTCCGTCTAATTCACATGAACTCCAATTATGCAAATTTGTTTGCAAACTTATTGCCACACGTTGCAAAACTATGCGAGAAATCTTCATTTGTCAACTGTGCAACGATGTTTTCACCGATGTTTTTCAACATGCAGCTATCAATTGTCCGTTCACGCTAAACATCAGAGACCTATGGTGGCAGGATGTTATTAACCTACCAGATATAAGGATATGCGCAGAACTATCAGGGCTTTCAAACTCAGATCTCTATATGACCCTTATGGGACGCCGTATTGTTACCCCGGTTGACCAAAGAGGTTTTCATCTAATGAACTACAAATTTTTGCGCGACGCTGCCGCTACATACAACAGGGCATTATCCCTCACCTAAGAAATTATGTAGGGCAGCTGCATGTGAGTTACTCCTGAGTCAATGTATATAGTTTTTTGTTTTGTTTTTTGTTTGTTTTTTTTGTGCGTGTGTTCAATTAGATACACATACCATAAACACTACTTTATGTGATTAGGGAATAATTTCCCAATGCAGACTTTCACCTGTCCATGCTTTTGTAAAATATATACCAATTTACAATGTTTGTATATAAGATATGTTAAAATCTCCTTATGGAGGAAATAAAGAATGAATGAATGAATGAATGAATCGAAGTAACCTTTTCGTTTTCATTTTTAAAATAAGAGGGATTAAAACATAAAACACTTAGAATTCAATTGAAAAATGCATTTTCTTTCGCTATTTGACGTTTTCAGACATTGTTACCCCTACCTATTCAAGCCGTAATTATCAAATCTTACATTAATTTTTTTTAATTTAAATTAAAAAAAAAAAATACTTCAATAACTTTTTTTTTAATTTAAAAAAAAATACTTTAATGAAATATAAAAATCTTCTAATACATCATATTTTTATCCTGAACAACCTTTTCCTTCAAAGGAAGGACAGCGTACGACAAATAATCGAATGATTTCATGGCTAAATCAAGCCATTCAGCTCCTTTGACTTAATTTGATAACTTGGATAAATGTACCTGAAAGGGTCACGAGTTTAAAGTTTGCTTTGGAATCGCATATTTCTTTTTTTTCAAATTAAGATGAAATTGATGTGATTTTACTTGTACATATTAAACTTTTACAGCAAGACGAAAATAGAGCAAAATTAACATGCAGCGATGGATAGCAGAATATGCCGTAAAATGAGGAAATAAGTTTTCGAAACATAGATCTACCTTTTATAGCTTAGCCCTGATAGCAGCTGTGCTGTCTTTGTTGATGACAGAAGTACAATTCAAATAACAAGCTATCAAAATTACCGTACTGTGAAGTTCTTCATACTGTATTTTAAGACAGCTTGCACAAAAACCTCTCAAAACCCATAATTAACTGTATGAAATTACACACACAGAAACATATTAATGGAGAAACTATTAAATGTAATTTCCTTTATGAAATTGTCACGCTTTATCTTTTTTGTGTCATATCTCACTTCGCACATTATTTGTTTTTCTTTGGGGTTCAAGTGTATCGTAAATATATCGTATTTCTTGTCTGAACCACTTAAATATGCATGCGTTGTTTTTTTATAGCACAGTTCGGATTTGGAAATAAATGACGCTTTCTTACACCTTGTGCTTGAAAAGATAGAAGATGGGTTGTGGATCTAGTCAAGCCGCCGGGATAAAGAGTGACCGAGAGTTTACATCATTGGATATAGCGGACATACAGAAGGAACCAGAAAATGAAGTGGTAAAATATTCCTAATGTCATTTCAATAATGTCATTTAATCTGAAAGCTGTCATCAAACATAAAAACAAAACTAAAAGTAGTTAATATTCATGTATCTTAAATCTATCATATTTGGTGTTTCTTTCCAAAGAAAATCCTCCTGGTAATGGGGCTCAAAACATGAGTTCTATATCATGTTATCATGCAACACCCTTATATATTCGTGTAAAAATTTGAGAATCAAATTATATTTTATAGATTTTATAGAAAATAGAGTTTTTTAATATTGTTTAAGGTTTTAATAAAAGGAATGTTTCGAAGTTTTTTCTTATTGATTCGTCTGCTCGTTTGACATACGATTCTTACTATGCCCAAGGAAACTCGTTTGTACCGTAATAAATGTTTGAGTGTTTCTATTAATATGCATGTTACGTCTTGTTAGAAATAAGCTATTTGTTTTATTCATTACCGTGGTTGTGGATAAAAAATACCCAGAAGGCTCTAATGAGATTATACAATCATATCATTTACCGAGGTAACTCTCTAGGCTCTATTGAGATTATACAATCATTTCATTTACCGAAGTAACTCTCTAGCCTCTAATGAGATTATACAATCATTTCTTTTACCGAGGTAACTCTCTAGGCTCTAATGAGATTATACAATAATTTCTTTTACCGAGGTAACTCTCTAGGCTCTAATGAGATTATACAATAATTTCTTTTACCGAGGTAACTCTCTAGGCTCTAATGAGATTATACAATCATTTCTTTTACCGAGGTATCTCTCTAGGCTCTAATGAGAATATGCAATCATTTCTTTTACCGAGGTAACTCTCTAGGCTCTAATGAGTTTATACAATCATTTCTTTTACCGAGGTAACTCTGCAGGCTCTAATGAGATTATACAATCATTTCTTTTACCGAGGTAACTCTCTAGGCTCTGAGATTATACAATCATTTCTTTTACTGAGGTAACTCTCTAGGCGCTAATGAGATTATACAATCATTTCTTTTACGGAGGTAACTACCATGGTTGCATGTCTAAATATTTCAGGTAACAATTGATGAAATTGTTGCATCGTACCCACCTCCAAAACCAGACTCGAAAAAGAAGAGACAAATCTTTACAGAAGAAGACTCTAAACTTGCTGATTCCAGAGCTTTGTTGGTGAGATACTAGAAATTATTACAAATTTGTTTTGGTTGACGCAATCCGGAATGAAGAGGAGAAAATTTTTAATTTGCAAAATCTTAGGTACGGTCTCCATGCCTTCATTACAAAGTCAAACAGAGGCTTACAGAAGAATGAATACAGTTCAAAAATCTTGTTTCGTGTCATCAGACAAATATTCGCAGAATGACCGCCAAATCCTATTACATGCTATTTTTCTACTTTCGTTTTCTGTTACAGATAGGTTACGAACGGCATTTAATATTTTCAAAACCTGTTTAACTCGTAAATGTATTTAGGATCTGAAACGTTATTTGCAAATGCACGCGAACTTTACGTTTTTAAAGGACGAATAGTAGATTTACAAATACATGTAACCTGATGATGGTGATACAAAGTTACTTTTTTGTTACTTTTTTATGCCCTCGTAATCGAAGATTCGGGGCATATAGTGTTTGGTCCGTCCGTCTGTCTGTCTGTTTGTCTGTTTTTCTAATAGCAATACATTTTAAATCATATGAGTAAAAACTTAATTGCATTGATAGAAAAAACCAGATTATTTCTCTGCTTAGAAAAAATACACAAATGATACCCCTCCTCTGTATCAATTTACATACATGAATATTATGCCTTTACAGATAAAAGCAGAGAGCGTACTTACGATGGAGGAACTTGCCGAGAAACTGACCTCGGATTTACAGAAGGATGTTCAGAGACTGCGTGCTCTGTTCACATGGATTGGATTGCAACGGATCAGCACTAAACAGTTCCCTGCCAACACAGGTGAAAATACCCTGCTACACCATATGAAGCGAGTGAAGGAGAGGCAGATGTCTTATTCAACATTTTTCACAATGCTGTGCAGGTAAACATCAAAACTGATATTCATTTTAATATCTATGCCAAGAAAAGTCTAATGAATCATTATCGTTTGAATTTAAGAAACACGAGAATTTTTGGAAAAAAATAAGTCTCTTTGGTGAAGTTCGAGACAAATTCAGATAAATTCAGAGGAAGTATCATAGTTGAAGTGAGGGCTGTCTCAAATAGATGAAAATTTTGTAGAAAAGCAGTATTACCAAATGTTTAGAGTTTATCCGTATGGTTGTGAGATGCATTGTCATATGTTAAGTTGAGAAAAGTGTGAAAGTTTAGAATATGGTTTTATTGCAACCATGCGAGTGTGTTCTGCTGTGCTCACTGCGTAATGCTATTGTTGGCGATTTTGCTCCTCTCAACAATAAAATTTATCTGTTGTCTGACCATATGTCAAGACACTTTCATGTCTGCATAGATGCCTTTTTTTTTAGTAGAATGACATCAGTGTTTATGTCAACTCTATTATTCTTTAAAATATTTGTGTGAATGTTTAAAGTGATGTCAGTTGTTTATTGCTATTCTGCATGTTTCTTTCGCTGTTGTTATGACAACATAATTTCTTTAAAGATCTTCATGATGTTAATCATATTCTTATCGCAGAGCAGCTCAAATTCCTTGCGTAATTATCCGGGGACTGGCTAAGAGTGTAGCATACGAAGTTGGAGATCAAGAAGTAGATGGTTGTGGTAATAGCTGGACAGCAGCCTATGTTGCAGGAGGCTGGCGTTTTGTCTTTCCTCTTTGGGCATTCTCAGCTGTATCTGGATTCCAAACTGGGAAATGGACTCTAGTAGAGACTGAAGGTACCACTGCCATTTTCATTCGATAAGTTTTCAAATATAAATGCATACTTACCTTTCTAGTTAGTCAATCTTGAGAACTTATTTTTTCCGTATCGCAAATCGAACGCATAATCATTAATGTTTGTTTGTTTTTTTGAAACTTTATCTTTGTTCATGACTTGAGGCATATTAGATACTTGTACAACATAACTAAGTCTCTCAGGGCCAGTCGATAATTGTCATTTAGATTTTGTTGTTCATTCATTTTTGCTTTGTTTCATCATCTGTTACCCTGACACTCATTTATATTCCATACCATGAACTTTGATCTAGTCTTAAACTTCACCTAGAAGAAACACCAATTTTCTGTAAAGGGAAAGGTGAACATTACGTCTTACAAACACAGTTACTGTCATGTTTATTGTCATTTTTAGGCAAGGGAGTCAGAGAAAAGGAGAAAGAATCAGAAGGGATGACCCTCAGTCAGATTAATGAATACTACTTTCTTACTGATCCCGAAGCCCTCATATATGTTTGCTTTCCTAATGATGAGGCATGGCAGCTTTTGACAACACCTTTTTCTAAGAGACAGTTTATTGATGTGCCTTTCTTTAAACAAGCATATTTCGAACACGATGTAAAGGTAACAAGTACGATGAAATCCGTCCTCAATTCTAAAGATGCCTTGTGTGATATATCTCTGAGAAGTGGGTTTGACACTAGGGTATCTTTCAAGTATGAGCTTTACTACAATCACGAAGAGTCCAAAAAGCCAATATCCGATGATGTACAATTGGATAGATATGTTGCTTGTTTGAATCAAGAGAAATCAAACATCTTTAAGATAAGATTTCCATGTGAAGGAATTTTCAAAATTGAAATCTTTGGTCTATTTGATAACGATTCATTTTATAGGATGCTATGTGCTTTCAAACTAATTTGCAATGAAACAATCAGCGATGTCAAGCCGTTTCCTTGCAATCCTTCTTCCGGATTTGGGCCAAGCAAAACCACTGAGGAAAATGGCTTGGTTTCTCCAACCCAGAAAACAGGGTTCATACGTGTTCGAAAAGAGAGAAACATAAGTTTCAAATTCAAAATGGTCAGAAGTGTTCAAGTTCAGGCGGTGTTAGTCCATAATCAAATCACAAGCGAGGAGCTTCAGCATAACGTCACGCAGAAAGTGAAAGGGAATGAACTTAGCGTTGACGTCAACATACCTAATTCAGAAGAGTATGCCCTTCAAATAAACACAAGAGACAAAGGCTCAAAAGGGGATTTTAAAAATGCGTGCAACTACCTTATTTCGTCGAGCGATACAAACAAGAAACGAAAAAAGCGATCCTACGAGGTATGAATTTATTTATGAAGAGAATTTGTACTTTATTAAATCGAAAGTCAAGAGTATTTCAGTGATAATTATTACATATTATAGAATGATTAAGTCAATATTCGTTTGAAATAGCAGTATTAAATTTGTATCCTAATATTTATCTTTTTAAAGTCGGCTTTCATCAGGTTAATGAATAGGGGTTCATAGTTTACTTGTTCTGATGATATAGTTGACGTAACTTTTTTATATCCCAAGATGTAGTTATACATGTAGTGGAGATTAGCATCTTTCCTCAAAGCTAGAATGATATTTAACCTGGATGTTTTTAGAAAGCTGAAATTAAAAAATTGTTTTGTTCCCTCTCAAGTCTCAAACTACAATTTTGTTTAACACAGAGGCTTGGCTTGTCAACCACCTAATTTTTATATGTCCACCTTTTTGTAGGTGTGATATACCTGCTCCGAGACATTTATTCAATTGCTTTGCCAATAGTCACCACATCAAAGACAGACCGACAAACTATCATGTTTATGACAAATAAGTACCCCGATATGGTCTGTATAAACGACCTTACAGACAAAATTTTATACCTCATACCCATTCAGTTCTTGTAGATTTGTTTCCAGTATATTGAATGATAAACGAAATTTACTGTATATTTGATAAACACCAGAATGCTTTGGAGAAAAGAGCAAGGAAAGGCCTAGAGGAATGTTTGGCATCCAGGGACCCAGAAGCTATTCAGAAAGCTTTAGACGAATTTCAGAAACACGACCTGCAAGATCCTAAGCGAGTCCAAAAAGCAGAACAGAAGAAGACGTACCATATGCTGGCACAAGGCTAGTATGATACACTGAAAATGAGGTCAGGTTAAATATACGTTACATGCATTGCTTAGTGTTAAACATATATAAGAGAAAGATTGTGCCAAAATCCATTGTTCTCTCAACGTGAATTTATTTTTCAGATCTTAAAGAGGCAATCAATACAAGGAATATAGAAAAACTCGAAAGAGCGATAGACAATGCCACCTCATCGGAATTTGAGGAGAAGTTATCAAATTTGATACAGAGTGCAGAGGATCTGTTACAGCACCTGAACAAACTGAAAAAGTACTCACACGACGTTCTTCAAATGAGTAAACCGACAATATCTGAAATAACAAATTATAAGTATCCCATACCTTTGGCATATGACATCATGAAAGCAACTTACCTGTTACTTGGTGAAAAGGAACGAAGTTTACAGGTTTGTCGTACTTAAAATTTAACAAAATGGTCAATATATATGTAAATGTCCTTTAGTGAAGAGCCATTTTAGAACCTTGTCAACAACTAGCAAACAGGAGATGCTTCCTCTTCACTGGCATTGGGGATACAAGTTCCGTACAGAATGATTTAGTTGTTTGTTTGGTTAGGTAGGTAGGTAAACCATTTAATTCTGATTTTTGATTCTGATTTTCGGGTTTTTTTGTCTTTCATTCACTCACAACATCCATTTTTTACGTTCTCGAGTATCCCAGATGAATGAAATCGTATCAAAAAAGAAAACAAAGAATCCTCATCATAAAATATATCTTTTTTTTATATTATACTTATGTTAAATTCTACCAGTAGTGTACAATAACTTAAAGTATGAGAGCTCATTATCATTTGGTTTTTCTTTATACTTTCCTGCTTCATGAAAAAGTATTTAATACAGGAATGGGATATGATAACAAGCTTAATGAGAAAGACAGGGAAGCAGGGACTTCTCCACCGTGTACAAAATTACGACACACTCCACTCTGAGGAAAACAGCACCAACAAGGCTGCTAAACTACTGAGGCAATACACAGAGGACGAGACCAAGAAAGCCAGCGTTGGTATCGCTACATTCTATGTCTGGGTGAGACTTTCTTTGTGTATTTGTTACTAATATGATTTCATTTATAAAGTATCTCAATATTAATGTTAAACGTCTTTAAATTCAATAGCATCATTTAAAACCTAATAAATTTACAGCATGGACCAGACATGCACGTTTCGGGTACTAAACCCTCGTCAGTGATCCTCAGTCTAAACAATGTGATATAGCCAAAAAGTATGAAAATTATTATGATTGTCCAAAAATGTACCAAAAGACGTAGCAGAATGGGTGGGATATGATGCTACAGGACCCACGTTTTAGAAATTTCAAGAAATTTTTAACAGAAAATTTCAAATGCGTTGAAGAGACAGACGATCAACCGAAGTTGATCGAACTTGGCTACATGTGCCCTCGGGGACCCTTGGTCCACCAGCAGTGACACTCACCAAGTAGTTCAAATGTTAAACGTCTTTAAATTCAATAGCATCATTTAAAACCTGATAAATTTAAAGACTATTTGAATAGCAAAATAGAAAGGGTAAAGACAATGTTTTTCATGTCATAAGAACCATTTATACGCAGTCAAATTGTTTGCTGGAATGTTAAGATACCGGTACTGATTGGTTCAATTTAGATTCCTTCCTTCATTTGTTTTTTAAAGTAAAAAAAGTTCAGTTGTATTTAGACAATGTTTCGCATGCATGTGTCGGGTGTTGCATGCAATCAGGAGACGCTGACTCTCCCCGGGCACTTAGCCTCAATTCAGAGTGTTATTCATTTTGAGGTTCGCAACCGTTCCGATGGAAATTCTAATAATTCTGCATTGTCTTCTCGATTTTGAGACTGATTAATTGATAGTTACTTCTTTGATGTTTATCGATAGACATATTCATGTGTTTGTTATTTGGGCCCTTTGTCTCGCTGTTTAGTTTGTGTCATCATCTGACATTGAGGGGGGGCTATTAGACACAGCAATAGAGCGTTCTTTGAGATTGCTGGGTAACAGGACAAATGAAACGGTTTGGTGCACGAATTTGTTACCAACGTGGCAGATGACCGTTTTAAGTCGGTTGCCGATGGGTCTCGTTGGTTTATGTGCAATCTTATGTCGTCTCTAGTTTTGGTCTTCATTGTTCCCCTGGTGTCTCACTCCGTGTTTTCGCATTTGGAAGATTCGGGTTTTTTGCTGCGGGTTCTGCAACCGAGTCCTGTTGGATTCTAATCGAGTGGAAAAATTGATAATGGATCGGGGAATCGATGTCAAATGAGTTAATGTTAGAAGTGTTTAGATTTTAACCTCACTAGCTCATCCTACATCAGTAAATTAAACACAAAATACAAAACCAGAATCCAAAAATTACAATCAAATGGCATAC
Organism: Pinctada fucata; assembly: GCA_028142955.1. Taxonomy (NCBI): domain Eukaryota; kingdom Metazoa; phylum Mollusca; class Bivalvia; order Pterioida; family Pteriidae; genus Pinctada; species Pinctada fucata. The sequence goes on along the minus strand of AP027104.1, from coordinate 73,762,032 downwards.
AGTCTCTTGAAAAATGCAATACAAAACCAAGATACAATCATGTATTGTCTAGTTTTATCTTTATTTCAACTGCATCACTTTCTCCATGTATTTCACATATTGAAAATTTGATGCTCGTGAATAACATAAGGTTTTTTTGCTGTTCTTTCAGGGTACCAATGTAGTGAATGATCTTGTGTCAAGTTAGTGGAGGATATGACAATTGTATTCAAACTTACAAAGGGCGGAAAGACATGTTAAAGAAATAGATGGAAAGAAAGAAAAGAGTAGATAAACTACAATTCAATTTTATGCTGTAATCGGAAGTATGGAGAATATAAAGCCAATTAGACCACTGTTAAAATTCATGAACATACAACATATAGCTGAACAAGAATAATGGATAATTTCATACATACATTTATCAGGTACTAACTAGTACTCATTGGTTAGTGCCATTGATTGGACGTTGAGTACATATTACAGTTTGCTTCTTTGCAGAGTTTCTTCTCTGCCACCAGTCTGGCAACACACAGGTATCGGATCAATTGCCAAGATACGATATAACTCAATGAATAAAAGTCAAACACAAGATCCAAAATCAGTATGCAAATAGCATAATCAATGGACATACAAGATAATAAAATCAAAACAAAACAATTAGTGAATTACCATTGGATATAATATAAGATGACAGGAAAGTAAACATTGATCTTTAAAAAAACATTTCTATTATATAGGATACATCAATTTCAAATTTCTGTACACCTGATTTCATTTCATAAGATATAATTAGAAATTTATTTGTTGATTAAATGGTACATTATTCTCATGAAAATATATAGTTCTAGTTTATGTTATATGTTAAGAAACAATATAGTTTTATATAAAAACAATAAATCTCATATTTCATTCGAGATCTTAGCAGACAGTGTATATCTGATATGAAATTGAATATTCTATATCCATATGAGAACCTGTTTCCAAGCAACGATTTTACCAATTTTCATCATTTAAAATCCAAGAAATCATAGTGAGTGAAAGTCTAAAACAATTTACACCAAAATCAGAAACAAAAAAAAAAAACATCACAAAATACGACAGATTATAAAGATAAGGAGGAGATAACCAACAGTGAAACAGCGGAACATACTCTCACAGGACGAGAAAAGCTAACAAACAAACAGAGACAATACCATCTCATCATGGAAACAATATCCACACAGTCCAATTCGCTATTTTCGAAAACCAGAGTTACTTCCCATTTGAGACGGTATCTGACGTAGACTGATTATGACGTCAGCAAATTCTATGGAAACAGTACTAAATGTCTGGGAAATGACGGTATAAAATCGACGTTACCATACCATTTTCATGACGTCGCTATGGTTTTACGTCAGATACCGTCAGTGAGGGGAAAAAACTCTGTATTCCGCAAAGACTCAATATCAAAACAAAATATTATTGGTGGCGCCACTCAAATGTTAAACGTCTTCATATTTAATAGCATCATTTAAGAACAGGTCAATTTGCAGCATGGACCAGACATGTATGTTTCGGGTACTTAACCCACGTCAGTGATCATGAATGCGGTACATCAAAATGGTTAAAAAAACATACATACTATGGTGAAGATATCGAAGTTTGGACAAGAATACTTCCAAAAACTTCAACAATACTAGTATGTTCTGACTGTGGATTCTATTCAGAGGACCAATTCCGTTCAAGAAATGCAACTGTTCAGAAAACTGATAAAATTGACAGAACTGTTGAAATTGTGATTGACACAAGAAAGTCACATAACCTAAGAACTACTTGTATAAGAGATATGAACCCATCATTACAGAACATGAGAAAGAAGTCAACCATATTTTGTAGAAAACCACAATAACTTTCTCATCAGTGATACAGTAAATGTATGATGTTCCATGATATTGTCGCTATTCAAATGGGGTCAAAAATGCTTCTCAAAAACAAAATAACTGTTCCGAAAATCATACATCAAAGAGCAAACAAAACCAGGCAAACAGACGAACTGATACAGTCCACCGTATCAGGAGAACTGCACTCCTCAAACTGAGAGTGAGACAAGTATAAGCATTTCCAGTCTTCCTACTACGTCACCTCAGCACAGTAGAATATAGTTAAACCCATTAATCTTACACATTAATATTGATTTAACGGGACAACCAAAAATCAAAAGTCTCCTGATTGGATTTTTCTCTACAGTAGCTGGTCTCATCATTAAGTTGTTTTGTATTTCCGAAAGGAAACTTTTCTCACAGTCTATGAGTTACGATGTAGTGCTTCTGACATTATCATTAACAATAGTTTGACAAGAGATTATCTTCCTCACATATCTTTGTTTATAAGATATCTCTTGCGGACTAATGCGTTACCTGTAAGATATTTATTTGCCTGATGCAAATACAATTGTGAATCAGCCCCATAAGAAAACGATGGCACATAGTTTGTGGCAAAAGGAGAGTTGATTATAGAATTTGCAGAAGATCTACAGGGTGCTCGAAAGAAGATCGGAGCAAACAGTAATAAGTTTTAGACGTTGAGGACGTGAAGAGGTAGATGAGATTGATTTTATCCCTCTCTCTCACCCCTGGTTTGTTTTCGAAAGAATCAGATTATTGGTTTAATAAGAAATGGGTATTTAACTTTTTCAAGGTGAACATCAAGCACAAAACCAAAAATCTGAATCCTAAAATCATAAAAACCAAGAAAGATACGAAACTAAAGAAAATGATTATAATTTTAAGAATCTGCCGAAGTGAATCCCAAATGGAGATCTTTTGATAAACACCACTATTTTAATGCAAATAATTTCCTAAATTGCACAACAGCCCCATATTAATCGATATGTGTAATTAGAAAACTCTCCTAACCTACCAATATTGCATTATGATAGTGTCAGTGACAGAATTTGAACCATTAACCCTGGGACTATATACATATAAACCATTTTTAGAATGAAAAAAAATTCAAAAATACACAATTTAGGCATTAAATATATATCACAGCAATAAGAGACTTAAATATGTCAAACACACAATGAAAGAGTCTGCAAAATGTAAAAAAAATTAAAATGGAAGAAAACAATTTTTCGGTCAAAAATGAAATTAAAGGTATTCAGATTATTTAAAAGTGCATAAATAGGTGACAAAATTGAAAAAAAAAAATGAAAAAGGAAGAAAAAAAATTAGGGGTGCCGGGATTTGAACCCACAACCCTTGGGTCCATGTGCACAGTAAACATATCCATATTTTTTTAATCATAAAAAATCCGAAAAAGGAAGATTGTATGTTATGTATATCAAAGCAAATAGTGACTTAAATATGACAAATATGTACTAAATGAGGGCACAAAATCACGCATTTATAGAGTTATTCAAAGAAACTATTCAAAAATGAATTAGCATTTCTAACAAAGTCCAAAAAGACATCAAAAACGCGTCAAAAATTGACTTTGGACTGGATCCAAGAACAACAACACTTATTAAGACGTCCTTCTAGATCATCCAGATGCTTTCGGTTTGTCGAATTGTGCTTCGGTTCTGAAGAAGAAGTTTGTCAAAGAGGGTACCTCCTGTTACCTTCTTTTGCCTGTGATGGCGCCAACGGACGGACGACGGACGCCACACTATGACAATAGCTCAGGTGAGGTAAAAACGCATTGTGGGTGCTGACATTTTCATTCTTATATATCATTAGTGCCATACCTGTAACAGCAAGTGGGATCGAAACGTATGATGTTGTGATTCCTTTCGGAGGTTTTGATAGTTTTCTCATCATTTTAAGTGATACTGCACAAAACTAAAGACGTTGCAGTAGGGCAAAGCCTAATAAGTAAGTTCATATCGTTTATATATCTGAAAAGTCTATAGTTTTTGCAAACGCGTCAAGAGTTCTGCTAGGTCAAGAATGTTTTTGTCGTCGACAAACTATTGAAATGTTTGAAAAAAAAAACTATGAACTTTTCATATACCAAGACGATATGGATTGCTTTATTAGGCATTGTCCTACTGCAACGGCTCATCAGCTTTGTAATAATTAACTTTTAAAATGAAAAAAAAACATAAAAACTGTCTGAGGAATCACAGCACCATACGTTTCGATCCCACGTGGTGTATAATGAAAAACAATATCAATTTGAAAGTTTATTGACCATATTGCAAATCGAAAGAAAATCATAACCTTAACACTTAAATATGCATATTATAATATTTCTCGAACATGAACAACGAACATGGAACCAATAATCGAAACATTACTTTCCGTTTATGGCTTGAAAAGTATCGTTGAGACTAATGTCGATTTGATCAATATCATGGAACAAGTTTTGTAAAACATGGGATGTGGATCTAGCCAAGAAATAAAAATCAAGGAGTTTACATCATTGGACATTACTGACATCTTGAAGGAACCAGAAAATGAAGTGGTAAAATTATTTTTTGTTATCTTGATTGATTCTTAAGTTCAGGTTTACTCATTGATAATACATGCAGTTAGGGATATCTTTGTTTTACAAAGAAAGGATTTCTACCTGGCTTGTATTTCATGACTCTGTGAATGGAATAGGCCGAATATGGCGGCTCGAGAAATATAGATAGAAATATGTATGTTTAAATAATCTTAATTTTCCATAAAATAAAATAAAATAATCTAATGAAGAAAGTTCATAATTTGAAGGTCTTGCTCATGATTCAAACGAATAAGCAAAATTTTGTCACAAAATAATATTACTATTGTTTTCTTTTATCTTGTACCTATATCAATTTTTGGCGACACGTTTCTTAAGATTCAAGATTAAAAAAAATATATCTAAATATCTGAAAATTACAGATAACCATAGATGAAATCGTTCCTTCATATCCGCCTCCTAAACCCGACTCCAAGAAGAAGATACACATTTTTACAGACGAGGATGCTAAAATTGCTGATTCAAGAGCAACCTTGGTGAGATAGAATTTGTATTGACAACCCAAGTCCACGAAACAGCAACATCTTTTCACTCTACATTATACAGAAGAAAATAAATCATTAATAATACGAGTTAAGTAATACTAGTATCGTAAAGGATCTGAAGTTGAAACTGTATCTAGATTTATTCTACTGTTTTGTTTGGTGTTTATTGAAATTACTTAATTGCATGTAATTACTAAACCTCGCCAATTCTCAAGTTGTAAAGCGCTCTCATCGTAATTCCTTGAACAGGGCATTTGAACAAAATGAATAACAATTATCTTCAGGAATAATTTCAATTGATTCAAACTGGCAAAGAATTTTATTTGTCAAAATAAATAATTCCTCGCAAACATATTGCGCCCGATATTTGAAATGGTTTGAAATTTTCTTTGGGAAGGTAAAGAGTTGGAACACGTCCCCGCGAGGGGTTTGATAGTAAGTATTTTGAATATTTTCCCCTGACATGGTCGCCATAGCACTTTCTATATAGACAAAACCTAAGACAGCGCATGTATTTTATATATTGTTTTCATTTTCGTGCATGAACATTGACTTTAGGTGCGGCTAGCCAACAGGGGATGCTCACTCCTCCCGGGCACCTGGTCCCACTTCTAGCTTTCTGGAGGTCCGTCGATGCTCAATTTGGTGCTCTATTGTGAGTGTTGTTGAGATTATCGTTATCTCACTTCTGTATTATTAATAACATATAATGCCGACGTGACTTTCAGACTCGGAGAAATGAATTTTGGTAGTGTACTCTAGTTTTATCTTTTGAATTCAAATTTTCATTTACTTTGCAAAGAGTACACGGCTCCAAATTTTCTGTAGAGTTGATTCAGAATTGTATGCCTATTTTCATTGTTTCTTTTCTGTTTTCAGGGTAAATGCTTTATTGTTTCATAAATATAGTACAACTGGATTGCAATTTATATTGGGCATGCATTCTTTTTGAAAACACAATTTGCCTATTCATTTCAACAAATCATGTGTCTTGTGTGCACGTAATCCGGATAACTACACCATTAATTTTGCTGCTAGCGTTGCAGATGGCCGTCCAAAATAGGCACTGGTTACCCATTCCATTGGTCTCGTTGGTTTATGTGTACTCTTTCGTGTTTGATGTTTCTATGTTGTGTTTTGATGTTCCTAGTCCCTTTGAAGTATCTTGCTGTGTATGTATGCTCTGTTTATACAAGGGTTGTTTTGGTGTTTTGCTGTGGTTACTGCAACCGAGTGTTATTGGAGATCCCCTCCTTTCTTCGGTGATGATAAAGTAAAGGAGATTTCCTTTCATTTACCACTCAGATGTTGATAAGACTTAATGCATCAATATAAAGGAAAGATATCTAACAACACACCCATCTTAGCAGTAATAACGGCGAAACACAACACAAACAGACTTCACGGATTTATGCAGAGTCCATGTATTTATCTAGATAAAAGCAGAGAGTGTACTTTCAATGACGGACCTTGCCGAGAAACTGACCTCAGGATTACAGAAAGATATACAGAGACTGCGCGCTCTCTTCACGTGGATGGGACTGCAAAGGATCAGTGCAAAACAGTATCCTACAACCACAGGAGAAAACACCCTGCTGTACCACATGAAACGGGTTAAGGAGAGATTTATGTCATATTCCATTTTCTTCATTATGCTTTGCAGGTAAATCACATGTAATGTGACGGAAAGACTATTTCATATTTGCAGGGGAAATACTTCTGAGAAATTCAAACGGTATACTTTTTTATGGTTCTCGTCTAGGTGAAACAATAATCGACTCAAACCAGCGCCATTTGCTACACATTTGCGCACGTAATCAGGATAACTACACCGTATGCTACTTTCATTGCAGATGGCCGTCTTCAGTCGGCACCGGTTGCCCATTGGTCTCGTTGGTTTATGTGTGGTATTTTCTGTTTCATGTTTCTATGGTGAAGGTTGGTGTTCCTTTTCCTTTTGCGTCCCTCTCTGTGGGTGTCTGATCTGTGTTTTTGCATTAGGGGTTTTGGAGTTTTGTTTTGGGTGCTGCAACTGAAAGTTGTTGGAGATTCCCTCCTTTCTTTGCTACACGGTCATACTTATATAAAGAAACGTGAGTGTAACATCCCTCGGATTATCGTCCATATTTTGACAAACCGCTGTTCATAGTACATTGTTACATTAATAGAGTAAAAAGTGATGAGAATTTCTCAAGAAAGCATTTATCTCTTAGTTCTCAATCCACATCACTTGAAGAATTGTTTAATTTGAAGCTTAATACCTGATAACATGTATTTAGGAAGAAATATAAAAAGGTAAGTTCACATCAATAGCATTCTGCCATTAATTTGCTTTATTCCTCATTCTTCATAAGTACATGAGGTCTATGATTTTTTTAAATTCGATTAAGTTCTACTTTAAGGTCTGCAAAAATACCTTGTGTCATGATCCGTGGACTTGCCAAGAGTGTTGCGTACGAGGTGGGTGACCAGGATATAGATGACTGTACTAACCACTGGACAGCTGCCTATGTGGCCGGAGGATGGAGGTTTGTCTTTCCTCTCTGGGCATTTTCTGCTAGATCTGGCTACCAGGCCGGGAAATGGACATTGGTGGAAACAGAGGGTAAGGTTCTCTTAGTACTGGGAATCTACTGTCTTTTGTTTATCGTAAACTGTGAAATACCGGATTTGACATAGTGTCTGACATCTTTCATATAGTTAAGGTACATCGCGGCGTTACGGCACGGAAAATTTTGCGAGAAGACATAGCCTGAAAATTTGTCTACATGAAATATAAGATTTGGTCAATCTTTGATATAATTTTCATGTAACTATTTCACGAAGTTTTTCGAGATTTTAAGCCTCAAAGACGGCATTGACGTTCTAATCCAAAAATATGCATTTTCTGAACTAAAATAATTTTAATCTAGAAAATTGACCGAGGAGGGTGAAAAGGGAGATCAAAAATATTGTTGCCATGTTGAGTATTGTATTTCTACGGATTATTGTGTCTCTAAGGGGAAATTTGCAATTTTTATCGCCATTTTGCAACTTATTATTCAAAAATCCGCACTCATTCAAAAGGCAAAACACGGCTTGCATCATTATCATTTTCTCCATTAAGTTGTGGAGGTCCTTAAAGCCCTTCTTACACGTAAAAGTAGAGAATGAGCTGAATTCGAATATATAAAAACATGGATAGGTCTTCTCGGCAGATTTTTTGCAATTTAAGATTGAAAATTTGTTCTGCGTGGCTTCGGCGTCAATTTTACTCGCAACGTCAAAGTCACAGCGTGTTCAGATCGCATATGTCAATATAACGTCAAGGAGTATGCGGAATATTTGATTCTCTGTAACGGTCTTCTTTAAAACATCCAGAAACCTCTTTTTTTTAAGATAATTAATCAACAATTACATGGGCTGTATTCGAACTAGACCTTATATCTTAATTTAAAAATAAAATTATCCGTACATGACATTTTTTTCTTCAAATATTTGAAAATATCATACGGAACAGACGGACGGACATGCTCATTACTATTTAATCCGATATCTTTTGGCGGGGTATACAAAAAATTCCCTCTTGTTTATATGTACATATACTTTATAATATCGGATAAGGGTTGGGGAGGGGCGGTCCATGTAAGATATACATTGTGATTTTCATTTCATGCTCGTTTTCTATCATTACGTTCAGCCGCCTCGATTGTCGTGATATATATTATTAAAATGAAATTTCCATTTCTCCGAGTTGAAAACTAATCACGACAGCTTTTGAATTTCAATAATTTTTTATCACGATAGAAATATTAAGGATAATTATACTCTGGTATAATCCTGAGATGAAACCAAATTATATACAATACCGTTTAACCTTGTATATTTCATGCAATGTCTTACATGTATATGCAATATTATGTTATCATTATCTATAGAAGATATGTGCATCTTTTATGTCAGCATACAAGTTGTGGTGAATAAAAACAATGAAAAAAAAGTAAAGCCTTCTCCGTCCGTCTATATGGTACAATAAAGAAAGGATGAAGGAGGATGGATGAAAGAACATTAATTTCCAACGTAATATTTGAAGAAAAAATTGCATTCATATATCATTCCCTAGAAATAGTTAAAATATAACCAAACATCCCTCAAAGTTTCCGGTTCTCATTGCAAGCGTGTCTAAATACATTGACTGAATTTAGACACAATGTAAAGTTTATGTGTAAAAATTTCGGCTCGCTACGCTTACTAGAAAATATAAGTATTTAAAAAAAAGCCATTATTTGCGCCCTAACGATATATGTCGCGCAACGTAACGTGACGTTACGATCAAGTAAGGTTTATGACGTCATAGCGTAGATGTGCACATAAAAAAATTCGAGGGTGAAACCTGCGTACACATTTGATTGTGATGAAAGCTTCCCCGCGAGCTACGTTAAGTGATGGGTGTTGCTAACAAACAGGAGATGTTTACTCCCTCTGGAAACTTGGTCTCACTCTATTTGAGGAGATGCACATTACATATAGCTATACTTACACTAATATACTTACTAGTATTTTTCTTACTGTTTGATGGTGTGGTAGTATACAGTGTTCACTGAGTTTGTATTTTGAAATATCAGGTTCCATATCAATAATTATGTTTGGCAGGCTTTGTAATAACTGCCATTTTCACAGATTTTGGTCATATGACATTGTTTCGATTGAGGATCACTAACGAGAGGGTTTATTATCCGAAACGTGCATGTCTGGTCCATGCTGCAAATTTATCTGCTCTAAAATGATGCTAATGAATTTGAAGACGTTAAACATTGCATTTTTGAAATACAGTGTACGTCTTATTTATACATTTAATTTATTTAAGAAGCGCCACCTACAACGAATTTCGTTTTTACAATAAGGATTATTGAGAGTAATATATTGAAACAGTTGTATTTATAACGGAACATTTTCTCAGGATTACTTGATTAAGTATTCCATACGGTCAGAATATATTTAGCAGTTTTCTTTTCCTATTCCGATCCCATGCCCATAGTGCGTCAACATTTCATGTTTTTATTGATGCAGCGCTTTGCATTGAGTGGCACCACCTATGATATAATCAGTTCTTACATCCTTTCCTTTTTTACGCTGCACTATGTGGTGTTTTAAAATTAATATTGTGAAGTCCGTCGTGTTTCTATGGTGCTATGTTATTGTCTCCGTCTGTTTGTCATCCGTGTTTCTATTGTGCTGTGTTGTTGTCATCGTCTGTTTGTCCGTCATGTTTCTATTGTGATGTGGTGTTGTCTCCGTCTGTTTGTCCTCCGTGTTTCTATGGTGCTGTGTGGTTGTCTCCGTCTGTTTGTCCTCCGTGTTTCTATGGTGCTGTGTGGTTGTCTCCGTCTGTTTGTCCGTCGTGTTTCTATTGTGCTGTGTTGTTGTCTCCGTCTGTTTGTCGGCCTTTTATTTTCTCCAGAGAAGGTGTTCCTCTGCAATTTTTATTGCCGTTGATCTCCTCCTCATCTCTGCTTTGTTTTTTTTTTGTGTATCTTTTCAAGCATATGTATGTCCATTGACTGTAATTTTTGATTTTTTATATTGAATTTTGTATTTGACATTAGTTCTATGATTGAAAGACCTTTGAATGGTGGATGTGTAACCATGTTGAAGACCGTTCGTGGTGCTTTCCATCCACGTACAACTTGACTCGTTACAATATTCGGTCAAAGATTTCATACTATTACTTATAAAACTTATTTGATACTTTCAGAAAAAGGAGTTAGAGAAAAGGAGAAAGAGTCAAAAGGCGTAACCATTAGTCAGATTAATGAGTACTTCTTCCTTACTGATCCCGAATCCTTCATTTATGTTTGCTTTCCAAATGATGAGGCATGGCAGCTATTAACTGCACCCTTTTCAAAACGACAGTTTATTGATGTGCCTTACTTTAAACCAGCGTATTTCGAACACGATGTCAGTGTTACAAGTAAGCAGAATTCCATACTCCATTCAGAGAACGCTTTATGTGATATTTCATTAAGAAGCGGAGATAACAAAAACTTGAATTTGATATACAGGTTTTATTATAACCATGAAGAGTCCAAGACACCCATATCCGACGACGTACAACTGGACAGATTTGTTGCTTGCTTGAATGAAGAAAAATCAAATACATTTAAGATAAGATTTCCTTGTGAAGGCATCTTCAAGATGCAAATCTACGGTTTGTTTGACGATGATCCAACATTATACAAGATGCTATGTTCGTTCAAACTTATCTGCAATGAAAAGGTCAGCGATGTGACGCCGTTTCCTTGTACTCCAGCCGCCGGATTCGGACCTACTTCAAAGACCGAGGAATACGGCCTTGTTTCCCCAACTCACAAAACTGGGTTCATACATGTCCGAGAAGAAAAACATATAAGTGTCAAATTTACAATGATCAAAACTGTGCAAGTTCAAGCAGCATTAATCCACAATCAAGTATCCAGTGAAGAACTTCAACATAATGTTACACATAAAGTGAAAGGGAATGAACTTAGCGTGGACGTAAATGTACCTAATTCAGAAGAGTACGCCCTTCAGATAAATACAAGAGACAAAGATTCGCATGGAGATTTTAAAAACGCGTGCAACTATCTCATTTCCTCGACTCATGTAGAAGAAAAGGAAATGAAAATAATCAATATACGGAAAACAAGAATTTACGAGGTATGATATATAATATAGAACATTGTAATACTAGATATCCACAAAATTGTAATTGCATTTTGTACCTTTATCATTGCAAGACTGGACAAAGACGCCTCAACAGACACATCTACTGATGAAAATAATTTTATATGGATGAAGAGTAGTGTAGTCCTTGGTAATGACAGGGACAATTATATGATTTTCTGCAACTCCAATTTCACATTCGTACTCAACGTGTTTTTACTCTTAAATGTTTCTTCAGATTTTGGATTATTTGCAAGACCCTCTTGGAGTTAAAATAGACAAGTTAATTCCCGATCCTTATCTACCAATCCTTTAAGTAATATTTTGTGACTACTCATTTGCTTTAGTCATCGAATATATTCGTTGATTATGTAACCATCTGATTTCCATTGTTCTTATTGAAACGAAGATTCTGATTGGCTGAGAAGTTTTCTTGATAAAAAGATCAACTTAAATTCTAAAATCTATTTATTGCACTTTTTTGGAACAAGGGATTCCCTAAATGCGTATTAGCTCGTAGCTGAAAATACGATATGTTGATGTCTGCTGAACATTTTAATGGTACCGTTTCTTTTCTACTAACTAAAATTTCCTGTGCATGTAGGATTGCCTCAAACTGGCTCTCATTCCAACGATAGAGAGAGAGACGACTGTTCGCGGTTTGAATCATGGCGGCTGCCATAACTTTTTTTCGTCTTGGGGTGCACTTGTACCACTGCGCATCCCCCGATCAAAATATAGTGTGGGGATTGTTATTAACTAGATTTTCAAGAACACAATCCGTTTTCTATAAGCAGAGGATATTGCGCGAAGCGCGTTGATGTTAAACTTTTCCATCTAATTTTTCGGGTGCTACTTTTTTTTGATTAAAAAATAATAACACCACAGACTTTAAACAATACAAAGACATGGGCATTTTTGTATATAAAGTTATTAACACAGAACATTCAAGAATATATGTCGGCTGAGCCGAGGTCTTAGCAAGGCTCGAACCAGCAAGATTACTAGCCCGACGGCCTATCCGCTAGACCACGGCGCCGACTATTCGGGTGATACCTACTCAACAGAAAAAATATAGAATCATTTCTTGATTGAAAAGAGATACATAATTATAAACTTTCATGTCCCATATCGCAATTCATAAAAAAACACTTTAAAAACACCATTTAGATCCAGTTTTTCCTTTGTATACCACTCAACACCTCTTGGAAATTTTGCAAGTATGGTGACAAGAGTTTCACACTTGTAACAAACAATAATCACGGCAAGAGTTGAAATCCTATGAAATGATATTGTTAAAATTAAAGAAAAACCCCTTATTATTATTAAAATTATCTTTTCTCCTAATTTTTTACAGAACGCTTGGGAAAAAAGAGCAAGAAAAGGTCTTGAGGAATGTTTGACATCCAAGGACCCAGAAACTATCCAGAAAGCTTTAGATGAATTTCAGAAACATGACCTTCAAGATCCAGAAATTGTGATGAGGGCAGAAAAGAAAAAGACATACCACATATTGGCGCAAGGCAATTTTTTTCATAAAAAAATATTCAGTTGGGTAACCGGCTTAGCTCAGGAAATACAGTTAAGCATGGTTATAATGTCACACATATAAAAAGATTCATATTTTCATCTCGTATCTGTCCAAAATGAATAAGGGAAGGGATTCTGTCTATTTAATAAACAATTTATCTATTTGCGTTATATAGCTGTAATGCTCAAAGTCGGGGATAACCTCCAATTTAAGTGGAAACCAATGAACACAACATAATTAACAAACAAAACCCAACGTCCATTTCCATGGTTCCTATGAGCACTAATCATACTATTATCCAGTGCCTTAAAATTTTCGACATTCGTGTTTTATCTACTTTCTTGTTCTTGGAATTCACATTGAATATTTCTTTATTAGTTTATAATTTGTAATTTCCAAATCAGTTCATAATTTTGAAAAGATGATTAGATTTTTAAGGTATATGATCTTTTCCCTGTAGCCGTAAATCACTGAAGTCAATTTTTTTTCAAAGCAAGCAGGAAATCAGCAAAGAATCTAATATTGAAGCTATTAATTGTATGGATAGAAATAAAAACAAAATATGGAACATCTATATTTTTCAGATCTTAGAGATGCAATCAACACAAGGAACATAGAAAGACTTGAAAAGGCTATAGACCACGCTAGCTCGTCAGAATTTGAGGTCAAATTATCAAATCTTATTAAAAGTGCAGAAGAACTTTTACAGCACTTGCGAAAATTGAAAAGATTTTCTCATGAAGTTCTCAAAATGAGTAAACCGACAATATCTGAAATCACAAACTATAAGTATCCCATACCTTTGGCATATGACATTATGAAAGCCACTTACCTGTTACTTGGAGAAAAAGAACGAAATTTACAGGTTTGTCAATAATTACACTTGACATTTTTAAGAGGGTTAAGTTATCCTGTATATAATAGGGCATTTTTACAATTAACTATATATTTTCTGATAGGTTATTTTGGGGCTAGAAAAACAAATGGGAATAACCGATGAAGCATTTTCCCCGCGAGGGGTTTGACAGTGTTCTAATTGCATTTTTTACATAGACGTTACCTCAGACAGTGCATGTGTTGTAGATATTGTTTTAATTTTCGTGCATGAACATCGACGGCGGGTGCATTTAGCCAAACAGGGGATGCTTACTCCTCCCGGACACCTGGTCCCACCTCTAGCTTGCTAGGGGTCCCTCTATTTTCAGTTGGTGATCTCTTGTGAGTGCTGTTGAGATTATCGTCAGGATCTTCTTTATCTCATTTAAATTGTCTACTTTCTCTATAAAACATATGCAAAATAACAGTTCCCCTTTGATTATTTAGAAAGACCTTGGAGTCTTATATGTATACTCGGGCCATGAAATTAACGATACTTTACGTTGGAGATGATTAAAACGCTATATAAAATGACTCTATTGTACAACGGATACCTTCAGTACCCGAAACGCGCATGTCTGGTCTATGCTGCAAATTGTCTGTTCTTAAATGATGCTACATGTATTGAATTTGAAGACGTTTAGCAATACATGTACATCTATTTGACTCATACATTCTGCTATTTAGAGATGATATGAAACAGTGTACGATTCAATGTTAAACGTCTTCAAATTGAATATCATCATTTAAGAACAGGTAAATTGGCAGCATGGACCAGACATGCACGTTTCGGGTACTTAACCCTCGTCAGTGATCCTCAAATCTAAACAATGTAATATGCCAAAAATTTGAAAGTTACTATGTCGAAAAGGCGTCCCGAAAGACGTAGCAGGATGGGTGGGATATGATGCTGCAGGACCCGCTTTTTAGAAATTTCAAGAAATTTTGATAACAGAAAGTTTAGAATGCGTTGAAGAAACGATTAACCGAAATTGATCGAACTTGGCTACATGTGCCCTCGGGGACTCCTGGTCCACCAGCAGTGACACTCACCAAGTGGTATAAATGTTAAACGTCTTCAAATTCAATAGCATCATTTAAGAACAGATAAATTGGCAGCATGGACCAGAAATGCACGTTTCGGGTACTTCACCCTCGTCAATTTTGGTTTATCAAAAAGGAAATAAATATCTAGGGCAAAGAGAACTGCATACGAAAAAAGAAGGAATTTCCAATTGAAATTGGACGCTAGTTTGAAACTTCTTTGAAACTTTCTATATATGTTTATAATTTGTTATTTCCAAATCAGTCCATGTATACCTTTATATGTTTTGTTGTGGGTGCTACAACCAAGCCTTACGTAGACCACAATTCCTTGCTTGCAAATAATTCAAATATGATTGTGAAACACAGGTGCCCCCGAATGGCATAAAAGATATACAGCTAAAGTTTACCAAGAAGGTCATGCATTGTGGGCAGAAGAAATTGAATTCAATGAAATTCATTTATGAAACAATGAAAACCGTTGGCTGCTTTTCCCTTATACACCAAATGACATGACCCAAAAAAGCCCTGTAAATGTTATGCTTTCGACCGCTACGTACACGTCAAAGGTCATGGCTACAATTGAAAAAAACGTTCTCACAATAAGTAAACTCTATGTTAAATTTTTCAGAAATATAACCAATATGGCTGGTCAGGTTTAAGATCATAAGGTCATAGCTGTAAAGACGCCAAATAAAAAGCATTTTGACAATAGATTTATCCGCTACCGTTCAAGAGACTATGTCAAAGGTTAAAGCTTTCAGCTAAAATTAACGTAAATGTCAAAGTTTATTGATACAAGTGAATTATGAAATATCTATCTCAAATAATCAAAGAGACATTACAATAAGTGCCTTATTTTACAGTACCTTCATAGGATTTAATTTATTTATTTTATTTATCTTACAAATTTGGGTTAGTGTATATTTTTGGTGTACAATTTTTCGCCACCTGAGCATATCTTCCCACCCGATTTCTTTTCTGTCGATTGTAACTATTTCTATTGTTGTTTTGAAACTGAACAACTTTTTTACGTAGTTCCATATTACTTTTACTATAGAAATGGGAGATGATAACAAACTTAATGAGAAAGACGGGTAAAGAGGGGCTTCTTCGTCGCATACACAACTACGACACACTCAACGCTGAGCAAAACATCACCAACCAGGCTGCTAAACTACTGAGGCAATACACAGAGGATGATACCAAGAAAGCCAGTGTTGGTATAGCTACATTCTATGTCTGGGTGAGGACTCTTTTTGTGAACCTGACATCGTATTCCAATAATGATGCTTCATATATAAACGATATGGCAAAATTTAATTCAATTATTAAAATGAAGATATTGATCAGTCTAAAACATAGTCACGAAAAAGAAAGTTTCATCTATAGAATTTATATTCTACAGCCTTAATTCATCTAATTTCATGTATATTCCATTTTGCATCATGTATTGCATAAGTGTATAAAGCTGAATTGCATTTTCTTTTTCTTTCATTTCAGAGCACAAATCTAGTGAATGATCTTGTGTCAAGATAATGGAAGACTATGTATTCAAACTTACAAAGAGAAATAGAAAGGGGAAAAAAGACAAAATATAAAATATGGACTATGTTATATATTTTGATCGGCACATATGAAGTAAATTCTACATACAGGGAAATTTTCGCCCTCGTGCTATTTTCGCCTTTTCCGCCCTCTTAAAGAGGATTGATTTCAAACAGGGCGAATGAAAGTATACACAATTGATTTCTTGAAAAAGTGTACAAGTGGGCGAATTCAATAACGGGCGAATTACTCGCCTATCTAAGTCGGGCAAAAAAAAAAAAAAAGGCAGAGCTATCATTTCAAAGCTGCGTGTAAACAGTAGTTAAAATAAATATTATGTCATGATAAAGAAACTTAAAGTGTAATAATTTATTCTTTCCAACTCTGTCCCCAAAAGACTTTTTGTTTTAGTCTTTTTTTTTTAATTTGACATCATATATTATTTTGCTATTTCGAAAACTTGTCATTTCATAAAATATCATCGAATTTTAAAAAAAGGTTTACATCCAAGCACCATCCCTATATTGCTATTTTGGACACAAGATTGTTTTTAACTATGCTACTGAGTCGACCTTTCATGTTTGCACTCTTTGCAAAATGCACAATTAAAATTAAGAAAATAAAACTAGAGGGCGCTACTAAAATACACTTGGCTGTGAAGGAAGTACCATTGATGAGGATTAACTAACCGAAGCACGTGTCTGGTGCATTGAAATTGATTTGAAATTTTCTTCAAAATGGTGAAGATTTGGAACACTTCCATAATATTATAGTTTCACTGACGTAACTATCATAGAATAATGAGTAATATATGTATGATTTCATTCATTTGATTATCAGATATTCTAAAACTGATCAGTGCAAATTTTGCAAAAACTATATACAATGTATTACAGTCAAAATTCTTTGCAGGGTTTCTTCCATTCCGCAAGTATAAGACCACATAAAATGAGATCAATTATCCAGATGTAATTCATTCGTAAAATTAAAAAGTGATCCCTAAGTGTCGCTATGCTTCGCAGGCGACACAAAAATCAGAAAAAAAACATGATTAATAGGCATGCAAGCAAGATGATAAGAAACGAAACAAATCAATTACAATATATTTTTGCACTTGAGCAAAAGTTAATTCCTAATGGAGATGAGATCAGGTTCCCGACGAATGTAAGCATTGTATTTTCAAAACATCTTAGGAAAAACAAACTGAAGAATCAGCGAGCGAAAGGCAAACAGAAACTCAAAATCAGAATTGAAAAATCACTCATAATCAATACGCACATACAACCTTAAAAAGTACAAAAGGAAATAAGGATAAGGAAGAGATAAACAGCATTGAAAACAGTGGAAGATGCTCTCACAAGACGAGAAGAAAGTGGACAAACAGACGGACACAATAACATCACATGATACTTAAACGGAGGACAACCTTTGTGAACAATCCTCAAAAAGCCCAATCATTAAACGAAATATCAACGGTGACGACACCGAAATGAATGATGTGCTGTAAAATATCATAATGTATTAAATTAATTCAAATAAACTTTAAAAAAAACCACTGCTATACTATGTTGATAGTACCGAAAGTCGGATAAGCAAACTCCCAAAATATCCACAGAGGATGTATTCCGACCGGAGAGTGAAAATTAGTCTCGCTTGCTGGCATCAACCGTCGGTTTAGCCGAATAATGCCTTGTTCACATGAATGCGCATTAAATCTAATTCGCATTAGATTTGAAGCGCATTATTTTAATGCGAATTAGATTCGCATTGCGTTTACACGGCAAATTCTAATGCGCATTAGATTTTGGTACAGTTGCACTGATAGCCATAATTTTCAAATCATAAAGGGTAAAATTTAAGCCAACTCATTGTATTTTTCATATTTTTTTCATCATCGTAAATTGAGTTCCATCAAGACTAAAGAATGACACATGACGTCATTATGAGATAAAATGAGATACGTCACGGTACAACTTTACTTTACGTAAGCCAAAAGACGCGTTTCATTGCATAAGGAACTACACAGTATTTTGGCCCTTTATTCTATGATTCGAGGTCCAAGGGTGGTTGAAATTGTCAAGTTGTGGTCTATACATACTGTAGAATTTAAATACATCATATACGCATGCGCTAGAGCGTATTAATGCCCTGTTTACACGGCGGGTTTAATGCGCATTAGATTTTAGCTGCGTTCACACGAGGAATCTAATGCGCATTAGTTGTATATATTCGCATTAGATTTAATGCGCATTAGATTTTGCCGTGTGAACGCAAAGCGAATCTAATTCGAATTAAATCTGGCGCATGCGTATATGATTTACTAGAATTCTACAGTACATTTCCATCATAACTGGGCACTTTTAATCACCCTTGGACCTCAAAACATAGAATAAGAGGTAAAAATACTTGATTTCATTCACAATGAACCCTCTTAGTAACTGTACTGCGTCTCTTAACTTACGTAGAGTAACATTATATTATGACGTCATTTTATCTCACAATGACGTCATGAAATGCATGCATAAGCCCAATTTACGAAGAGGTAAATTATTATGAGCAAAACAACATACAGGCATGCATTCGACCCTCTTACTATCTAAAGTATACGGCTCTCAGTGCAAATGTACCAAAATCTAATGCGCATTAGAATGTGTCGTGTGAACGCAATGCGAATCTACTTCGCATTAGAATAAAGCGCATCAAATCTAATGCGAATTAGATTTAATGCGCACTCGTGTGAACAGGGCATTGATTACAGAATGAAGAGAGGAAAAATTGTCATATGTGTAGTCACATTGAACCACAGAACAACCAGAGATATGGAGCCATCATACCAGAGATACGAGCGATGTGTTTTACTTTGCACTTAATACAAAAGGACATTACATTAACCAACTGATTTAGGACGATATTTGTTTGTATATATGATGTGACAATCCGGATTAAGTGCGCACAACCCCTCAACTTGTCTCAATAGCTCATTCGTCCATAAGTGTAATCTTGTAAACTAAGATGTTGAAGGTTTAATTTAACTGAGGTTATCAAGGTGAAATAAAACAAACATCGAAATTTATGAACCGAGAAAAAACAAAACTCATAACACTTTATTCATCAAAGGTACTGAATGTACCATCCTCGGTTTTCCAGGCTTTGCGCTTCAAATGGCTTAATACCCTGGGTCTGGGAACTATTTCGGGGATTTCCATTTATATGCAAATGTTGCTGATTGGCTCCCTCAAAAAACTTTTTTATCCAATCGCATAATAGTTTACGAACGTCTTTTGAATTGTGGTGATAGATTATGCATGTTCGACTAGGTAAAATACTTCTTGATGCCCTGAGACAATAATCGAATTGTTAAATAGATGTTTCTGATACAAACATTGGGGTAACCGACGAAAATTCCCTCTTGTGCACGATTCACATACTGTCCTCACTTTTTGAACTTCACGAAGAAGAGTTACTTTTTAATTCCCCGAAATAGTTCGATTTGAACCAGGGTATTCAGCCATTTGAAGCGCAAACATCCTGGGGAACAGAGGATGTGAATGTACATGTTTTAAAGTAACAAGGTCCTATTCTTTACACTCCAAGAGGTATGGCATATTTCAATCTCTTTGGAACATAGGTCAAAGCTCCATGGTAAAAGTTACAGTCTGAATGAAAAGGCCGTGTCACAAGTAATCGTCGTTTTGAATTTGAAAGTCATACTGTTTTGTTTCAAGATATATTGTCAAGCTTTAGAATTTTGAAAAGTAAACTTCAGGGTCAAGGCAACTAGATCAAAAGTCAAGTACTCATATGAAAGATCTAGTTCTAAGAAAACTACATGTGAAATATGGACGTTCTACCCATTGCAGTTCAAGAGAAATCGACTAACTTAATGCTTTTGAAAAGTAGGTCAAACTTCAAGATTGATGTCAATGGGTCAAAAGTCAAGGTTCCAAATGATAGGTCTTGCCACAATGAATTCACAAGTAAAATGTAAAATCCCTACCCCTTATTGTAAAAGACAAAAGTTAATGATAACGATGGGTTCATTCAATCATAATCCATCTTCACTTTAAAAAGAAATATACGTATTGGCTTAAACATAAATTGTGTATTTGATAAGTCAAGGTCAAAGTAATATTTTTTTCGCTTTAATTTGTGTCATCATGGACTATCAATATATATGCAAATCCAATGTAATTCCCTGAGATGTAACTTATGAAAGGAACGTGATGCAATTCGTATGATAACACTCGTGACGTCACAATGCATAGGATCTAAAGAAACATGCCGCTGGAAATAAAACAACTTGTAATGATTTTAAAATACAACTATTTGAATGCAATTCCGGAAAACTTAATATACGTTTTAAAAACTCTTTCC
Source organism: Pinctada fucata (assembly GCA_028142955.1). Taxonomy (NCBI): domain Eukaryota; kingdom Metazoa; phylum Mollusca; class Bivalvia; order Pterioida; family Pteriidae; genus Pinctada; species Pinctada fucata. Next base: position 73,741,023 of record AP027104.1, on the reverse strand, counting down.
TCTTACATTTAAGAAATAACACACCTTTTTATGAAAGAATCTAAAAATTACAGCAATATGCATGGTGTAAGCCTTTAAAAAGAAGTAGCCGTCCTGGAGATATTGTTAAAGTATTCACTGTAGGTGCTGACATTGTCACTCTTTTATCTTTGTGCCATATCTAATTACAAGCAATATTAAATTTCTTATGCACGGGCTTTAAATGCATTGTATTCGGCAAAACGACGTGCATGTTTCAAATCGAAAGAAAAACATAAATGTAACACTACAATATGCATACTGTTATATTTCTATAACAACGGACATGGATCGAATAATCGAAACATTACTTTCTTTTTATGAGTTGACGAGTCTCGTTGTGATATATATTAATTTGATCGATGTCACTCAACTAGTTTTGTGAGCAATGGGATGTGGATCTAGCCAAGAAATAAAAAACAACCAGGAGTTTACACCATTAGATATCACTGACATTTTGAAGGAACCAGAAAATGAAGTGGTAAAATTCTTTGTTGCCTAATATACTTGTGTTTTATTAGTTTTTCTTTTCATAAATTTATTACTTTTTTCCATGAAAATAAATAATCATGCACTTTTTAAGAATAGGATTGGGACTTGAGAAAAAAAGGAGGAAAAATATTAATGGTCATTTAGATATTTATAAGTAAAAATCTAATTACAACAAAAATTGCTGAAACATTCGTGCCAGTCACAGACAACAAACGATAAGCAAAGTTAAATGTATGAAGTTATTATTTACTATTAACTACCTTTAATATTTTTCTCTCTCTCGTAAGATTGTAGAATAAAATAAATCTAGGTTTTGAAATATCTTTAACAATTCAGATAACTATAGATGAAATTGTTTCTTCATATCCGCCTCCAAGACCCGACTCCAAAAAGAAGAGCCAAATCTTTACCGAAGACGATGCAAAAATCGCTGATTCAAGAGCAACACTGGTAAGATACATGTCATGGTCACTCATAGCGTAATTCGTAGGTAAAAGGCTGTGGACTGGTAGAATACCATGCAAAGAGTTATTCTGGTGACACCAAGATCGTATACTATTCACGGTATAGATGGCTAAGTAAAAGAAAAAGTGTATCAGATTCTCCACTTTTCACAAACGAAGGCCAGATATTAATGATACGAGGAATCCGATATTACATGATTACATTCCATTTACATTATCCAACTATGTTTTGCTCGGGCCCCTGCGTTATACTGTCTTGTTTGTGGGGTCGTCTTGCGGTGAGGAGGTTATTTTGCGCCACTATTGTGCGTTCTTCGAGACCTCTGGATAACCGAAAAAGTGAAGTGGGAGGGTTGTGTGCACGTAGTCCGGATAACAATACTATTTGTTCCTTGCGTAGCAGATGGCCGTCCTAAGCCTGCATCGGTTGCCTATTGGTCTCCTTGGTTTGTGCAGTCTGTTGTGTTTGATGCTTCTATGTTGTTTTCGTATTCCTTGTCCCTTTTGCGTCTCTTGCTGCGCGTCTCTGCTCTTTTTTTGCATGGAGTGTTTTGTTGTGGGTGCTACAACCGAGTGTTGTTGGAGATCCCCTCCTTTCTTATATGTCGAAAAGGATCTCTGAGGCAGAATTCGAATGTACATGTACTAGCAAATCAAGTTTTATTCTGCCGTTTTGTGAAAAAATGATAGAGAGAAACACGAATGACCCCGTCGGCATCTTTGTCCGTAAAAATTGTAATATGGTCAAGTTCCAAGTTTAAGATTAAATATTTTCGGTATCCAATAAATTGTCTTTTTACAAGGAATACACATGTAAAATATCAAAGCCCTATCCCTTACCATTCAAAAGTTATGGCCAAGGTTAAAGTTTTTCAGAAGAAAGTCAAACTCCAAGGTCAAGGTAAAAAATTTTGGTATCCATGGAAAGGTCTTGTCACAAGGAATACACATGTAGAATATCAAAGCCCTAACCTTAACCATTCAAAAGTTATGGCGAAGGATAAAGTTTTTCAGAAGAGTTAAAGAAGATCCTGACGATAATCTCAACAGCGCTCACAATAGAGCATTCAGCATCGACGGACCCTAGCCAGCTAGAGGTGGGACCAGGTGCCCGGGAGGAGTAAGTCATACTCTAAGGTCAAGGTCACAAGGTAAAAAATGTTGGTATTCTTGGAAAGATCTTGTCACAAGGAATACACATGTGAAATATCAAAGCCATTTCCCTCACCAATCAAACTTTATGGACAAGGTTAAGCTTTTTTATAAAAGTAGGTCAAATACCATGGTCAAGGTCACAAGGTCAAAATTTTTAGTATCCATGGAAAGGTCTTGTCTCAAGGAATACACATGTGAAATATCAAAGCCCTATTCCTTACCAATCAAAAGTTATGGTCAAGGTTAAAGTTTTTGCGGGCATTTGTACATATGTTTATAATACAGGACCACAATGTAAACTAGTCCCAGGACTAATTGCGTTTATCCTGTTAAAATAAAGGAAATTATTATTATTAGTATATGCCCCGGAATCTTCGATTACGGGGACATAAAAATCTATAATCATGAGAATTCTACATGTGAAATATCAAAGCCCTACTCCTTATAGTTAAAAAGTAGGTCAAAGGTCAAGGTCATTGGTCAAAAGTCATGATATCAAATATAAGATTTGGACATGATTACTGTATATGTGAAATATCAAAGCCCTAACTCTTTTACTTTAAAAGTAGGTCAAATGTCAAGGTCAAGGTCACTTGGTCAAAAGTCATGATATCAAATGAAAGATCTGGTCATGAGGAAACTATATGTGAAATATCAAAACCTTGCTTCTTATAGTTTTTTTATAAGTTTAAAAGTAGGTCAAAGGTCAATATCAGGGTCACTAAGTCAAGAGTCATGATATTAAATGAAACATCTGGTCATGAGGAATGTGAAATATCAAAGCCCTATTCCTTATTGTACATAAAGCCCAGGTTAAAGTTTTTGTTAAAAGTAAGTCAGACTCCATGGTCAAGGTCACTAGGTAAAAAGTCATGACATCAAATGAAAGGTCTGGTCATGAGAATTCCGCATGTGAAGTATCAAAGCCATATCCTCTACAGTTCATAAGATATAGCCCAGGTTTAATTTTTAAGTAGGTCCAACTCTAAGGTCAAGATCACTAGGTCAAATTTTGCGCTGAGTTTGATTCGTCTCACCATGGTCTATCACCATGTCCAGTTGCTGCTCCACGTATTTTTCTCTCAAAGACTTAAGCGCAACATCTTAACCAAAATGTTTACGCACTGACGGACAGATGGACAGGCTCCACCATTTCATTGACCAGATTTTGCTTCGCAATCCGGCCAAAAATATATTTTTCTCTTCTGTGTGGTTTACTCGTACGTTTATATTTACATACAGTGTAGATTGATGCAAATATTTATTTTCAGTATCGTATGTTTTCATCTCTGTTCTCATCAGAGTATGCTCAGTGCAATATGAAGTCTTAAATGTCGAACAATTCATTTGCAATCTTCATTGAACAAATTAATAATTATTATTGTTATACCGTTATCAGTATCTCTATATAAAATCTCCATAGGGAAAATGCCCATAAATTCGAATATTTGACCAAGCAGTCAACATTTACATAAATATTGGCCCTAGGGCAATATTTAGAAAAATATTGACCGATAAACGGTAAATCGTTTGTGACGTCATGTCGTTGATGACGCTATAAGCTCTACCTATTTTTCCGCGCTCTTTCTCTTATAGACGAAAATGAACGTAAACATGCCGGGTTAATCAGTTCGTTGCTGCAGTATTGATGTAAGGTATAACAAAACAATTATTGACTGGGAATTCGGGCAATATATGATTTGTTGGACCTTCAGACAAAATATAGCCCTCGGCCTTCGGCCTCGGGCAATATTTTATCTTCAGGTCCAACAAATCATATATTGCCCTCATTCCCAGTCAATAATTGTATATTGTTATACCCTTGTAAGTATCTCTATATAAAATCCCCATAAGAAAAAAGCCTATAAATTCGTATATTTGACCAAGCGGTCAATATTTACATCAATATTGGCCCTAGGGCAATATTTCAAAAAATATTGACCGATAAACGGTACATCGTTTGTGACGTCACGTCATTGATGACGCTATTAGCTCTACCTATTTTTTACGCGCTCTTTCTCTTATAGAAGAAAATGAACGTAAACATGCCGGGCTAATCGGTTCGTTGCTGCAGTATTGATGTAAGGTATAACAAAACAATTATTGACTAGGAATGAGGGCAATATATGATTTGTTGGACCTTCAGACAAAATATAGCCCTCGGCCTTCGGCCTCGGGCAATATTTTTTCTTCAGGTCCAACAAATCATATATTGCCCTCATTCCCAGTCAATAATTGTATATTCAGGTCCAACAAATCATATATTGCCCTCATTCCCAGTCAATAATTGTATATTGTTATACCCTTGTCAGTATCTCTATATAAAATCCCCATAGGAAAAACTCATAAATTCGAATATTTGACCAAGCGGTCAATATTTACAACAATATTGGCCCTAGGGCAATATTTAAAAAAATATTGACCGATAAACGGTGCATCGTTTGTGACGTCACGTCATTGATGACGCTATTAGCTCTACCTATTTTACCGCGCTCTTTCTCTTATAGAAGCAAATGAACGTAAACATGCCGGGCTAATCGATTCGTTGCTGCAGTATTGATGTTAGGTATAACAAAACAATTATTGACTGGGAATTCGGGCAATATATGATTTGTTGGACCTTCAGACAAAATATAGCCTTCGGCCTCGGGCAATATTTTATCTTCAGGTCCAACAAATCATATATTGCCCTCATTCCCAGTCAATAATTGTATAATATTAAATAAAGTATTATGTTCTATGGTAAGAATTTTAGTGTGCCATATGCGCATTTCAACAAGAAACGTATCATCAGTGATGCCCGAGGCCGAAATAGAGGATATCGAAATAATTAATAGATGAAGAGAGAAATTCTACATTATAACTAAATTTTATACCGAAGAACCGAAAAATACGAAATAACCAAATTGTATACATTTCAAGTCTTTTGTCGAAGTACTGTGAAACTAGGGTAACGATATTACCGGGAACTAAAAGTCCAGCACAGATACCACCTTAGTGATTGAAATTATCAATATTGATATATATGTTCTATTGTAAAACTTTCAGTGCACCATATGAGCATTTCAACAATTAACATATCACAAATGCTCGAGGACGAAATTCAAATACATATAATGAAATCTAAATAATGAAATCCAAATAATGAAAACTCTATATAAACAAGTGCCAAGGAGATGCTCTCTCTTCCTGGGCACCGCCCAGTAGATGCTCTCTCTTCCTGGGCACCGCCCAGTAGATGCTCTCTCTTCCTGGGCACCTGATCTCACTCTTTCGCAGGGAGTTCACTTCTCTTCATATGGTGGATATTGTTTATTTCTGTTACTTTGCCTTAGTTCTGGTTTTATCCTGGTTTTGTATGCCCTTGGTTAGATGATTTTTCGATTAACGATTTTGTACTTCCTGATAGGGATATGTTTTTTTTTCCATAATTGTTATCGAAGAAGTACCAAATATGACATAAAATTATTCGAAATCACCAAATGCGCATTCATTCGACAAATCATCATAAAGAAAAACAATTTTCCAAAAACGGAGATTAGATTTCATAATCGAGAAGAAGGAAAATACCTCCAATATGACAAAATATTGCAGTGAAAATAGCGAAACAGACGAAACAACAGATGTCACTAAAACGAATGTAAACGGATTTATCAAGAGTCCATGTATTTATCCACGACATCATATAAAACAATTACATGCACTAAGAGACAATGAAATACACGAAAAGGATTTATAAAGTATCCATGTATTTATCTAAACACTATATACGACATCACAGAAAACAATAATGTAATATACAATGAATGAACTGAAAAGTCCATACATCATGCATTTATCTTAGATAAAAGCAGAAAGCGTACTTTCGATGGAGGAACTTGCCGAGAAATTAACATCGGGACTTCAGAAGGATGTTCAGAGACTGCGCGCTCTCTTCACATGGATGGGACTGCAACAGATCAGTACAAAACAGTTCCCTGCTAACACCGGAGATAACGCACTGCTGTACCATATGAAGCGGGTTAAGGAGAGGGAAATGTCTTATTCAACATTTTTCACGATACTATGCAGGTAAACATCAAGAAAATGTTGACACCGTTTTTATAAGTGAAACGAAAGAAAGATAATAAACGTAATTAAACGTAATAAAAAGATTGTGTATAACAACGCATTTACCATTTCGATACATATAAGAATGGTGGTGCTTGGAGTCAATTAGAAATTGAAAAGCTGGTAACAAGATGATAAAATTTATTGCGAGCCAATGATCAATAGTAAAAGGGCTCTGCGTCAAGTAGATATCCCTACGTTTCATATATTTCATAAATTTGAGAACTCTGTGCAATTCAGTTCAAAGAATCATATGGAAAGGGATTTTGCTTTAACCAACATTAACCAGAGACCACATTTCAGATCACAATTCTGTATGTTCTAGTATCACTTCTTTGATTATTTGAAAATAAACCAAGGTCATACATAAAATAGGTAGAACGATAAAAATAGCAAAAAGTCCAGTTACAACAGACTTAACATCATTTGCTGAGTACTAACGTGGCAGATGGCCATCCTAAGTTGGTACCGGTTGCCCATTATGTAAATTCCTTGATGTCGTCTTTGATGTTAAGTGTTAAATCTTTCTAGTCACTTTAGTGTCTATTATTGTGTTTGTCCACTCTGTGTTTTCGCATTTTGGTTTATTCGGTTTATTGCTGTGAGTGATGCAACCGAGCCCTGTTGGAAATCCCCCCTTTACTTTACGGCTTATCTTCTCGTAGGGCAGCTAAAATTCCTTGTGTCTTGATTCGGGGACTTGCAAAGAGCGCAGCATACGAGGTTGGAGATCAGGAATTAGATGGGTGTGGAAATTGCTGGACAGCAGTCTATTTGGCCGATGGCTGGAGATTTGTCTTTCCTCTCTGGGCATTCTCAGCTATATCTGGATACCATACTGGGAAATGGACCTTAGTAGAGACTGAAGGTACTATTATCAGTTTAACACAAGTTTAATAAAGATATGTATGTTAAACTCTTTAAATTCAAAAGCATCATTTAAGAACAGATAAATTTTCATAATGGACAAGACATGCACGTTTCGGGTACTTAACGCTCTTCAGTGATCCTCAATCTAAACAATGTAACATTGCCAAAGAGTGTGAAAATTACTGTGTCCAAAAATTTACCGAAAGACGTAGCATGATTGGTGGGATATGATGCTACAGGACCAACAATTTTGATAACATAAATTTTCGAATGCTTAGAAGAGACGATCAACCGAAGTTGATCGAACTTGGCTACATGTGCCCTCGGGGACTCCTGGTCCACCAGCAGTGACACTCACGAAGTGGTGCAAATGTTAAACGTCTTCAAATTCAATAGCGTCATTTATGAACAGATAAATTTTCAGCATGGACCAGACATGCACGTTTCGGGTACTTCGTTAACCCTCAACAGTGATCCTCAATCTAAACAATGTAATATTGCCAAGGAGTGTGAAATTTATTATGTCCAAAAATTTACCGAAAGACGTATGGGTGGGATATGATGCTACAGGATCCAGTTTTTAGAAATTTCAAGAAATTTTGAAAACAGAAATTTTCGAATGCTTTGTAAAGACATTCAACCGAAGTTGATCGAACTTGGCTACATGTGCCCTCAGGGACTCCTGGTCCACCAGCAGTGTTTTTGTTTTTGGATAAACTATTGTAGCTTTATCAATAACAGACGGAAATCTTAATGGATAAAATTTAATCCAACGTGCTTAAATGATAAAAAAATAAAGATTGAATAGTTTAATGTTTGCTGAAATCAATACATGTATAACAACATCTTTTTTCAATTAGATAACTACAATATGTAGTACAATATAAACATAGAAGCACACATCAGTTATTCGGTCTCAAAGTCGAGGGCTAACTGTAAAACGCGCGAACAAGTTTTGGCTTACATTTCAATTGCGCGGGCTAAAAATAGAATTGCGCATCGCGCGTTTTACAGTTAGCAAAGTCGAGAAGGTAAGGTAAAATTATTAGAACCCGGGAATAAAGAAAATTGCAAAGTAAGTAAGACAAGGTACCCGAGGAGATCAGCGTCCCCTGTTTGCATACAACACCTGTCGCAACAGTTCAATGAAAACATGTCAAATTCGGTAATTGTCTCGATGTACAAACGAGATAACGATGTTTTATTTAGTGATGTTGACAGCCATTCAATTGCAATCAATAATATCACTGATCACTCTGGAAGGGGGATCTCATATGGTTCTCTAAGATCCCCGTAGCGACCGAAGAACTTCATGAATGATGATTTACGTCGTTGTTGATAACCCTGAACGAGTAGCTTACTTGCAAGCCGTCTGGCTCTAACGATGAAACTGGCGTGCCGAATTTGCTGAGACACATAAGCACTATCAGCAGAAGAAGAAGGAATGTTGCTACTCATATCTGAATTACCTTTTCATGTCCCTTTCGCCGCACTCCATCCGTCTCTTATTGGTAAAACTCTACCATAACATCTTCATACATATTTTAGGAGTAGGAGTCAGAGAGGAGGAGAAAGAATCAGAGGGCGTGACCATTAGTCAGATAGATGAGTTCTATTTTCTGACAAATCCCGAATTCTTCGTTCATATGTGCTTACCAAACGATGAAGCATGGCAGCTACTGACCACACCCTTTACAAAGAGGAAGTTCATCGATGTGCCTCAATTTGAACAAGCTTATTTCGAACACAATGTCAAGGTTATCAGTGAGCAGAAATCCGTCCTCAAGTCGAAAGATGCCATCTGTGATATTACTTTAAAAAGTGGAATTGACACAAAGATGTCATTGAAATATAAGCTTTACTACAACCACGAAGAGTCGAAGATGCCTATATCAGATGAAGAACAACTTGATAGATATGTTGCTTGTTTGAATCAACAGAAATCAAACACCTTTAAGATAAGGTTCCCATGTGAAGGTATTTTCAAAATCGATATCTTTGGTTTGTTTGATGATGATCCATATTACAAGATGCTGTGTGCTTTCAAACTTATTTGCAATGAAACAATCAGCGATGTGAGGCCGTTTCCTTGCAATCCAGATGCCGGCTTTGGACCCAGTTCAACAACTGAGGAAAGCGGTCTGGTTTCCCCAACACACAAAACTGGTTTCATACATGTCCGAGAAGAAAAACATATTAGTGTCAAATTTACAATGATCAAAACTGTGCAAGTTCAAGCAGTATTAGTCCACAATCAAATATCAAGTGAAGAACTACAACATAACGTTACGCATAAAGTGAAAGGAAATGAACTTAGCGTGGACGTAAACGTTCCTAATTCAGAAGAGTACGCCCTTCAGATAAATACAAGAGACAAAGATTCGCATGGAGAATTTAGAAATGCATGCAACTACCTTATTTCGTCGACTCAAGTAGAAGAAAAGGAAATGGAGATAGTGAAAGTACGGAAAATAAGACTTTACGAGGTATGGTATCTATATCTACATAGAGCGTTATGATACTGGAAACTCACAAAATTGTCACTCCTGTTTTAAATTTGTTATTGCAAGAATGGGCAAAAAGACACATCCGAGGACCTTGGTTTACGATACGAGTTCTGATGAAAACCAAATGAGTTAAGATCAGTCCTTTGAAATCGCAAAGACAGTAACACGTTATGATCATTTTTAATTTCAATGCATCATTTTACTCATCATGTTTTATTTTTTTCCCCTTTTTTGGTGTTTCTTCAGATTTCGCATTATTTGCAATAAGACGGAAGTGTTCCAACTCTATACCTTCATGAAGAAAATTCCAAACCAATTCTTCTGCACCAGACACGTGTTTCGAATATTTAATTCTCATCAGTGATGCTTCCAGCGGAGCCACCAAAATTCATTTCAGTAGCGCCCTCTTTAATTTTTGAATTTAGACTTGTACATTTACTTTACAGAGAGTGCGCGGCTCCAAATTTCCTGTAGGGTCGAGACATCTTAGAGTTAAAATACAAGTGAATGCTAGATAATGTCTACCAATCCTTCAAACGTATTTTATGACGATTCATTTACTTTAATCATCAAATACTAGTACAATGTACATTCATGGAGTCTGCATTGAAAGAAGAATTGTAAAGTTTCTTGTCATTGATACTATTCCGATTTCGCCATTCATCTTGATACGATCGAGTCTGTACTATTTTCATTCTTTCTATAGTAAAATTAAGAAATGATAAAATATCTAGATCAAGTTTGTTGTTTTTGCATCAACCAGTAAACACCTCTGAGTACCTCTGCAACAAAACCCTCTTAGTTTATATTGTCAGTGGGAAAAACCCCGTTCATAATCACATTTAGTCTTCTTTTTTAAATTACAGAATGCTTTGGAGAAAAGAGCAAGGAAAGGTCTTGAGGAATGTTTGACATCCAGGGACCCAGAAACTATCCAGAAAGCTTTAGATGAGTTCCAGAAACACGACCTTGAAGATCCAGAAATAGTGTCTAAGGCAGAAAGGAAAAAGACATACCACATGCTGGCAAAAGGCAATTTTTCATGAAAATATTAAAAAAATGAAACAAAGGATGGTTAATAAGTCATACATGTTAAAAGAAGAGGAGAGGGTTAGGAAAGGGTTAGGGTTAGGGAAGGGTTAGGGTAAGGGAGGGTTAAGGGTTACGGTTACGATTAGGGAAGGGTTAGGGTTATGCTGTTAAAAATAAAGGGCGAGGGGATCCGAATGATGAACAGATTGACTTCAAACGGAGCATTAAATTCGGTTAAATGGAAACTTAAAAACATTCTGAATAGATTGCATACTTGTTATACCATTTTATAGAATAAAGCGGATGAAATATCTTGAAGTAATGGCCTACGTGTATCTCGCACTTAACACGTTCACTGGCGTCATGTACCTTGTGAAGCAAATGACGTCAGACGCAAGAAATGATGACGTCATAATAGCGGATCAAATTTTCGACTTTTTATGTATCATTGTATTGGTGTATGGTTATTTGGCTCTCGGAATTCACAAGTTATAATAATGATAAATAATTGTTTAACATATTTTTGTTTCTAATGTGTTAACGGTAATCACATCTACTATCGGTATGTAACGCATTTTAAATAATTATTAACTTTTGATGAGGTCTACTCGTGACTATACAGACCTTGTCAGGTATTGGTTGACCGAGGCCGAGGTTAACCAATGCCTGACCACGTCTGTATAGTCACGAGCAGACCGAAGTCAAAAGTCAATAACTGCTTTATCAGGATTTTATGAACATTTGATTGTAATGATACGCGAAGTCTACAAAAATCAACGCACGCGCTGGTCACGCACGCGCTAATCCCGAATAGACCGCTTTGGAGCGTTAGCGGTCAACTCACTCTAGGGTTCACTCTATCAAACAGCGTCTCCACCAATCAGAAATAAGCAAAATCGGCAATAATTCCTGATCATTTAATAAAAAATTGTTATCATTTGTCTCTCTTTACGCTTTCAAGGGAACAATTTTCATACTCTTCTGTCGAATCAGTCTAAAATTTTGAAAAGTGTACTGACTAAACGTCCTTTAACGGTAAATGATGAATGATACTTTCTTTTTGCAAAGTAGTCGGAAATCGGTTTAGTATATCTAAAATTGACATTTCAAACTATCAAGATAAAACTGAAGTTATATTTTTCAGATCTTAGAGATGCAATCAACACAAGGAACATAGAAAAACTTGAAAAGGCTATACAACACGCTAGCTCGTCAAAATTTGAAGTCAAATTATCAAATCTTATTAAAAGTGCAGAGGAACTTTTGCAACATTTGAGAAAATTGAAAAGATTTTCTCATGAGGTTCTCAAGATGAGTAAACCGACAATATCTGAAATCACAAACTATAAGTATCCCAGACCTTTGGCGTACGACATCATGAAAGCCACTTACCTGTTACTTGGTGAAAGAGAACACAATTTACAGGTTTGTCAACAGTTTTCGAGTAATTCACAGGTACTTGTATTATATTATTAAAAAAAATTCCGTAAGACTTTTGGAGATGATGTGAAAGTTTATTGGTGTCGATTATTTTTTCCTATAGTAGGTATGTATTTTATGTCAAGGTCATTAGGTTAAAAGTTATGGAAAAACTCCGAAAAAGTGCTTGTCAGAATGAATGCTCATAGGAAATGTCAACCCTCTATCTAATTAGATAAAAGAGATGCAAATGTCTTTAGCACTATGTCAAATGTGAAGGCTATGGATGAATAAAAGCTAGATTATAAGAAACACAAAGAAACAATACCTAATAAGATATCCTTCCTAATGATGTAAAATTTGAAATTTAACCATATAAGGTAATAATTACATGTAACTTGCATTGTCACTGAGGAGGTTTTACGGTCATCATACATCTCATCGCATGTTTTGAATTTGTGATATTCTGGAATAAACCAAATTCAGCTTCTGCACTGCAAATTTCATTTATTGACTTGATTTTATTTAAAGAGATCAAATCAAAGGTGTTACTACAAAGCTTGAAATGACTATTCTTCGACACTGACCTCACTCTATTCGTGGGGATTCATATTTTTATAATTTTCTTTGGCTTATGCTGTTTTGTTTTTATATGATTTTGGTACACAGATATTGAACGTCTTATGACGATCAAACTTATAACAAGTGCCAAACTTTCTCCTGTCTCAATTCTAACTTTAAAATTGTCTATTTTATCAGATTGAAGTCTATAACTCAAATCACTTCGTCAATTTATTCCCATTCTTTGAAGCAATAAACTTATTCAATAATATTAAGTAAACTTAATATCATATTTACTACAGGAATGGGAAATGATCACAGGCTTAATGAGAAGGACAGGTAAAGAGGGACTTCTCCGCCGTGTACGTAACTACGACACACTCCACTCTGAGGAAAACATCACCAACCAGGCTGCTAAACTACTGAGGCAATACACAGAGGATGAGACCAAGAAAGCCAGCGTTGGTATCGCTACATTCTATGTCTGGGTGAGGACTCTTTCTTTATCCAGTAATTGAAAAGATTCATATATTATGAATTTAAATGTGTTTATATATAGATCTCAAATTTTGTCACATGAAAACTACAGCTTGGATGGCTTGAGAGTGTAGTGTACACATTCTTGGCTTGAATTCCATAGTCAAATTGTGAGGTATACTTACTATAGCTTCATTCATCTAGCAATTCAACATTTTTCTGAGAATTGAGATATGTATAAATTTGTTTTGGACTTGTTACTCCAATAGTAGCAAACATAAATTGTATCCCATAGACTTAAGTAAGAAAAATCTGAAGTGCCGTGTGACTCATCCATAATAATGCAAAAGTATTTTTTAAAATACCTTAATTGCACAATTGAACTGTACGATTTTTGACATACTAGTAATTGCTTTTAAATATCCGAAAGTTTGATATTCTGTGTCATATCTGATATGATAAAGTATTTATCTTCATTTCAGAGCATGCATGTGGTGACCGACCTGGTGTCTAGTTCATAGATGACAAAATTGCAGCCAATCTACTGTCATCACAGCTCAATCGAGAAATCTGAAAATCGCAAAATTTTCTTCTTTTCCTGCAATTTTTAGACAGATTTTGATACTGTTTGATAGATCTTAATTTCTCAAAATTTATTACATAATTTATGTACTCATAAAAACCCTCCAATCTGTAAAATGGGTTTCTAGCTTTAATTTACAAATTCTTGCACATAAGAGTATCAAACTTCTATGAAATATTACAAGAAAACTAGATCTATAAAATATATAAAAATTTCTAAAGTAAGCTGCGGGGACAGTAATTAAAGTACAATTGTACTTCCTTTCATAATGCAATCAGAAAAGAAAGAAAACATTTCAACCATGTATTACAAGTTGTTTATGTTTGAGTATTGAGAATCATGTTTGTATACCAATTTTTGAAAATAAGGTTTTGTAAGACATTAGAGAGGTTTAGAAACCGTTATGTGTACGGGTACGTGTACGTGTAGACGCAATAACTGTGTATGACGTCATTATTTATTGCGTACGGGAAATCGCTACAAGTTGTCAATAACGTGTAAATCGCGAGCTACACGAACGTATAAACGTGAAGACATTTATGTTTATATAGTCGATGTAATTCACGAATACTTGTACCGAGAATATTTTATAAGTTTTAACTTTACATTTGACCTATATATCAGTCTCGTATATGTTTGAATATATATATTTTACGTCATCACTGAGGGCACCAGTACACGTACACGTGCTCGTCAATTTTCTAAACCTCTGCTGTTTTTTATGTGTAGATGTACTAGTAGATTACACGTACGCGTATCCGTACACGTTAGCCTTCTAAACCTCTCAATTATCTCTACTTTGCTAACATTTGTAAAGGTCTCTTGATTGATTGAACATCAGTTAATTTGTCTTCTTTGTTGATCTTAAGATTTTTTCAAGAAGAAAATTTCTTTTTAAACAAATGCTTCCGATATTGCAATTGACTTTTGCAATAACAATCGGTGATAGTAAAAGCCTTGACCTTTGACCTATTGATCCTAATTTCAATAGATGAATTCCCTTCTTGCTCAGTATCCATATATCAGAATTTGCTTTGAATAAGTGAAACTGTTAATGGATTACCATCTGATCTCTTTATATGAAGTATATTTTTCCAAGTTGACCTTGACCTTAGACTCCAAAATCTATAACCTTCATCCCATCTTGACAAGTTACCTGATATCCAAATATGAGTTGAAAAGGTGAAAGGGTTATTATCTTGAAACTGTTATTCAAAGTACATCTTTCCTGATAGTGACCTTGACCTTTGATCTATTAACCTCATAATAAGACTATTTCCCGTCTAATATGTAAGCATATATCCAAATTTGGTAGATAGGTTTAAGGGTTCTGGAGTTAACTTCTGGAACACAAAAAGTGTGACAGAGGGACAAACAGTTGGAATGACAGAATGGACAATCTCTTATGCCCACTATATTACATAGCAGGCGCATTGAAAGTGCATTCTTTGATTTTTGATTTTGAAAACTGATAGAGTTCAATAGTATTCACGATCAACAAATCTGATACTTTGACAAGTTTATACACCAGTATTTTATAAGTATTTGCATTTGGCCTTCAAGTCTGAAAATGACCAGCCTGGTCAAATTGCCTATAATTGTGAAGTTCCACTATTGTAACTACAAAGCTCTTGTAAATTCATGCAAACAAACACATTGGCACACAAACACAGACTGATTATGTATTACCTTGTGGTAACTTAAAACAAAGTTTATTCTTCATTAATTCTAATCTTCTCTGTTTCTAAGGAAATGCTAAATGATAAGACAAGTTAAC
Organism: Pinctada fucata; assembly: GCA_028142955.1. Lineage (NCBI taxonomy): Eukaryota > Metazoa > Mollusca > Bivalvia > Pterioida > Pteriidae > Pinctada > Pinctada fucata. Next base: position 73,725,558 of record AP027104.1, on the reverse strand, counting down.
TAGTGAGAGATTAAATATTTATTAATTTATTATCTAAATTCTATTTCTTTTTCTTTATGAAAGACTTTTTCTTCTTATCCGCCTCCTCATCAATATCTATAACCTTTTCACCCTTGTATATTGTCTCTTCCTTTTTCCTTAGTTTAGCCAATACCATTTCCTTCCTATCTTCGAATGCAGATAACACTTCCTCTTTCTCAGCCAGAGAAACCAGTTTATTTACTATGTCTTGTTCCACTTGAGACCTCTCATACTCCTTTACCTGGTTTTCATAGGCTTTGTCTGTGTCTGTCATATATCTCATTATCTGTTCTTGGTGTGATTTAATATCTGATGATTCATGCTTAAGTATCTCCTGTTTTACTAACTTTTCTACAACTTCTGGAAGTTTCTGTGAAGAAATTCTTTTCTCGCTTGTTAATTTTCCTTTTAAATTCTGAAAAAGTAACACCATATTTCACATTTACCAAGTACTTTACATGTATCTATGTATTTTAGCAGAATTAGTGCTATCATGAGTGTACTATTTCATGACCCTGAAAATTTTTCATATTCAATTAAGTTGTAAAGGAAGGTATAGCTAATGAACAAATAAATGGTTAAACTATTTTGTCAATGATACAAATGTACATGTACATAAAGATTACAGGGCAACATCTTGATGACATCACCTGCCACCTAAGGGCCAACAAGCAACTTCGAGTTTTTCAGCTTTGCTAATAAATGTGTTAATGGCAAATTTCTATCAATGAAGTCCCCTCAAGACACACAAACAACATACCTCAAATGTTTCCAAATACGCTGTTTTGTGACTCGGAGTTAAGTTTAGCTTAGCAATTTCATCGTCCAATGTTCTCAAATAGAAATCCTTTTCTTGAGCTTCTGGGTCTCTTGTTGGTGCACCTTCTAGCAATTCAGCAAACATTGTTAGCTATAACCAGAAAAATGTTATAAAAATTAGATGAAACAAGACATACTCCTCAATGACAGCATAACATACACTAGAAAAGAATACCTTCTTCAAATATAATGTTTCACCTTCATAAGAAAGAATCTTTAAAGTCCGGAGTTTATGACATATAATCTGCGAAATATAACTTTTAATCCACACAGAGGTGAAATAAATTAGGTCCTGAACCATACTGATTTTTTTTTTCATTGTGACCTTGACCATATTTAAGGTTGTGCCAAACCCTTGGGTCATGGGCAACAACTCTCTCGAAAATGATTTAAATCCATAAAGAGGTTAAAGATCAAAGGCCAAAACAAGATTTTACAATTTGTTTATTTATACTGTGACCTAGATCTTGTATATGTTACTGTGGTTCAAGGTCATGACACATCCTTTGTAATGATTCTATAAATTTTTCTTCCAATCCATACAGAATATGGAAAGCTATAACAATAGATAACCAATTCATTTCACTGTAAACTTGACCTTGCAAATATGGCCTTGTAACAAGGTCATAATACACCCATAGTGCACGGTCATAACACATCCTTGGTACTTAAGGCATCACTTTTGTGAAATATCATTGAAATAAACAAGAAGGTTAAGATACATGTGTGATTAAATTTTCTCTCATACCCGCGTATGTGTTACAGATTAGGCCCATGAAATACAGTTATGTGCGCTACTTCTGTATCACATATCACATGACAGCTGTATCACATATCACGTGACGCTATTGTTTCGATTGTTTACACTATTGTGACGTCATGATTTCAGCCCACAAAACAAACAAGCTAGCGGCGACTTCGCAATAAAACATCGATTTGAAGATCATTTTTCAATGTACTCTTGCGTTTTATTTTGAAAAGCCTAATATTCGTAGTTTATTCTTATAGAATAAACCATTTTCGAGGGCACTGTATTCGAATATCGCAAAATTTTCGCGATTAGATCAACTTGACATTTTTCAAATTTCGTCCCTTTTCTTTCAATTTTGTTATGACCCTTAGATATGAGAGAAAAAAACTCTTTCATGTTCTTCTATGAAAGATACATCGTTTCCACCCTTGGGGTCTCAAAATTTTGCAAAACCCTCTGCAAGCCTCGGGTTTTACATGATTTTGAGACCCCTCAGGTGGAACCAATGTATCTTTCATAGAAGACCATGAAAGAGTCTTATAATACTTTGGTTCTGAAGAAGTTTCTTAAAGGAAACCTTTCCCCTTTTATGCCTACAGTGAAATACTTTTGCCTGTGGTGGCACCACCTGAAGAAGGAACTGCTTGAAAAATAAAGCCTGTGTTTGTGAAACACGAATGCCCCCGGTGGCATCTTTGTTAGTACGAACACTATTTTCTGTTAAGTACATGTATGTGAGGTCACTGGGTTAAAAGGTCAAAGGTCAAGGTCACGAGGTCAAAAATTTTGGTATCAATGGAAAGGTCTTGTCACAAGGAATACACATGTGAAATATGAAAGCCCTATCACTTACCATTCAAAAGTTATGCCAAATGTTAAAGTTTTTGAAAAGTAGGTCAAAGGTCAAGGTCATGAGGTCAAAAATTTTGGTATCAATGGAAAGGTCTTGTCACAAGGAATACACATGTGAAATATGAAAGCCCTATCACTTCCCATTCAAAAGTTATGCCAAATGTTAAAGTTTTTGAAAAGTAGGTCAAAGGTCAAGGTCAAGGTCATGAGGTCAAAAATTTGGTATCAATGGAAAGGTCTTGTCACAAGGAATACACATGTGAAATATGAAAGCCCTATCACTTCCCATTCAAAAGTTATGCCCAATGTTAAAGTTTTTGAAAAGTAGGTCAAAGGTCAAGGTCAAGGTCACGAGGTCAAAAATTTTGGTATCAATGGAAAGGTCTTGTCACAAGGAATACACATGTGAAATATGAAAGCCCTATCACTTCCCATTCAAAAGTTATGCCCAATGTTAAAGTTTTTGAAAAGTAGGTCAAAGGTCAAGGTCAAGGTCACGAGGTCAAAAATTTTGGTATCAATGGAAAGGTCTTGTCACAAGGAATACACATGTGAAATATGAAAGCCCTATCACTTCCCATTCAAAAGTTATGCCCAATGTTAAAGTTTTTGAAAAGTAGGTCAAAGGTCAAGGTCACGAGGTCAAAAATTTTGGTATCAATGGAAAGGTCTTGTCCCAAGGAATACACATGTGAAATATGAAAGCCCTATCACTTCCCATTCAAAAGTTATGCCCAATGTTAAAGTTTTTGAAAAGTAGGTCAAAGGTCAAGGTCAAGGTCACGAGGTCAAAAATTTTGGTATCAATGGAAAGGTCTTGTCACAAGGAATACACATGTGAAATATGAAAGCCCTATCACTTCCCATTCAAAAGTTATGTCCAATGTTAAAGTTTTTCGGACAAACAGACAGACAAACAGATAAACAGACAAACAGACAAACAGATAAACAGACAAACAGACAAACAGACGGACAGGCCAAAAACTATATGCCCCCGAATCTTTGATTCCGGGGGCATAAAAAAAACACCATGTAGGGAATCATTAGTACATCATTCCTACTAAGTATCATCAAACTTCATACAGCAATTCTTGATGAGAAACTTGATGATGATAGTCTGCAATGGATGTTGGCAGACGACACATTATGACAATACCTCATTTGACTTTGACTTCTGCCCTATACAATCAATGAAGCTCCTTCTTTCATACTACATGAAAGTACTGAATCAATAAATATTTGATCGCTGAGCAATATAAGTCCCCTACCAACCTAAATCTATATCCTGCAACTCTGCCTAGAACACTTCAATTAAACATAGGGTCATCAAAGATGACAGCGCTCACCTCGACGGCATCATTGTCACATGACCAGCACCTGTACCTACATTGCACAAAGTATTTCCAGATGCATCCACATAAGTTTGGTTGATAAAAAATTCAAAGACGGCTGGAAATGAAGATTCTAATTTTACCATACCTGGTCAATCCAGCGTGAAATATAGGTCAGATGCAGCATCTGTACAGTGCATTGCAGTACGCATCCTTAGATATATCACCCACACAAGATTTTTTATTGATCTAGGACTTAAAATAGGCCGGAAATGGTCCTGTCCCATTTTACTTAACCTGAATGCTCAAGCATGGAATGTTGGTAAGATGCAGCATCTATATCATGCATTCTATTAAGCATCCTTAGATGCATCATCCACACAAGTTTGGTTGATGTAGGACTTATAGTAAAGAAGGAATGGACCTGTCCCGTTTTACTAAACCTGGTCACTCAAGTATGAAATGTAGGTCAGATGCAGCCTCTGTACCATGCATTGTTGTAAGCATCCTTAGATGCATCAACCACACAACTTTGGATGACCTAGGACTTATAGTAAGGTAGGAATGAGCCTGTCCCATTTACCTAACCTGCTCACTCAAACATGAAACGTGGGTCAGAAGCAGCCTCCGTACTATGCATTGTAGTAAGCATCCTCAGATGCATCATCCATGCAAGTTTGGTTGCTGTAGGACTTATAGTATGGCGGGAATGGACCTGTCCTGTTTTGCTTAACCTATAGTGCGGAGGCTGATGCTGATGACAGGGCAATAGCATACTTAGCCGAGGTGAGCTAACCAGAAGTCTCTGATGAGACTGTAGCTCTCCTGGTTGTTTTGTTTTATTCACTCATTGTCAAGTCAATAAGATACATACGCATAAATTTCAAATTTCTATTTTTATTTTAAACCAAAGACCATAAGGAGCAGGCCCTCTAACAAAGTATGAGAAGCACAACAAAACAACATATCCATTTGACTGCAACTAGAATGTCACTGATATAATTCATAATATCCGAGATATTTCAAAAAAGAATGTCACACCCAAGATCCTAGGGGTCAGGGTCTACTAGCTCAAATGAACTATCATAGACACAACAAGACTACATAGCCATCATATTGCATTAAAAAAGAATTAACTCACCATCACTAATAGCTTGAGAAGAGTTGAGAGCACAATTATATAGGAAAAATCATCACACCCATTTTCTAAGACCCTGGGGGTCAGGGGCCCAAACAAAATATCAGGTGCACAACTAGGCCACAGCCCATTATATTACAAAAGGAATAAAATCTCAATCATTTATAGTGTCAGAGGAGTTGCTAGCACAACATTACATACTGTTATATCTGAGAAAATGACCACACCCATTTTCCAAGACCCTGGGGGTCAGAGGCTCAAATAAAATATCAGGTGCACAACTTGACCACAGATCAATCATATTACAAAAAGAAATAAGTTTCCATCATTAATAGTGTCAGAGGAGTTGCAAGCACAAGATTGCATAGATATACAGTACAAATCATTACACGTGTCTCACTTTTTTACACATAGGATTTACACTTGACCTTTAGCTAATATTACATGTAAATATGTCATAAATGTCCTATGCACATGTTGACAGGCAAATTGATCTTTGACCTTGCTGTGGTTGATTTTACATGTAAATTTTGAAAAATGAAGTACATCAAACAGAAGGTGATGAAATGAACATTTGACCTTTGACACCAGTGTCTTACTTTAATTACATGTAAAAGAGATGAATTGTTACATGTAATTCTTTAAGATGATGTAAAGATATAATTAAATGTATAATTAATTGTTTTGGTAACCTTTCACCTGATGCTTAATTAGATTACATGTAAAAATATATTTACATGGAAAAATACCAATTTATTAAAAAAAAAATAGATAAATGATTGGTGTAATTATTTGACCTCATTGACGTTTCTCAATTTATTTTACATGTAATTTTTATGTGTAAAAAAGAGAAAAGAATTTTTACATGTAGTTCTCTAAGGTGGTGAGATAGATTTAAGTTAAAGTAAATGTTTGGTAATTAATCACAATTGAGGCCTAATGTAAGCCAATATAATAAAATACATTTACGTTAAAAAAATGCCAATTAATCATAAAATAGATAAATGAAGAGTCTTATGATTTGACTTCATTGACATTTGTCAGTCTATTCTTAGCCTGAGTTCAGACATACGGTAAGCCAGCAATGCAAGCAGTGAAGGCAGGTCTAAAGCAGAATGGAAGATCCTTGGTCTGCCGACATGCAATCTGCAGAGAGTTCTCACACCTACTGCCGAAGCAAGTAGTTTCTTGCTTTGATCTCCTATGTTGTCTAGGAAACTTTCGTTCATTTAACCAGTGTAAATTTAAGATAAACCATATAATGAAGATTACGTGTTCCTTTCCATTTATAATTGTCAAATGTGTACTCTGATCAAAACAGTATTTTGGCCATTGTATGATTTTGCCTGGATGATTTTTCGTGACCATTTCCTTTCGCTAAAAGTAAAGAACATTCAATTTTTATATGATGTATCAAGTATTCCTCATTCAAATTAATTTAAAGTCAAGTTGTAGGGCCATTCAACACTGCCCTTTTGTTTTCGATGGATTGAGTTTATAGCCATTAAAAAGGAACAGGTGTAGTTGTTTCATGAACTATATTCAATGATACAAACTCCTGTCCTTTTTAAGGAATAAACTCAATCCATCGAAAAAAAAATTTGATGCATCACTGAAATATTTACATGTAAATTAAGGCATGTCGGAGCAATTTGACAGTTACATGTAAAACCACGTGTAATACAAATATAATGGTCTTTATACATCTGTACCTACATTGCACAAAGTATTTCCAGATACTTCATCCACATAACTTTGGTTGATAAAAAATTCAAAGAAGACTGGAAATGACGATTCTAATTTTACCATACCTGGCCAATTGAGTGTGAAATATAGGTCACATGCAGCATCTGTACAGTGCATTGTAGTAAGCATCCTCAGATTGATCACCCACACAAGTTTTTTTTTTATTGATCTAGGACTTAAAATAGACCGGAAATGGACCTGTTCCATTTTACATACCCTGATTGCTCAAGCATGGAATGTGGGTCAGATGCAGCCTCCGTACCATGCATTGCAATGAGCATCCTCAGATGCAACATTCAACCAAGTTTGGTTGATGTAAGACTTATAGTAAGGCTGGAATGAACCTGGCCCATTTTACCTAACCTGCTCACTCAAGCGTGAAATTTTGGTCAGATGCAGCCTCCATATGATGCATTGGAGCAAGCATCCTCAGATGCATCATCCATCCAAGTTTGGTTGGTGTAGGACTTATAGTAAGGCAGGAAAGGACCTGTCCAATTTTACCTAAACTGCTCACTCAAGCATGATATGTAGGTCAGATGCAGCTCTGTACTATGCATTGCAGTATGCATCCTCAAATGTATCATCCATACCAGTTTGGTTGATGTTGGACTTACAGTAACGCTGGAATTGACCTGTCCCATTTTACCTAACCTGCATGATCAAGGGTAAAATGTGGGTTAGATGCAGCCTCTGTAATATTCATTGTAGTAAGCATCCTCAGATGTATCATCTGTTCAAGTTCGGTTGATGTAGGACTTATAGTAAGGCTGGAATGGACCTGTCCCATTTTACCTAACCTGCTTTCTGAAGTGTTAAATGTGGGTTAGATGCAGCAACGTCGATAACATCAAGCGTTGATAACATCAGGTCGCTTCTCTGGACAATGGTTTCATACTTTGTTAATTAAGATCGCGATATCTAGATACGAATTTTGAAAACTTGACTTTCGCCGCCGATTTCAATTTTTTAAACGAACATGAGTACTCTTTAGGATTCCCGCAAAGTTCAGAAAATTGATAATTATACTGTAATGCATTGTGCAATTTGCATGCTATTTGGAGCAAACAGAGGAAGATTAGTCAACAAAAAGCTTTCAATTGACGGAGTTGCCGAGCGTTTTCATGCCTTTGAACTGAGATAAAAACGGGTCCTTGTATCGCGATATTGCCCCAACGTATCGATACGTGTATAGTGGATCACTGTATTGTGATTTATAGATATATCAATGTATCGTCCCAGCCCTGGCAGGAATGGACCTGTCCCATTTTACCTAACCTGCTCACTCAAGCATGAAATGTAGGTCAGATGCAGCCTCTGTACCATGCATTGTTGAAAGCATCCTCAGATGCATAATCTATGTAAGTTTGGTTGATGTAGGACTTATAGGTTCGCAAGTATCGACCTGTCCCATTTTGCTTAACCTATAGTGCGGACGGTGACACCGACAACAGGGCGATAGCATAAGCCCCTCACTACTTCGTCGCGGTGAGCTAAAAAGAATTTTCTCCACTTTTAACAAAAGGAAATAGTCGTCAAAGTTCTCGAAAAAATTTAATTATAACTTACCTCAACTAAGAAAATTACATGTAACAATTCATCTCTTTTTACAAATGACATGTAAAATTGACAAATGTAAAAATAATGGGGGAAACACTGATGGCACTGTCCAGATTGATTCCTGCTTCCTTTGGTGTGATTTAATCAATTTCTTTTATCTTTACAGAATAGAATTAAATTATAGAAAGATATGAATTCAACTCTTTACATGTGTGATAATCATATGTAAAATAAAATTTACAAATATCAATGAGGTCAAATATTCATACCCATCATTCATCCATAATTTTGTTATTAATTGGTATTTTAATATATACTTTATTTTTCATCCTTAGAGAATTGCATGTAACAATTCATCTCTTTTTACACTCCTGCTTGCCTGTAGTAGGTGTGAGGACTCTCCGCAGTTTGCTCATCAATGTACAGAGAATTTGCCCCTAGTTCTCTAGATGCAATTGACATGCCTTCACTGCCTGCAGTACTGGCTAGCCTTGTATCCCGATTCAGGCCAGGATAATATTTACATTTCAAATTAATTGAAAAATGTCAATGAGGTCAAATCATTACACTCATCATTTATCTATGGTATAATTCAAATTTTTCGATGTAAATGTATTTTAATACATGTACATGTATGTTGGCTCAATAAAGCCTCAGATGAAAGATTACCAAACATTTAATTTTACTTACATGTAAATCTCACCTTAGAGAATTACATGTAACAATTCTTCTCTTTTTTACACATGAAAATTACATGTAAAATAAACTGACAAATGTCAATGAGGTCAAATGATGAAACCAATCATTTATCTATTTTTAATTAATTGGTAATTTTCCATGTAAATGTATTTTTACATGTAATCTAATTAAGCCTAAGGTGAAAGGTTACCAAAAAAAATTAATTATACATTATCTTTCCTTAAAGAATTACATGTAAGAATTCATCTATTTTACATGTAATTATGGTAAGACACTGGTGTCAAAGGTCAAATGTTCATTTCATCACCTTCTGTTTGATGTACTTCATTTTTCAAAATTTACATGTAAAATCAACCACAGCAAGGTCAAAGATCAATTTGCCTGTCAACATGTGCATAGGACATTTATGACATGTTTACATGTAATATTAGCTAAAGGTCAAGTGTAAATCCTATGTGTAAAAAAGTGAGACACGTGTAATGATTTGTACTGTATATAGGAGAAAATGACCACACCTATTTTCTAATACCCTGGGGGTCAGGGGCTTGAACAAAATATCAGGTGCACAACAAGACCACAGACTCATCATATTGCAAAAAGATTTAAGTCTTCATCATTTATAGTGTCAGAGGAGTTGCAAGAACAAGATTATATAGAATTGTATAGGACAAAATGATCACACCCATTTTCTAAGACCCTGGGGGTCAGGGGTTCAAACAAAATATCAGGTGCACAACAAGACCACAGACCCATCATATTGTAAAAAGAATTAAGTCTCCAACATTTATAGTGTCAGAGGAGATGCCATCACAAGATTACATGGACTCGTATAGGAGAAAATGACCACGCCTATTTCCTAAGACCCTGGGGTCAGGGGCTCAAACTAAATATCAGGCACACAGCTAGACTACAGACCAATTATATCGCAAAAGGAATCAAGTCTACATCATTTATAGTGGCAGAAGAGTTGCAAGCACAAGATTACATAGACTTATATGGGAGAAAATGACCAAACCCATTTCCTAAGACCCTGGGGGACAGGGGCTGAAACCAAATGTCAGGTGCACAATTAAACCACATATCAAGTAGAATGCAAAAAGAATTAACTTTGTATCTCCTATGGTTTCAGAGGAGTTGAGAGCACAAGAATTGTTTACGAATGGACGGACGGATGGAGGGGCGCCGGACGAAGGGTGATGACATAAGCTCCACTGGTCAGAGACCATTAGAGCTTAAAATGAGTGCAATATATGCAACAACAGTGAAAAAAAAGTCTAGGAAACTGAAATGTGACAGACAGACAGACGGGGTGGAAACTATAGTCCCCTCCAGCGAGAGGGTAGTAGCACGATACCTGTTCTTCCATAACAATATCTTTATTATCCTGTGCTGACATCAAACTCTCAAACACCTTGACCACTCTGGGTACCTAGGTAAAATATAAAGTACATAGAAATTAAAAATAAATCATTTTCTACATACAGTCAATACTGTATTAAGCGTCCACTCGAGGGAAAGAACAAAAATTATCGCTAAAGACAGATGGTCGTTTAAAAGAAAACTCTCACAAAAAGGAATCCAGTTTTAATGTATGAATAAGATAAAAATAGCAATCCAAGGAATGCTTGTGTCGCCTGCGAAGCGGTTTGATTATTATTCTAGAAAGTGGATCAAAATTATTGGTATCAGTAGAAAAGTCTTGTCAAATGAAATTCATTTGAAATATCAGACCTCTTAATTACAAATGAAAAGATATGGTCATTCTCAAATTTTCAGAAAAGAGTGTCAATCATCTAGGTCAAGGTCACTTCGTAAAAATTGGTAACAAAAAAGGTCTCATCATAAGAAATATCAAAGACCTATCACCTGCCAATTAAAAGATATATACAACCTTAGAAAAGAAGGTCAAATAGCTAGGTCAAGGTCAAAAGGTGAAAATTATGGTATGTGTAGAATGGCATTGTTACAAGGAAAATACATGTGAAATATCAAAGCCCTATCACCTACCAATCAAAAGATATAGCCAATATTACTTTTCTTGAAAAGTAGGTCAAATATCTAGGTCAAGGTCAAATATTACGGTCTATGTAGAAAGGTCTTGTCACAAGGAATATACATGTAAAATACCAAAGCCCTTTCACTTACCAATCAAAAGATATATCTATTCTTAATTTTTTTGAAAAGTAGGTCAAATATGTAGGTCAAGGTCAATAGGTCAAAAATAATGGTATGTGTAGGAAGGTCTTGTCTAAAGGAATACACATGTGAAATATCAAAGCCCTATCACTTACCAATCAAAATATATAGCGAATCTTATCTTTTTTTCAAAAGTAGGTCAAATATCTAGGTCAAGGTCACAAGGTCAAAAATTATGGTGTGTGTAGAAAGGTCTTGCCACAAGGATTGCACATGTGAAATATCAAAGTCCTAACACTTACCAATCAAAAGATATATCCATTCTTAATTTTTTTGAAAAGTAGGTCAAATATGTAGGTCAAGGTCACTAGGTCAAAAATTATGGTATGTGTAGGAAGGTCTTGTCACAAGGAATACACGTGAAATATCAAAGCCCTATCACTTACCAATCAAAAGATATGGGCTGTGACACCCAAAGTGTGACAGACAGACAGACGGACTGACAGACGGACGGACGGACAAAGTGATCCCTAAGTGTCGCTATGCTTCGCAGGCGACACAAAAATATTTGTCATCAATGTCACCATCTTTCCCGTCGCGAAGTGTGGCCGGTACTTGCATAGCGCTTCAATTTAAAATACATTCACTCGTCTGTATTACAAGAGTTTTGACGTTCACAAATACAAGGTCAATACATTCACGGTCAAATAATTCTATTGATAAAATCCGTTGTTGTCACCTATACATCGTCATTTTATGATTTGTCTACATTGATCCATTTAAAATCTTTTCTATCGAGGCATTTCTTTTTTTACCTAATCTGCGCCGTTTACGTTTTTAAAAATATTCCGATATTTCGGTTTTACGTCCATATAATGCCTCGTTTACACGGATAGTTTATTGCACAATAAACGTAAATTTGTTGCGCAATAAATTTGTTTTGCGTTCACACGACAAAATTTATTGCGCAATAAATTTTCAATTTGTTTCGCAATATACTTTATTGCGCAACAAATTCTGCCGTGTAAACGCTAAGCGAAACTGTTGCGCAATAAATCTGACGCATGCGCATCATCATGACAAGAGAAAGGGATTGTTATACTGAAGCATATAACTACTCGACGTCTTTACTTTTAAGACTATTTAGAGAGATTCCGATTTTTCGTATATATAAGAAAGCTTTTCTATAAGTCTGCATCCCTTGTATAGAATGACGTCACAATTGAATGACGTCATGTTCTAGACTGAAATGGCAAATAAATGAATGTTATATAGGCTATCTAAGTCTCAAAATAGTCTTAAATTTAGGCTTCACGAAAATTATTCGAACAAAATATCCGTTGTTAAAGTACATTTTTATTCATGATTCTTGTGCATGTGCATTGGCATTTTATTGTGCAATAGTGTCGATCTCGTGTGAACGCAAAAAAGCTTATTGCGAAACAAATTTGTTGCGCAATAAAGTTATTGCGAAATAAATTTATTGCGCAACCGTGTGAACGAGGCATAAGTTGTGAGACCTTCCGGTTTTACTTTCTTTTATTCTTCTATTTGTTTTCATTCTTGTTTGTTGGAGTTTTTTGTGGTTGTTGATGCATTTCCTTTCTTTTCTTTCATTTTTTTTTTTAATTTCTTTTTCTTTTCTTTATTAACGATAACGTTGGTGCATTTTCTTCCGTTTCTCCCAGTTCAAACGCTTCAGTTTCAAATTAAGTTTCGTTTTGAATTATGATTAACGAGTTAAAATAACTAATGTCAACAATACTATTCCAAATATCTTTCAGAGGGTCTAAATTGGTGCGCTTATGTTTTGAAAACAATTGCGATACAGCAATTACATGATCAAACAACCAACCTTAATTGGTCGCTTTATACAAAAAATCTATTGTTGATCTAAGGATCAATGATACCCTCGCCCGGCATATTTTACATATAAGCAATGTATAAGAAGTTTGAAGGTGCACAATTCAACACAAAATTGAGGAACATTACCCTTTATTTGAATTTGACCTGTATTTCTCAATGTAAAGCTATATCTAAGAAATAAATATATTCCCTGTTACAGTTTTCATTTAAATGTCAGACAAGCATAAAATATTGATATTTTTCCAAGTTTGAAGGGGCACAAATCTGCATGAAATTGAGCCATATTCAAACCTAACCTGTAATTTTTGGTATGATAGCTACATTAAAGAAATGAATTTATTATCTGTAACAGTTGTCCTTGTAATGTCCAGAAACCACAAAATTTTGAATTTGTGTAATTTTCAAGGGATATAACTCTGCATAAAATTGAGGGACATGACCCATATTCGAACTTGACCTGTATTTCTTGGTGTAATAGCTATATGCAAGGAATGAATTGATTATCTGTAATGGTTTACCTTTAAATGTCCGGAAACCAGAAAATTTTGAGTTTTTCTAAGTTACAAGGGGCATAACTCTGCACAATATTGAGGGACTTGACCCATATTCAATCTTGACCTGTATTTCTTAGTGTAAGAGCTATATGCAAGGAATGATTTGATAATCTGTAACGGTTTACCTTTTAATGTCCAGAAACCAGAATTTTCAAGGGGCATAACTATGCACAAAATTGAGGTACTTGACCCATTTTCATACTTGACCTGTATTTCTTAGTGTAAGAGCTATATGCAAAAAACTAAATTGATTATCTGCAATAGTTGTCCTTTAAATGTCTTGAAACCATAGGTGGGATATGCAAGGAATGAATTGTTTATCTGTAACAGTTTACCTTTAAATGTCCGGAAACCAGAAAAATTTGAATTTTTTCTAAGTTTAAAGGGGCATAACTCTGCAAAAAATTGAGGGACTTGACCCATATTTGATCTCGACCTGTATTTCTTAGTGTAAGAGCTACATGCAAGAAATGAATTGATTATCTGTAACGGTTTTCCTTTAAATGTCCGGAAACCACAAAATTCTGAAATTTTCTAAGTTTCAAGGGGCATAACTCTGCACAAAATTGAGGGACATGACCCATATTCGAACTTGGCCTGTATTTCTTGGTATAAAAGCTATATGCAAGAAATGAATTGATTATCTGTAATAGTTTTCCTTTAAATGTCTGGAAAACATAGGTGGGACAGACGCACGCACGCACGCACGGACAAGTGCATCACTATATACCCCCATCATTGTATGGCAGGGGTATAATGAATTGATCATATAGGTAGCAATTAAGATAGATGCTGGTCGCGTTGGACAGATGTCTGTTTAATACAGAGGAATTATATAGCAAAAAAACGTTGGAAGGATATTAGACTGTTTACTGAGGGCAGATCGACGCTTACTACGAGTGGTTGCATCTACAGTACTGACTGTATTTGAAAAGGATAAAACATCATATCAAAACATAGGGTAATCAAAGATTACATAGCTCGCCTATACAGGTTTTTGTCAGAAACCAGGATAAAGTTTTTGAAAAGTAGGTCAAAGTCCAAGGTCAAGGTCACTAGGTCAAAGGTCATGGTCTCAAGTGAAAGGTCTCGTCACAAGGTATCTACATGTAAAATATCAAAGCCCTACCCCTTATAGTTCAAGAGATATAGCCCAGGTTAAAGTTTTGTCTATAGACGACGACAACGCCAAGGGTATGGCATTAGCTCTCCGGACTTTTTCGTCCCAGCAAGCTAAAAATGTATTATACAGAAAATAAGTTGAGATCCCATATAAATGTTTACAAATTTCTTTTAAGATATACTGTTATTACTGTATACCATCTAAGGCAGGTACAATTTATACTACTTTCAGTAAATGTTAACCTGACTCTGTGTTGACATCCAGTTCTCCAACATGTTAATCGCTCTGGGAAACTTGTTCCAAAGTCCAAGTCCCAGAAGCTGTAGTGTACGTGACAGTAAACCATATTCAGTTTGTTTTCCAAGCATATACAATGTTTTACCGAGAAGGTGTCGTTCATCTTTGATATCAAAATGATCGTCATAATGTGGATGATCAACAATCTTCACTCGTTTCCAATTTATTTCCTGTATGAACAGAAAACACTTTTGTTACGTTTGTGAAATGATATACAGTGATCATGATATGCTAAACAATTGTTCCAAATCCGTACAGCAAAATAATGCTATTTACATGTATATGTAAATACTTAGACAAACAAATTAAAAGACTTAAAATATGCCTACAAATCTTTGTTTTTAGGGGAAAACAAATGTTTATCTGAAGCTACATAACAAAACTCAATCTGTATTTAAATGAAGATGTGATATAAATGTACATAAACTTGCATAATCATATGGAAAGAAACCATTGGATTATTTATCTACTAGTTAGATCTTTATTTCTCCACACTCATATTTTGTTAAAAACTCTGATGTATGATGTTAAATATTACGCTAATAGATCCTTTAAAGTTTTTTGGTCAGACCATGACAATCTCCTTAGTAAAGCCTTCATTAGTTTACCCTTCAGGATGCATGAAAAATGAAAATGGTGTGCAATTTTTTGTGATTTTGCAATGTTTTTACAAGACGAATTCATGGTAAAACATCAAAACTACATACATTGTGACATAATTTTTCAAATCTTTTTTGTGCCACCAAAAGGTAAATTTAGTTGGTTCCTCTAGTTTTATACTTATTTGAGATTAGACTAGAAACCTACTTCTTCCTCTGTACCGTCTGTTTCCTCCTCTGTTAGATCACTGAGGGATTCTAACCTCTTACAGCAGGCATATAATGATAGGAGGTACGTTACGTTGTTACTGAAGTCCTCCTGAAGCATCATCTCGTAGGCTATATGTGCTGCTTCTGTACGGGAAATATCAAATTCAAACTTTACTAAATGAAATAAATCAATTTCTTGTTTTTATTCTGTTTTGCAACCTTTTGAAATTGGGAAAGCTTCCAACCAGACAGGGAGAAAAATAAACATGTATGTACGTATATAATAAGTGTCTTATTTTGTGTGTTTATGCAGAAATAAATTACAATGGCTGATGCATTTATTTTGATATAATTCGCGTTAGCGCATTTTATCAAATAAATGCATCAGCCATTGTAATTTATTTCTGCATAAACACACAAAATAAGACACTTATTCTATATATATGCGCTTTCAAAGCCAAAAATAGAACAAAGGAAGCGCCCGATTCTATTTATAAAGCGAATCCGTTCACCAATGCAGAGGGGAGTTAATTTTAGAAAGGAACAGCTGGAGTTTCCCATGACTACGTCACGCTTATTCACAATGACTGAACTGTCATAAATTAATGCATTATGACAATGGAATCATGACAAAATATGACCAAATGAGATGTTTATTACTCTCTAGATGTTGACTGTTTGGAACTAGTTTTGTTTGCGGAATGAATTCCCATTTAGTATCCGTTTAAGCCAGTTGCAGCGTGGTGAAATCATGAAATGTTGACAGCGTTAGTTTATGGATTTTTCTTATACTGTGTACTGCTTATGGGTGGTTTATTTTGGAATTATCACAAACAACGCCGAATGTGACAAGAAATCTTCATTCAAAATATTCCGTTGAGTGAAGGATGTGACATCAATCGACAGAGAGCTATTGTAGCTGCGCCTGCCTCTGTTGCTTGTTGATGTCGTATTCTGTAATCGTCAAGACACAGTCGCTGAAAGAGGTAAGGGATTACTGGGGAAGATTTTAGATATGAATTCGACTTTCTATATGATGATGTACCTAATTTCTATATAGGAAAAGTTTTTATACTTGTTGATATTCAATTTAAATTCATCCGCGATGCTTGGTGGCGTTTTGACGTCACACTGTTATTGATACAGAAATCAATAACAATCGTCCTGATAGCTTTATCTCGAGCAATTACAGTGGTTGTGCATATATATACATGTAAAACAGAGTTGTCTTTTCACATCATTTGACCATATTAGGAATCAATGCAGTTACTTTAAATTTTCTATATGAAATGTGGAAATTTAAAACTTTTCCTTTTATTTAAGAAGAACACAAATTCAATTTGTAACAGATTGTTTGTTTTCCAGATCTGCAGGTTAAAAACCCCTTCAGCAAGAGGATGCAAAACAGAAAATAATAAAGAAATGGCAAACCTTAAAAATTGTACTCATTCACAACCACTTTTTTTCAATTTAGAAGTACATAAAAATACTACATTGTAGAACAGAACCTCATTGGAAATAAAGAAATGTTGTTAAAACCTAAACTTAAAATTAAACATTTCAAAGCTTCAAGTACATGTATCAGAAATCTGTACATTTTGAAACCCATTGTCATACAATTTCATATGCAACCATTTGTAACTCTCATGATTTTAAAGGAAAGTACACAAGCTAAGTAAAATAGATAGAAGTTAATGATAAGGCACACTATCTACTTTCATTTAAAGATAGCATATAAAGATAAATAAACTACACTCTAATACTGATCTTCTTGGCATTTACATTCAAATCATTGTGATTTGATATAATCAATGTTTAAGAATAAAGCCTGTGTTTGTGAAACACGAATGCCCCCGGTGGCATCTTTGTTAGTATGAACACTATTTTCTGTTAAGTACATGTATGTGAGGTCACAGGGTTAAAAGGTCAAAGGTCAAGGTCACGAGGTCAAAAATTTTGGTATCAATGGAAAGGTCTTGTCACAAGGAATACACATGTGAAATATGAAAGCCCTATCACTTACCATTCAAAAGTTATGCCAAATGTTAAAGTTTTTGAAAAGTAGGTCAAAGGTCAAGGTCAAGGTCACAAGGTCAAAACTTTTGGTATCAATGAAAAGGTCTTGTCACAAGGAATACACATGTGAAATATGAAAGCCCTATCACTTCCCATTCAAAAGTTATGCCAAATGTTAAAGTTTTTGAAAAGTAGGTCAAAGGTCAAGGTCAAGGTCACGAGGTCAAAAATTTTGGTATCAATGGAAAGGTCTTGTCACAAGGAATACACATGTGAAATATGAAAGCCCTATCACTTCCCATTCAAAAGTTATGCCCAATGTTAAAGTTTTTGAAAAGTAGGTCAAAGGTCAAGGTCAAAAGGTTAAAAATTTTGGTATCAATGGAAAGGTCTTGTCACAAGGAATACACATGTGAAATATGAAAGCCCTATCACTCCCCATTCAAAAGTTATGTCCAATGTTAGTTTTTCGGACAAACAGACAGACAAACAGACAAACAGACGGACAGACCAAAAACTATATGCCCCCGAATCTTTGATTCCGGGGGCATAAAAAGAATTCACCTAGTTACTTTATAATAATACAAGACAGAATACACTATATCATAACCATACATACCACTTATAGATCCTTTCTTTATAAAGTAATCCATCAATAGACTGGCAGTGTAGGAGTCAGGTATTAATCCATAATTAAACTGTACATAACAAAATTATATATTAGTTCATCCATAATTAAACTGTACAAAACAAAATTATATCTTAGTTCATCCATAATTAAACTGTACAAAACAAGTTCATAAAACAAGTTCATTTGTTAATCCATAATTACATGTAAACTGAACCTAACAAAAATTCATTATGTCAAACTATAATTAAACTGAAGTTTTATAAGTCCATAATCAAATTGTACATGTGCAAAGCAAAGTTCCATGTAGTCTTGTATGCCATGTAGCAATGTATTGTTGATTTATAATTTTGTTCTCTTGTATCTTGAAAGTAATTAAACTATTAATGCTGTAAAGTTGGGTGCCTTCAGCAAATGAAGGTGTAAATTCTGTATAATAAAATGTAATTTTAAAGACGGCAGATATGAAGAACAATTCATACATGCCAGATGTCCCGGCGAGACAGAAACGTCCCGGAAAATCACCTCTAAAAAATCTGTCCCGCCGGGACACGAAAATTCCCGTAAAATAAAAATTTGTCCCGATTGACGACTCAGCCACGTGCCCCTCTTCCAGTCAATACATGTAGAATATATAAATACATTCTGAAGTAGCAATGGCTCGCGAAGATGCCACGTACCACTGCCAAATTAAACGACCGGTCTCTAACGACAACCGCTACAGAAACATACGTAACCTCGCGAGTACATTACATATGACTGAGAAGTGCTTTTTATTAATGCTAACCTAAATCTTTCGATTTTTAATGCTGTAAAATATTGATTCAACTCCTCGGGAGACAAACGTTATGTGTCATAATTTAAGACCAACTTATTGGACCCACCCGGAAAATAAAATGACGAGTCCTTGTCATGTGAAACATAAGGAGTAAGGGACTAGATTGTATACATGACAATATGATAACATTTTGTTTATAAGTCAGAAAAATGTCCCGGAATTTGTCCCAGAATTTAAACATTTTTGTCCCAGAATTTTGTCATTTGTCCCGAAAAATTTTCATCAATGTCCCAGAATGGCTGAAAAAAATCTGGCATGTATGACAATAAAGGCTGTAGCTTGAGCTATGGGAAATGATCTTGTTGGATATTTCTTTTCTTCCATGTCACTTGTTATATGAAAGGGGCCTTCATTTAAACATCAGTTTGGCATGGTTAATAATCATCATAACATTATATTTCCTCTTATCTCCTAAAATATGCTACACAATTAAAACTGAATATTTGCTCATTGTAAGTTTGCTGTGACCTTGAATCCATAACAATAGGCATAAGTCAAGGTAAAGGTAAAAGAACTTAAGTGAGAAATTTGAATACTCAAGAGCTATAAAGTATTGTTTCTTTTAGCAAGATTTGTAATGACTTCAAATTTAAATTCAAGTCATGAAAATTCCACTTTGAACAATGGTCAAGTGTAGACATCTACACTCCATTATCCTACCATTAAAGTTTCAATTTACAATGGTAATCTTCATGCCATGTCTTAACATTTGTCTGTGGTAAGAGGTGTAAGGCTGGTAATCTTTCTGGTAAGTTTTACCTTGCCTTGTATCCGTGGTAAAAAATTTTCTGTCTTGTCTTGACTGTGATTAGGAGTGGTAAATCTTTGTGAAATGTCTTACTTTTTCTTTGGTTAAGTGTATCAATTTCTCGACATTTTTTACCTTGTCTTTGATCAGAGGTAGTAATCTTTCAGCAGAATCCAGATTTATATATGCTCTCACTACAGCTTCTACTATAGAATCATCTACAGGGTTATACGTCTTACTGTGACGATACCTGCAGTATAAATAATATTGTATTATTGAAGATTTCTTATCTTTTGTAATTCTGTTCAATTCATACTTTTTATTGTAACACATACATCATCCTGAAATTTTCAATAAGTCAATCACAATATTACATATATATAAGGTAATCTTCTTTTCTTGTGAGTATTTTCTATGATAGAAATATTTTCCAACACAAAATGAGTATAATGGATTCTCTTTAGCATTGATCATCTTTAAGCATTGTACTAAATATTCAATTGGATCTTTTTTCATTTTCTCAACAATTATCTACTATCAAGAGTAATCTTTCTTTGATTTTTGACAATTTTAAATTCAACACATTAAATAAAGACCATAGAAGTGGGACTCTCTATTTCACATTACAGAATTATTGGAAAAATTTCCAAAAATCTCTTAAGGTGGTTTGGGTATCGCATGACGTCATCACTAATTTCCAAAATATATAAGATTTACGTTGTATTGCCTTGATTAATTGCAGATGTTTAAAATAGTTTGTTTAACAAATATCTAATCCTGTTTGAGTAATAATTCCTTCGATTTTTAGAACTTTTTTGTTTGTCATACAGGTTTTTTACTCATTTTTGGCTTAAAATATAGCATTTTTGTATTTAAATTTACAATATCTTTGAAAGTTATGGTCGAAACTCCTTAGTATTTGGTATACCTATAAATTGTTTCACCCTTAAAACATGTAAATGACGAAAAAGGTACCTTGCAGGGGGTTTCCTCTAATTAAAAGGCCTATGAATATAGTCTCTGGCATATTTTGACATCAAATATTAGCCCGCAAATTGTGGCATTTTTTTTACCATTTCATTGCTATTTCTCAAAATATTACAATTGTCTTGTCTTCTTCTGCTAATAATAAGTACCTGCAGTTCTTAAACAAGCCTTTTCCATTAGAAAATTTGACTTCAGATACCTAATTTTCATTTTTATTCAGTTTTCCTTGGATATACTCAAAATTTGGCAAAACATGATTTTCCACTAAGAGTGCCCGACTTTGTTCAAGTATTAGACCCTAAAGATGCCCTGCATGATGCATATATTTTATAAATTTTAGAATATCTGAAGATAGATTTTTAGTTTAGAGAAAAAATAAAGTTAGTTTGACCATCCAAACAGTGTCAAAATAACGATACTCGAACCCCCTTAAATAAGTTTTTATCTTTGTAAATAATAGTGTAAATCAATTGCTGAGTCTTGGACATCCCGAAACGAAATTTAGAAATTAAGGGTCAAGCACCGTGATAGAATTAATGTTCTTATGGTTGAAAATCTGCTGATATTCAAATTCAGTGACAAATAGCAAAGACTGTTTCACAGCAAATCTTCAAAAGTCATAAAATTACCAAAGAAAAGCAGACGTATCTCACATGGGAATTTAAAGATAATAGTCTTTTCCATAATAAATATTATTTACTCTTTTGTGATGTGAGAGAAAATTGATTATCTCTTGTTTAGACTAAATAAAAATGTACATGTATTAGAAGCTAAATGTCTAAAAATAAGTTTAATCTAAGGTTTGACTGATATTTCTGATGCCTTTACACGTAAGTTTAGTCTAAGGTTTGACTGATATTTCTGATGCCTTACACGTAAGTTTAGTCTTAGGTTTGACTGATATTTCTGATGCTTTGCAAGTGAGTTTAGTCTAAGGTTTGACTGATATTTCTGATGCTTTTCATGCAAGTTTAGGCTTAGGTTTGACTGATATTTCTGATGCTTTGCAAGTAAGTTTAATCAAAGGTTTGACTGATATTTCTGATGCCTTTACACACAAGTTTAGTATAAGGTTTGACTGATATTTCTGATGCCTTACATGTAAGTTTAGTTTAAGGTTTGACTGATATTTCTGATGCCTTACACGTAAGTTTAATCTAAGGTTTGACTGATATTTCTGATGCCTTACACGTAAGTTTAGTCTAAGGTTTGACTGATATTTCTGATGCCTTACACGTAAGTTTAGTCTAAGGTTTGACTGATATTTCTGATGCCTTTACACACAAGTTTAGTCTAAGGTTTGACTGATATTTCTGATGCCTTTACACACAAGTTTAGTCTAAGGTTTGACTGATATTTCTGATGCCTTTACACACAAGTTTAGTCTAAGGTTTGACTGATATTTCTGATGCCTTTACACACAAGTTTAGTCTTAGGTTTGACTGATATTTCTGATGCCTTTACACACAAGTTTAGTCTAAGGTTTGACTGATATTTCTGATGCCTTTACACACAAGTTTAGTCTAAGGTTTGACTGATATTTCTGATGCCTTACACGTAAGTTTAATCTAAGGTTTGACTGATATTTCTGATGCCTTACACGTAAGTTTAGTCTAAGGTTTGACTGATATTTCTGATGCCTTACAAGTAAGTTTAATCAAAGGTTTGACTGATATTTCTGATGCCTTTACACACAAGTTTAGTATAAGGTTTGACTGATATTTCTGATGCCTTTACACGTAAGTTTAGTCTAAGGTTTGACTGATATTTCTAATGCCTTACACGTAAGTTTAGTCTAAGGTTTGACTGATATTTCTAATGCTTTACATGCAAGTTTAGTCTAAGGTTTGACTGATATTTCTGATGCCTTACACGTAAGTTTAGTCTAAGGTTTGACTGATATTTCTAATGCCTTACACGTAAGTTTAGTCTAAGGTTTGACTGATATTTCTAATGCTTTACATGCAAGTTTAGTCTAAGGTTTGACTGATATTTCTGATGCCTTACACGTAAGTTTAGTCTTAGGTTTGACTGATATTTCTGTTGCCTTACACGTAAGTTTAGTCTAAGGTTTGACTGATATTTCTGATGCCTTACAAGTAAGTTTAGTCTAAGGTTTGACTGATATTTCTGATGCCTTACACGTAAGTTTAGTCTAAGGTTTGACTGATATTTCTGATGCCTTACAAGTAAGTTTAGTCTAAGGTTTGACTGATATTTCTAATGCTTTACATGTAAGTTTAGTCTAAGGTTTGACTGATATTTCTGATGCCTTACACATAAGTTTAGTCTAAGGTTTGACCGATATTTCTGATGCCTTACACGTAAGTTTAGTCTAAGGTTTGACTAATATTTCTGATGCTTTTCATGCAAGTTTAGTCTAAGGTTTGACTGATATTTCTGATGCTTTTCATGCAAGTTTAGTCTAAGGTTTGACTAATATTTCTGATGCTTTTCATGCAAGTTTAGTCTAAGGTTTGACTGATATTTCTGATGCTTTTCATGCAAGTTTAGGCTTAGGTTTGACTAATATTTCTGATGCTTTTCATGCAAGTTTAGTCTAAGGTTTGACTGATATTTCTGATGCTTTTCATGCAAGTTTAGGCTTAGGTTTGACTAATATTTCTGATGCTTTTCATGCAAGTTTAGGCTTAGGTTTGACTGATATTTCTGATGCTTTGAAGTAAGTTTAATCTAAGGTTTGACTGATATTTCTAATGCTTTACATGCAAGTTTAGTCTAAGGTTTGACTAATATTTCTGATGCCTTTACACATAAGTTTAGTCTAAGGTTTGACCGATATTTCTGATGCCTTTACACATAAGTTTAGTCTTAGGTTTGACCGATATTTCTGATGCCTTTACACATAAGTTTAGTCTAAGGTTTGACCGATATTTCTGATGCCTTACACGTAAGTTTAGTCTTAGGTTTGACTGATATTTATGATGCTTTGCAAGTAAGTTTAGTCTAAGGTTTGACTGATATTTCTAATGCTTTACATGCAAGTTTAGTCTAAGGTTTGACTGATATTTCTGATGCCTTTACACACAAGTTTAGTATAAGGTTTGACCGATATTTCTGATGCCTTACATGTAAGTTTAGTCTAAGGTTTGACTGATATTTCTGATGCCTTACATGTATGTTTAGTATAAGATTTTACCGATATTTCTGATGCCTTACACGTAAGTTTAGTCTAAGGTTCCACTGATATTTCTTAACAAGGTGCTGTGTAATGTTACAGTAAAGCTGTTTTCTGATATTTCACTCAACATGTTTAAAAAAATTAATTTTTCATATTGTTATGACTATATATTGCTGTAAGATCATGGATAATGACTCCATCACTACTTATCTAAATCATCACCATGAACAAAGATGTGAATGTCTACTTACTGGAACATGATTTTTTCCATAAGTTCAATGTTAGACATTGTTAGCTGATCCATCTTTGCTGTGAGCTAAAAAAAACCCAACAAAGTATTTATTCATCTATATTCCCTCTACCTGATACATGTAGTTTATTTTTTCCATGCTGTACAGGCTCTTAGATTTTTTTAGATAATATAATCAAAGGAATGATAAGTAAAAGAATACATCATAAATACTGTAAGTATAGGGTAGGGATAAAGCAGGTAACAGACAAGTAGCCTTTTTTATTCATACTGAAAGGTTTTCAAAGGAATTTTCATTTTGAATAGCATAGAATAAATTATAATTCTTGATTCAAAGTACATCTCATTTTATCTTTAAATAAGTACAGTTGTATGTAAAAAGATTGAAAACTGATGCATTCTACATAGAATTAAAGCCCTATCATTATAAAGGAATTAAAGTTGTATTATTTTAATTAATACTAAAGTTGTAGTACAGATACATACAATTTGCATATCGACCACCGAGGTGATCCCCTGTTGTTCATGTTTCTCATACATTCTTGAGGCCAACTCATCTGAAATAAGGAGAAAGTTTGTATTTCATCACATTTTGAAAACAAGAAAACTTCATAAATGTATGACATTGTGTATTTGGGACCAGAAATAATCAGATTAACCAATCAGCCAATCAATAAAAATCCTATGATGCTCTTGTGCATTGAATGATGGTCAAAATGCAGGTCAGATTTTGCATCCAAGGCACAAAATCAAATCATTAGCTCATTAAGTATTCATGAATATGAAATATCTAATAGAAAAAGTAAATGTACATATTTATTAGATTAAATTCTCAGGGTTGTAGGAAAAAAATGACTTGAACATATTTTTTTTTTTTCAACATTAATTCACCTTTCACTCTTTAACGATAGTGACACGAAACGAAAGCATGATATTTACTTACTGAAATCAAACTTTTGTAAGAGCGGGGCTTGAAGTCTTCTCGTCCATGCATCGCTACATCTATAGCTCTCTGACAAGAAAAATCGTCTAAAATCTGAAAAAAAAAGAAATACATTAAACACAAATTCAGATTACTTCCATAGAACCATGAACATATATTTACATTATTAGTAGATTCCCCATGTTAAATGCCCGTTAGGCAACTAGAATTATATTTCAATAACTTGGGTTGCTATTGTGATGTCACATTCAAGATTTGCATGTAGGGAGAATTTACCAACATTTAAATACATTTGACGGTCTTACAGGCAAAATGAGCGATGTAAATGCAAATAAAAATAATCGATAATTAGAATAAATGTAAATATAAGTAATGAATGTCTTACTTTTGGTGTTCATGGGTGTATAATTCTGGTTGGACACGTGCAAATTTTCCGAGAATCGCGAATTTGCACGTGACCAACCAGAATTATACACCCATGAACATCAAAAGTTAAACAGTCATTACTTATATTTACATTTATTCTAATTATTGATTATTTTTATAATTTATGATGTTGTTGATCGATATGTGTCCTGTTTTTTGAAGCATGATGTTATTCGAGTCAGGTTTACAGTTACAGATAAATCTGAAAATAAAGAAAGCGCAATAGAATGTTAGCATCCTAAATGTAATTAGTGTTATTATTATCACAACTTGTAAAGTAATAAATTCCAAAGAAACTTGTATGGCTACTGTTAC
Source organism: Pinctada fucata (assembly GCA_028142955.1). NCBI lineage: Eukaryota > Metazoa > Mollusca > Bivalvia > Pterioida > Pteriidae > Pinctada > Pinctada fucata. The sequence continues at coordinate 73,699,563 of AP027104.1, read as the reverse complement.
AGTTGACATTGTAGTGCAACTGACCACAGTCACAATGTGCTGTTGGATCCCTATGGACAATTAAAACAGCATATTCTATATGATACATTGATGGACTTTTTTATCTTTTTGTAACAATCTATTTTCAATATAAACACAACATTTTAAAATTCTCTGTTTTTTTTACAAAGATGTTCCCTATAGCAAGCTCCTACTCTAAAGTTCAAAGAAATGATGTAGCATTATTGTCACATCCTAATGTTGACATATAAAAGAAAGTATTTGTTTATGTTTCAGGGTTCTCAGTGGGAATCTGAGACGGTGATAACTGGAACTCACCATTTTTGTAAATGGTGAGTCCCAGCAAACTTTAGTGAGTCCAATTGAAATTTTGGTGATTCCCAATATTATATATCGAAATGTAGTGCTGATTGATGAATGCATCATTAAAGTGTGTTTTATTGGTATTTCTTGTATGATGACTTAAATGGTGTTTATTAAAAGTGTGCTAAAAAAAATGAAGACAAAAAAAAAGAAAAAGTGATGCCCAAATTTTGGCTAATTGTTATTGTAAAATTCATTTAAATTGTTTTACTGACATAGAGGTCTTTAAATTTTAAGAATGTTGCAATGTTCATTCCACTTCCTGATGTGAGTGATATGGATTCCTATTTTGCTACCAGTGTATCAAGTTATAAACATCGCAGACTAGAGTTGACCAATAGGGGTCATCCTTGACTCATGGTGAGAAGGTATATGAAGTTTCATTGCACTAGCATGTATCATACTTGACTTATAGTCCGGAAAACCAATTGTTGACGCCTGCCCGCCCAGACGCAGGTCCATCTCACATCAAATTAAGAGCCAAGTTTTGCAACTTGTCTAAAAAGTCATGCTAGTGAAGATAAGTAAATATAAATGCTGAAATATCGAATAAAACTCTCACTTTCATACAGTGTCTACTCTTGCTGCATTACTTTTATTTTCAAAGAGCCATCATAAATACCTGATTCATCAAGGAAGATTTACCGTTAAACCCCTATTGTCCACATAAGTCAACTAGGGCTGAGACGATACTGCACCCAGCCGATATGATACGTATCACAATACCTGACATCCAATACAATATGTAATGCGATACTTGATAAATTGATAAAACCTTCTCAAAAATTTGATAGTATTTTTATTTATAATGCAAGTAGCTTTTTTAATTTAACATGTCATATTTATTCAACACTAGATTTCTCCAAACTTTTCCTTTTGTTTTCTTCAAACATTTTAAACATTTTTGGTATAACAGACAAAAAATCCAGAAAATTCGAACACATATTTTTTGTAAATTTTAACTTAGGTATCGTCGGGGTGTATCGATACTTGGATCAAGAAATAAAATATCGCGATGCATCACAGTATCGTCCCAGCCCTAACATCAACTCGCAGTCTTTTTTCTCACTTTTGGGGGAAGGGGGTCAGGGGCGATGCATTGGGGGAAAAGTATGCATGCAAACTACTCAAAAGGGAAATTTTTTGATAAGTTAAAATTCTTGCAAAAACTGCATCAGAAAGCATCAATATAATATGTAATGGCTTTAAATACGAACAGGTACATTAAAGGAACCATATTCTACTATTTGGGTTCTGATTTTGTTGAATTTTACACCCTATTTTAGAACAATTTTTTGCCTAAGAAAAAATATTTCATGTGGGGGAAAATTTCTCTGACAGCAGGGGAAAAATATATATATCAGAGAGGAGGGAATGGGGCTGAATAACGCCCATTTTTTTTTTTGGAAAGAAAATCTCTGACTCGGTAGCAGCGCAGTTGTTTATTTTATGTATGGTCAGGTAGGTGTGAAAAATAATGCTGGAGGCTGAAATCTTGGGGTTGACAGAAAATATTAAGAAGTCAACGGACACCACTCCCTGGGACGCGCCACTTTTTAAAATACTGTGTCCCAAGGCAATTTCGTCAGGGACGTCTCCAGGCGCGTTACCAAGAACCAGTGTTTCCAATTGGTTCATCGGACATGTCTTGTGAAAATGGCTTCGATCCAGTAAAATTTAGAATCGTGTCGGACTGAATGTCCGGTAAAACTTTGAAGGCATAAATTTGGAATGTTGTACATGTATACAACCCCATATGTCAAACATCTTCTAACCGATAGCAAGCTTTTATTTACCCGAGAAAGGATTTAATGGCTTCTACAGCGCGCATTGTAATCTGTCGTATTTTAAACTTTAGAGACACCACGTTTCGTTTGAAATAATCAATGCTTGCAAGTTTAATGGCATGTGTTGCGTTGTTGCCATAATATTTACATTACTAGTAGATTCCCCATGTTGAACGCCCATTAGGCAACTAGAATTATATTCCAATAACTTGGGTTGCTATTGTGAAAGATGCAAAAGATGACCTCTCTTAACGCGAGTCATGAATACGTTAACATGTAATTATTTCTTCACGTTACAACCACTAGATATCGCGTAGACCGGCACATGTCCAGGGTTTTTTTTACCCTTCGATTCCAGGGGCCTGGGCCTTCAAGATTGGGAAAAGTAGCGACATTTGGTTGAAATTGGGAAAAAAATTATACAAATGAATTGAGAAAACAAGCAAAAAGTATTATCAATATTGCTATAAAGGTAGCCAAGGTATAAAAATTTAATTTGAATAATTGTCCAAGTGTTTATTCTTTAAAGATTCTTGATGAAATTATTTTACTTTGTTTATTGGAATTTCATTTTTTTCAAATTGGGAATTTTCAGCTCAGAAATTGGGAAAAATGTCTGTTTTTCAGCATTGGGAATGGGGCCGAATTTCAGCCCTGGAGAACCCCTAAAAAAATCCCTGATGTCATATTACTCATAAGTTTAAAACATGACAGTAAATTGCAATCTGAACCAGAAGACTCTGACGAGACTGAAGCTCTCCTGGTTGTTTGCTTAAATTAATCTAAGTGCCCCATTCATTTTATAAGAACCCGAGATCAGAGGCTCAAACAAAATACAAGACCAGAGAATGATTAATATAATGCTAAAAGAATTATCTTTCTATCAATTATACTTTCTGAGAATTGGTGCTCACAAGATGACATAGAGTTATATAGGAGAAAATGACCACACTCATTTTCCAAGACCCTGGGGGTCAGGGGCTCAAACAAAATATCAGGTGCACAACTAAACCACAGACTGAGAATAAAGCAAAAACAATCATCTAGTCTAGTACAACAAAATTGGTACTATAGAACATATATTTCAATGTTGACATTTTCTATCAATTATACTTTGAATTCTGGGAATTGGTGCTCACAAGATTACATAGGGTTATATAGGAATCAGACCCCAATTATTTTTTCCTATATATTCCTTTGTAAAAAGTACTAATATGACAATTAAATATTCAAATCGCACCACCATTTTTTGCTTGAAACTTTTATATCTGCTAGATAGTATCAAAATAAGGTCAGAAATGGATTCATGCAAAAATCTGTCGCTTAGTAGACTTTTAATATCTTTTTAAACCCGAAAGGGGGTATCTGTGGCTCTTATTAGCCTTTTTCGCATAACTGCGGTCCAGTTATTTTGGACGGCAAAATAACTACTTTTCCCGCAATATGACGTCAAGGACAATCAATCTTTAACTGTGACGTAACGAAAGTTGGTACTTGCCGTCCACAAAATGCTAGTCACGCAGTTACGTGAAAAAGGCTTATGATCTACAATCTATCAATTCTAGAGCCTCATAACACATCTGTCATTCCGCGATTAAGATGATGCAGTATCATTCAACATGCTAGAATATTTTTTTTCAACTCATCTGCGACTCATTGACGTAAAAAACGAATCATCTAGTATAAAAAGAGTCCTAGAAATTAAATGTAAGAAGACGAGGGATTGAAATAATCAGGAACTATTTGCGTGGTCAACGAACATTCAAAATTAATTGTGATCTGTAATCTATAGGAGAAAATGACCACACCCATTTTCCAAGACCCTGGGGGCCAGGGGCTCAAACAAAATATCAGGTGCACAACTACATCACAGACTGAGAATAAAGCAAAAACAGTTATCTTTCATTCAATTTTACTTTCTGAGAATTGGTGCTCACAAGATTACATAGAGTTATATAGGAGAAAATGACCACACCCATTTTCCAAGACCCTGGGGGTCAGGGGCTAAAACAAAATTTCAGGTGCACAACTAGACCAGAGGCCCATTATAATGCAAAAAGAATTCTTTTTGTACTATTCACAGATTCAGAGGATTCACGCTCACAAGAAAAGTTTAACGGACGGACAGACAGACAGACAGACGGCCGGACGCCGGGCGATCGCATAAGCTCGACTGGTCTTAGACCAGTAGAGCTAAAAACTGTATCAGATTTCATTAAATTTTGTTTTTAATCCGTCTCATAATTCTTTGTCGGAAAATAGTTTTCGTTTGTACTAGATAAGAGTTTAAAGCAAATACCGATTAAACCAGGATTCGGTACGTTCTTGTTTTTTTTTTAAAGCTTGATACGTAAGTAAAAAATTGACGCAGTTGGATCATTATCAAATTATTACATGTACATGTATACAAATTATGACATGCATACTGTAAGGACTATTTTTATTGCTTTAATCGTTTTATTGGCGAGACTGAGCGCAATATCGACTGAGGATTGGTATACAGTTGACACTGGGGAAAAAATCTTGATTTCTTGGTGTAGGCTAATTGTCAGCTTTCTTTTACAAAACAATATGTACATGTACTGCATTGGTAGACTGGGGAGGTAGGGGGAGGGGGATAACAAAAGTTTCCACTTCTGGACATAGTTTTCATGTATGAATCTGATCATCTTAAAATGATTTTTAACCTGTTTTCAAAGGTGAAACTTGCCTTCTCGGAACCAAAAATTCAGAACTAAAGATTAGACCCCCCCCTTCCATGAGAACTATTTTTAAAATACAGTAAAAATAATTGACAACACACATGAACATTTGTTTGGTTTTTATTTTTTACTAGATTTACTCTTTTTTTTCGGTCTGGAAAATTTTTTTCCAGTCTGGTAAAGAACATTTGTTTACCAGACCGAATGTCTGGGAAAAATCTGATCACCTTCGCGAACACTGAAGAACACTGTGTCTTATACAAATGTATAAGCTCGCCCTTATGGTAACGCGTATACACATATCTTATTGAGAAAATATGCGGAATCAAAGAATGAGAATGTACTACTATGCTTTCAAAAACTTTCGTCCCCTCGCAGACAGAGTTGCTGCGGAGATGCTGGATATTGCCATTTAAATTTTTTTTTCGACTCCAAGTAGACGTATATGTTATACTCAATTTTTGTTTATAAGTTAAACTTATTGAAATTATTTTAACTAAATCAGGTAACGATAAAGCATCAACAAGGCGGCGTAACCACGGGAAATCCAACATTTCCGGTTTTAAACGAGACGTTTCGCTCTGATTGCTTTTCTCGTCTCGGGTGGTTTCGTACTGTCAGAAGTCGGAATATGTTTGTTTTTTCTTTTGTTCTTAAGTAATTTATTTTCAGCTAGCCTAAACATTATTCTTACAAAATAAAAATGAATTATAAAGAACCATATTTTTAAAGAACCATATTTTTTAAGCCCCCCCCCCTTAAAATTTTCATTTGCTGGTCTAGATGATCAATTTTACAAATGCTTCCATGTTTCCACTCGCCTTATACTACCTTTTTTGGGAATCATCAAATAGAAAGTTTTGCAAGATAAGATAAACCATCATAGTCAAAATAAAAAGAAAAATCTTTTTTTTTCGCCGCTACTAAATAAAGAACTCTAAAGAACTCTAGAAGAACCTTAAAGAACTCAAGGTTTTTTTTTAATATGGGTGGGTGAACTGCAATAATAATTCGATATTCAGCTATATGAAGGTCATACGAACCTAAAAATATATAGTTTATTGGGGGTTATTCAGTTGTAACAACATATTTTGTAGATTAAAAGGTAGATTTACGAATCGCGCGCGGCGCGCGTAGGACTCCATATTTGAAACGTATATATGGTAAATGTACTGGATGTAAAATATAACGGTAATGTTGATTAATAAAAAAAAATCGGTAAAGAACTACTAATGTTTTGTTCACAGTTCGTTGGTTTTTGATTTTAAGAAAAAGAGAATGATAGAAAAGAAAAAAATGAAGGAGTGTTAGATTGAAAGCTGTTGGATTTTCGTATAGGTGCGCGCGGAAGACGACATATTGAACATGTTTGCCTGTTACAATTTTAATTATTTCAAGTTCGTTAATCATTAAACAAATAAATAACACGCAATTTTCATAATTGCATCTTTCGCTGCTATCAAAGGTCATGTCTCGATAAATAGAATTTATGTTTAGATAGACATAAATTATAATTACGATAATGAATATTTGGCTTGTGCAGTAAAGTCAGAGGCCATATAATTTGTTAATATCAAAGTCGGCAAAAAATTATCGTCATAGATATATATGACAGATAAGACTTTTTCAGTTATTCGCTTTCTCGTCACGATGGGAAAGCACGTAAATCTGGTGTTCTTGCACGTCCATGTGTCGCTTGCAATACTTCTTGCAAAAAGCGCATGTTTCGTGGCAAGCTTCGTTTTATTTGTTCTTCTTGCGCGCCTAAGATCGATCTTTTTATAGGTACGTTTATGAATAAATAAATGAAATGGTAATTAATATATGATATTTATTCTTTTCAGGCATCAGCATTGTTGCAATTTGATACACTGTTCTCTAAATTCTTATTAGAATTCATTGAAATACCTGAATTTTTTTATGCTATCGTTTATTTTAATTATTCCATTAAAAAAGAGAGAAATTCATTACAATTAAAATAACTTAAGAATTTAATTTTCTTTCGCTTTCGATTATTTAAATTATTCCATCGATCAAAAAAAAAAAAAAGAGAGAGAGAGAAATAATAACGAACAGTGAATCTTATTGCCAGGTATAGTATTACGTGTACGGAAACCTAACGGTGCCAACTGAAGTACGCGGTTTACGTTACTTTTCACACAAAACTGGCTCCTACACTCCTTTCATACCTACGTCTGAGTTCTTCGGGGCTTACGGGAGGACATTATGCGGGATTGCAATATGATGAAAAACTCATATGACTGTCCTAACTCCCGGCTGGGTATTACACGAAAGGAGACTAACATGTTAGGGCCCCTCTAACCTTTATCAATATAAATGCCTGTGACAAGTTTTCAAATTCCAAGAAAAATACCTTATTTTAACATTATTTCCAAATCCATATTTCATAATTAAAAAATTTGATTCTAAATCAAATTTCGACAATATAATCCAAAGTTATCAAATTTATGTATTAATAATTTAATTTCATTTTTATATTTCGACAATTACCATATTTAATCAAATTAAAGTTCAACGTTGGTTTGAAAATTAATTCATATTTCAACAATTTTATCAAAAATTTCAAGTGGTTTTCTTTCTCAATAAATCTAGTTCGCATTAATTTTTGTGAATATTTTTTTTATAAACACAAGCTTGTCACGGGCATATACAACTTCAAAGATAGGTTACAACGGCTTTTTAAAAATGGGTATAAAATGTATGTGTGACAAAGTGTGTGCAAGAGTGATGAACTAAATTTTCTTCTGTAGGCAAACATTGTGAGTAGTGTACAACCGAAGACAGATCACACGCACATTGTTTTTCAGATCAAGTCCAACTAGCGCAGTCGATGTACCAACCAAGGCCCGTACTCAGTCCATCCCACCAAAAGTACTGTATAAATTACAGAAACCCGTAAATAAAAAGTATGGAGACTTGAAAATATTAATAGTTCTTTACATTTACATTAAAAGAATGAAACAGAAAGATGGAAAAAAATACAAAAAAAGTCGAAAAAAAAAGGAATAAAAAGATAAAATATGGATCACATTTACGTTTCCAATATGGCGTCTTACGCGTGCCGCGCATAATTCGTAAATTTAACTTTAACCGTACAATAAAAATGTTTTGAATGAATAAACCCCAGTATACCACATTTTTTTATGTTCGTGTGACCTTCAAATAGATGAATATACGAGTACATGCAGATAAAAGCTTTGAGTACTTTAAACATCCAGTACATATACATAGTTATGTTTTCAATATGGAGCCCTACGCGCACCGCGCGCGATTCGTAAATCTAACTTTTAATCTACAAAATATGTTGTTACAACTAAATAAACCCCAATAAACTATATATTTTTAGGTTCGTATGACCTTCATATAGCTGAATATCGAATTATTTTTGAATTTCACCCACCCATATTAAAAAAAAACCTTGAGTTCTTTAAGGTTCTTCTAGAGTTCTTTAGAGTTCTTTATTTAGGACCACCCTTTTTTTTTTATTTTATATAATCATATCTATTTTCTCTCCGCTCGCACAAAAAGGCTTTGTCTTGATTCATATTACAAATTATAGTTTGATTTTAATGCATTTGATGTAAATTCTACATATTCGACCCTAAGTCTCAGGCAAAGTCTGTAGACATGCTTTATTTAATGCAATCCCGCTACGGACAATCCGAGAGAAGTCAATCCAGGACACAATGGGTACTTTACTTAAAAAGTCTCGTTTGTGGAAAGGAACAATTTCAGTATGCTACATGTTTGGGAATATTTGCATGAAAAAGTAGATAAAATCATGTTTATCTTAAGTTTCTGATGCGAGTCGCACAGACAGTAATTGTACAAGCCGTAACAAGAGGTAAATTATCTTGTAAAAGATCAAAACCAATGGAACATTCTATTATATTCCAAAGGAAGTATTTGCTGGAATTACCATGTAACCCATACTTTCACGTGAGAACCTTAAAAATGCCAATAATTGCCTACACTTGTTTAAAACCAATAACTCCGACAGAATTTCCTCTGACTTTTCAGAATTAAACAAAATATTCATCGACAATGCATAGATTGAATAAACTCGAAAGAAAATTTCAATATTTAGAAAGATTTCTAACCTAAACTTAAGTTTAAAATCTTGCTAAATCGCACTTTGTGAAGTTTGCAGCAGAGTGCCATTTTCATTTTCTCTGCAGATCTCGAACTCGAATTCTTAAAAAAAAAAAAAAGAATTATATAGGCCCATGCGTACTTACTGAATCGACCATACACTGATACAGAAAGTTTGGAGCCCCACAATCCCCCAAACCCCCCTAAATCCGCCCTTGCGGGGGAGGGGGGTCGGGAAAAAAACCCCGGTTTCCCTTTTTTTTTTTTTGGTAACATTAGCACTCGGAAAAACCCCTGCAAACTGAGTAGTAAAAAAATGCTTATAATCTCCACCAGAATTCACTATTTTGAAACAAAAATTACAAAAAATTCTGATACATTGATTCTATCGCATATCGATTCGATACCGTATCAATTGGCGTTTTTTTGGGATTCGTAAAGACAAGCGCGAAGTTTTTGTAATGTACGACGCAGAGGGGGTTTTCTGTTTATTTTATTCCCGAAAATTACATTTGTACCATTAACAAATACTATAATATGAACATGTTCAAATAATTTGCAAAACATGTACGTGTGTCAAACAATCAATGTAAATGGTACGGGGATCGAAACCTACACGTTTCTGTCCTCAAATACCCGGTTTGAGTATTTTTGTCATCTACAAATTTTGTTAAAAACATACTTTGAAATAACCGGAAAAATGGGCAAATATTTAACATTGCATATAGTTCGAATAAGCTCGGGGGGGGGGGGGGGGGGGGGGCTATAATTTAGACTAAATAATCCAGTCTCTCCGCTGCCGCTCTTTTAGCGGCAGCAGAGAGACTGGATTATTTAGTCTACCTATAATTAAGCATTCAATTTTTCAAAGCCTTTAAATCCTTCTCATACATCTACACACCTGTGACCAAGCTCCTCTCCTTTCACATAAAAAACCCAATGATACTCAACAGTTTTTCCTCGAAATCGTACCAATACTCTAAGTACATGTTACCGCAAGGACAAATCAACAAGCCAGGGTCGAACCCAGGCGTACATTTGTACGCAAAAACGTCCACATCGTCTCTCTCTCGAAAAAACAGGAGAGGGCCTCCCCGGCAGTTGCCAAAAAGAAGGGGGAGGGTCTTTTGAATAGTATTTCAAGCAAACTACTGTTCAGAATAAATCAAAGACACTCCAGAAACCACCGATTTGAATGCATTTTTCGTAATTTTCTCGTGTTTCATTCGATCTCAATACAACCATTCGCGGATCAAGAGGGGGGACCGGGGGTCTGGACCCCCCTGAGATTTTCGGAGGTGGGGTCCAGCTTTGGCCCATTTCTAATTGAAATGGGTCTAAAAATGCATGAAAGGGCTTTGAAACCTAAAATTTCGCTTCGCTCGTCCTTTGCAAATACAAAACTATTTTTTCTGCAAAATTCCTTACTTATTATCAATTGTTCATACTAAGTAATTTTATATAATTGTCTTGGGTCTCAGGAACTCATATTGTGAACAGTCCCTTACTTCATAGGATGTAACCTCCTTCATCTTTTTTAAGGTTTTGTCATTTTAAGATGTCTGATTATTTGGAAAATGACACATCTCTTATCTATTTATTCTCATGAAATTCACTCCGCTCGCCGATATAAGGAGCACAATATTCAATGTTACAAATAATCATCTCGATGGAAAAAGACAAATTAATACTAGTATTTCATATCTAAAAACATTTCTGGCTCGCTACGCTCGCCAATTCTTCATGAAAATAAACATGAAAGGAAAGCTAACAAAATTGCCCCCTTCCCATCATGTGCACCGATATATATGTATCTACATGATAGGTACACTTCCTTAAATTTTGGACCCCCTCTGACCAAAAATGCTGGATCCGCGCATGATACAACGATCGCTAACAAAGTGCGAGCGGTCGATTGGAAAAACTTTATGTGGACGTACATATATATTATTAAGTATTATTAAGTATTTAGGTAATGTCATGATCACATCTCAAGTTTTCTTCATCGATACGGTTCATCGTCTGCTGACATCGAATCATATGCCTTATCCCATCTAAATTCCCGTTCAAAGCACAGCAATAGCAAAAATTACCACGTACGACCAAGTACGACCGCGTCCAGAAAACTTTTGAACGTGATTTGGACGTGGAGTGCAGTGTGACTGGGGGTTACAATTCGATCTCTTAATTAAGGTATCCATTGTACAATAAAGTCATTTTACATAGCGTCTAAATCATCTCCATTGTAAAGTATGGTAAATTTTATGCCTGGTAAGGTACTATAAACTATATATTTCCTGAAAGGTAATGCCCTGAGTAAAGATATAAAACTCCCAGGTCTTAAAAATCAAAGGGGAAAAACTCTTGTACAACTTTGTTATTTTGCATATGTTTTATAGAGAAAATAGACAATTTAAATGCTTCATCAGTTATTCCCCTTTGTTTTTCTGGCCCCAAAGTTATTGCTTCTGATCAGTGGGCATTATAACCTTTCAGAAAATATATAGTTTATAGTACCTTACCAGTCATGGAAATATGCCCTATTGTACATCGGATACCTTAAGGATTACAATATTGATGTATATATATTGAGAAGCTTACAAATTTTGACTGTGGTTATCCGGATTACGTACACACAACCCTCTGGTGTTGTAACGATAGTCGCCGATATCGTCGCTGAAACTTGAAAGTCGCCGACTGTCGATGATTTTTTTTTTTTGAAAATCGATTGTCCCTGTTGAATTCAATTTGACGCGAAATGATTTCTAAACGAAACTAGACGCGCTCGCGATGTGGAATATAACGGTCGAGGAGGAGCATATCCCGGGCGTACTAGGTCCGCCGTGTGGGACCATTTCGGCATTAGGAAGTCCTTCTAAATCAAGCCTCGAGATTTTGTTTTTAAGAAGACGGAATTAATGCTCAACATTTAATTTATTTCCACGGTTTTAAATTAAAAATCAGATTCTTAAATCACAAGCATTGAGTATTCTCCTCCTGAAAAGATGCAAAACATACAACAATTTTAAAGAAGAAGAAAGTCCGACTATCCCGATAGTGCTATCGATTGTACTCCTCCGATAGTTTCTGATAATCGATAGTAAAAATTTTCCGATTTTACAACACTACAACCCTCCCACTTTTTCGAATCCCCAGAGGTTTCGAAGTACGCACAATTGTGGTGTAAAATAACCTCTTCATTGTAAGATGAACATACAAACAGATTACATGACGCAGGGGCCAAAAAAAAAAAACCCTACACAGATGGATTTGTAAATGAATACATGTATAAACACAGAAGGCATACGTGCTCTGCCAGAGGTAACGAGATCATGCATGTGATCACCCGAGGAGTCCGACTGAAATTCAGAGAGGACAGGTGGTCGGGGCCCTGTCTTGTCTAAAGAGGTTTGGACAAGGTCGGTCATGGAGTCCCTTCGTCGCAGTCAGAGTGCAATTCTTAAGAATGCGCTGATACAAGGCTGTAGATTGGTCCAGTGCCAAGTCAAGTGTCCTTCTGGTGACAGAAGGATCATATCCGCGATATTAAAGGCGTTTGATGATTCTAACACAATTTCGATGGTAAAAAAACCTTTGATCCTTCTTATTTTGTTAATTATGTCACCATAAAATGCAGGTTGTGAAATACCCAAAGTAATATATTCTGTTGATTGTATTGGTTCGAATTTCAAAGAAGTTGACCATAATTTTTGTAAAATTTGCAGAAAGGTTTTACAAGTTTGTAAAAGCGAAAATCGACCTAAAAGTTTCTTTGTAATTTGTAAATTTCTACAACGGAAATTCAAAACATCAGTACATGCTCTAGCATACCGGATGATCTGTGAAATGTCAAATACTCATGACATCACCGTCAAGCCAGAGAAAATTTACTATGTTGAACACAAAATCATTTCGTTTGTCATACACACTTATATGAATCTCACCATTAACAATTTTGATATTTAGGTCCAAAAATGGTGTTTCTGTATTTGTAATCAGATTGAATTCGAAGACGTTTAACATTTGAACCACTCGGTGAGTGTCACTTCTGGTGAACCAGAAGTCCCCGAGGGCACATGTAGCCAAGTTCGATCAACTTCGGTTGATCATCTGTCTCTTCAACGCATTCGAAAATTTCTGTTATCAAAATATCTTGGAATTTCTTAAACGTGGGTCCTGTAGCATCATATCACATCCATCCTGCTACGTTTTCGATACATTTTTGGACATAATATTTTTCATACTATTTGGCCATATCACATTGTTAAGATTGAGGATCACTGACGAGGGTTAAATACCCGAAACGTGCATGTCTGGCCCATGCTGTAAATTTTATCTGTTCTTAAATGATGCCATCGAATTTGAAGATGTTTAACATTGTAACGTTTGCCTCGTTTAGAGTCAATTCTTGTGGATAAATAACATTTTTATACTTTTCAAAAACAGGATTGTCGATAGTAAGAATATCATCAAAATATCTTGAAGTACCAATGACACCTTTCGAATCATCATGTTATCTTTGCTTTTGAAGATTTTGGATAACTTCTTTTTCATACGTGTATAAGAATAAATCTTCAACAAGAGGCGCACAATTAGTATCCATAGGGATTCATACATCCTGCTTGTAGAGATTCTCCCCAAATCTTACATAAATTTTGTCCAAGAGGAAGGACAAGGCAATACACAGGTCACCATATGTCCATGATTTGTATGATTTGTATTCTGTGGTGGAAAAGAAACCCTTTGATTCAGATGTACCAATGAATCTGATTTTAAGCATTATTGTTGCATGAGAAATAAGGTACAGAGAGAAATTAAATTAGCAAAAGCAAATTATTTTTCAAAACAAAATAGAAGAAAAGAGAAATAAGCCAAAAAAGTTATGGCAGTAACTGTAAGATTTGGGCTACAAAAATAAAGAAAATAACTCAGGAAATGTAATTTTAAAAATTAACGACGAACTATGTCATGATGATAAGGGTAGTGTAGATCACTTAGTCAGCTCTTACCAAAAGCAAAAGAAGCATTTTCTGTAAATAGAGTTTTAAGGATTTCTATAATGTCAGAAACACTGAAAACAGCAAATTGGTCTTAGGACCTGTACGGGAGGATTTTGTTTTAAATGAGTGAATGTTGTTGAACCCTTATAAAAGCACTGGGCTGGATGAAATCCCTTCTAGATTCATCAGAGATGATGCCAGAGTATTGAAGACTCCAATAACTAATATTATTAACCAATCAATTAGTACTAGTTAGTCGTGTACCGATGGGCACGAAAGTCGCCCCGGTTAAACCGATGTATAAAAAGAATAGACTAGTCCTCTGACTGTAGGGAACTATCGCCCAGTAATTATTCTTAGAAATGTGTCAAAGGTCCTTGAACGAAGCATTTATCATCAACTTGCAGGATTTCTGGACGAAACAACCTCTTATTTGATCCCAACGGATATATCAAAGATAATACTTCAAAAGACTTACATATGCCGGTATGGTTATTCTTGACCGACAAAAAGCTTTTGACATTGATCAAGAGATACTATGTAACAAACTTAGAGGTCATACATGTATCTCTCTGAGAGAAAGCAATAAATCAAGTTTCATCAAAACCAGGGTTTATCCGTTGTGGGGTTCCCCAAGGTAGTATCTTGGGCCCTCTCTTATTTTTGACATGTCCATCAGCATTGACAGCGAATATAAGCTCATACTTTATGCTGATGATAGCGCCATCCTGTTTGCCCACAAGTAATCTCAAACAAGTGACAAATATGAATAATGACCATATCCCTGTATATATACAGCACAAAATGAATAATTCAGCAAATCTGAAACCGAATGCATACAAAATCAGGATAAAACAGGAACCAAAGCAAACAAACAATAACCTCCACCATATGAAAAGAAGCGAACTACCGATATGGGAGTGAGACCAGGTGCCCAGGAAGAGTAAGCATCTCCTGCTTGCATGCAACACCCGCCGCTTCAATTCGGTAGAACTGTCACATCCGGTTTCTTCCATTTCGGAAGACATAGAGTACAATCTTTGTTTGGATGGTTCAAATGGTCTATGACAGAATATCATCCACCATTCTGGAGAGTGGGACATCATAGTGTATGACGAGTTCCCCATATCAACCGTAGAACTTCCTCAGTGACGATGTTAGTCGGTCACATACATATCCCTGACTGAGAGGCTTATCTGAAAGACGCCTAGCTCTCAGAAAAAATCCGTTTATTTGGTACTTGCTCTGGCATAGCGTATCAATTGAGATATGAACACGCCATAAGCAAGCGATGAAGGAATGTTGCTACACAGAAAAGGAAAGTTTGTAATGCTGAAATTGAAGTCGTCACGTTTGTCATAGAGTGAGGTGTTCATGTGACCATCAGTGTCGTAGGACAACATTATGTCCAAATAGGATGCTGAATTATTTGTCTCTGTAGTTTCTTTGACTTCAAGCTCCGAAGGATAGATACTGCTAAGGTAATCCTCGAATTTTTGATTATTGATGGACACATCGTCTATGTATCTGTAAGTAAAGTTAAAGTCAGAAGCTAAGTATCTTTTCCCTTCAAAGACCATAGATTGAATGAATTCAGCTTCGTATGAGAGGTTTAGCCGTTAAGACGTATCGCATCAAAATGAGTATAAGCTCACGTATCTGTGTGTAAAAATCAAACGAAAATGGAGCGAAATTTCCGGACAATACATTGTAAAGAATGCTGAGGAACTCTAATCTTTAAAAGAAATATACATAATCGTAACTACATGTATATGTAAAATTAATCATTATTATCAAAAAGCTTGAAGTCTGTTCAAGTTTAATACATTTGTAATCGGAATGGTCAATAAGTAAGCAAAACCCCGACAGTTTCAGTTTACAAACTAGACTATAGTCTTTCTCTATCTCACCAGACATATTATCTCGAATTTTTCGTATGGGAAGGGGTTTACTTGCAAAAGAAAAACAAGAAAAAGAAGTGAGGGTTCTGGGGACTGCCTAGACCTTCAGCGGTCGCAAGGTAGAACCACGATAGGCGGTTCGGGGGGGTGGGATATATGACCGTACATACTCTTAAATCTATGCCCATAGAGAAATTGCTATTTGAATATCATACTATCAAACAGTAATATGATTGTTTTCTTAATTTTGAACTTACTTCTTACTTACCATCGAGGAGGGGGGGGGGGTCACTCGTGTAGTTGACGGCGCACATCCCAATAAATTGGTTTTTTTAAACTTTTAAATGAACTCTGCTTCATTAAAAGAACTGATGTTGTAAATATAAACATGAAATAAGACTTCAAGCCTATCTATCATCAATTAGATTCAATTTTTCATTGCCACTCTAAAACTTTAAAGTCGTTTATTATCGGCCTGTTTCTCTTTCCTCAGTCAAGTTATAAACTGTATATTACATGTAACAAACGAACGCAATTATGACAAAATGAATGCAACATATATTTCTTTTCCATATTGAAAACGATACGTATATGATACGTATATGTCCACTGGATACGGCGCGGGAAAATACTCGTGCAAAGTGTGACATATATATATATATGATGTTTAGACAACATGTTTACAGAGCGTAACCATCCATGCGAGTGTTCGATTAACAAAAGATTACTGAAGCGCATCACAGTATTATCTCCTGAATCGTAGTCAATCAAAACAGTCTTTGATCGACAAATTTCATTTACAAAAAAGAGAGGACGATCTCTATACACAAGAACGAAAATCAAAATTTAACTATTATTTGACAATAAATCTATCAATCTGATATTTTTGAGGAAGGCTTGAATTTACCTTTTATATAATTTTGCTCTAAATACTGATGAAAAAATGCCAACAGTCTGACAGATCTATATCGTAATTTACTGAATTCATTTCTGACTCCACAGAATTTTTATTCCCTTATATTCAGTAAAAACATTTGATTTTGAAGAAGCAGGAAAGAAGATTACAGACAGGACGTTTGCAAAAAAAGGAGAAAAAAAGTTTCGGCGCTAATAAGAGTAACGAAAATAAGTCCGAACCAGAATATAAGAATATAAACAGCTCCGGTCAAAATGATAAGAAAATAATAATCTAAACCAACCCCGCCCCCCTCCCCAAAAAACAAAACAAACAAACACCCCCCCCCCCCAAAAAAAAAAAACCCCAAAAACAAAATAAAACAAAAACAAACTAACAAAACAAACCGGCTTAAAATGATCAAACATTTCAGGCTAGTAAAAATGAAGTTTCATTGGGGGTACGAACACTTTTGATTCGGGAGGGGTAGGGATGGTTTATTTACGATGTCCCTGAAAATATATTATTCTTACAAAATTTTATAATGCAAAATTTTTCGTTTCATGTGAAAGTTTACATTCTCATTTCTAAAAAATTAAATTTTCAGGCGAATTACGAAACGTAATTTTTAATTTGGGGTGCGCAGCTCTAATTCATTCCACTAGCGCCACCTGCAATGTATTGCGTTTTCACAATAGAGGTGTAATTTTACAAATTCGGCAATGTTTTGGTCGTTACAGCATATTTTCAAATAAAACTTTTTATAGCTCCTTTTTTCCAATATAATTTGTGTATGCAAAAACGTCCACATCGTTTTCGCAAACTTGGGGGGTGGTGGGGGTTCGAGAAAAAAAATTTTTTGCTCTGAATTTTGATGAAAAAAATTAATTTGCTTATGTTAAGTTAGAAGAAAATAATCTTTCTCTTACATGTAATCTGAATTTGAAGAATTACAATAAAATTTTGCTTAAAATACTCGCCGCAGTTTTCAATTACGTATACAAAAAAGTTCGGCTCTATCAAAAACATATTTCTGTGATGGCGAAGTTCATATTTGAAAATATCAAAAGAATGCACATTAAGGATGCTTTCTCCTGGCGAGCTGAACAGAAAACGTTCTAGAAGACGGGAGATAATTCCTAATGTCGTAAAAGAAAGATTTAAGCCCCTGTCACACCTTCACGTTCTGACATGGCGTTCGCACTACGACCGCCAAAATTGTACGAAACGTGGCGGGAACGTAGTAAGGACGCGGGGAACGTTGTAAGAACTCGCTGATACGTATTGAGGTCGTAGTAAGGACGCCGACGAACGTGCCCGTACGCCGAGCCACCACGACCGTTTTGAACTGTTCAAAACAGTCGTAGTGAGGACGCGGTGATGGCAGAACGTGGTAAGGACTACTTGCGAACGTATTGAGAACTTCATGGACGTATTAGAAACGTGACGCGAACGTAGTAGGGTCGTATTACGGACGGCTAAAACTTTTACATATAATCATATGGAGATCGCCACGTCTCTGCCGTCCTTACCACGTTCTTGGTTTTAAAGGTCGAACAAATCAAAATAGACCTCGTACTAACATTTTTTCCTTTGAACGTGTCATGATCGTAGCATGAACGCAGTGAGGACTTCGAGAACATAATAAGCACGCCGTACTATCGTAACACAGACGCCTTCGTCGTAGTGTGAACTTGGGGCCGATCGTAGTGCGAACTTGACCAAACGTACTAAAGACGGGAAGGACGCGCTACAAACGTGTTACGGACGCTAAAGGTCGTGTTGCGCACGTATTGGAGTCGTCAATTATTGTTTCGGAGAGCCCTTCCGGGTGAAAAATGCCACGTTCTCACTACGTTCATGAAAAATTTCAAGGACTTCAAGGACGTAGTAAGAACGTCTCGAGAGAACGTGTAGGTGTGACAGGGGCTTTACGACCTTTGTTTTTTCTGTTCACTGCATCAAATTCAATAGCATGGTTAAATGGAGTTGTTTGAGGATATATTTGTTATTTTCATAAGTATTAACATTTTATGTTTTCTTTTTGCTTTAAAACAACCTTTTTCAAATAACATTACGTCACTGCGAGAATCTTTGACGTCACGCAGCAAAAATGACGTTTATCTTCCCGCCATGAATAAAACAGATAGATAACGCTGCAGGAAAGGGATGTAATGTTTGATTACTTATATTTGGCTTTAAATTGCATCAATTGAGAAGATTAATTCAATAAAAGCAATACTTTTAAGAAATAGATTTGTATTTTCAGTGTGAAACAAATCAGAGACACAACAAAAGCAAGTAAAATACACTGAAACATGGAAAATAGAACTTTACCAGTAATTGAACTCTGTACTGTCATTGTGTCAAAGAAACATGTATTAATGGCGATTCGTCTCTGGATTTCTATTTATCAAAAAAATATATAATAATTAAACAAAATGTTTTTCATAAAAAAACAGATGTCTCCCCCCTCCCTCTAAGTTACTTTGACCTTGGGCCAAAATGCAAAATGATGTGAAACCTTTGAGTCATGGGCAACATCATACTAAAACATGAAAGTGATTCATTACATTGTTTGAGGTAAAGCCCAAACATGATTGGCATATACAATTTCATTATAAGCATATTTAAAGAAATTGACTTTGGTCACATGACCTTGGATATAGGTGATCTGAAACCTACACTCACTGACGAGGGTTAAGTACCCGAAGCATGCATGTCTGGTCCATGCTGCAAACTTATCTGCTTTTAAATGATGCTATTGAATTTGAAGACGTTTAACATTGTATGGATCATGAGCAACAAAAAACCGAATTAGTGATTGGATACACGGTTCAAAATATAAAGCCTAAACATTATTAGCATAGACAATTTCTGCCTGGACATGCTTAGCATATACAATTTCATTACCAAAGTAAGAAGCTACCTTAACCATGTGACCTTGGAACAATGTGATAAGAAACATTCAGTCCTTAGAAACAACATACTAAAATATGAAAACAATTGTAAGAAGGGTTCAGGAGATATAGCCCAGACAATATTAGTACGTACAATTTCATTAAAAAGAACTAGATGATCTTGACCTTGGGCACATGACCTTGGGTCAAGATGATAAGAAACCCTCCAATCCTGAGCAACAGCATACTATGGTATAAGAGTGATCCAGTATATGATTCCACAGATATAGCCCAGACTCAATAGCATTTACAATTTCATTAAAAAATGTAATACTTGACCTTAGTCATATGACCTTGGATCAAGGAGGTGTGAAACCTTTGTGTCATCAGCACCATCATACTAAAATATGACGTGATCCGATCACGGTTCAAAAGATTAAGCCTGGACATAATACATGTAACAAATACAATTTCATTTAAAATATACTAATTGACCTTGACTTTGGTCACATGACCTTGAGTCAACGTGATGTGAAACCTTTACGTGATAAGCAACAACATACTAAAATATGACGGTGATCTGATAAATAGTTAAAAGAGATACAGCCCCAATGAGATAGCATGTACAATTGCATTAAAATGTACTTAGTTACTTTGACCTTGATCAAATGACCATGGGTCCAGGTGAAACCTTTTGGTCATGACTAAATACATTCTTAAACTTGAAAGCAATCCAGTATGCGGTCCAAGGGATAAAGCCTAAACAAGAATGTATCTACAATTTCATTAAAAATGTAGTAAGTGACCTTGGCCTTGGGTCAAGGTGATGTGAAGCCTTCAGGTCATAAGCAACAACATACTAAAATATGAAAGTTATCTGGCAAACGGTTCAAGGGATATAGCACGGACTGGAATGTATGTACAGTTTCATTAAAAATGCACTAAGTGACCTTGACCTTGGTCACATGACCTTGGGTCGAGGTGATGTGAAACCTATGGGTCATAAGCAACGCATACTAAAATATGAAAGTGATCCGGCTAACGGTTCAAGAGATATAGCCCGGACAGGAATGTATGCATAATTTCATTAAAAATGCACTAAGTGACCTTGACCTTGGTCACAAGACCTTGCGTCAAGGTGATGTGAAACCTTCGGGTCATAAGCAACAACATACTTAAATATGAAAGTGATCCGGCAAACGGTTCAAGAGATATAGCCCGGATAGGAATGTATGCATAATTTCATTAAAAATGCACTGAGTGACCTTGACCTTGGTCACATGACCTTGGGTCAAGGTGATGTGAAACCTACGGGTCATAAGCAACAACATACTAAAATATGAAAGTGATCCGGCAAATGGTTCAAGAGATATAGCCCGGATAGGAATGTATGCATAATTTCATTAATAATGCACTGAGTGACCTTGACCTTGGTCACATGACCTTGGGTCAAGGTGATGTGAAACCTACGGGTCACAAGCAACAACATACTAAAATATGAAAGTGATCCGGCAAACGGTTCAAGAGATATAGCCCAGATAGGAATGTATGCATAATTTCATTAAAAATGCATTGAGTGACCTTTACCTTGGTCACATGACCTTGGGTCAAGGTGATGTGAAACCTACGGGTCATAAGCAACACCATACTAAAATATGAAAGTTATCCAGCAAACGGTTCAAGAGATATAGCCCGGACAGGAATGTATGCATAATTTCATTAAAAATGCACTAAGTGACCTTGACCTTGGTCACATGACCTTTGGTCAAGGTGATGTGAAACCTACGGGTCATAAGCAACAACATACTTAAATATGAAAGTTATCCGGCAAACGGTTCAAGAGATATAGCCCGGACAGGAATGTATGCATAATTTCATTAAAAATGCACTAAGTGACCTTGACCTTGGTCACATGACCTTGGGTCAAGGTGATGTGAAACCTTCGGGTCATAGGCAACAACATACTAAAATATGAAAGTGATCGGGCAAGCGGTTCAGGAGATATAGCCCGGACACGATGTGTGACAGACGGACAGACGGACAGACAGACGGACGACGAAGGCAAAACCAATATGTCTCCTCTCCGTTGGGGGGGGGGGGGGGGAGACATAATAATAAATCGCCACGTACTTTTTTTTTTTTATTTCTCCCGCTTTATCTTTATTCTTTTTTCTAATCTATTTCCTTTATTTCTTTTATAGCAGCATTATGTCTGCAAAAACTTGAAATTTTGAACTCTATCAGAATTCTAAATTTTCCTGTTTACATGATCCAATTTCATCAATTCTGTCATTTATTTGAAAAATGGATACAATACAGGGACTTTACATTAGTAAAGGTACATATCGATAGCAAAATCATCAGCTGTCATCTTATTTCATACATTTTTTCCGACAAATAATTAATCTTTTAAAGGAAAACTTAAATAAGGCCCTTTCACATCAGCCTTGCCGCACCCATACAGTCTCTGCGATCCTGCACGCCGTACGGCTGCACCATAACTGTTCGAGACCGCCGTAAGACTGCGGCACGAAATATTTTAAAAGAGTTCGTAGTGTTAGATAACAGACTTTTTTTCGTGCGACTGTCGCATTGAAGACGTACGGGCATTTCACGGGCATTTCACGGCTGACATGCGTCATAAGAGAGGAAGACTTTATAAAAGAAAAGATAAGGCACGCATTTTTCATTTAAAAAAATCCGAATCATGTAACCCCATGGACTGAAACAAAAATATTGATAATCCGGTTGAGGGTTAAACGAAAAAAAAAAATGCTATGAAAGGTAAAAATAAACTTGCACGGCGTACAGCGTCTTCCGACAAACTAAACGTGTGTCATGGGGTGTGAGAGAGAGAGGGTATATTACATCTACCTGTTCTTTAGACATATTTATCGATAACGTTGAATGTGGATTTAAAAATTCAGAAACAATCATACTTTTTTTTATTGTCTTAGGTTATCGAATATATTCTGCGGTCGGAGAGTTCCCTCGTCTACATACGTATCCTTGTTCTTTATTTGCTGTTTACATTGTACATTAAACACAGGAAAGAAAAAAACAGACAAAGAAAAAAAAAAAAAAAAGAAAAAGAAAAATAGTCAGAAGACAGCGCCGCGTGCTGTGTTTAGGTTTTTGTAGAAAAAGTGAAGGTTTATACAGTAGCGAGAAATTGCCGGGTTCGTTAAAAATAGGTCAATCTCAAAGGTCAAGGTCACTACATCAAAAGTCAAGGTCCATAATGAAAGGTCTGTAAACAATTAATTTACGTGTGAAATATCTGCCATGTTTGTGGAAATTTAAAACATATTTATCAATTGATATGCAAAAAAAAAAAAAATGTTTCGGTGAGTTCAAGACGGGGGGGGGGGGGGGGGGGGGGGGGGGGGGGGGGGGGGGGGGGCTGAACAACCCCCTCTTTCCCCTAGCTATGCAAAAAAAATATGTTTAATGTCAGATTATTAGAATGTATATAAATTATTCACATGAAAGTACATGGAACAGCTATATAAAACCAAACATAATCAATAAAACCTGTACGTACTGTTGGCAATATGGTGTTTTTTCTATTTCCTGTGTCATTTTGAAAGAAGGGGGGTAGGGTAGCAAAATGGGCCAAAACTTTTTCCCAATGCATAACTCCCCCTACTTTTTCTTTCATAAAAACATGCTATAATGTCCCTAGATACACTATGTGAAGTTTTAAAAAAAGTTCGATGGAATTAAATTTTTTATCAGCATTTTAGTGCCAAAAATCGGTTTCTTGCGTTACTTTAAAAATTGCCATATGAGGTAAGAATTTGCTAAAAAATTTCATTCCGTTACATCTTATGTCATAAAAATTGTATTCAACAGTAGTAAAGTAATGTATTCTAAAATATTTGAGTAATCCAATTCAACAATTCCGTAAGAATATATAAATTTTAGATTTTATGAGTATTATTTCGCCAATTTTCAATTTCACCACAGTATTCTGAGATGGTTGAAGAACCGTTTTTGATGGCAAATATCTGACATAAAGTCCATATCTTGGAATCCTTTTCTGTTTGTTTTATTACTCATCGGGTCAAGTACTATTGAAATATAATGGTAAGAAAAAAAGTTTGATGCTTTTGAATTCAAGATCTCAGAAGAAAGCATCCTTAATGAAAAAAGAGCTTCTTTAGAGGCTCAAATATATTATCAGTACAATATATTACTATTGATAGATGCATGTAGCATCATTTTATATACAAGCTTTGAAGGAGAACTCCATTTTTTCACCAATTTACAATTCTAGATTTGAAAATTTGCCTAGAAGACCATCCACTCAGACCCACTTACTTGTACCTTATATACATTTTGTTTAATGAGGATTATATTGTATATTCTTTTATTTAGAAGTGAATTAAATTTTTGAATAAAAACAAATTAATACTTTAGAGTTTTAAGTAAGAATTTCTATTGAAAAAAAAAAGACAAACAATCTTAATATAATATTGAAAATTACTATAAATGTCAGAAAATATTTTCTTGCTCCTACTTTGCAAGAAAAAAATACTTTTGCTCTGGTCTTGGGCGAAAAAAATAATCTTGCTCCGACCAAAAAACCCAAGGCCCCCCTCCCCCGCCATAATATCAAATGGACCGTGCCTTACACCGAACCATATGGTTTCCATTTAAATTCAGCTCAAATGCCTTCAAATTGCGTCACATGTTTTTTTTTATTTTATCGGGGGAACCCTCTAACTCCCTTCAATGGGAGGGGGTAGCATCTTTCCATAACCCCCACTTGGCTTTCTGATCTCGCAAGTCATCTATCATAAAGTGTCCGTGCCCTCGGACAGTAAAAATCTTTCTTTAAACATGCCCTCCAAAAATATTCTGGCTCTGCCTCTGAGTACCCCGTGAATTACATAAAATACTATTGAAATAGGAAATATTTCTGTTAATTCGATGAAAAATAATTAAAACTGCAGCAAAATCGGGCATATTGGTAGAGATAAAATGCTAAATTTGAATGTTTTGTAGGTGGCGCTATGGAAAACAATTTAAAGTTTCATGTATCTCGCTGATAATGAAGAAACGTACACAAAAAGTTGTCTCGATGGTCAAAAATATTCTAATTCAATTTATCTGTCAGGGGTTTCTTTTAACACATCGAACACTCCCATATTTTACACAGTGACACATGTGAATATGCTTCACGCTCTGTGGTCATACATGTATCAATTAACTTTATAAAGAGTTCTATTATTTATCTCTTTCATATAAAAATATTTTGGAGTGCGGTGTGGTTTGTTACATATCATATGTGGGGTTAATATCAACATTCTTCACTACTTTATTGTCCGGAAATTTCGCTCCATTGTTGTTTGATTTTTACACACAGATACGTAAGTGTATACTCATTTAGATGCGATACGTCTTAACGGCTAAACCTCTATGAGTAAAGGTAAATGTCGGCAAGGAGTGGGGCACAATTGGTCCCCATTGGAATTCCGACAATTTGCTGGAAGACATTAGTTACCTCCAAACACCACAGAAATGTAGTCGATTGAAGCTAGGAATGCTTGTCATGGCTCATCGATAACAAATTATCTTTGCATTTTGGAAAAACAGTTACTTCTCTCTCAACGAAAACTTAAAAAGGTCCCAGAATTTTCTCAGAAAGAGTCTGTAACGATCACACAAGCTTCAAATCAAGTTAAACACCTAGGTCTCAATATTAATCGATACACATCTAAATGGGGAGGGTATAGTTTCATCAATAATCCAAAAGGTCAATGCTAGACTTAAGTTTCTATATAGGCAAGCAAATTTCTTAAATGTTAGGGACAGGATGACACTATCATCAGCTTTCATGCAATGTCCCATGTTCCTCTTGGTACGCTGGTTTACATAAAAGATTGAGATCAAAACTGCAGATCTGTCAAAATAAAGTGGTTAGATACATTTTGAGTTTAGGGCCTAGGCATAGAATAAAGATACCAACATTCTGGAATCTGTTATATCTTGAATGTTGAACAAAGGATAAAACAACTGAGGCTACAACATGTGCACAATATATTTTTAATGAAACCTCTTCTTTTAAATTTCAATGATAAATTATTCATGAAGATATTTGGTATATGTAAAGAATAGTCTGTGTCTGTACTTACAGCTACATGTAGTATTCTGTGATTGTTCAGAACTGAAAAAAGACCACAATGATCGAGTAAATAGATATAAATCATAACAATTATATTAAGTGCTCAAACTTTAGTGCTTGCTGTGGTTAAATTCTAATATAAAAAACTTTAAAAATTATGTCTCCCTTCGTTTTTCTTCATGTCTGGTCCATGCTGTAAATTTATCTGTTCTTAAATGATGCTATTGAATTTGAAGACGTTCAACATTATAAATAACTTTAAACTTTTGAAGCCTGTAGGATGACAAGATTTTGATTTCTTTTGATTTTGAACTAAAGTGATGATGGTGATACACTGTCAGGGTGTGATCAATCTTCCAGGGAATCCTTTTATTTATTTATTTATTTATTTTTTATCTCATTTTTTTTGAAAGTCGCTTCTGAGCACTCGTAATCCGAAAAGAAACATAATTTGCTATTGATATATCAAATGAATGTCCAAAGTAGGATACGGATGCACATTGGCCTCCCTCTTTTCAAGGCATGTCATTTCTGAACTAAGGAATTTCAACGATTTTATGAAAACCATATTAAATCATAGGATTTATGGCAATTAATCATTTTATGAAGAAAAAATTTAAATAGGTCAGTGATGAAAATCAAGACAAATGCTTATTTGATTTTGATTTTAGTTTTCTTTGTCAACATACAATAAAACAGGTTAGAAACTTTTTATAAAACTTGATTTTGATGAAGTTTCACCGTAGGTACCAAATCTACACAAAAATGATCAAAGTTTATGTCAAAATATCAGAGATACTGAATATCACCGATTTTATTTTCAAACACACGGTAAAATGTGCGAGAAAATCTTTTCAAAATATTGTAGAATAAGTATATGTCAGTGTTGAAATAAGAGAATGCAAACGTTTAAGAATAGTATCATTTTGTAGTTTTCTTGAAAAAGTGTAAGCGCAGTAAAATATGCATTAATTAATTGGGGTGGAATACAACTTTTCGGAATCCATGAGCTCTAGCTATTTATTTAAGATATATTCCACACGTGAAACGAAATTCCTGGGTTTTTACGTACGTTAGAGAAATCCAAACTGTTCAAAAGAGTACCTCCAGCTCAATCTTTATAGAAATTACCGCAAAGCATTTTCTTACGAATACTTAATTTATTTTAGATCAAAATTTCAAACTTGTCCGCTTTCAGGAAAGTGATGAATTAAATTCTTCAATATAGTAAGGTGTCAATGTTCGTGTCTTTTATTTGTAACGGTCTTATAGATACGTTGTCATGTCGCCGTGGTACCTAGTTGCTGCGGGGTCTTATTGGGAATCTCGTTTCTTCCGTTCACGTGGAATACTCTGTTTTTGATTCCCCTAGTTTTGTATACTTTTCGGTTTTCGGACTAGCGACCTTGGTTGGATACTATTGTTGCATGGTTTTGAATATCCTTGTATAACATTACAAGCTCATCGGCATACACAAATGAGCTAACTTGAATAGAGACAAAAAAAAAAAACCAACCAACCAACCAACCGACAAACAAACAAACAAACAAACAAAAACCTTGAATATAGACTCCCCATAGATAAAAAGTAGTTGGTGCTTCAATCCTTCTCCATTCATCCATCCATAAAATTTGCCACCTTTTCCCGTATCTCGTTTGGAACGAACAGTGCATTATTTCGATCAGTAAATTTTGGAGGTCAGTTAACAAATATTCATTTACAAATATCAGGTTTTGGAGTTGTCGAACGATATGCGAAAAGAACACCGACCAATTAAAGAAATTAAGTCGGTCGACCTATATGTCACCATATGTGTGTACATGTCTAAAAGTGTATACATACTCTACATAAATATCGTTAACCAATCACGTAGTATATAACCACTTGTACCTAATAACCCATTTACCTACATATTTATCGAGTTTGTCAATTTACATGTATTTCTGTATTTATAAGTCCTGTTTAAAAAATGCACAACATGGAATTTCGTCTAACATCCTGCGAGCGCCCTAATAATTACCCAAGATAAATAGGTGAAGTAAGAAGTCGGCAATTCGTTCAAGAAATTGTGTTAAATAGTACACGGCTCAAAATACATTCTTTGCTGAGTCAGCTATTTTCGAGCGCCTTATCGATTGCATACATAACTATATATCATCAATGCATACCGCAAACATAAAAAACTGCAATACAAAAATATTGGATTAGGGTCTTTTTATTTGCAACGAAAGGGAAGAAAGTTCACAAGTTTACAAAGTTAAATACTATATTTCAAATACTTTCTATATAAGTTTTCAAAAGTCGGGGAAGGGACAATAACCATATAATTTTGTGTGTTAATGAAATATATAAACATCGAGAACTTCCACCAGCAAAAAGAAATAAAAAAACAATATTAAGAAAACAAAAACATCCATACATATACGGTCTTTTGAACTCCGTAAGCCTTTAAAACTTCTTAAAGTGAATTCAAAATCGTATTAATAATATGATTTTCAACTCTTCGTTTAGAGAAACTTAATTTCTACGGCATTGCTGCCATTACAGTTCAATGAACGAAAAGTAATTGATGATACTTTAAATTTTTTAGGACTCTGCACGAAGGATTGAAAGTAATTGTTTATACTAATAAAATGTATCTCATGATTAAAAAGAATAAAAAATATATACTAGAATGCACGTTTATAATGTTAAACGTCTTCAAATCCAATAGCATCATTTAAGAACAGATGAATTTGCAGCATGGACCAGACATGCACGTTTCGGGTACTTATCCCTCGTCAGTGATCCTCAATCTAAACAATGGCCAAAGAATGTGAAAGTTATTATGTTAAAAATGTACCGAAAAAAAAAAAAAAAAAACAAACAAACAAAAAGTAGCAGGATGGATGGGATATGATGCTACAGGACCCGCGTTAAAATTCGATTCAAAACATTTCAGAAAGTCTAAAAAATTCCTTGTCGATAACATAAAGTAAATGTATTCCTGCATTAATTTCAAATAGCATCAATGATCCACTATCTTAAAAACGATCAAAAAGGTTAACTATAAAAGCGACTTGGCAACAACAATTACATAACAACATCCGCCCACTGAAAAGAAACTTGAATAAAGTTTAAACTTTTCAGCACAGATAACCTAAAACAAAACATACAAATCCCTGAAACTATCTCACCCAAATAAGACTTCAAAACGTAACAAACTGCATGTGTGCAAGCAAGGTATTATAAGCTAACCAAAAGCAACCCTGAAACCCAATAATATACCCTTGTTCAGCAAAGTGAAAGCACCCTTAATAACATGTT
This sequence comes from Pinctada fucata, assembly GCA_028142955.1. Taxonomy (NCBI): domain Eukaryota; kingdom Metazoa; phylum Mollusca; class Bivalvia; order Pterioida; family Pteriidae; genus Pinctada; species Pinctada fucata. The sequence continues at coordinate 73,670,466 of AP027104.1, read as the reverse complement.
AAACTGGAGTGATTTGTAAACTGAACTTAAAACCATAAGGTATAAGTCATGATTCAAAATCAATTATTTTTAGAATTTCTTTTACTTATCTACACAGATAATTAACTATTAAATGGATCGTGCATTGAAGTCATTACTTCAGTAAGAAAGAATCTTTTAATAGTGTTTCCCATCTTACACAAATATCAAAGCTCCAACTGTCATAGTGATGCTAGCCGTTCATATCTTAATCTTTATCAAGGAGACAGTAAGTTGAATTTAGAATTAAGGTGTACATGTATGATATATTCAGGGATGCAACTCCATGGGAATCTACAATATTGAAGGTAACTGCGTCAAGCGCGGCACTATTATTGACTACCTACTGTTACTTACTGTCGAGTTCGTGCAATTCCAACAAGTTTAGTACACGATTATCTTATTCTGTGTATTCTGTTTACAATGTATCATTCAGTCAGAAAATTAAAGATGTTGTTTTTGTTAGAAAACACAGATGTCTCCCCTTCCTCCTTCCAGGCAAAATAAGACCTTTACAATTTGGGTACACTGGTGCCTTATGATTCTGAACATCAACATACTAAAATATGAAAGGCTAACCTTTAGAAACGTTTTCATTACTGAAGTACTTAGTAACTTTGACTAAAATATGAAAGTAGTAGGTTAAACCGTTCCAGAGATATATATGTAACGATTTCTGACAGACGGACGGAGAGACTGACTGAAGATTAACTTATATGTCTCCTCCGATAATTTCACAGTGCAGATCTGCTGACATGTGTCAGCCACCGAAAATTAACCGGAGTTAGTTTAATAACGTAATGAATACTATTTCTATTACTAGAGTTTGTTTCTATTACTTATACTTAAATTGTTGACATAAATCTTCTTTTGATTAAAAAAAAAAACAACAACAACAAATGAATGCTAAAATGTCCAGAAATCGAAATGTATATACATGTACATTTTTCAAGACAAGAAAAACAGCCGAGTGTATGAACTCCGAATAACAACACAGTTTGATCGTTATAATTTATAGAGTCTTAAGTCGGTATCGGTTGCCAATTGTTCTTGTTTGTTTATGTGTGGTCTTTTGTGTTTGTTGTCTTGGGTAACCAGAAAAGTGGGAGGGTTGTGTGAACATTGTGCGGATAACCACACCATTTGCTACTTACGAAGCAGATGGTCGTCCTAAGTCGGCACCGATTGCCAATTGTTCTTGTTGGTTTATGTGTGGTCTTTTGTGGTTGGTGTTTTGATGTCGTATTTGTAGTTCCATGTCCCTTTGTGTCTCTTGCTGTGTATGTCTTCTCTTTGTTTTCACTAGGGGTGTTTTGATGTTTTTCTGTGAATCCCCTCTTTTCTCTATATTCATGTAGTGATTGATGTTATAGGTCATTAGTATTTGTGTATTGGTAGTATTTGTCTTTCGTTATGTTTTTATATGTAAATGTAATGCATGGTCACTCCTTTTGATAACCAGTTCTCTTTTTTGTGTTACTCAGGGTGATGCCAAATTACAATTAGAAGGGTTTTTTTCTGTTTATACTGCAGTGTTGTGCGTCTTGTGAGACCTCTGTTTATCTGGGTAAGTGATCTATGGAGATGACCGTCCAAAGTCGGCACGAATACACATGGGTCTCCTTCTTTTTATGTGTTACAAACGTATAAAAAGTGTTTCAATGAGGACTTTGTATTGTTTTTTGGTCTATTAATTAGGGTTATTTTCGTTGCCTCTAATTGTTTGTTGGCGTGATTGCTTGAAGTCCATTATACATTTGTACTTGTAATGAGTTGATAGTCAAAAGTCCTTAGTGTTTACTATTTCTGGCCTCTGTTGCAAACTAAGTAAATCATTTGATTTTATTCTGAATTCTGGATACGAAGTTGTATTATACCGACAGAACGTAGCTCTAGATTGATTTCATCCATCTAGGTATTTGTTGAAAGTTTTATTTCCCAGTTTCAATAAGGGAGGTACATAATCAGAGCACATTTATTCATTAAATCTGTTTCTTTGAACCTTTAAATATTACAATTTGAATTTGTGCAGCGACAAACTAATTCATTTCAGTAGCCCCAACTACAAATGTACAACGAATTTCGTTTTTAACAATAGAAGTCTATGCAAATTATTCATATGTATACATTTATAGTGTTGACCTTTATGTTTATTTTTTTACCTTATTTGGTGATTTTCCTTGTCTTTCTCTGTTTATTAAATTAATTCCCTCTTTTCTCTTCTAAAGCAAGTATGTTCCGGTATGAAAACTGCAACAATCTCATGTATGTAAGATAAAAATTGGAGAGATGCTTTTAAACTCGAGGGTTGTACGCAAGCTATAGAGTATAACTACACCGTCTGCTACTGACGTGGCCGATGGTCGTCCTAAGTCAGCACCGATTGCCCATTGGTCTCGTTAGTTTATGTAAAGTCATTTGTGCTTGAAGTTTTTATGGTGTGATTTGGCGTTTCTTGTACCATTTGTGCCTCTTTCTATGAGTTTGTGTTTTTACAGTTGGTGTTTTGCTGTTGATGCTGCAACTAGGTGTTTTTGGAGATCCCCTCCTTTCTTTCGAGAACAATAAGTATCATGAAAACAATTTGGATAACCACACAATTTCCTATCATGTTGAAAATAATATCAATCAATGCCAGTCCAAAGTCGGTACCGGGCGAATATTGCTCTTCCTCATTTTATGTTCCCTTGTGTCCGTTTTTATTGTTTGGTGAACAATTCGGCATGGAATATGGATGTTGTGTGCCTCGATGTCCCCTGTTGTTTGTCTCAAAGTCTTTATCTGATAAACGTAGGTTGTAACAATAAGACTAAAAGATTTACAGGTTTCTCACTTTAAACTGTGGGGTAACAGTGTTCGAAATATTTTTGTCAAGAAAGCAGTGATGGGAAGAGTACATTTTAATTCTGCCAGTAGAATGTAGATCTTTATTATCAGCAAGTAGTTATTGACCCATTGGTAAATACAACTCGGTCAGCGCTGGTCAACTGACAGCGTCCTTAATCGAGATCAAAACATTTTTACTACAAAGAAATTGCATCCGTATCTGCTTTTCGTCATTATAATTGAAGATGTTCAAACTTCGATTTCATTTATAATTCCTGACTTACAAACGAATGAGAAGAAAATGAAATAGGTAACGTAACAATAAAGGTAACTAATATTGTATTGCATCACCTGGAGTTGTTAATTTTATTTGTTTGATTTTAAAAGATTGCAATGTTGGTGAATGAAATAATAAAATCGTGGGTCCTTTAACATCATATCCCACCCATCCTGCTTAGTCTTTCTGTACATTTTTGGACATAATTTTTACACTTTTTGGCCATATCACATTGTTTAGATTCAGGATCACTGACGAGGGTTAAGTACCCGAAATGTGAATGTCTGGTCCATGCTGCAAATTTATCTGTGCTTCAATGATGTTATTGAATTTAAAGACGTTTAACATTTTAAATCCTCTTTGGAAAAGAAAGGAAGGGATCTCCAACAACACTAGGTTGCAGCACCCACAGCAAAACCCCAAAACACCCAATGCATAAAACTCAGAACAGACACCCACAGAAAGAGACGCAAACGGGACAAGGAGCACCAACTCACACCATAGAAACATTGAACATATAAGACCACACATAAACAAACGAGACCAATGGGCAACAGGTGCCGACTTAGGACGGCCATCTGCCACATGAATAGCAGACGGTGTGGTTATCCTTGATTACGTGCGCACAACCCTCCCACTATTGCGATTTCTCAGAAATCTCGAAGAACGCACAATTATGGTGTAAAACAACCTCCTCACTGTTTGATGACCACACACAAAAAAGACCGTAAAACACGGGGTCCAAGGAACAGAGATGAAATGTAAATGGATATAAAAAGAGGACGTGCGTAATACAGTCCGTGCTCTGCCGGCTGCAGCGAGCTCATATATGTTATCTCCCGAGGAGACATTCAGAGAGAACAGGTGGTTTTGGAAATTGCGTTTACACTCTCAAGGCAAATTTGGAAATTGCGTTTAACACTCTCAAGACAATTTAGTGTATACTGATGGTTTAAAGCTCCGAGCGCTAGACTATTTGTGACTAGCTGAAAGTGACTCTGAATATGGCAGATGACCGTCCTTAGTCGGCACCGGTTGCCCATTCGTCTCGTTGGTTTATGTGTAGTCCTTTGTATTTGATGTTTCTGTGTTGTGCGTTGACGTTCCATGTCCCTTTTGCGTCTCTTTCTGTGCTTGTCTGCTCTGTGTTTTTTCATTGGGTGTTTTGGGGTTATGCTGTGGGTGCTGCAACCTGGGGTTGTTGGAGATCCATTCCTTTGTCTGATTCAAACAAAAATTATACCGTAGACGATATCATTCGGATGCTTGAATTTTTGATTGACAACATTTTTGTTGTGTTTAGAGGAACCGCATTCCAGCAGATAGTCGGAATCCCCATGGATACCAACTGCGCCCCACTGCTTGCGGACATGTTTTATTCATACGAAGCTCACTTCATCAAGACCTTGCTCTCGACTGGGCGAAAGCACCTCGCATCTCAGTTCAATTTTACCTTCATATACATAGATGACGTGTTGCCCATCAATAATCCGAACATTACGGACCATCTTCATGAAATATATCCTCATGAACTAGAGATCAAGGAAACAATAGAGAGCGACAAATCCGCATCGACTTGGATATATTTCTATCTTTCGAGAAAACGTCAAAAACCTCACTGTATGACAAGCGTGACGATTTCAGCTTCCACATAACTAACTTCCCTTTCATGAGTAGCAACATTCCGTCTTCTCCTGCATGCTTATGGCGTTTTTGTTTCTCAGCTGATACGGTACGCCAGGGCATGTTCGAAATATGAAGATTTCATCGTTAGAGCCAGGCGGCTTGCAAGTAAACTACTTGTTCAGGGGTATATCACACTACGGCTGAAATCATCATTGAGGATGATCTTCGGTCGCTACGGGGATATGATAAAAGCATATCAGATCCCCCTTTCCAGAATATCAGTGACATTCTACATTGTGATTGAATGGCTGTAGTCATCACCAAACAAGACATACTTATCTGATCTGTACATCAAAATGTACATCGAGGGAATCACCGAATTTGACAGGTTTCCATAGAGCTGTAGCGACGGGTGTTGCATGCAATCAGGAGACGCTGACTCTCCCCGGGTACCTGGTCTCACTTCGAAGTGTTGTTCATTCCGGGGCTCGCAGCCGTTCCGATGGGAATTCTCACGATTTGGCCTTGCCTTTTCGACTTTGAGACTGAATAACCGTTAGGTACTTTGATGTTTATTTGAAGCGAACAAACCATATGACTTGGTCTCGATTTAAACAAATAACGTAGCAAAATAACGATAATATCTTCAACAAAAAGGAGTAAAGACAGGAAAGAAAAAGAAATATACTGTAAACGTAGAAATTTTCGCGTGGATGTAATGTTCGCGTATTTCAAGAATCAATAGACTTTGCGAACATTTCCCTCACGCTAAAAGAACCCTGCTATAATATAGTAATACGGAAGTGCTCCAACTCTATACCTTCCCGAAGAAAAGTTCAAACCAATTTATTATGCACCAGACACGTGTTTCGGATATTAAATCCTCATCAGTAATGCTTCCATCCAATGTGATTTTAAGACAGCCAAAATTCATTTTACAAGCGCCCTCTGTAATTTTTTTTATCTTAAATTTGTGTAATTTGCCGAGAGTGCGCAGCTCCAAATTTCCTGTAGGGTCGATTCAGTAGCATATCCAAATAAAATCTATGTTCAAAATAGCATTGGAGGGATGGTGCTAAGATGTTAACCTCCTTTAATTTCGATGATATTTTTGAATGAAATAAGAAATGACAAATTTCCGAAATAGCAAAATAATATTTATGACGTAAAATTGATAAATTGCCAAAAAAGCTTCTTTCAGGCGTCAGAGCTACTTCAAAGTAGTAATTAATACACTTAAAAACATCCATATCACGGGGAACGAGTTTACCTGCTCCACACTAGGAACAGGAAATAAGTATTTATATCAATAATATGGATGTTCCGAAGAAAAGTTCAAACCAATTTATTATTACGTGCACCAGACCCGTGTTTCGGATACTAAATTCTCATCAGTGATGCTTCCATCCAAAGTGATTTTAAGATAGATGTAATATTTCTACCAATCTTGATGTTATAATCGAGAAAAAATAACCACTTTTGCTATATATGATAACAGGGAATTTACCATACATAAACATGGTAAAGAATGGAAAGGAAAAAGAGATGCATACGCTTCCTTGGCATCCGATTTATATTCCTTAGTACGAGTCCTCATTTTCTCTGTCTTTTCTCATAGATAGTACTTCCTTTGCTTTATTATTATAAGTTTTAATGTATTTTATCCTCCATCATATTTTAGCTTATACAAATAAATGTACCCCTTATAAGTTCTTGTAATATTTAATTTGCGAGCATGATAAATAACGTTAAGATTCTGCCTGTTGAATATAAATCTTAACAATCAGCTGGTACATGTAGTTACAATTTGACCTGTTGGTATTATTACTCCATGATCAGCGCTTGTCAACTAACCACGTACTTTATCTAGCTCAAAAACAAACTTTACGACAAGGAGAGGTATCTTCAAAAGAAAATTTGAAGCTTGCAACCAATTTGTCCTTGATGGTTTTGGTTTGTACGAAGAAGGAAATATCGCAAATAATAGAGAGTAAAGAGAGAAAAGAAGGAGTTTCACATGTAAAATATACGACATTATCTATAGCATCTAACAACAGACTCTATACAGAGAGTAAAGAATGTAATAGGCAAGGAATGTTTAAAAGTGTCACGAAGAAGATACGTACTCTTCCTGGACCTCCCATTTCATACCTTCTTACGAGTGCGAATTTCTTCCATGTGTAGACAGCAATTTCTTCACTCTTTTTCATTTTATCATTATTAAGGTATTTTATCCTCGGCTGCATTTCAAATTAGAGAATTAATTATTTTGAATTAACGTGTATGATAATCAATGAGAGTACATTTCAAATTCTGTCGATAGTATGTAAATCTTGATTATCAGCTAGTAGCTGTCAGCGCTGGTCAACTGACCCGCGTCCATAATCGAGAATAAAACAACCTTTACGACAGATATAAATTGCTGAATGTTTTTTTTTCATGAATAAAAAATAAATAACCAGTAGATACAGGCAACAATATAATTATGGTAACCATGCCATACCTGGTATAGCATCACTTGAGTCTTGATAAGGTTTCCTTTTCCTTTGGTTTTGGTATGATTGAATAAATTTCCCTGCAACCACTGCATTTGCTTGAATGCCTCAAAATTGCTGGCAGAATTTTATACTTCTTTTCCCATATTTGTTCACTTTTTGAAGCTATTCTTACCCATTGAAAAAGCTTTCATCTTTTCGAGAGGCAAAGTCTCCAAATCTATTTTGGATATTTCCTAAAACACTCTTAAAGTAACCAACTACTGAAGCTCCAAGCGCAAAAATATATTTGAATGCTCGGATCATGAAAGTACTTTTTTAAAACGATTACTGTAAACGAAGTTATTTTCGCGGGGGAAAAATTTCGCGATTATAACATCATGACTTTACGCGTGGGGGAAATATTCGCGATAGAAATGTCTTTCCCATTGTAAGAATGCAGCGGGGATATTTTCGCGTGGGGTGAAATTTTAGAGACGTCACTTGATTCGCGAAAAACGCAAAAATTACCCGAACGCGAAAATTTCCCCCACGCAAAAATTACCATGTTTACAGTATGTTATAAAAGAAATGAGGGGATCTCCAACAACATTCGGTGGCAGCATCCACAGCAAAACTCCAAAACACCCAATGCAAAAAATACAGAACAGACATCCACAGAAAGAGACGTAAAAGGGACACGGAACACCAACTCATACCATAGAAACATGAAACACAAAAGACCACACATAAACCAACTAGACCAATGGGCAATCGGTGCGGACTTAGGACGGCCATCTGCCACGCAAGTAGCAGACGATGTGGTTATCCTTGATTATGTGCGAACAACCCTCCCAATGATCGATTACCTAGGTCTCGAAGAACGCACAATTTTGGTGTAAAACAACCGCCTCACTGTTAGATGACCACACACAAACAAGACCACAAAACACAGGGACCCTGTGTTAAACGCCTCCAAAATGCAATTATAGCATCATTTAAGTACAAATAAATTTAGATGATCATGGAGCCAGATGACACATGTTATTTTTTTAACGGAATTCTCTGACGGAAAGATTGTTCGACAATTCAAATATTTCTTCTTTATTTCTATTTATGCACGCAAAAGATAGTGCTATTTTGAATTTAGGTGCATTTCTATTCTATATTCATTGCGTTTTACCTTTTCACAATTTAAAGCGAGTCTACATCATTGGAACAATTAATTTATACAAAAATATATCTATAGGTCTTTTGGGGGACAAAGCATGACAGGTGAATTCTCAAGGCTGGACTTTATGAAAACAGGATCTTCTGTACTAATCTTCCTTCCGATCCAGATAGCTTGTTTTTATGATCCAATTTGAGGACGGGGCCAGTTCAACGATGCGCTGAGTGTTTATTGAGAAATTGGTGCATACATGTAAATTAAAACATCATCACTGCAGTGCTGTTCAAACTACAGAATGCAAAACACCCTGCGAAAATGGAGAAAAGGCAGTGGGGTTTTTTCATTTATTTTTTTAAATTTTTTTTTAATTTAAAAAAAAAAAATTTTTTTATTTATTTATTTATTATTTTTTTTTTCCTTTAAATAAAATAAAATAGAATAAAAATGGGTTTTTTTTAAATAAAATAAAATAGAAAAAAAAGCAGTGGGGTTTACCAAATCAATATCATCATGATGCAACTAAAATGATAATAACAAAACAAAATAAAATATAAATAACAAGAATTTTCTTGTGAATTTTGTTAGGGAGCAATTAGTAAAACGTTATACTTTAAAGTACCAATAAGTAAATCCTTTGTAGATTCGCATTGCTTGTGCTTCAAGTCTGATAACTGAATTTTCATTTTTACTTCGAAAGATTGATCTAGCTCTTTGAAAGCGTTGGAACTATCGTTATCTAAAAGCATTTTTATTTTTGAAACTGTTCAGGTGCTTTAGAATTACATTGTACATTGTAGTACTCTGGTAAAATTACACAGATGTCCTTTTGACTGCTACCTTCTATTTAGTGTGTGCAAAGAAGTCCCCAAAACAGGAAATGCAACTGTAGTAACATTCAAAGGACATGTCAATGTTACGGAGAGGACCTGCATAAATGAAGGTCATATTCCCTTGAAGAATAAAAAAACCCAACATATGACTCGATTAAAAAATTACAAAATTTATGTAAAAATAATTTACATCTGCGTTTTAATTAGCAATTTTTTCTTATGCTGGCAAAGTTATCATAGACTGTAAACTTGTTAATAATTCAGGTATAACGAATTCTTTCGTACTTGCTTCAAATTAACTATGGCCATTTTCCAATGATGAGGGATATAGAGACCGTACCTCCAGGACAGAACCTTAGTGAGAAGCTAAATTGAGCTACTGGTTGACTACTCAAGGAAAGAATATATCGGTATTACAGAAATAGATCATGATAATGGATATTTTTCATAGAATTAATAAAAGAATACATATAGAAAAAATAAAAAAAAAACGTATTAAAACAAGGAAAGAATGATTTCCATAAGTGTTCTGACTGCGTTTGAGTACGGTGCTTTTAAGGCGTTTACATATCTCAACTCATTCCATAGGATAGAGCATGTATATACAGATTATATAGAAACTCTGAAATTAACGTCTCTGCTTTCATATACCAGTTAAGACTTTGTGGAAATTCTACAAAAATAATTCAGGACTTCTTTTCAAAATCGGATCTATACATGCAACAAAATATATATTTTTTGGAAATTCCACACCTATACTTTTAGTGTGACGTAATTTAAAACCAAATAAGGTGGATCAAAGTTTGACAGGCTTTCCATCGAAAATGCGTCAGACACATCAATAGCCATATATACCGTGAATATGATCCTGGTGTCACCAGAAAGACACTCTGCATGTTACCGGAGCAATTAACAGACATTCGACCACCTGCCCTCACTAAAAGTTGGTTGGACACACTGCATGAGCTCGCTCTAGCCAGCAGAGCACGGATTGTTTTTCGTACGCACTTATGCTTCTGATATCATTTTAAATATTTATCTGTTTGTTACTTAGACTTAAGTCCTGTGTTTAGTTGTGAGGATACTATTCACAGTGTAGGAACGCTTTTGTACGAAAAAAAGTTTGTAGCGATTTCCGAAACGAGAGATTTACATGTGCCAATATAATATCTATCTATCACGTAAGCACTAGAAGGTGGTATGCTGCTATAGATTGAGTATAGAACATTTCTTTAAGACTGATACTTCATGGACAAGTAGTATCTCGTGATTTAAATGAATTAGATTGCCGTGAAATTGCAACTTAAAGAATGTAATCAATCGAATACAGTGGAATTATATCGTTTAATTGTGATATTTGAGTCCCTATGTATGTCAACTGTGACAAGTTCCATATTTAAAGAAAGCTTAAACATGTTAAAAGGAAATTAAAGCTCTGTATTGTAGATGGCCCCAGGAAAATTCACTTTGGCTTTATTTAAACTGTTTGACATAAAGTACTACTGACGAGGATTAAAGTATCCGAAACACGTGCCTAGTACAACAAAATTGGTACAATAGAATATATATTTCAATATTGACAATTACATAAACTAGTACTCCGTGAACACACACACTGTGCTATTATACATAAGAATCATACGCCACTGGGTAACCGGAGAAGTGGGAGAGTTGTGCGCAAGTAATTCGGATAACCACAACATTTTCTACCTTCCTTATTTAGCCATTTGGTCATTTTGATATATCTGTATTCTTTTGTGTTATATCGATTTTGTTTGGTCTTCCTTGTCCTATCGTGTCTCTTGTTGTGCTTGTCCCGTCTCTGTTTTTTGCAATTCGGTGTTTCTTTGTTTTTTTTTCTGTCCATGCTGCAATCTTGTCATTCTTATCAATCTAGAGACTGTATATATTATATGTCAATGAAGAATAAGTGTATCTTCATGTAGATATGAAAAATAAGATTAAGATTTTTGCATACTTTGGTAAAATCTAGAATAGAAGTCGAATATAGTGAACGCTTAGTGCTTTTATAGAACAAAGGAAAGAAAACTATCAGCTCATAGCAATGGGTATATAGCAACCACACCAACAAAGAGAGGCAATGAAAATTCTTCAACACAATAAGCCGAAGAATCAAAGCTTATTTCCTTCATTTGTCGATATCAGAAGCATACCATATGGTGCAAATTTACATTTCGTCATCTAGGTTATTGAATGATATTCTACTTTAAGATACTTGTACCGTTTACTCACTATTTATGACGTTTGCTGTATAAAATATAGCTCAATTTCCCATGTAAACCCCCAGGAGATGCTTTGTCCTCCTAGGCACTTTATCTCATTTCTGTTTTTTCTCTTTTGATTACATGGTAGGCTGTGGTGTTTGTTGTTATGTTTCTCATTATGACCGTCTTTTGTGTGCTCTTCAGTTTTTTTTTATTTCAGTTTATCAGAGTATTTCAAATATTGTTTCGTTTTCTATAAGCATCTTCAGCATAAGCGCAGCGCTGAGACACACCTACATGTTCACAAATAAGTTGAACAAAAGTAGGGGCATGGAAAGTTATATAACAATTGGGTTGCCTATTAATTGGCCGCTGGATTTTAAAGACATGCGTACACCCATCCCCTCATTGCATGATTTTACTAAAGACGTTCTTAAAATAGTACGAACTGGTGCACAAAAAGCGTCATCAGAATGCACTAACTGTAAATACAACCCTGTCAAAAATGACAAATGAACACTCAACTATTGACCCCTCAAATACCTGAGATAACCCGTGGATAAACAATTATTGACACAACGCCGCTCGTAATCCCCCGTTGAGAAAATCAGCTGATTTCTACAATGCGATCAGCTGTTTAGGTAATCTTGCTAGTCATGCTTGTAAATCAGAGTCGGTATTGAATTCGGTCAAAAATTTCGTTCAAAATTGTGTTTTTCAAAATAATATCGAAAATTGTAAGGTAACTAGTTAAATCGGAAAAAAAAGTGAGTGGGGTATTTCACGTTTCGTAAAAATGAAAATGTAATTTTACTTATTTGAAGATTACATCATATCGTATTCTTGTACTTTAAACAGTGAAATCGATATATTTGATAGATTGCAGAAACCCTCATCTTTAGAGCATACGTTCGTCACTACAGGATCACTAGACCGACCAAACCGATTACCATGCGCTATACCCTGGGTGTACTTCTGACAAAGGAGGTACAAAAGGTTAACAATTATTTTCAGCGTAAACAAAGTACTATCAAGGTCATTCCAATCGCAGTAAATATAATACCAGCAAAATCTGAGACTCTTAAGTACTTTATTGACGTCATTCATCCAAGGTCACATTTACCCACCCGGTTTCACGATACATATGGGTCAGAGACAAAGCAGTATCCAGTATCAACTGTTAACTTAATACTAAAGGCAGGCCTCAGGATTTCTATTGGAAATGTCACAATGACTCCGTAACCACAACAGTTTTTAGTAAACTAATTATGTAAATGTAACAACATACAAGAGCACGTGAAAATTATTAGACCATTAAATGACCGACTCATCATTTCTTCTTGAGGGTTCACACGTCCCGAACGATTTTGGTTTCTGCAGGTCACTGTACTACCGCCACGCGTGCTTCGTTTGAATTCATGTTTTATATTATGACCTTGCATTTATAATTGCAAAATACTTAAAACAGATGATAATGAAAAAGAGAACAAATAATTAACTTATGATACTGAGAATTTGCAATATATTACAATATTGAATATTGAATATTGTAAAACATTCAGTGCACCATATGCGAATTTTAACAAATAATATATCATCAGGGATGCTCGAGGCCGAAATAATGGAAACCCAATAATGAGAAGAAATTCTTAATATGACCTAAAATATATGCCAAAAAGCCAGCTAAGAATAGAACTATGCCTTCAGGGTTCTCCTTAGTTCTAGAATAATTTATCAAATTTGATGGCGGAGACATTACAAATATAATTGAAATAATACGGAAGTGTTCCAATCTATAACTTCCCAAAGATTATTTCAAACCAATCTATTATGCACCAGACACGTGTTTCGCTGATGCTTAATCAAAAGTGATTTTTAGACACAACCAAATTCATTTAAGTAGCGCCCTCTGATTATGTTTTTGAAATTAAATTTGTGCAATTTGCAGGGAGTGGGTGGCTCCAAATTTCCTGTAGGGTCGATTCAGTACCATACTAGTTTCCAAATAAAATCTATGTTCAAAATAGCATTGGTGCTAAAATGTTAACCTCCTTTACTTTCGATGATATTTTTGAATGAAATTTCAAAGTAATAATTGTGACGTCTAGGATAAAAACCTCCTGTATTTTCAGTCCACATTCAGGGTAACCAACAAATATATGTTCTATTATAAAACTTTCAGTGTTCTATATTCGCATTTCAACCAGCAATTCCGATTGGCTAAGAAATATTGTTGTTACATCAATAAATCAATAGCTGAAGTCTATTCATAGAACTTGTTTTAGAACTGGGAGAAAATAAATTGTACCCTTGAAATGTTAAGCAAACTTCAACAAATTGTATTTTGTTTATTCCACGTATTTGAGGGAGCCCAAGGTTCTAAATATAGTGCTTTAAATAGACTTCCGAGAAAAAATTGTTCATTGATGTATCAACAAAATTTCTAAGCCAATCAGAATCTTCGTTTCTTGAAAATAACAATGGAAATTAAATGATAAAGGAATCCAAATAATGAATATATGAAGAGCGAAATTCTAAATCTGACCTAAAACACATGTCAAAGAATTAGCCAAGGACAGAACAAGAGTAGTAAAATGAACAAGGAAAACCAAACACGGCATCAGAACACCAAATGCAAAAGACTGCACATAAACCAACGATCGGACGGCCAACTCGCTTGTAGCGGCACAAGCCTTCCACATGTAAGATTACCGTGTATTCTCTGAGAACAATTGTGGTGTATGTACTCGTAAGATGACCACAAAACAAGACAGCTAAAGCATGGGCCCGAGTAACACACTTCTGAATGTGATGATATTGACATAATAAACATCGGACTTGCGAAAAACAGTCCGTGTGCTGCCGGCTGGAAAGAGCTCATACATGCAATCATCAACGACATTCACAGAGGACAGGCAGTCGGGACCCTATCTTTCCTATCGATGTTTTAGACAGTATGCGTTATGGAGTCTAGTCGTCAAAGTCAGTACAGTAAAATTCTTAAGATGGCACTGGTACGAGACTGTACATTGGTACCATGCAGATTGTCCTTGTGGCACCATGCTCATATCCACGGTATATGAGGCGATTGTGACGCAGTTTCGATAAAAAAAATCTGTCTACCTGTCTGGTCCATGCTGCAAACTAATCTGGTGAATGATGCTATTGAATTTGAAGACGTTTAACATTTGATACTCCTCATTTTGTTGATTATGTCAGCGTAAAGTGCAGGCAATGAAATTTACAAAGTAATATATATGTATTTGTTGCATGTATCGGTCAAGAAGGTGAAAGTAATTTTTGTAAAATTTCCAGAAAGTCTAAACTATTTATCTAAAAACGGAAATCTTGACCTAAAAGTTCTTTGTAACTTTTGAATTTCTACTGTGAAAATCCAAAACATTAGTACATATCCTAGCATCCTAGCATACCAGATGACTTGAGATATGAAATACGGTATGACGGTATTCTAGGAGCCGAAGTGAAACTAGGCAAACAATACCCTCGTAGACTAACGGTCAATCAGCAGATATGCGAATTATCACTAACGAAATACCTGTTCTTTAGCAATATTTCCTGTACCCAATATGAGCATATGAATTTCAACAAATTAGGTCTCATCAGCGTTGCTAAGTGACGTTTTCAAAGTTGATAACTCCCCCCCCCCCAAAACCGCTTGCATGAAAGAATGTCCCAATAAGCAATGCGCCCATTTTCCCTAAGCCAGGTACAATACAGACATTTACAGCTGATATGGAGAAAGTGATAGGGAAATATGCAATTGATACCGGTGGTAATTAACAACGGAAATGACTGGATGACGCCATCGTTCTGAAAAATAAGCAATCGAATGAATGAAGAAATACTAACGTATAAAAGAAGAGATATTGAAAATGAAAGTAAAACCAAAACGGTAAAAAGTTGTTCAACTCCCTTAAAAATGAAAGCAAAAGGAAGGGGAAAAATAGGACGGCCAATGACTTACCGGACCTGCCGTTCATAAAAACAGAATTAACACAAATCAACAAATAAGTAAAGTTCTTTATAACAAGTTTGAAAAATGGGTTAAAATACGTCTAATTTTCTTTGACAAATTGTGCTAAGGTAGAACGTTAATACATTTTTGTGAATATCAAGAATTATGCAGAGAGTGCGCGGCTCAAAATTTCCTGTAGGGTCGATTCAGTGGCAATATATGACCAAAATAGCCTTGGAGGGATGGTGATAAGATGATAACCTCCGTTAATTTCGATAATATTTTTGGATGAAATGACAAGTCTCCGAAACATCAAAATAATATATATGATGTCGAATTGATAAAGTACCAAATTGATGCAAAGCTTATTTTCACACCAAAGTGATGAATAAAGACACAAAGTAGAGACACGCATTGATCTTCCTCATGTATTGTCATTCATGTTTTGGTGTGACAGTTTTGATTTTTTGTTAAACCATTCTAAGTGCTTGTTTTTCTCGTTGACCCTAGTAATTTATATTAAGTTATTTTGTCCGATCTGTCTCTCATCTTACATGTTTGTTCCGCCTTAGTCCTGCTGGAGATCTCTTTCTCCTTTTTATAACAAGGCTATTATCACAAAAAAAAAAGCAAATGGCATAGTTATTCGGATAAGGCATGGTCCATTTGATATTCAGGGGGGGGGGGGGGGGGCTTGGGTTTTTTGTCGGAGCAAGATTATTTTTTTCGCCTCGAACCGGGGCAAAATTATTTTTTTCCGGCAAAGTTGGAGCAAGGAAATTTTTTTAACAAAGTGATGCGCATATTAAGAATGTTGTGTTTTATCAATAGAAATTATTTATATTTTTACTCAAAACTCTAAATGTTAATATATTAGTTTATTTTTTTATGCAAGTATTCAATTCACTTTTAAACAGAGAGATAAAAGATTTTTACAATATAATTCTCAATATTCTATATAAGGTACATGTATATAACATGTATAGGAGGGTCCGAGGGGAAGGTCTTCTAGACATTATTTTAAATGTTACTAAGAATTGTAAATTGGTGATTAACTGAAGTTCTCCTTCCAAGCTTACAAGAACATGACTCTATGGGATACATGCAACATGTATTAACAGCAATACATAAATATTGATAATATATTTAAGCTTTTAAGGAAGCCCTTTTTCATTCACATACATGTATAACTTTTCAAATATCTGAACTTAAAATGCTATTAGTAAATAATGTTTTGATGGAAAACTATGGCGAGCGAAGCGAGCCAAAAATTGTTGATACAATTTGAAAACTGCGGCGAGCGAAGCGAGCCGGAAAATTTTCAAGAATTTTAGCGAAATTTTATGGTAATTCTTCAAATTCAGATTATTTGTGAGAGCAAGATTATTTTTTTCTGTCACACCATAAGCAAATTTATTTTTTTCATCAAAATTGAGAGCAAAATTATTTTTTTTCGAAAAAAAACCCAAGCCCCCCCCCCCCCCCCAGAATATCAAATGGACCGTGCCTAAGCGATAGTAACACTACAAAAGGTATAACTGAAATACAAAATGTAGTTAAGGTATAAAAAACCGTCGGAAAATCATTTTATCTAGGCTGGAATAATACAAGCCCAAATGAGTGAAAAAAGATCCTGACGATAATCTCAACAGCACTCACAAAAGATCACCAAACACCTAATTGAACATCGACGGACCCCTAGCAAGCTAGAGATAGAGCCAAATTTACACAGACTGATAAATAAATGAGTTTAATGTCATCGAAGGAGGGACACTATAAGTGTTATTCTTGTTACCTCCATGTGTGTTTCTTCCCCTTTTTCTCATGTGAGTGTGGTCCGTTGTTATCACTGCAATATCCCCTTTCCTTATCTTTCGTTAAGTGTGTATTTTGGTGGTTATGGCTTTATGTGCGTGTTGCACATGTGTGCACATACATGTACATGCAAGGTCATGTCCTACATGTATTATTTTGAGTAGTAATCTGAAAGCCAGTCTTTAAGTGGTATGTTTACACCGAAACGCATAGCTGTTACGAATGAAACGAATGAAAACAACACGATGTAAGACTTGAGATGGGTGGAGCTCCTACGCAAATGATCTGAATAAAGAATATTTTCTTTCTCGTGTTTGCAAATTGTTTGGATAATAGTGAGTACGTAGTATAATAATCTTAGTCACTGAATATTTCAATAACTTCGTGATTGCATTTTCGCCTTTGATAAATACTACTAAAAAAAAAAGCTGTGTACCTGATGTCGGAAACGATGCCCGATATTATTTTGCCAATGATGCGATCAGAATTAGCGGTCTTCATATGGGAATCAATAGCAAAGGGAAAAGTATTTCCTAATCACGCCCTCTTCCTTGCCATGGTACAAAACATCAGTTGTAGGACGTAAATGTACTATGTACGCTTTATACTCTTCTCTTTTATGTATTCTACGGCAGCGTCTTAATGCCACTTTCTGAATTCTTCTATGTCCTAATTATGAGATACTTTCTCCTAACAAGGAGATAGCCAAGTCCTTATAAGTAGTTATATCTCCTTATTAGGATGTTAAACGTCTTCAAATTCAATAGCATCATTTTAGAATAGATAAATTGTCAGCATGGACCAGACACGCATGTTTCGGGTACTTAACCCTTGTCGGTGAGATATATATATATAATCGTACAACACCGTGAGGGAGGGATGGCGATTTCTCACTCACTTACGTCGTGAGACAAAAGAAAAAACGTAGACGTAGCAGTTTGAGATTTCCTTGTCTCACACTCCACGTGACTCCTATTATGACGTCATAGAAAGAAACGTCACGCCATCGTTAGATTTGTGTAAGCGTTGGCATCGCTTCTAGCTTTAAAAAACATTAAAGTGATGATAGAATGAGGTGAGTGAGAAAAATAATCAATCACGACGTTACGACTGAGACAGGGGAATCTCATCCTCGTGCAAAAGATTTGCTACATCCACGACTCGGCAAGCCTCGTCGTGGATTGCAAATCTTTTACACTCGGATGAGATTCCCCTGTCTCAGTCTCAACGTCGTGATAGATTCTATTATTCTCTCACTTGTGACTGATTTGTCCGCAAAATAAGGTGTCAGGAAAAATGTTGTCTCACCCTGCAGGGTGAGATAAGCCCATTCCGGAAGTGCTTTTAACTGTAACGTCATTGTTTCGTCATACATAATTGCAGCGTTAGTCGGTCATAATAGGACAAACAATACATAAAAACCTCATTTTTGAGCTCTTTTAGGTAGTGAGAGAAAAATAATCAATCCCCAGATGTGATCAGGGACACGGAAATCCAACCCTCGTGTCCAGGATTTGCTTTTGTTCACGACTCGGCAAGCCTAGTCGATGGTACAAGCAAATCCTGGACACTCGGGTTGGATTTCCTTGTTCCTGATCACATCTGAGGATAGATTATATTATTCTCAACCCGAGTGTACAAATTTTGCAAGTCCATGACGAGGCTTGCCGTGTCATGGACAAGCAAAATTTTTACACGAGGATTGAGAATTAGCCATCTTACCCTCATGGTGGTGTTTGATTGTTTTTCCTTTCACGTCGTCTACTAGAAAAAAACCCCAACTTATGGTGTTTGTTATAATCACTTGTTTGTTGCCTTACGTCAATAACGTCGATGTTTTGTAGCGATGACGTCAGAGGGTGAGATCGATTTATCTCTTCCCAGGAAAATTTGAGAGTTCTCAGTCTCAAGTTGGAGAAAAACGGTAGTATCTCCATATTAGGACATAAACAATATCATTCTGTGTCATTAGAACGTAGTATTTCAATGTTGGAACTGCTTGATTTGTGCTTGCAATATAATCTGAAAGCTTTTCGAAATAATATTATACGGTTTCACTCAAAATTTGTACACTCGGGTTGAGAATAATAGAATCTATCCTCAGATGTGATCAGCGATAGTACGTCTTAATGTACATAGTAAGTTCTTTTACATCTTAGGAAGAAAAAAAGATCTGCAACAAAGCTCCCTTTGAATTACGTTTTATGTTTATACAACAATTGTGTGTTTATTGAGACCTCTGTGTATCCGGATAAGTGGGAGGGTTGTGCTCACGTAATTCGGATTACCACACAATTTGCTAATAGCAGATGGCCGTCTAAAGTCGGCGCCGGGTACTTATTGATCTCCCTCCTTTTATGTGTTGTCATCAATTATGATGTTTCTGTACGTCTGTAAAGATTGTTTTGTATGATGTTCTAGTGAATATTGTTGTGTCTTTTTGTATGATGTCATTTATGTGTCACTTCCCTGTGGGTTTGTTTCGCTGGGTGAGTGCAGGGTGATCATGCTGGGATCATTTCCTTTCCTTTAACCGAAAACAATAACATAGCGAGCACATGCGTAACTACTTAAGAAACGATATGAACAAACTAATAACTACAGGAAAATGGAGAACTGGTTTGAATTTTAGATCTGTAAAAAATAGGCATCAAACATATTCCTTATAATTCAGTAGTGCGCAGAATGTAAAGCCATGAATGAAGGGCTTTCTTCAACATGTCTTTGTACAATTGTTTTTATCAGTGAGAGAAAGTCAAACACACAACCCCAAAGCAGAATTCAAAATCATACTTAATTGACATTTCATACCTTGAAAATTACACAACAACAAAAATACTTAAACATTCTGTTAATATTCAAAGGCGAATTAACGGTGGAGATGTGAACAGGTGCCAGGGAGCCAAGTATATCCTGCCTGCTAGAAACACCCGTCACTAAAATCGTACAGAGAATGCCAAAACCGGTGAATTTGTCAAATTCTAATGTCTTTTGATTGCTATAACCAACTATAACTTTCGACATTGTGGACAACAACGAGATGCTGTATTGCCTTAAATTAACATTATGTCGTCCAAACATTTTTCGTGTGACAAATTGAGTTACTCCAAAAATACTCTTTGTTGAGTAGTTTCTCGGAAAGGCGCCTAGCGTCAGAACGACGTTGTTGTAGTTTGACCTTACTCTGGAATAGTGCATCAACGGCAATATGGATACATCAAAATCTGGGGATGCAAGAATGTTTCTACTAAGGAAAGGGAAAATTATTATTTTGGAATTAAAGTCGTTAGTCTTGTCATATATTGAAGTAATTAGGCGACGTTTGTCGTCAAAAGCTACATTTAGTAGGAAGCGAGGTTGATGCTTTCAGTGATCTCTTTCTTGTCTTATCCATACGGATAGATTGTGATACGGTTATCCTCGAAATGGGATAATTGATGGAGAGGACATCATCATTGTTTCTGAATGTAAATGCTTCCCGTGAGAGAGAAAGAAATTAACACAGTTTCATAGAAAGATAACCGGAAGAAATGGAGCAATGTTGAGATAACAGAAAAGGAAACATTTCAACTTGAGCATGAGAGAAAATACAACCTACTTGATAATAACGGCAGCTCCTTAAGCCTTACGGTATCATGTTGAGTAATTGATCACCTAACAAGCTTTTAGTATAGAATGTCTAAAAGAAGAATGACCGGCTGGTACTGATGAAGATTTACTATCTGAAACACGTGTTTTGAAATGCAATTCAAGAAGGTAACGAGAACTCTTCATTTTTCGTATCATCAACACATTTTTATTTACATTGCCGAACAATTAAACACGTTCTTCGCGATTGAATGTTTTAATTACTGTCGCCTGTAAGAAGCTTTGTTTTGGCATTTTGTCAATTTGACATCATAAATTACTACATGTATGCTATTTTGAAAACTTGTCATTTCATCCTAAATATCAGGAGGTTAACATTCTGCATCACCTCTCCAATGTTATTTTGGTCATATATTAAATCTAACTATGCTACTGAATCGACCCTACGGGAAATTTCAAACCGTGCACTATTTACAAAGTAAATACACAAAAACCCCAAACAAACTACAGGGCGTTACTAAAATGAATTAATCACTTTGGCTTAAAGTACCACTGATGAGGATTTACTGTCCAAATCACGTGCCTGGTGCATTAAAATTTGTTTGAAATATTGTATAATAAGACAACGAGTTGTAACACTTAAATTATCATGCCAGGCGTTTCCGATAAATTCAATGGTTGAAATATTAATCGAGAGGGTAACGAGTTGTAACACTTATTTTCTTGATAAGTGTTTAACGATAAATTCAATGAACATTGATGTTTAGGTATTAAATTGACAATTGAAATACAAATTCATGTATAATGGTGGTGAAATTGTGCAAGATGAATTACAGATGAAGCCATTTCGGTTATGCTTTCCAGTCTTGTATATGTCATCATAACACAGATCTATTCAGTTATGTTTGATAATTTACAAAGTCATTCACATATATGTCAAGGGTGAGCTACTTCATATTTTGTGTAGGTTTTATCCAGAATAGTCATAACTATTCTGAAAAGAAACGTCGATTGAAGATCTCAATTGAATCTTAAAAAATATAAAGGTTTGATGACCATGATGCAAAATCCTAGGCGTTTGGTCGATGTTCCAAGCTAGAAAAACCACCTGTTGTTTTGCATATTAGAAAAAATACTCTACATTTATTCGTGAACATTACATATCAATAAGGGGAACATAATCCGTCGGCTTTGACTTAATGCTTTTAATATTAGATTTTGAAGTTTTGCTTTGCCGCACGAATTTCTTTCAATGGCGACACCCACATCAAATTCCCTCTTAGAAAAATTTTTTTTTGAGATAACTCTCATGTTCTCATGTTTCTCATACGCCCTCTTTTTATATACATTTACATATTCATCTTCATTGCTTAGGCCCTTCCGCTTTGCGGTCTTGTTTGTGTGTGGTCATCTGACAGTGAGGAGGTTGTTTTACACCACAATTGTACGTTCTTCGAGACCTCTGGGTAATCGGAAAAGTGGGAGGGTTGTGCGCAAGTAATCCAGGATAACTACACCTTCTGCTATTTCCGTGGCAGATGGCCGTCCTAAGTCGGCACCGGTTGCCCATTGGTCTCGTTGGTTTAAGTGTAGTCCTTTGTGTTTGATGTTTCTGTGTTGTGCGTTGACGTTCCTTGTCCCTTTTGCGTCTCTTTCTGTGCTTGTCTGGTCTGTGTTTTTGCATTGGGTGTTTTTGGGTTTTGCTGTGGGTGCTGCAACCTGGTGTTGTTGGAGATCCCCTCCTTTGTTTCATCCATTTTATTGGTAGTTTTAACCTGATTGTTTTCGTTTTTTCTCTCTCTCTGTTTGTCATGTGATTTTTTTCGGTGTGCTGCCTGCCTTTTCTTGCCTCATATGTTTGTATTCAGCTTTGATCACTCCATCGTCTCCATGTTGAGGATACAATGTATCTCCCTTATGTCAATTGATAAGTAACGATTCTCTTGTCATATTTATTAAAAGCGTAAATTCGACAACATTTGGATAGAAAATAATCTGTAAAGATAACACTTTATGCTGAATCCTCTAAAATATCGTCAACTTATCAACAATGCAGCAATGACCAAGAAGATTTACCCCCCAAGTCATTTTGTATGAACAGCATATTACGAAATCCAGAATGGAATCGTGTGTTTCTATGATTTGCTGTGGCTGCTGTACTCGAAATATTTCGACGATTTCCTCTTTTCTTTTAAGAAAAATAGAGATGTTAATTAAATCGAAGGCGATGCACTGACGATGCACTGACTCTGCCACATACTGATATCATATATGCTTCATTCAAAACTGTAAGTACAGCTGTCCTCAGAGTCGCCAGGTATAAAGTAGAATAAACAGATCTGTGACCCAGCGCTCATTTACCACACCAAACACAAACAAGGGATTAAATATTATACCCGTGTTAAGTAATAGGTAACCTTGAATCAGTTTTGTGGCTATTCATAAACTAAGGGAGAAGGTTAAGCGGGTATTAAGAAAATTATAATGGAAATATAATGATCAAAAGCACATAAGAACACTCTTAGAACACCTCGATTCTGGATGTTTCAATAGTTCTGTTTCAACCAAATCGTTTGGTGTTTTAACTCATTTTGATAAAATGTTAAACGTCTTCAAATTCAATAGCATCATTTAAGATCTGATAAATTTACAGCATGGACCAGACATGCACGTAACCATTTCTCATTTCACTTTGTAAGGAAGAATCGCCAAAACATCTTAATTAGCATTGCCCAAAGAAATAAAATCGTAATTTAAAGTCATTCTTTGTAAATTTCGATAAAATAACGATTAGTCCACTTTTCGTAATAAATAATTAGTAAAAGAAGTAACCAAAATGATGAAATTTCTGATTAATAATCTGTTTACAGTGTTTGGGGGATTTCCAATGAGAACCAATTGTGCCCCTCTTCTACCTCATATTTCCGACTTTGCTCAGTCCTTGCTCTCTTACGGAAAGGAGCACTTAGATGTATTATACACATTTATCGGCAACATGTTCTCAATTCTAAAGCCAAATTTTGCGGATTATAGAAGGAATCTTTCTCTATATGAACTATTGGTAAAAGAGACCACTGAAAGTATTTACTCTCATTAATAATTGGATCTCATGTTGATTTTATTACTATCATCTCATCATCTGTCCCATGGCGGTTGCCGTCACTTGTCATCTACGTTTGAACGCCTCGCTCAACTTCAATCCTGTCCCATATCTTCGTCTTCACAATCCCTTCTCCTCTTTTTACGTGGCCGAACCATTATAGTTTGCACCTCTTGACGGTGGTGAGATCTTCATAAGGACCAATGACTTGCTTTATTCTGTTTTTGACCTACTCATTAGTTATGTGGTCTTTGTAAGAGATGCCAAACAGTCTTAAGAAGCATCTCATGTCTACAAGCAGGTTCTCCAGTTCTTGTTCTTAGGATGAATTCTCTCTTCTCTAATTTTGCTGTAATGGTCCATGTCTCACCTTCTGCTATTCGTGTGGCAGACGGCCGTCCTAAGTCGGCACCGGTTGCCCATTGGTCTCGTTGGTTTATGTGCAGTCCTTTGTGTTTGATCTATCTGTGTTGTGCGTTGACGCTCCTTGTCCTTTTTACGTCTCTTTCTGTGCTTGTCTGCTCTGTATTTTTGCATTGGGTGTTTTTGAAAAGAAGGTAGGAGATCTCCAACAAGACCCCGTTGCAGCATCAACAGTAAAACACCAAGACACCCGATGCAAAAACACAAAAGACGAGTACAGCACGAGACGGAAAAGAGACACACGACATGTAAACATCAAACACAAAAGACTACACATAAACCGACGAGACCAATGGGTAACCGGTGCCGACTTTGGACGGCCATCTGTCACGCAAGTAGCAAATGGTGTGGTTATCCTGGATTACGTGCGCACAACCCTCTCACTTCTCTTGAGTTTTGCTGTGGGTGCTGCAACCTGGTGTTGTTGGAGATCCCCTCTTTTGTTTCACAAGCATACAGGCAAAATGAGAAGACAAGGGCACGCATAAGTCCTATCTTCGAGCTCAGTTTGATTGCCTTGTCCTTCCAAATGGTGTTCAACTAAGCTAGTGTAGCAGCTGTCATTTCCATTCTGGCTAATATTTCAGACTTATCTAAAAACATTGCTCCAAGGTATTTGAAAATCATACATTCTCGGTTTCAAGCATTTCTCCGGTTGCAGTGATGTCATTTGAATTCCATTGTCATTATTTGTCATCAGTTCTGTTTTGCTTGCACTGATTTCCATGGCGTAAGTTGTAGAGAATATGTCAAGTTGCCAGACCAGGTTCCCCAGTTCTTGTTCTGAGCCTTTGAGTCCATCTATATCATCAGCAAAACATAGCGTCGTGATTATTCTACCTCTAATGCTGACTATTCCTGAGTGGTCTACAGGTGCATCTGTCATGATTCTTTCAAGGAAAACATTGGAGTGTCGGCGAGAGCAACTGTTACAATTCTTGTATCACTCCAACTGTAATTCGGAACCAGTCTCCAATGTCCCCATTGAGGTAAACTGCATTGCTAATCTTGTTGTAGAGGTTCTGTGTGACGTGGATGAGGTTTGCTTTGATGTTGTAGTGTTTCATATTCGCCCAGACAGCCGCATGCCAAACTCTGTCAAATGCTTTCTCGAAGTCTAATGAATACGTGGTAGAGTTGTTGTTTGTGTTGAAATTATCTCTCGTATAGAATCCTGAAGTTGAAGATCTGCTCAGTTGTGCTGCTTTATGCCCTGAATCCTACTTATACTTTTTACTTAACTTATCATGTATGCCTTCTACTATACTATTCTATTTTCAAAACCACAACTTTAAGTAATCATTACTTATCTTATTGGATAGAGAGTCTTTGACGAGCACAATTTCTTTATCCCCTGCTCAGCCTATGGTATATTCTGATCGCTATGCAAGGTGCAGTTTGAGCTTGCTCAAATAAATTGAAATCAGTGTAATGCTTTATTTTTCACAATGTTGAGAAATTTGTAAGTGTAGAACTTTCCAAAACACTGAATTTAAACATGTACTATTGTTTTTTTAACACTATTTCTCTATTGCTAAAGTGATGGGTTTGCTCATCGACAAAATATAGCCTCTAGATTGATTCGATTTAGGCGAGTTCTGATGAGGGGACCAAAGTATGACGGCATTTAGTTGTGGGTTTTTTTTAACCTTTTAATGAAATTTAAATTTGTTCAGCGTCGCTTTAATGTTAAACGTCTTCAAATTCAATAGCATCATTTAAGAACAGATAAATTTGCAGCATGGACCAGACATGCACGTTTCCGGTTCTTAAATCTCGTCAGTGATCCTCAATCTAAGCAATGTGATATGACCAAAGAGTGTGAAAATTATTATGTCAAAAATGTACTGAAAGACGTAGCAGGATGGGTGGGATATTATGATACAGGACCCACGTATTAGAAATTTCAAGATCTTTTGATAACATATTTTTTCGAATGCGTTGAAGAAACGGTCAACCGAAGTTGATCGAACTTGGCTACATGTGGTCTCGGGGACTCCTGGTCCACCAGTAGTGACGCTCACCAAGTGGTACAAATGTAAAACGTCTTCAAATCCAATACCATCATTAAAGAATAGTTATTCATGTTTCAATCATGTTAGATTGTTCTCGTTGTCTCCGTCTGTTTATTTCCGATTTTTGTTGTCGCATGCATGTGTGTTTCGCTGTGATCACTGTGACTTTGTCATAGGAATTTTCTCATTATTTTGCCAGCAAGCAGAATTTTTTATCCTTCCCGGGCATGTCATGTTTTCCGCATCGGGGATTCACTACTTCTCTTTTGCAGACTGTATCGGTTGTTTTGTATTTTTTTCCAAGCTTAGTATGTATACAAATTAAAAATGACTTTTGTATTCTGCATGATTGTGAGATACCGTCATTGACTTTAACTCAAACATTATGAGGTACTGACGCTCTACATGAATATGAAAAATAATGGAAATTCGTCTATAATCAACTAGGGACCATCGACTAACATCGCTCATCTGAGGTCCCTGGAATATTGACAATGTGATTGGTCCTGTTGGTTAACATAAAACAATTTAATCACCTATAACTAGCGTATTTTGTCCTTAAAAACTACGTTGAAAACATGTAAATTCTTCAGATGAATCAAAACATGTACACGGAAGTACCGTTCGTCCATGAAATAACATAGGTAAGGATTTTTGTATCCTCGTTGATTGATACCTTCTCTTTTTTTTTAGCTACATAGAAGATTTGAACTGATTTTCTGTTTCATACTCTGCGTATGAAATTAGTCCTTTTGCTTCCCAAACCATGGCAAGGAAATTAATATGATACGACGAATTTCATAACTATGTAATGTATGTAACTACGAATGTAAAAGAAACATAATGATTTGAAACCATTTTCATCACGAAACTCAAATTTTGAAAAAAGAAATGTATTTCATTTTAAGTCATTCCGATTTCATTCAGAATATCGCTTTTCGTATGTTCTCTATTGCTTCCTCTATGTCGTTCTGTGGTATAACTGATGAGACCTTATGTCTTGAAATGCGCATATGGTGCCCTAAAATTATC
Source organism: Pinctada fucata (assembly GCA_028142955.1). Classification (NCBI taxonomy): domain Eukaryota; kingdom Metazoa; phylum Mollusca; class Bivalvia; order Pterioida; family Pteriidae; genus Pinctada; species Pinctada fucata. The sequence continues at coordinate 73,643,070 of AP027104.1, read as the reverse complement.
ATTATGGAAAATGTACTTCGATGTTAAATTCGAATTTTCAGTAGTTATGTTTAGTGTATCTTTCTCATATGAAGTTTGTTTTTATTATGCATTGCTTTATCCTAAGATTATGTCAATGTCTTCCGAAATGGAAGTAACCGGATGTGACAGTTCTACCGAATTGAAGCGGCGGGTGTTGCATGCAAGCAGGAGATGCTTACTCTTCCTGGGCACATGGTCTCACTCCCATATCGGGAGTTCGCTTCTTTTCATATGGTGGAGGTTTTTGTTTGTTTGCTTTGATTCCTGCTTTATCCTGATTTTGTATGCCTTCGGTGTCTAATTTTCTGAATTATCGATTTTGTGCAGGGATATGGTCATTATCCATATTTGTCATTGTACTACGGCAAACAAATGACTTGTTTCACTGTTTGGTATTTGAAGCTTTGGACATCACTTCACAAATCAACATATTTTTTGGGGAAAGCATAGCGGTATTATGAACTTTATAGTCCTTTGCTACAGTAAAAGTATAATAAAACAACCTTAATGAAAACTCGATTCACTCTTGCTGTTTTATTTCGAAAATTAGCGACATTCTCAAAGATAACATGGAAAAGGATATGAATATCGAGAAAATGTGGACCTTCGTAAAACTCAGAAAAGTATTTAAGAACGAAATCTTTTTTGTCCAAAACGGTTTTATTTATATGTATTTATAAAGATAGAAATGCACAACAATGGTGCAGGCGGTACTAGTTCGGACGAGTTAAGAAATGTAAATAGTCAAACAGTCTGTGTTGACTGTCTTGGAACATCACCTTCTTACTATATGCATTTTATGTAAAAGTTCCAAAATTAAGATAGAGAATGTCTCCTTTTGTCATTAACACTGAATGAAGTTCTTTTTGCAGTTTTGATGTCAAAGTCCTAACATTTTGATTCAAATATTTAGAATATAACTATAAATGTAACCAATTATCTGATTGAGCGCAATACTGCATGATGTATACATCGTTAGGTGGTTCGGATAATCAAGTTATTTACTTTCAGTGCGGAAATATTGGATTATATTTTTTGAAGAAATTCATATATTTGTCCTAACATAATAAATACGTATATCATAATAAAGATTGAATAATTCATTTTCAAATGAGATGTGTAGTTGGATGACTTGAGTAATATGAGTTCCCACAGGAATACCCACATCTTCATAGAAGAAAGTTCCCCCAAACTTAAAAGGAATTGCTTCTCAGATTGCTTCAACAAAGGTATTTCTATTCGGTAATATTTTTGTGCGAGAAATTAACCAAACAGGAAAAAAAGTGATACCGGCGGAACATAAAAGATACCCCAAGTTTTGCTGATAACATTAACGCCAACTATCTGTTTGATAAACATGTGAAAGAGACCACTGAAAGCGTTAACTCCACTTCATACTTAGAAATTTGTCGTGTTTTGACGACGATGGTCACCTATATACTCCAAGAATTGACAAACGTGACTTAAACTTCAAAATTATTAATTTCTATTCCTAAGTAAGAGTATTTCCTTTTCCTCTGCTTATCATATATTCAGGTTGCAATTCATATACTTTCCAGACAAACGGCTTTAGAGCGACACAATAATAGTAATAATACGGAACTCTTTACATTCTTTAAGAAAATTTCAAACCAATTTTAATGCACCAGACACATGTTTCGGATAGTAAATTCTCATCAGTGATGCTTCCAGCCAAAGTGATTTTCAGAAACAGCCAAAAAATCATTTCAGTAGCGCCTTCTGGTTTAAACTTTAAAATTTGAAAAATGTGCTATTTTTTGCAGAGAGTGTGCTGCTCCAAATTTCCTGTAGGGTCCATTAAGTAGCATAGTTAAATATAATCTTTAATTTCGATGATATTTGACAGTAAGTGTTTTGAATATATTTCCCTGACATTGTCGCCATAGCACTTTCTATATAGACAACGTCAGACAGTGCATGCATTTCAAATATTGTTTTCATTTTCGTGCTTAAACATCGACGGCGGGTGCGGCTAGCCAACAGGGGATGCTTACTCCTCCCGGGCACCTGGTCCCACCTCTAGCTTGCTAGGGGTCCGTCGATGCTTAATTTTGTGCTCTATTGTGAGTGCTGTTGAGATTGTCGTCAGGATCTTCTTTAACTCATTATGATGAAATGACAAGTTTCCGAACCAGCAAAATAAAATATATGTCAAGTTGATAAGCTTCTTTCAGGCGACAGAGCTGGGACATTATCGTATCATTATCCACATTTTTGAAAGATATTTCAGTTCCGAACAATAAAAAAGCCTAGACTGATACATTCGCAGGCTTTGATTGTTTGCACTGCTTTAGTGACGGGTATCGCTAACAAGGAGTTGCTTATTCTCCTGCTACATCGGATCTCATTCCCATCGTCATTTCGATTCAAATAGGAAAATGGATCAAAAAGTAAGATATGTTTATAAGACTTAGAAGTGTTCTTATTCTTTACCTTCTTGAAGAAAACTTCAAACCAATTTTCATGCACCAGACACGTATTTCGGATAGAAGCTTCCAGCCAAAGTGATTTTCAGACACAGCCGTAATTCTTTTCAGTAGCGCCCTCTGGTGTAATTTTGTTTTGAATTTGAATTTGTGCATTTACTTTACAGAGAGTGCGCAACTCCAAATTTCCTGTAGGGTCTATTCAGTAGCATATCCAAAATAAAATCTATGTTCCAAAAAGCATTGAAGGATGTTAACCCCCTATAATTTCGATGATGACAAGTTTCCGAAAGAGCATATCTTAATGATATATATGATGTCAAATTGATAAAGGGGCAAAACAAAGCTTCTTTCCGACGTCAGAGCTGGAAAGAAGTACATGTAATAATTATTACACTTAACAAGCATCCAGTCATGGGAAACTATCATAACTGCTCGTACAAATTTTTTAACACTCGTTTAAATTCTTCTTCAAGTCTTTAATTGTTACACATCATTTATAACAATACAAAAATAAACTAACATGTGTGAAAATGAAAACAAATACATATAGATATGAGAGTTTGAAAGAGTTTACAACTCAAAATATACGCGGTGAATTCTGTTATGTATTAAACACGTTGAAACAAAAATGCATGTATATTAAGAGTTAAATATAAAAAGGCAACGCATTTTTAAAACGTTTTCTTATTAGTACTATGTAAAACCAATATAAATCAAATTTATGAGATCAGATAAATTGTAAGGTACGCTTCAATGATACATATTTTAAATATATTATATTACATAAATTATATTTAATCTCAGTTTTACAGTCGATTTTGTTTTTCGTTCAGAATGGGAAAAAATGAATGTAAAACAAATGTATAATAAACTCACACATTGCTATAACTTATATTGCACAAATTAGTTAATAAGCTAGTACAATGTACGTTGCATTATCGACCCATAAACCATCGCATCTTACATACTTGTGGAACCAACATACTATCCTCAACATAAATAATGCCCTTGACAAGAACAATCCTATTCTTTTTTTTTTTTCATGAATTTTTACACATCTTTTTTTTCCTGATTTCAGAATTATAGTTAACCCGTAAATTTGAATAAATAATTATATCGGAATATTTGATTATCATTCTTGGAGTCTATAACCCCTATTTAAGGTACTATACCAAAATATGAAAATAAACGCGTTTGAATAAATAGGGAGAAAAATTCATTTGACTCCCCAAAAAATGATATGCCCTCAGTGTCCTTTATGTTAAAGTTGCTGTAAACATTCAATGTTGAAGAGGTAGAAGTAATATTGATATACTTTTTCTCTAACTTTAAAAAAAAAACAATGTTTGGTTATGATTACATACGACCGCTCCTTGAATTCCAGGATAATTTAGGAATTATTAAGTCAATGTATATGAACACTGCAGTCTATACTGCCCGTCACATGGACATGTCACTTTCTTTAATATGAAACAATCTAAGAAAGTTTCAACTGAAAAAAATCTAACAAGAAATTTCTATCAGTAACAAATATCACAACGATTTAATATAAGATGTTCTCAAAAAACAGTTTCATTTCATTATTTTAGAGTGGTTTGGTCATATGCATGACGTCATAATAGTTAATTCCTCCCACACGTTTCACTTGTAGGTTGTTAAATCCGTGCTTTGAAAACAAGGCTCTATACTCTGTCTCAGTTCTTTCTTGTCCCTTACACAGCAAAGTAAGAACAAAATCATTGGCAACAGCAAGTTCCGGTCCGTCACGTGACTCGTTGAGAAGTTTTTCTAAGACCATTAATGTACCACCTATAAGGAAGCAAATTGAAATGAATACCTTGAAACAAATCAAATTTGAATATTTATACATTCTTAATTGACATGTGTATGCATTTACCTATATTTTTTTTCTCAAAAAGCGGAGGAGAATCGTCCCGTCTAAAAAGGGAACTTAGCCGAAGATTTTGGAAAAAAAGGTGCACATGTAAATGGTAGAATAAAAAAAAAAATCAAGATTTTCAGCAAGTTTATGGGGGTTTTTATAATCTTTCCAACTCTAAACCTGCACATAAATATCTATTTTGAAGACAATCTTAATTGTTCATACCAGGTGGTAGCCTTGAGTATACTTTCTGGAGAAGAGTATCAACATGAGAGTCATCCCAGCCGTGTAATATATGTGCAAGAACGTACAGATCTCCGGCTGGTAATTCGTCCTCAAAGAAATTACCTGCAAAAAAGAGACTGACAGATGTAGCATATCATTTCCAGGAAAACGTCAGAAAACTTGTCACCGATTTGCATAACTACTATGATTTGATAAGTCTTTGCAATAATACATCATCATTTTACCTGCTTTGAAAGAAACTTGGTCCTTCGTGTTGGGAGGTTGCATTTTTGCCGCCATCTGAACAACGGGTGGTAAGTCAAAGGATGTCACGTGGATATTGGGATAATGTTTGGCGAGTTCGAATGAGATTCTTCCGGGACCACCTGTATAAAAGAGAATTCAAACATCAGGACATGTTTTACCTCTTCTTTTTAAAGAATGATTTACCATGCGTCATAAAGATAATTACTAATGAAAAAAGAATAGAAAGTGCCCTTGTCTTAATGAATGGTAACCTTTTGTATGTCAAGGAAGTTTCCATCATTTATGGTCTTGTGTAACCACATAACCACAGTGCCCTCATTTCAAGATGATTTTGTCCTCAAAGCTATGTTTGTTTCTAAATGTGGTTTTCATTCATAATTTTGTTGTTGCTTGAATTTCTCAGTTTTTATCAAAATGGATAGGGGATTTCCCTCTTAGCCAGCGTACGATGTTTTGATAGACCAAGAAACTGTTCAAAATATATCACTCTCATTAAACCATAATGTAGATACACAGTAGATAAATTCGAAAACAATGTAAAGTCAAATGGGTCACATTCATTTTCAGTTTTTGTTATTTAACTCTAGCATATCGCCGTTTCAGAGATGTAAACACATTTAAACGTATTCAAAATTTGATCCCAAATATAGAATTTATTATATGTATACCTGAATTTATATATGAACGGAGAAGGTAAAACTGGTGCAATGGTTATATTAGTACCTGCCATGTGTCCTGTTGATTGGTACACCAACTTACCTCCAAGATCGATGGCTACTCGGTGATGGCTGAGATCAAAGGCTGTGACTAAGGCATGGGCACAGGGGGCAGAAAAACCCTCCATCGCCATTAAAAACTTGGCCTGAAATGGCAACAAGGAAAAAATTGTATATTTACTTGATCGAAACCGATATGTTTTAAGGTTGATATGTATATATGATATATAGGTAAATACATTCGAAAAATAAGGATCTCGAAGGAGGAAGAGTTTGAATGTTCTACAAAATGACATTCATATATACCGACATTGATTGAGTAGCATGATAAGGGACTCACTTGAAATTCTGATGGATTCTTTTCCATTACGTTCGTGGTATTTTTTGGCAATGATTTTGGCATTCCGTTCATTTTGGACATCTGGCTGAGATCCATTTTTGGTATACCGTTGAGTTTTGATAGTTGCATGAGATCCATTTTGGGCAATCCGTTCATCTTTGTGAGTTGAGTTAGATCTTTTTTGGGTATTTGAGAGATATCGATACCTGATTTCTTATCCATCTGATGTAAGTCAGATTTGTTGATACCCTGAGAAAATTTTGTGGAATTGTTGAGATTTGCCAAATTGTTAGCTATCTCCATTTTTGTTAACGTTATAGAATCGGCGTTGTTTTCCTTATCCACGTTTCCTTTATTTTCTGAGAAGCTTTTGTTTATATCAAGTTTACCTTTCCCTGTAAAAAATAATTATATGCGATTAATTTGCTATTCGTGTAAGGTAATAATGACATGAAATGAAATGAAATTACCCTCGACTGATGTCGTCATAACATTTACCAAGATGTTTGATATTAATTAAACGTCGATTTTTTTTTATGATCTGTTCAGAATTTTTCATTTTTAAGTATACTGATATATGGTATACCTTTACTTTATCAATCAGTAGTAAAGTCTATTTATACATAAACGTTCCTGTATGACGCGCGGAAAGTTTTTTTTAAAGACACGTATAAACCTTCTGATCTATTTTCAGGACACCTACAATGGATAGTGTAGGAGGGTAATGACTGATCAGTACCCCATACGCTTGTTGAATGATTATTTTAGTATCCCCAGGAATCTCATTCATGAATAAGTCATTAATGATATCTTATTTGTCTGTATTATATGGTACCTTTATGCTTAATTAAGGTAGGCAATATCACCGTCCAGCTTCCGGTACAAATGTTCATCTAGAGGGCATCAAACGACACATGGCAGAAATGAAAAATGTTGTTAGTCTGGCCAACGAAGGTCGTTTTTCACTCCTACACCCCTTACCACGGCCACGGTACAGAGACAGTTAATTATAAAGTTGTGGGGGCGGTGATATCAATGTTTTATGTATAATCTATCATCGTTAATGATGATGAACTGCGCAAGTGGAAATATCCCATCATTAAAACCTTGCAATCTTTCATAATTGCTGTCCTTATGTAATACAAAACCTGCTTCATATTCCTTCTGGTAATGCAATATGAAAAAATAATAAAAGTCGAAAGAGGGTGAGGCAATTTTTCTTATCAAAAATGACTGATGAGAAACCTGCGTTTTTGATATACAAGCGCATTATACTCCGGATGTCTCCCAGACAAACTAAATAAAAGTAATAATATACAAGAGGACACATAACTCACATTATTAACGACGAAAGCGTACTCATTTTCTTTCCATTAAAACAAATAATGAGACATCCTGTAAAGTGCATTCTTCAATCATTAACTCAGAGGATGAGACGGAGATCTGACGGGTTATCCGGATCATCAGATATGACCCTCCTACTTCCGATGGGAGTTAACCCCCACCCCAAGTAATAAAAGATCGCTGTTGAGATACTTTTCGTTTATCCCTGGATAATTCTATCGTTACTCTTAGAAATTAATGCAAGTCGACATGCAATTCTAAAGCATTCCAAAGCAAGCTAAAGCTTTTAATGTTTTTTTGTGATACCCAAGAAATTAAATATGGTGACTTCATGTATGACCATTTAATTGGGCTTTGTAAAGATATTTTTTACTACACTATATTTAATGCGACTGATATTCGTCTTCATTTTAATACCCTCTCTCTTTTTTGCAACGTCTGCTTTTATATAATTCAGAAGAAGTATGAAGTTCATGCTGGCTTAATTAAATTGTGTATGCATCTAGGATTAAGTCAGCGCAAGTTGTGGTAGACGGACCCCACAATAGCTGACAAGGAAATACAAAGAGTAAGCAATATGACTTATTATTACACAATTTATTCGAGACACATAGAATGGCGACAGGTGTGAAGGGCCAGCGATGTGATTCATTCATACCTAGACAGTTGACAGAATAAAACGTTGCACTTTTTCGGGTTTTCATTCATGTTTTTCTGGATTATCTTTTCGGCGGTGGGATAAACAAGTGTAGTAAACAGTCTGAATGGGACAAACAACATTCCTCTAAATAACAAAATTAACCGAATAAATATGGATCTTTTTGACCTCATAATACACCTATGACGCTGCGAGATCTTTGAAAATTTTAATTTATATTTGCTCAGAAAAAAATGTTGTATGTTTTGAAACATATCAACACATAAATGTGTTTACAAATAACAAAACAAGGAAGTTATAATATTTTGATACCCTTTGAAGATTTAAACTCTGTAAACTATCCCCCCCCCCCACCTTTATGAAGAAAGGAGGGGATCTCCAACAGGGCTCGATTGCAGCTTCCACAGTAAAACACCAAAGCGTCCCTTTGTTTTTCACATAGCAGTTAATCACAGCAGATTATACCAGCTCAACAAGAGACGCAAAAGGGGCAAAGAACGCCAATCCAAAAGACAACATTAAAACAGTAAACCCAAAAGACTACACACAAACCAACGAAACAAATGGGCAATAGGTGACGACTTAGGACGGCCATGTACCACGTTAGTAGCCAATGGTGTGTTTATCCGGATTAAGTGCGTGCTACTCTGACTATGTAGGTAGCATATAGTGCTTACCTGATCGCAAAAGCTGTTGCAGATTGCCTAACATCGGGAGAATCATCTGTTCTGGGGTCATGGCAAAACCAATCATCGTGGGACGCCGAGAACGCACGAGGTATTTGGAAGTACCCGGTGCATTACGATATAAAATAGTTCCTATAAGGAAACAAAAGAAATACATGTAGAGTCAAAGTGAAATATTATATAATGTTATGTATAAAAATACTTTTTTATTGATGAAAAGAATACGTTAAAAAATCGGAACGAAAAAAGCACCTTTTTTGTTCCTTTCCTGCGCCATGAGCTTAAAACTACACAATGTGTTCAAGAGACGCTCCAGAATGTTGACGTCATATCCGCATTTACGGGCAATGACGTCAGCAGCGCATGCGTCACCAAGAGATTCAATTTCGTCAAAGATTCCAAGTTCTATACATTGCACTAGGATCTGAAATTGAAAAGAAATATATCATTATCAAAACGTACCTACATGTAGCTTGTGTCACACTGTTTCCATTTTTCAAAAAATTATACTTGAAATACAATTCAATGTATACAAAAGATCGCAAATAATTCTATCCAAGATTATACGAATGTTTTCGCGCACTCTTTGATTGTTCTCCATTGCTTTGACGTCATCAATTTACTTGGGCAGAAAAGTTGCCCAAGTTTGGAACAATGGTTTGGGCAATCTCCTATGCAGAGTTACGTTCCTTGACTGGCAAGAAGTATTGTTTTAATCTCAATGTGAAAGAAAGTGTGGTATAAGTGGGTGACTAAATACAAATCAAAACGGACATGCTACGCGCGCTGTGGTTGCGATCTTGCGTACTGGCAGTCATATGGGCAGTCAAGTGGTTGAATAATGTAGTGATACCACAGTGGAAGAAATTAAACAGATTTGAGGATTGTTTTTTTTTTTTCTGAAACAAGCAGAAATCAAATGAAATCAAATTATATGCTGATGAAATGAATGAATATAAATTACGAAAACGGGATATTCTAGCGATCCCAGAGATTGCGCCATATTTTAGGGCACAGCGTGTATTTGTTGCAGAAAGTTCATCGTATTATTGAAAATAGAATATAATCGAAGTAATTCTAATAAACAGTTTGTTTATCTCTAAGACAACACAAACACTAACTTGAATTATCAATACATAATCAATGGGAGGGTAGAATTTAGTAACGTCAGAGTTCTACGACCCTCATTATACATGTAAGTTAAATGCCAAAATTATGTTTTAAATAGAATCTAATATGATAATACTACTATGCCTCCCCATGGAGATGACTTAGAAATATTACATTTAAGGTTGCTTTTATTTCTTGATAAGTCTTTCTATACAAGGTTGTTATATCAATTCACAGTAGTATTTGGACCAAGTTTTTGTAGCTAATTAGAATAAAAAGCTCATGTTGTCGGAGACCCCTTCTTGGTAAATAATCCGCTCTGTGCTACAGCAGACTGTAGCAAAGGGCTGACTTTAGGTCCATTTCTCTGCGTTGGTTAAATCTAGAATTTGAAAAAGTTTCAATTTTTTATGCTTGTGATTCTTCTGGAATTTGTCATAGATTTATTCAATTAAGATAAAATATATTTTATCTGTGTCGTAAGAAAATTGTATGATATCGCGAAAGGTAAAAATCTAGCATAATTACGGCAAATGTTCATGTAAGTAGTGCATGGAGAATTTACCGGCGATCGAGTTTTGATATCGATTTATATAAATATGTACTGTAAGATTTACACGTCTTTAAATGCTTAATGACACTAAAAGTTTTACGTCATAAGCAAACAGTCGGTCAGGTATATCGGTAAGTCAGTCGGCCAGCGGACCTACTTAAAATCACAACGTGACCTATTCTGTCCTTCACCGGATCACAAAGTACACACAAATAATGGTAGTCAATTCAATATTGGTCAGTCAATTTTACATACAGCCGGAACCTAAAATAACCATTTTATTACTTTGGAAATTAATTCTTTAGAGACATGCACAACTCATCTCTGTAAAACAAAGTAGTCTTTTGCGATGCTGCACTTAGAAATGGACAGGTGTCTCGGGGGTCAAGCATGGTCATCGCGGGGTCCAGAGTAAAACAATTAATGTCATATGTCATATTTCATCACTCTTCATCTAAAAAAGTATTTTTGGATTCACCTGTAGAATACTTAGCCAAAATATGACCATAAAATCTATTTTGGCTAAGCCCCTAGTCACCGTTTCTTTTTTTCAGGTAGAGAAGGGCATAAAGAACTTAGATGACAATTTCTTTCCTCGTACGTGTCTTTTTTCGAATTGTGACGGTTCATAGTTTTCTATCAATGATATACGAAGGGAGGAAATAAGTGTACTCTATTTTATCTTACACAGGGCAGCAGATATGAGACGTCACAGATTTCTAGTTACATAAATATGACATGTTAATTCGTATGGTCTGTTTATGCGCAATAACTGTTTGTCCTTGCGTATAAACCGTCAGTGACGAACGCAATACTGGGTCAAGTCTATTTTCATTCATTAATACACCTGAATAGCCTTTTTACTCTCCTAATTGTCTTTCCTTTCACCTTAATTTCGTTCTTACGAGGAAATGTAAAAAAAAAGGTTGAATGGCACACATTTATACGCCTTCGAGCAAGAAATATACTGTCTGAACGACGAGAAATTAAAAAGGTTCTATTCTTTTAAAACGACAACCACCATTGATAGAATTTTAATGTTTCATTTGAACAAAACGATTTCAGTACTACTTATACATTTCATTTACTAGTACTTTTTTCAAAAAAAAAAAAAAAAAAAAAAAAAAAAAAAAAAAGCCACCGGTCAAATGCACTTGACTATGATATTCAACAATGTGCACTGTTCACCTACTGTTTGTGGGCATAACCTTGTATCTATAAACATATTGCGCAAATATGTAAACTACGCCTTAAACATAAACGAAGAATGTAAATACTCCCCATAGAAATCATCAATTTCAAAATCGATGCATATTACGTAGACTCGAAAGTGACTTTTTTAAAAATGCCCCATTCATATCTCATTCAGCACGTCACAACACGGCAGGTTTACATTACAGAGATTTTGTTCTGAGAATTGGTCGACTTCCGCACAGACGGACGGCTGTGTAGTCGGTCAATTGAACGTGAAAATTCTTTGGTCGTTGTGATGACAACAATTGTTCTTATGATGGTGGTAGCTAGAGAGTAGGAGATGCTTACTCTTATCGGGCTCATGTCCCTTTGGTTCAAATGTCCACCTTTTTCCTTGGTTACTGTTTTCTGTTGTTGCTGGGTTTCTGTATGTCCTCTGGCTAAATTAATTTTGGACAATTGATTTCCAATGGTTTTCAGCGTCCACTTATCTTTAAACGCCCTGAATAATTTGTCATGTACATATATGTGTATAATAAAGATGCCGAACTAGTAGATCATTTGAAACATGTGCCATTGTTTATAAAGGGATTTCTTTCTTTTTGCTTGTTTTGTTCATAAATATGAACTTGAAGTAAAAAGACCTCTTTTGCACTGTTTGTATCTGTATCACTAAGATAATCTCGGTGAAGTTCTATTATGCTTCTATGCATGTTAATAAGTTATGCACACAATGATAGTATAAAAAGTTATACATACGAAAGTGTTTGTTTCAAGACGATTTATCATGTGACAGTATCAAACTAACTGGATAGGCAAGCTGGATGATTAATTTCAAGGGATTTCTTGGAAAAATAAGAATTTTGATTAATCACTTAATTTTGATTTATCAACAAACCAGCTCGTAAATAAATACGACTATATAGTTACCTAGATTGAAGTTTCAGAACAATGCATGCTTTTTGAGAACCTGTTGGAAATATTTCATCAAGTACTACTTTAAATTTTCGTTTAACAAACACCGCTCGCCTAACGACCTTGGAGGAAGTACCAGACAAATGGCGTTGACCTGCCTCTGTCTGAAGTTCAAGGAGGTAAAAGGTGAAAAACTGTTCCATAAAAACATTACGCAGACAAAGAAATTACACATGCACGTAAGAATGTTCCCTGCACTTTTGGATCGCTGAGTAGACAATTTTGAATAGTCTGAGTTAGTGAAGGTCCCGAAGAACTTCTGATAAAATAAAATTACATTACGCTACATTTATTTTCCATGACCTATTGGTATTGATGGAAATGCAACTGAATGAACATCTGGCTGATTAATGAAATTGAATTATATAGGGGGAAAGAAATTGACAATGGATTGAACAAGGACTTATAAGAAAAACTCTAAACTTTAATCAGGTATTGTCTGCAGAAAATTTGACAGTTTTTTTTTTTAATCGTGCATCTATACTTGTATTAAGTGCATGTGCACTAAATGACGGAAGCGCACCATCTTTTATGGAAACATATGATACAAAATGTACCTTCAAAATATCCAAACATAAAAACCATGCATAAATTTGAAATTTCTTTTTAATTTGTGATTTTTTTCTTGACTTAAAAGAGTCTGTGAAAGTGTAAAATATGACTTTTAAAAATATTGAATTTAACAATATTTGAAAATAACTATGCATTTAAGTGAAAAATAACCTTACCTTATATCTAGTGGCACCGGCGATTATTTCCGTGATGGCATCTGCGGAAGGGTCAGACTTGAGATCGCTGTATTTGACAAAGTCGTCCATTCTTGCGGTAAGATTTGGAAGTTTAGGCGAAGCTTGGATGTCGTCTATGTTAAAATCTGAGAGTTTGCAGCAAGATACGACGGCTGGCCGGTGTAGGAATCTGACGACCCTGCAAACAGCTGATCGTGAATTTATAGTGAAAATAATTAGGTCACGTATTCCATATATGGAAGTCTACCCTTTTACCCTACAAACGGACCAATGAGATTGTACTCCCCTCTTCATTCATTCATAGTAATAATAATTGCTCGCTAGACACATTATATCGATCTTGCATATAAATAGTACATACATATATATTCCACCTACTATCCAGTTAATTACAAAGGTAAGAGACGGGATGTAGGTGTTATATATATTGCAGACAGTTAGTGATTTTTTTATGTTACGATCTTCGTTGTTTACTATAAGTCTTACAAACGTAGTAGACTCCCATGACGCAACTACAGATCATTGTATTAATGAATGAAACTTTAACAGTAAGCTAGCCAATTAAAATGTAGGTAGATCAGGAAAGACAAATCGTGTTTCTGCGTACAAAATAGCATTAATATTCTGTGACAAAATACATTATGAGGTTTCCGGTTTGAATATATATTTTCCTTGATAGACAAAAGCTTGCTTTATTCTTTTTTTTTTTTCTTTCGTGAATACAAGTTAAACGTTAGGCGTGTAACAAAAAGTGTATTTAGAAAATAAATGAAAGTCTTTAAGTTATTATAGAGTTTATGTTACAAAAGTGTAGCTGTTCATTCATTTATTTTTCTCGTTATCAAAATGAAAAGAAATGGATGAGAAAATACATGTAAATGTAGAACATGTAGAATCAAGCGAGCAAGAACTGCATTTTATTTATTTAACCGGTAAGAACATGAAAAATGATTCTTCGTGTTTTTAGTGGTTTAATATATAAATAAAATCAATGTATCTCTTTTTTTCCCCAAAATTTCTTAAAAGCTCTTCTACGGAAAGGAACTTTGTACTACTGAACAGAATTAAAGAAGCATAGTCCTCCAAATATGATATTGCCAAAATTTAAAATACATTTTCTTTCACTGATATATATGCTCAACTGAAAGGAATGTGTTGCATTCCGGAATGTAAACGTTCATGACGTCACAATGCATAAGCTCTACAGAAACATGCTGCAACGGCTGTTCTAGCCTGCAAACTGAACCAGCGGTGACCTAAATTTTAACGTACCTCTTTACCTTTTAAAACGGTATTTCAGAAAACAAAAATGAAACTGGTAATTGTAATACATATATATAGAATAAATGTCATAATATGGGTATGCAGCGAGTGCATGCATTTATCGCATGAAATGCATTACATGTACGATAATTGTACTTGCTGTGTGTTGCATACCCGTGACAAAACACAAATTAAGACACTTATTCCCTGTATATATAATAGTATACATAAGGTCAGATAAATCTGACCAATCTAAACGGAGATACAGATCTACGTTAGAATACAGTAATATAATGATGGTATTGCAAAATTTTAATTTAAGAGCGCCACCTACAATGAATATCGATTTTACATAATAATATAATAATAAGTTTCTTATCAAGCCGCCAGGTTGCAAAGGTTTCTTTTTCTTTATCAAACTTCGAAAATCAAAAAGCAGAGATGTGACGTTACTCGACAAATGACATGGCGTACTATGCAGGTTGTATAGATTGATGCAGATGGTTACATATATATATATATCTATTATTATTTGTTTTTTATCATTATTTTCTGATTTTTGTTTAGTGTTTGTTTTTCATAATTCATTCCGAGCAAAATCCATCGTAGTGTAACAACTTGAAAAAAAAAGTCGGCGAGTGGCGACACCTATAGTTCCGTTTATACATATGTATTAAAATATTTAGCAGGTTGAAGGTGCAAGTCGGAATCCAAGTGAATTTATTAAGTCGGATTACTACATGTACATGTATTAGCTGATTAAGATGGGTAATGAGTTGCTACATGTATATCTTTGTATGCATCTCCAAAGATATCATATGTATCCCTTAGAAAATTCGATGAAAATAAACTTTTCGGTTGGTTTGAAAAAATAGCCTATGTGTACTTAAGTTAATGTGATGTATCATGCAATGTTGAGATAAATCAATAAACCTAATTTGAGCAATTTATATACATTTTTCTGATTTTGACAAACTGAATATTCATTTCTTGGAATAATGAGTACTTTACATACAATCCTAAACAATGATGCCTTTATAATTGTGTTTTATAAAGCTTTTGCTATGATTTTTAATCTGTTATGACTTTGTTATAATGGAAAAAAAATGAAATGCTACGTATTTGGATAGCAAGATTTTAATTTATTTCAACAAAATAAGATATTCTTTTTTTATTTTGATAATAATGTTATTTGGATAGCAAGATTTTAATTTATTTCAACAAAATAAGATTTTTTTTTTTTTATTTTGATAATATATTTACATGTACTAAAATAAGACCCCATAGAATAATCTCGCATCAAAACATTTATAATTTATTTTTCAATAATTGGTCTCTTTCATACAATGTACTAGTATCAGTCACATATCATATAGAAATAAAGAGTTTTTTTTTCAAACCATCAGATCTGATGGCTTTTGCGTCATAATGTCCAATATCTCTTGTATGTAATATTTCTTTGTCTATTGTGGTCAGTATAACGCCTACGTCAGCAAAGAGCTGTATGTCAACTAGACCTAAAAATACCGCCATGTGTAGTACAGGGATGAAGGTATGGACATCTGGTGCATGGCTTCAGAGTAAAAAAAAGCCATCATACAATACCTATATGTATGGTGGCATACTTCTACCTTCTACATACCTGATATTTTCTACAGATTATGTCTACATGCAATATGCGACTTACTTATGTCAACATGCAAGATAATTATGTCAACATGCAAGATAAATGAAAGAAGAAATGAAGAAGGGAAGGAATCTCCAACAAAACTAGGATACAGCACCCACAGCAAAACACGGAAACACACCATGTGATATCACAAATTAGGCATACACACGAGACGCAAAAGGGACAAGGAACAAAATACGACACCAACCACAAATGACTATCGGGATTATGTGCACACAACCCTCCCACTCTTCTGGTTACCATGCATAAGGTCTCGAAGAACGCACAATTGTTGTGTACAGTATCCTCCTCATTCTAAGATGACAACACAAACAAGACATCAAAATTCAGGGGCACAAAGAAAACAGATGAATATGTAAATGAATATCAAAAAACAAAGGGCATACAAAAAACAGCCCGTGCGTTGTCGGCTGGGGCGAACTCATGCATGTAATCAGCCTAGGAATCCGATCGACGTTCAGAGAAGACACATTATCTGCGCCCTATCTACCCTAACGAGGTTTGGACAGGGTCCTTCATGGAATCCCGTTGTCATAACCGGTGCAATCCTTAAGAATGTCAAGTACCATGCCTAGTTTGCATTTGGTGACAGCAAGATGGCCAATTACACTTTTAACCATTTGTTTGGTTGGAGTGTGTTGGCCGCAGTTCCTTGTATATATAACAAATCCGGGACCCAAATTCAGAATCGGCAAGTTTTCCAGGGGATTACAGACTATGTATATTAATTCTAATTAAGAAAAATCATTCCAAGGAGTGCATGTGTCGCCTGCGAAACATAGCGACACTCAGGAATCACTTTATAGGGTGAAACATCCAAGTGTGACAGACAGACGGACAACGGACAAAGTGATCCCTAAGGCTTAGGCAACACAAAAACTAAACGATCGGCAATCATATTTTACCTTGTTAAGCTTTTTAATATTAATATGATACGGCCGGAATTCTGCTTGCCTAGCATTGGTAATTATTAAAAAAAAACCCGACTTTTTTTATTTTCCAAAATAAGCCAGTCCTCTCCCATTCCACCTAAATATCAATGGATGTCTAATACCGATGCTACGCCAACAAGAACGTAAAAAAAAAACCAGAATAACATACTACGATGCTCACCAAAATCTTTAAGCGTGGCACTGATTTTAATTAAAGATCTTGTGATGAGATCTCCGATAAGTAAGACGCAGTTATCAAAAGAGTCTGAAACATTCATACCATTACCGGAGTGGTTGCAGTGACGACCATTGTAACAAGGAAAAGCCATATTTAATTAGTTTTTAGGATAACAGTATGCGGTCAAATTTAGCTTACTACGCATTCCTCTCTTGTTTCTCAAGGTTATACTAGTTCCTCGTATGCAATTATTTTGATTGCCAATTTCGTTAATTGTGATCACAACTGATAGACAGAATACACGTTGACGTGTCCTAAGGTAGAACTTAAAACAAATTATATGAAATTATACAAAAGTATTCATTTGTTACTTGACTTAAACAAGAAAGACAATGTCCTATATCAAAAACAATGAAAGTATCCCTAACATTTTGATCAAACATAATAGTGAAATTTCTTCAATCAGCATCTCTATTTCTAAATTGGTTCTTCCTACAATATATTGCATAGTCTCTATACAAATTTCGATAGATTGCTAATTCTAGCAACTGCTCAATTACAATTTTGTCTAGAGATCTGACGTCAGCACTCACGACGATAAAGGAACACGTTGCAAGATATTGTGAAACTGTTCTAAACAGGAATGATGTCAACTTCTTTTCGACTATAAAAAATTCAGGAGATGTGATTGACAAAATGAAATCTAGTAATTTTCAAGCCAATATGGTTTCGTCATACGACTTTTCTAATATGTACACCACGCTTCGTCACGACAATGATTAATGATCCGTCGTCCAAACTCATTAAATGGTGTTTTGATCGAGAGGGGAAAACTTGTATTTGTACATAGAGTATAAGTGTCTTAATTTGTGTTTTGTTACGGGTATGCAACACACAACAAGTGCCTTTATCGTACATGTAATGCGCGTTTGCGCATTTCATGCGATAAATGCACTTGCTGTGTGTTGCATACACGTAACAAAACACAAATTATGACATTTATTCTATGTTGTCTGTTTCATTCTTGTTTTCTGAAATTGCTTTTTCTAGGTAAAACGATGACGTTAAATTTCATCTCACCTAGGGTTCGGTTTGCATTGTGACGTCACGAGTGTTAATACACGAATTGCAGCACATTCCTTCAATAGTAACATCTCAAGGAATTACATTGGTTGTGCATATATATATATATATATATATATATATGAATCAAAGGGTTTCTTTTCCGCAACAGAATACAAATCATGCAAGGAATGATGGGATCTCCAACAACACTTGGTTGCAGCACCCACAGCAAACCCCCCAAAACACCCAATGCAAAAGCACAGAGCTGACACTCACAGAAAGAGACATAAAAGGAACAAGAAACACCAATTCACACCATTGAAACATGAAATACAAAAGACCACACATAAACAAACGAGACCAATGGGCAACCGGTGCCGACTTAGGACGGCCATTTGCCACGCAAATAGCAGACAATCCTGTTTTTGTAAAATACAAAAATGACATGTATCCAAGAATTGACGTTAACTAAACAATGCAAATCTTACAAACCCAGAAACAGCATTTAGCTCTCTGAACTATCGGAGGTTCGTAATCCCACAACACATGACTCAAACTTTATGCAAGCCAAGGACAGAGCCATGCCATCTGGGAGATGTCCCATAGTTTTTGAATAATTGATCAAAGTTGATGACGGAGAATTTTTAAAATATATTTTGAATAATGAGTATTTGAAGACCGAAGTACTAAATATGACCCGAAACATATTGCAAAGAACCAGCCAAGAATAAAGTTATACCTGCAGGGAGTTACCTCTTAGTTTTAGAATAATTTATGTAACATATTTCAAGTCTACTTGCCAAAAACTATGAAACCTGCTGAGCGATATCCTCGGAGTCCGCCAGCAGAGATAACTGCGTAATGGTTGAAATTATCTTTATTGAAACATATGTTCTATTGTAAATAGTCAGTACACAACATGCGCATTTCAACTTGCAATGTGTCATCAGTGATGCTCGAGGTCGAAATATAATTTGCACTGTCTGTACGCAAATGCAGAAATTTAAATTTTCTGCCTCTACAGAATATTTGTAACGGTTTTTCATTACCTATAAAGTGTGTTAATTTTAACGTCACATTTGCGGGCCCGTTTTGGGGGATTTCAATGGGTATATTGAACGATTTTTGGCCATATTTTTCATTTGAATACGCTTCTGAATAAACCCTACACAAAATTTGGAGCCGCTCATTTTGGCAAAAGAAAATTAAAGCTCTGTATTGTAGATGGCGCCAGGAAAAGTCTCTTTGGCTTTATTTTAACTGTCTGACATAAAGTACCAATGATTAAAGTATCCGAAACACTTGTCTAGTACAACAAAATTGGTACTATGTAAACGTCTTCAAATTGAATAGCTTCATTTAAGAACAGATAAACATATATATTCAATATTGACAATTTGTACGTTCGTAGCTTCAAAACTAACGGTAAAAAATTGACGAAACTTTGAATGTAGAAAAAGTATGTTTCAATCATTTACATTTTTAATTTTTAGGAAAATTAAATGATGATATCTTTATTTAAGTCTGGCTGTCCTAAACCTCCTTAAACGACAGTTTACAACCTCTAGATTGATACAACGTAGTAAGAATATATTTTGGAAGTTTAATTACGATTACCATAATGCGATTTATTTTTTTATTTGTATTTATTTTTTTCGATGCCGCATTTTAGGGTTGCGCCACCTATAATGAATTTCGTTCTGAAGACTATACAGATATATTTTGTGATCATCATTCTCATTCGTATGTGTTCCACTGTGATCACTTTAACGTCGTCGTGTTGGGAATCACCTCCGTATCTTATGTGTGTGTTTTCCGCTGTGATCACTTTGACATCCTCATGTTGGGGATCTCTTCCTTGTCTTATGTGTGTGTTTTCCGCTGTGATCACTTTAACGTCGTCATGTTGGGATATCCTCCTTGTGTGTATGTTCTGCTGTGATCACTTTATATTGCCGTCATGTTGGGGATCTCCTCCTTATACTTAGATACATAAGCTTCAATAGGAATGTACCTCGTTAGTATTTTTAATTACAATTAACAATTATTGAATCAAGCTATTATAAAACCTTTTTATCACACACTCTACAAAAAAACACGACCTCGACGAAAATTGTTGGTCGACCGACATATTAGCAATTGAGACTGACAATGTTGAACTATTTCCCCATTAATTTTGCCGTAGTGAAATCAATGAACCCATCTACCACCTAACATATTTTTATTGGTGCAACAGGTGAGCAACCAGTTACATTCATGTTTTCTACAAGATAGTAAACAAAGCTCACGTGATGTGGCCGTGATCAGTTGACAACTGTGAACGAGGAGTGAAAGAAACATATGTTTCTGAGAAGTAATTAAGTAGGTCATTCATAATGTAATACGCATCTTTCACAGAGGACGGGGTCATTTATAGTAAGCAATTCTGCTGATACAGTCTGATTAATTGCGGTCATCGAGACAAGGCGTGACGTCAATGTGATCCATAGTAAAAACAAAGAATTCTAGTATGAAATATTTACATATATTATTATCAAGTCGTATATTTACAAAATCAAATGATCCCATACGGAGGGACATCTGTTGTGTAACGAATGATATGTCTTTATCACTGCTTCATACTTCATAATGGGAGTGAAAGCTGAAATCAAATAATACCAAAAAAGGTAAATGTTTCTGTTGTCCAGATTAAATTCTAACCTTCACATAGTTTTTCTTCAAAATATATTTGGGCTCCCATCCATATACAACATGTACATGGTTTTTCGAAGTTTGGCTTCAAGCCTGAGATTTTTGAAAATTGCTTAACTAGTGTCATAACCGACCTTAAAGAAGCTGTACTACCATCAAGGAATAGGACTTTATCGTCAACATATTATACCAATCTGAATTCCTTATTGTTTATAGTAAAACCTCTTATAATCATTTTTCCCACACCGTCTGTTACTTGCGTGGCAGATGGCCGCCCTAAGTCGGCACCAGTTGCCCATTGGTCTCATTGGTTTATGTGTGGTCTTTTGTGTTTCTTCTTTCTATGATGTAAGTTGGTGTTCCTTTCCCTTTTGAGACTCTTTCTGTTCTCTCTGTGCGTGTTTTCTCTGTGTTTTTGCATTGGTTGTTTTGGGGTTTTGCTGTGGGTACTGCGACCGAGTGTTGTTGAAGATCCCCTCATTTCTTAAAATATATGTAATGAAATTCTTAAAACAGAGCTCCTCTTCATTTGCTATAAACATCTTTTTCTCATAATGATGGTGATAAATAGTACTATGCTATACTATACTATAGATCTCCTCCCTTCTCTTTATACAACGTATCTGGCGTGATCAATAAGGGTTTCAAATTTACGGTATGTTCTTGCAGATATTCTACAAGCTTGATTGACATTAAATTTGAGCTTGTGCCTTGGAAAGAAGAATACTAAACTACAATGTATTTGCTATGCTCATGGCTTCAAGTTAACATACATGTACTATGTTTGTGCTCGAAACGATTTTAAACAGACAAAAATAGCACAACAAGATTTCCCTGTATAGTTTTGGCTTGAAATTATGGCGTCATAACTGAGAGGCTTCTTCAGACATGAGACTGACGTACTGATTGATGTCATAATTCACATACGATTGATATACATGGCAATATATAATTCAAATCTACCGAAAAAGCTTAAACTCATACAGCATGATTTAGGAAAAAAAACTATGATACTATGATAATGCAGATTATTCTTTGGGAAAAATGATAGTACATTTTACGTAATTTCTAGGAAACTATTCATCAAATTCATCAAAATTTCCTCATGCAAATTACATACAAACTATAAATATTAAGAGCAGATGTTTAGTAAACAGGCGAAAGTCTCCATGGCCTATGAGAGTTTGTCATAAATTAGTAATGAAACGAAAGTTGAGGCATTTCATGAATTATGGAAACTCTTTCTGCAAAATTACCATCTGTATCAAGTACAATGCACATAATGTAAAATAAACCACGATGGGAAGCATAGGGGATCCCCCGACATATAAAAAAAAATTCGAGAACATTTTTGTTACAGAAAATAAGTTATTAATAAATCCAATGAAAGAAAGATTTTATGCAAAATAAATGCAATGTCAATAGCGGATAGGAGATACTCGTAACTTCTCTCTTCAAACTTCAATGAAATTAAGATAGAAATTGTATCGCAATTGTTTGTTGTTGTTTTCATAAATCTTTGAAATAAGGATATCTGTCTGACGTGTCTGATTTCTTAAAGTTAAAATGACCCAAAAAAGAAAGTCAGTTTAGAAAGTTAGTAAATTAGATAAAAATAAGAAATTTGTAGAGAACAGTATCCAGTAATCATCCTACATCAGTGAATGGTTGAACACAATATCCACATTCAGAATCCAAAAATAATTTAATAATAAAAGTCAATATGCAATAAAAACCTTGATAAATACACAGATAAGGTGGAGATCCCTAACAGAAAAATACATGTATATACTCTCACAAGACGAGAAATAAAGGATGAATGTTAATGTAATACGAAATTATTATAGGAGACTTCGGCATCGTATAAACACCAAATGTCCAAAGTAACTTCAAATTCACAATAAAATACCGTCATGACAGAAATATCTGCTTAGCAAGGCTACTATTTGGCAGCAGAGTTGAACACCTCTATTTTTAATGTTTTGTTTATCGCTTACCTCCAATTAACCGGTAAAAGTGTCCGCTTCTGACCATCTCGATCCGGGATCGAATCCTGGAGTCTACGAGACAGTCTTTAGTTGTTTTTTTTATCTTTAATGTTCATTTTTGGGATTTTCTCTATTTCGGTCTCGAGTAGCACTGATGAAATGAAGCGTAATTTGTTTAAATGTGCATGTGATGCATAGAAATGAATATTGTTAATAATGTTTCTTTATAACTTGAATTTACCAAAAACAAATCTAATTTGCACCAGAAAGACACTAAAACGGGAAGAGTACCGTCAATGTCAAAAGTAAGGCAGTGCGAACACTCAAAGGACAAAAGAATAAATTCTAGATCTAGATTGAATAATGAATAACATTTGAATAGAATAATATGGAATAGAAAAGAAAGTTCCCGACTTTAACTCAGGATTGCAAGCTTCTTGATAATTTCAACCACTAGGTTGTATCTCTGCTAGTGGATTGTTTAGTCCCCGAGGATATCGTTCACCTAGTTTTACTGTGATTCTGCACTGAGTTGAAATATATTTGAAAATCTTCTGATACTTAATTTGATGAATTATTCTGAAACTAAGGAGCACCTCCCTTATGGAATACTTCTGTCCTTAACTGGCTCTTTAGCATAAATTTCAGGTCAAGTTTAGAATCTCGCTCTTCTTATTCTCCTCTCTTATCACTGATGATACATTGTGTTTGTTGAAATTCGCATATGGTGCACAAAATTAATACGATGGAACATATATATTTCAATATGATAATTCTACGAATCTATATCAGAAGATGTAGTTATACGGGTTACATTCCCGTAAGTAAGCAAAGAAAAAAGAATGAAGCGACGTATTTTCAAGATGTGATTATTTTTTAAACGGACCTCGAGTATTACAAGTTGAAATGTGTTTATACTTGCTGCTTAGATGTTACATGCATCTAGATTATGTTCAAACTTTATATTTTAGAATTTCTTTGATTATTTAATAATACATTGTGGATTTCATATTTAATTAAATTAGGGAACTCAAAATAAGAAAAAACAACAGAGTTAAAGAAGATCCTGACGATAATCTCAACAGCACTCACAATAGAGCACCAAATTGAGCATCGACGGACCCCTAGCAAGCTAGAGGTGGGACCAGGTGCCCGGGAGGAGTAAGCATCCCCTGTTGGCTAGCCGCACCCGCCGTCAATGTTCACGCACGATAATGAAAAGAATATATAAAATGCATGCACTGTCTGAGGCCACGTCTATATAGAAAGTGCTATGGCGACAATGTCAGGGACAAATATTCAAAACACTTACTGTCAAACCCCTCGCGGGGAACTTTTTTACGAGCTCCACAGGGCAAAGGGCATAAGTGTGACACAAATGAGTTAAAGAAGATCCTGACGATAATCTCAACAGCACTCACAATAGAGCACCAAACTGAGCATCGACGGACCCCTAGGAAGCTAGAGGTGGGACCAGGTGCCCGGGAGGAGTAAGCATCCCCTGTTGGCTAGCCGCACCCGCCGCCGATGTTCACGCACGAAAATGAAAAGAATATATAAAATGCATGCACTGTCTGAGGCTACGTCTATATATAAAGTGCTATGACGACAATGTCAGGGGAAAATATTCAAAACACTTACTGTCAAACCCCTCGCGGGGAACTATTTTACGAGCTCCACACGGCAAAGGGCATAAGTGTGACACAAATGAGTTAAAGAAGATCCTGACGATAATAAGAATATCATGATTTGATAATTTGAATAAGATATCATATACATAAGAATATCATAATTTGATAATTTGCTTTATTTCTATTGATTTATATATTTGCATATTTTTACAAACTCAGGAAAACCGCAACGAACAGAATAGAATGCAACTGAAAGTCATTCATGTATTGAGCTATTAGTTAATTCTCGCAAGGGAAGTAAGATAAAGTGTCCGAGGAGATCACTTTGTTTGTCCGAGATTGACAATGTCTTAGAAACTGTTTGGTACATATAGTTAAATTTTGAATAAAGCCAAAGTCATTAAATATTTTGTTTTAGGTCCGGAACTTTTTCTAAAAGGTACCCTTCCGCGTGTCATGAAAAGACATGATCAATATGAGATAAAGAAGATCCTGACGATAATCTCAACAGCACTCACAATAGAGCGCAAAATTAAACATCGACGGACCCCTAGCAAGCTAGAGGTGACTGAACTGGAAAAGGTTGATTGAAATTCTTGGATAATTCTTTCTTTGTTTCCAAATAATCACTATTATGTTGGTATAGGCATTTCAAGGTATTCAAGATAATTTACTAGACGTATTTTTGATTCGAGATGGAACTTTTGGATAATTTCTGAGTAGAAAGCTATATTCTTATGTGTGTGTTTGTTTTCTTAGCAATTTTCTTACAAGATAATTGCCCGCGGACGTAAAAACGTAATATTTAGATACCGTGGTCTAAACTATATTTACTGGCAAAATAGTGACAATTTATAATGCTGAAGTTGAAATTACATACTGTTTAGTTTAAAACGCGGCATGCGTAGAAATAAAACATTTACATTTCGAGATACAAAAAGACGACAGGACTCGATGATGGGCCCTGTCCAAACTTTTTTAAGAGGAGACATGGCCCTCACCACCTGTCCTCTAGCTCTGACAGTTGATCGGACTTCTCGGGTGATTGTTTTTCGTACGCTCTTATGCTTTGATATCCATTTACATGTACATATTCATCTGGTTGTTACTTATGCCCGTTCGTTTTGCTGTCTAGTTTGTGTAGTCATCTGACAGTGAGGAGGATACCATACACAAGAATTGAGCGTTGTCCGAGACAACTGGGTAATCAGAAAAGAAGGAAGGTTTTGTGCATGTAATCCGAATAACTACAACATTTGCTACTTACGTGAAAGATGGCCTTCCTAAGTCGGCGCCGGTTGCCCATTGGTCTTACTGGTGTGTGGTGCTTTATGTTTAGTATTTCGATTTCGTCTTTGGTTGTCCCTTTGATGTCTCATGTTGTGCCTGTCTACTCTGTGTTTTCATATTTGAGTGTTTCCGTGTTTTGCTGTGAGTGCTGTAATGAGACCTGTTAGAAATCCCCACCTTTATTTTATACTATTTAGCATTTACGTTGCTTCATGTCACTCTCCAATTTGTCCTAATAGTAAGTTTTTCAAGCCCGTCAATTTCAATGCTATGCAAAGGAGGGGATCTTACATACTTCACATAGCACACATGCTTCCTGGTTGTCAACAGTGTAGAGAGTGTCCCTACGACATAATTTATTAACATTCTATATTCCATGAAATAAACTTCGGTGAACCATATGCACATATCAACTCACATTGTCTCATCAGTAATGATCGAGGCCGAAATAGACGATATCCAAACATTGAATACTATTTGATGACGAAAATAATCTTAAAATGACCAAAAAAAAAATGAATGTCAAAGCTTCAAGTAACGTCAATGCTTTCATGATGGAAGTAATCCTAGGTTTCCAAATTTTTTTTTCCAAATTTTGAAAACATTGGAAAAGCATTGAATACATCTCAGTGTAGAATCCCTATGAAATGGCAAACATTATCCTCGGGTGCTGGCTAAACGCCAACAGCGATACAAACTTAATTGGAATTTCTAATATAATTTCTAAGACAAAGTATTTTTCTACCACATTACGCATTTCAAAAAACTGTCAAAAAGCCTTCTAAGGAGGGATCTATGTATGAGAATGATACTTCAAAGAATCAAATAAATTACTCTGAGTCTTCAATAACAAATGTAATTTGCGACATTCCATATAAAAGCTGAGAAATAAGATTGAACAAAATTTAAATTGGCCATCACAGTGCTTATCAGTTCGGAGGATATAATTATTACGAAGAAATTACAGAATTATACTATTGTACCAATATCTAAAATTAGCACATATGGCTCATATTAAAAGAATCAAACAAACTACTGAAATGAGTTTTGGCTGTGTCTGAATCAATTTGGGTTGAAACACCACGGATGAAGATTTACTTCAAGAAGGTTAAGAGGTTGAAAACTTCCGCATCACTTCATGATGTACATGTATTCCTTTTATTGGCAAAAGACCTTCAACGCAAAAGAAGCTCATCAGAAAGATGCCTTCAAAAGAACCAATAAGTCCTAGTTTTCTTTCCTAGCACCAACAGCAACACACCAAACCCCCCAAGTGAAAAGACAGAGAAGACGCACACAGCAGGAGACAAGGATAAGCAAACGAGACATCAAACATCGAACATAAAAGACAACACGTAAACCAACTAGACCCATGAGCAATCGGTGCCGACTTAGGACGGCCATCAGCCATGTACGTAACAGATGGTGTTCATTTCAATAGCGCCCTGTTTACTGTTTCGAATTTAGATTTGTATTTTTACTTTACAGAGAGTGCGTGGCTCCAAATTTCCTGTAGGGTCGATTCAGTAGCATATCCAAATAAAATACATGTTCAAAATACATGTAGCATGTTAGGGATGGTGCCAAGATGCCAACCTCCCTCAACTTCGGTGATAGTCCTGAATGGAGTGACAAGCTCTCGAAACAGCAAAACAACACCTATGATGTCAAATCGATAAAGGGACAAAACAAAGCTTCCTTCAGGCGACAGAGCTGGAAAGAAGTAATTAATTCACTTCTAAACATCAGGTCACAGGGAACGATTTTAACTGCTCCACACTGCAAACATGAAATAAGTGTTTATAATAATAATACGGAAGTGTTCCAACCCCATACCTTCATGAAGAAAATTTTAAACCAATTTTTCCTGCACCAGACACGCGTTTCGAATATTAAATTCTCATCAGTGCATGATGCTCCAACTAGACCCATGAGCAATCGGTGCCGACTTAGGACGGCCATCAGCCATGTACGTAACAGATGGTGTTCATTTCAGTAGCGCCCTCTTTAATGTTTCGAATTTAGATTTGTACTTTTACTGTACAGAGAGTGCGCCGCTCCAAATTTCCTGTAGGGTCGATTCAGTAGCATATCCAAATGAAATACATGTTCAAAATATAAAATACATGTTCAAAATAGCATTAATAAATGGAATTTTTATGAATCGTCTTTTATGGGAGATGTTTTTAATGACAGGATAAAGTTTATTCTTTACGAATGCAACGATGATATTAAGTCTGAATCAGTCAGTTTTTCTTGAGAATGTAGCCTCTGCTTCAAGATAGATTTCAATTGAACTGCTGGAACTGATGAGAGAGCATAAAGCAGTTCATGTCTGCTGCCGTTGCGTGCTATAATAAGTAGATCTCTAAGGGTACGATGTATTCTAGCTCTGTTTCTAAGTTTTTTGTTTCTTCTTTTTCCGTGTGACCTAAATTTTCGTTTAGCGTTTGTGCGGATTGAAAAGACATTAAATTTTTCTTTGTGGAGGCCCAAGAAATGTTTCTTTGTCCATAAATTTAAAATCATTTCAGTGAATGAACCCAAAAACAAAACCCAAAGTCGTTATCAATGGGCATACAAAATCACGTCAGTGAATAAACCCAAACTCAAAACCCACAATCATAATCAATGGGCATACAAAATCACGTCAGTGAATGAACCCAAAATCAAAACCAAAAGTCATTATCAATGGGCACACATACAAAATCACGTCAGTGAATAAATCCAAAATCAAAACCCACAATCATAATCAATGGGCATACAAAATCACGTCAGTGAATGAACCCAAAATCAAAACCCAAAAGTCATTATCAATGGGCATACATACCAAATCACGTCAGTGAATGAACCCATAATCAAAACCCACAATCATAATCAATGGGCATACAATTTAAGCACGTCAGTGAATGAACCCAAAATCAAATCCCAAAGTCATTATCAATGGGCATACATACAAAATCACGTCAGTGAATAAACTCAAAATCAAAACCCACAATCATAATCAATGGGCATACAAAATCACGCCATTGAATGAACCCACAGTCATAATCAATGCATGGGCATACAAAATCACGTCAGTGAATGAACCCAAAGTCATAATCAGTGGTCATACAAAATCACGAAGAATAAAAAATCAAACTAAACAACTAAAACATTCCGCAAAGGTACAGTACTGAATCTCCATTAGAATGACAAATATGGATAATGACCATATCCCTGTATACAGCAAAAAATCGATAATTCAGAAAATCAGAAACCGAAGGCATACAAAATCAGGACAAAACAGGAACCAAAGCAAACAAACAAAAACCTCCATCACATGAAAAGAAGCGAACTCCCGATATGGGAGTGAGACCAGGTGCCAAGGAAGAGTAAGCATCTCCTGCTCGCATGCAACACCCGCCGCTTCAATTCGGTAGAACTGTCACATCCGGTTACTTCCATTTCGGAAGACATAGAGTACAATCTTTCGTTGGATGGTTCAAATGGTCTTTGACAAAATATCATCCACCATTCTGGAGAGTGGGACATCATAGTGTATGACGAGTTCCCCATATCGACCGTAGAACTTCCTCAGTGACGATGTTAGTCGGTCACAAACATATCCCTGACTGAGAAGCTTATCTGCAAGACGCCTAGCTCTCAGAACAAAATCCGTATATTTGGTACTTGCTCTGGCATAGTGTATTAACTGAGATATGAATACGCCATAAGCTGGAGATGAAGGGATGTTGCTACTCAGAAAAGGAAAGTTTGTAATGCTGAAATTGAAGTCGTCACGTTTGTCATAGAGTGAGGTGTCCATGTGACCATCAGTGTCGTAGGACAACATTATGTCCAAATAGGATGCTGAATTATTTGTCTCTGTAGTTTCTTTGACTTCAAGCTCTGAAGGATAGATACTGCTCAGGTAATCCGCGAATTTTGGATTATTGATGGACAACACATCGTCTATGTATCTGTAAGTGAAGTTGAAGTCAGAAGCTAAGTATCTTTTCCCTGCAGAGACCAAAGATTGAATGAGTACGAGTAAAGGAAAATGTCGGCAAGGAGTGGGGCACAATTTGTCCCCATTGGAATTCCGACAATTTGCTTGAATACCTTTCCTCCAAACACCACAAAAATGTTGTCGATCAAAAAGTTTAACATCTGAATAATATCTGTTTCAGTGTACTTATTTTCA
Source organism: Pinctada fucata (assembly GCA_028142955.1). NCBI lineage: Eukaryota > Metazoa > Mollusca > Bivalvia > Pterioida > Pteriidae > Pinctada > Pinctada fucata. The sequence goes on along the minus strand of AP027104.1, from coordinate 73,612,986 downwards.
GAATCGGACTTTTCTTTTACAAAGTAGGTTTTGTCATAGTTCACAACAATAAATTTGTATTTGCGATTACCGTTCTTACTTGTAAACGCATTACTTATAATTTTTGTGAGTCTTTCTTTCAATTTAGAATGTGGAATTGTAGTGTAAAGTGTCGAAAAATCAAAGGCTTTGATCGAATGAACTTCACTAAATTGAGTGGATTTCAGATGTTCTAAGAGTTCCTTCGAATTCTTTAAAATCCACATCTGGTTGATACCACTGCGAGAATATACTGTCGAACAATATTTTTGAAGCCCAGATTTGATTTCAGATAAAACTTTGGTGAGTAAGATCGATACAGATTTGGTAGAACATTTTGAGGAACCAGCGATGAAACGTTGTTTGTACGGATTCTTATGCATTTTAGGTATGCAGTATAAGTATGGTAAATCTAAATCTAAATTGTTAGTTTTGAAGCCAAAGGAAGCAAGAGCTGATTTGTGGTTATCTATTATTTCAGAGGCAGAAATGTTTGTTCGGGTGTAAGCGGGATTTCCAGGTGTCGAATTGAAACCCAACTCTTTAACTAGACTGTCGAAATAGTACTTTTTGCAAGTAAATGTGTAATTATTTGAGGCTTTGTCATGTTCTTGGAGGTAGGTAAGCTCTGTGATAACATCAGGGTCTTTAAATATAGACTCGAATCTGGTGTTCACAGTTGAATTTAATCGGTTAAATGAGATCATGTGTTCAACCATTCTAGACACAAGGGCGTAGGAGAAGGGGGACAGCGTTTGTGCCCCCCACTTTTCGATCACAAAATTTTATGATGCATTAACATTGTTTAAAATAGCAACATATGAAAATTATAGAAACATTTGAAAATTGACCGAAAAATTGTAGATTTATGGTACAAATACCATAAATCTACAATTTTTCGGTCAATTTTCAAAACTTTTCTTTGGCTCCCTGCCGCTCGCCAGTTCTTCATAGACTTTCTGAATAACTTAGCTATCCTGATCCATCCTTTATACATATTACTTTATCAATGTACACGAAGACATATAACTCAAACTATATAGAATATTATTACATGTACTTGTTAATGATAGAGGGTATAGAAAGTATTTTCTGATATGTCAATATTTTGCTAAAAAATATTCCTGGCTCGCTACCGCTCGCCAGACATTTATTCGTGTACTTAAAATTTAGAACCGCATCATGAATGTTAAAATTTATGCATACAGAACATGAAACCCCCATATTTTTTTTCTAATCTCCCCCTCCCCCCCCCTTTTTTTTTTTGCTTGTTAGAAATTTTGGGATGTTGTGCTCCTCCACTTATTCAGGCAGAGCTACGCCGTTGAGACATGCTCATATATATAGGATCTCAAATGAATTTTCATTTCATACGATGTATTATGAAACGAGTTGTTGGTTTTATATCCCCGAGCCTTGGCGAGGGGATATAAAACGCACAACGAGTTTCATAATACATCGTATGAAATGAAAATTCATTTGAGATTCTTTTTATTACATGATATTGTCTAAAAATGTGTATTTCTAACGTGAAATCAACGTTTCCGAGAATTATAAAGGCGAACCACGCCGTAATCTAGAAGTCGTCTGCTACGCCATGAGAAGTAGTGTCCCCATTGTATAGATATTCTGTGCGTAAGAGAAAAGTGTTTCAATTTTGAATGTTATGTTCTAATTCGTTTCACTCAAACGAACATAAATCATTTATGAAATAAAACAAACACATTTGTTGGATAGGAGGCGAAGCGCTCAATCTCTTTATTAACATGAAGTACATTTTTCAATTTTTCGCGATCCGCCATTGTCCTTAACTACAAAAGAGAAAAAATATTATTAATAACATATATGCAATGGGTGGGTGGGTGGGGAGCGACTTATCAGGCCGAGATTGAGCCTTCGAATGACTTTCTAAACTTAACATTACCTGTACATTACCTACGAAAAGCATGTTATGCAAATTAATATTACTATGCAAAGCCAATGAAATCGAAACGGTATTGAACCATGAAATTTTACCTGTACAGGTAGGATAACAGAGTGTTCGATAACTATAATAAATACATTTATGTTCTAATTCGTTTCACTCAAACGAACATAAATCATTTATGAAATAAAACAAACACATTTGTTGGATAGGAGGCGAAGCGCTCAATCTCTTCGAATTAAGACAAAGAAAGCAAAATATAATGGCATGTGAAGAGGTAGAAAAACAAAATGATTAAATTCCTAAATTTTTAGTAACAGACAGTTTTTCGACTAAATTTTCAGTAACATATCCATCTTTGGCTTTGTCCGTTTTCCACCTTCCATGTTTTTTGAAAATTCTGTCATTTATACCAGCCGAAGCTGCAGCAGTCGCTCCCCCAGATCTTAAACTATGTAAGCCAAATTTTGACTTGTCTAATCCTATGCTCTCAAAGGCCAACAAAATAATTTCCCTGCTTCTTGTGTAAGAAATAGGTTTGTTCACTTTTCTCAATCTAAATGATTCTGATTTTTTGAAATAGGTCAATTGTCTAAACAAATATTCCTCGGAGGAAGGTGAAATATTTGCTTTCTCAATATATTTTGATAGCATAGAGACAGGACAAGTCGACAAACCAGTTTTAGATATACAAACAGTTGAACCTGCTTTGTACTTGTCGGTTTTACTCTTAACTATATACAGAGTAACATGAGTCTGAAAAAAGTTCACATCACACATTCTAAGATTAGATAGTTCAGAAAACCTCAAAAAACCAGCGTAACTAAGTAAACACATAGTAGTTGTTCTCAGATCATACAAACTACAATTCTCATTTCCAAATTTATCAACAAGTAGAGACATATGCTGAGCAGATATAGGTTCCTTACGACAAACAGGCTTCTTAGTGTCTCGTATAGCACCCTCTTTAACCTGTTTAACCAGATTAGACTGACACGGATCAGTAAACCCGGCTAAGTCGTGAAACCATGAAATAGCATGAGTACTCTCCTCTATCTTTGGAGCTGAAGAGTACGTTTGAGCTAGATGAATAATGTACATGGAAACTGTGTGATCCGAAGCTGGAAGAGAGGTCAATGCGTGAGAGATGCACCAATCAGAAAAATGTTTGTAAGCGTACCTATATTGTCGTCTAGTATTATCCGCCTTAGCCTTCAGACAGTAGGATGGGAGTAAAGATGTAAGTTCCTGAAGTCGCTGATCCCTCATATTGCGAGAATCTAGTAATGTAGATGTCCATCTGCCAGTATTGAAAACATCTGAAAAACGTGCAAAAGGAATGATGGAAAATCACTTTAAAGCTCGTCGATAGAAAAGATAGTAATATTCTACAATGTGCCTTATAGCACATCAGGAACCTGCATCCACTGCAATATGCACAATGCATACCAGGATCAATCTCTTATAATATATAAAATCATTGATATGGTTAAATTTTTTCACTGCAACATGCACCTTGCACGCCAGGACCTGCAGCAAAACTGAAAACGACCGGAAAATATATTAACGTACGTAGTATATATACATCTCTGCAATGTGCATGTTCACATCAGGACCTTTCTTAATTTAGAAATATTTACAATATAAAACGATCAAACTTCTGCAATGTGTGTCATACACACCAGGACCATATATAGTAGAAACGATCATCTGCAATGTGCACGATAAGCACACCAGGGCCCCTCTCTTCTGATTAACACATAGTAGCATCTAATTTTATGGCTAATACCTTTCCATAGAATCTGTTTGAACCAAATAGGGAATTTTTATTTTCTCCATGAATAAAACAGCTTTTTCCATCATCAAATTCCATAAAATCGGCAACATAGGCCTGAAAATGTCCTTGACCTTGAAACAAAAGGGGCCAAAAGTAAGACGAAGGCCAATACGGTACAACAAGTACTCCTCGAGCTTTACATGCAAGAAGGTGGCAAATGCATTTACCTACGAGTGAAATTGGTGGTACCAACCAATTATTTTCATTTTTCCATGTACATGAAAAACAGTCTACATGTTCGGAGCCAGGATTCCAAAACATGGAATTGAACCTAGGGACCTTATTGTTCGAAGAACTAGCAAAACGGTCGATAGTGAATGGCCCCCATATTGAACTGATGTAATCAAAACAACTATTAGATATGCACCAATCATCAAGATCAATGATTTTGCTAAGATAATCTGCCCTTTCGTTCATTTTTCTAGGTACCCATTGTATGTCAAGGTCAATACCATGAGAGATGCAAGTACTAAATATATTCAAGGCCATGTCTTGCAAATTTGGTTTCATGCTACCACTTTGAACTATCTTTTCACAGTTCTGATTATCAGTAAACCACTTCAGAGATTTTCCTGCTAAGTAATTACTGAAAGACTTAAGTGCATCTTCAATAGCTTTAAGTTCACGCCAAGTCGAACTTTGTAAACGTTCATTATCTGTCCACATTCGATGGAAAACTTTTTCTTCTACCTCGACCGTACACGCTGCACAAGCCGAATCACTAGCATCTGAATAGACTATAACGTTTTTCTCTTTTGACAGAAAAAGGAATCGGTTATTGTATAAGGAGAGGTTCTTACACCAAAAGCCAATTTCTTCTATAACAGAATTCAGTGACGACAAAGACAGTTTACGATCCCAACTTTCCCTTGATTCAATCGCTACATAACACTTTCTTGTCATTAAACGTACGATATTTCCCATAACTGGTGACATAGACATGATTTTTCCTGTTACTTGTGCTAATTGTCTTGCAGAGATGTTTGGAAGCAGAGAAATAAGTTTTTCCAAGCTACTTTTTGTATCTATAATTCTACGTTCGGGTATGTACAATGAAAAATCAGGAGACCTCCAACAAATACCTAACCATTCCAAGTTCTGCACAGGTTCAAAGACAGACTTTTTGAAATTGATAAATAGTCCAGCGGAGCAGAGAGTAGACTTAACTAAATTTGTAACAGAAATACAAGTTTCTTTGTCTTTTGCCATGATAATTCCGTCATCTAAATATAGGACTATTCTTACGTGATTTTTGCGCCAAAATTTAACGAGCGGCCTTAAACATTTTGTAAAGACAAAAGGAGCAGTCGAGAGTCCAAAAGGTAAAACGCTGTAGCAGTAATAGGAACCCTCCCAACAAAACCCCAAATAGGTTTGAAATTTTGGTTGAATATCTATGTGGTGGTATCCGGATTGCAAATCAAATTTAGTCATGTAACATTCTTTTTCGAAATATTGAAGAGCGATCTTCCAGTCTTCAAATTTTATTTTTTCTTTCTTTATAAAAGTATTCAGAACGCTAAGATCCAAAATTAAGCGTTTTTTATCCCTGTTTTCAGCAACACTTAAGGGATTTACAACATAGGGTCTAAAATCGAGTTTTACCACTCTACCCGTGTCAAGTAATTCCTGGACAGATTCTGAAACAAAATTCTCATTTTTCAAAGCAGACAAATTGTTTTTCATGTTCATAGACGGAGGAGGATCTTTGAAATCAATACAGTATCCGTTTTTCAAAATTGATAAAACTGAATCATAAGTGTCAATCTGTTCCCAAAATTTTACATGATTGTGTAAACTTTTCTTTACTCTGTTTTTGACAGTTATCGAGTTGTTTTCTATTTGAATCAAAAATCTCTCAAAATCAGAAGCTGCCAAACAATCAAAATACTTATCATCAATTCCATCATTTTTGTCCTTGACTGTTCCCTGCACTGAAGGCGGAACTAGACTGGGGGTCTGCAAAATTGAGGGGACAGCGTCCTTTCCAGTGTCCGGGCTTGAAGCACTTGAAACAGATGTCTGTAGGTTGTGGAGTACGCCTTGAGTAGGGACGAAAATTGCCAAGACCAGGAACACCATGCATGCCGGTATTGAGCTGCGCAGCTGATCCCGCCGCCGATGTGGGTCTGCTGTAGGGGGTCGGGCGACCACGCCCCCGTCTGTTAGAACGCAATGCCCTGTTTTCGGCGCTTCTGATCTTCTTATCGTCATCGGAGTCGGACGCGTAGTCATTTGTTTCATATTCATTTACCGTTTTCCACCCGGCTGGACTAGAATCGGCAATACGAATTAGCTTATTACGCCTTTGTAATTTAGATCGTATTTCTTTCAGCAAGGAAACTGCAACGGAGCTATCTTTGACAACTTCTAAAAGTCTATCAATGTCTTCAACCACTTCTTCGTTAAAGGAAAACTGAATACGATTCCCTTCCCCGCGAAGTTTACTGGCCGTATTTTCTTTCAGTTTTTTGGATAGGTTTTGAGCACTAGATTTTTGCTCTGAAATCAGTTGCTGCGATAGACTGGCAAATTGATTGTCAATTATCGATTTAAACAGACTTACTGCGTCCGCAAGATCCGTGTTGCCCCTTGAAGATTTTTCCGTCCGAGGGGGGGAGTCTAACAACATGCGCTCTGATTCGGACATACCGGGTGGATATTTGCTAGGAGCGACTTATCAGGCCGAGATTGAGCCTTCGAATGACTTTCTAAACTTAACATTACCTGTACATTACCTACGAAAAGCATGTTATGCAAATTAATATTACTATGCAAAGCCAATGAAATCGAAACGGTATTGAACCATGAAATTTTACCTGTACAGGTAGGATAACAGAGTGTTCGATAACTATAATAAATACATTTATTTTAATGCAAGAATTAATTCAACAACAACAATTTTAACCATTGATATTTACTCCGGGTCTGAATTTAACAGTTGACCGATATTTGAAAGGTCACATTTGTCAAGGTTTATGTGATGAGGTTCCAAACTTGACCAATCGCATTCAAGCAGAGCAATATGTAACGTGTTATCATATCATATATTTATGAAATGGCTTTATAAAACTGCATAACGGGTGTATCATGTGATAAATTTAAATATGTGTATTTGAAAATGTCAAAGACGAAAGATATATAATCAAAATAGCAAATAAAAAAATTTAATAGATAAATGGATAAATAAATACCGTAGTAAATTAATGACTAAATAATAATGTAATATTTTTTTAAGTTTTTGCAACGATGCAACTCTATCAGCACGGATTCTTATTAATCACAGCTGGTATTTAAGCAGAGGGGTGTCTTCTAAAGTAGACCTCCACCTCGATGAATGAATTCTTCTGGTATGTTAAAATTAAAGTTGATAGAAATAAACGGCATCTTTTCTTCCTGATTTTGCAAGGCGTTGCCTTTGTATGGTAGCTGTGTTAATCGGGCGAACAGACTATATACTGAAAAATAACTGCAAGTTCGCCCACTGATGGTCTCCGTTCTACTTTTTCTTAATTAAGTGTATCTAGATAAAAGATCTATATAGAAAGTTTAAAATAACTAGCTGTGACATTGTTAATGACGAATTAAAAAAGAAAAAAATAACTTCCCACGTATGAGAGATTTTATCGGAAATCTAACGAGGAAATTGATTTGCCTCAGCCACAGATTTTTATAAGAACAGAATTTGTTACCCCTAAGCATTTTTAATTTCTTAGGGATTGTAAGTACTGACGCACAATCATGATTATCAGGGAAAGTAAGGCGGACAGAAATAATATACCATGATAAAAAAATCTATGATACTTACTGAGTTCAGACAAGGCGCATCTTTGGATTCTGTGCCTATCGGCATTGACAGGCTGACTTTTTTATGTAGGAAGCCAAACTTAGATGATGGAGCTTTCATTCACGTCAGTTTTACATGAGATTTAAGGAGTATCTCGTCTAAAAATTTAGCCTGACTCTCTCATAAATGTATCGAAAATTGTTGCTTCTGCTAATTTTGAGCAATCTGTCCTCTGGACAAACTATCATGAAATGTGAATAGAAGAACAAATCTTTAAGTTCATTTTCAGAACACACATTTGCTGGGTTTTTGTATAGTGTCGACACTTAAAGGAAACTGAATTGTTCCAACTTGTAACCTCCTTGATAAAGATATCAAACCAAATTTTAATGCACCAGACTCGTTTTTCGTATAGTAAATCCTCATCAGTGGTACTTTAATTTCAGACACAGCTTAATGTAATTTATTAGCGCCCACTAGTTTTATTTTGTGTATTTACTTTGAAAAGAGTGCGCGGCTCCAATTTTTGTATAGTGTCGATTCAGTAGCATAGTTAGATAAAATATATGACCAAAACGCACTTGAGAGATGGTGCTACTAGGATGTTAACCTCCTTTAATTATGATGATATTTTGGGATGAAATGACTTTTTTAAAAGTAATGTATGATGTTTAATTAATAAAGGGCCAAAAGGAAAGATTCTTTCAGGTGACAGAGATGGAAAGCACTTTAAACATTCAATCACGGGAAATCACATTGTCTGTTGTACATTCATATACATGACGTAAGTCCGTCTGTCCGTCTGCTTGAACGTCTGTGTGTCCATCATACTTCATCTTTCACACGCCATAATTAATTATCGCTGTGCTTCTCAGGCAACACGTGTTTCTCGGGGGACAAGAGTAATTTAATTCAGACCTACATTTTACATGTATATATTTTATACCAAAACCTCCACACGCTTCTATTCCTCCCCAGTCCTAGGAAACACAAGTGAACGTGTACCGAGGCAACCCATTCTTTAATTTGTTTAATCTTTCGAGGAAAAGAGCGAGAATTATTTTTGTCCGCATAACAAATTTGTTGTAGGTCTGGTTTTTATGAATTCATATTAAGTGTATTAGTGTTAAGTTCTGAAACATTCCAACTAATGGGGTTCACGAATAAGTCGTTACATGTATGTTGTATTTCTGCTGTAAAATTAGTGGAAATCACGCTTCGACAACTTTGATCTTTTTTTAGTTTATTGACATTTGCAGGTAATTAAGTTTATTCTATCTATAGTTTTATAGGAGCAGACTGGTAATTAGCTGATACTCTTCTGTTTCCGAAGTTCTATTTATTACCAATGGAAATAATCAGTAAGGACTCAATACAGTTACTTTAAGTTCAGTTTATCTTACTTGTTTGATATGCATGACGCACAATTCAAAATCGTAATTTGTTTTCTTCCATTAGTCATGTTAGTAGTTTCCCTATGTAGAATTTCGTTGAACTCAAATTGATTTTGATTCTATAGAAATGGATTTCTAAATTCACAGTTTCCCTGCCAATTTAGGGGGAGGGGCAATTTGTAATTTTGATAAATGAATATATACATACACACGCAAAAAGTAGGCGAAATACTTCATGGGTGTCCTGATCCCTTTAACCCACCTCTAGATTCCCGCTTGAAATTTCAGTCTTACAACTATCAGCTGGAGCAAGAATGTGTCGATCGAATCCTTGAATGTCCATCAATGAGAAGATACCTGATGACAGGCGATATGTTACACCCAACCTTGACATCTCCCTGAGTACAGATCGATGCACCCAGCAGCTATATACATATAAATCAACATCATCAAGGCCGTCTTGTTTTTGTTATCACAGAACTTTACGTTCCTACGAGCAGAAATCTATGTAATCATCTGCATTTTTTCACATAATAATCTCATTCAAAGTATTGCACGATCATTGCACTATATGACACACCCTTGAAAGTTATGGGTTTTTTTCCTTCTTTTAAGATTTCGAAGAATTGACTTGAGTCGATGATATGTCAGAATGTTGTAACAATGCAAGTGTTCATATATAAACAAGTGAAAGGTTGCAGCAAAGTCATTTTCATACAATACTTTCATGTTAATTTATTGATGTTTTACAACTTGAAAATACAGGATTAAATTAACTTATATACGTCCCTGATAAAAAAGAGATTATTAGTTTTAAAGTGCATTTCATTGTCGATCCTAAAGTTATAAAATCATGCATTTTAAGAATTTAAATACATTATAACGTTTTTTTTTTGAAGTGCCCCATTTCAAGCTTTTTAAAGATCTACGTACAGTAACTAGAAATGCATACTAATTGTTCCCTCAAATCCGTTGTCCTTCGGATTTTATGTATCTAGACGGTATTTTTCTGTCCTATTAATTAAATGTTGGTATTTGGGTAGCTGAATTTGAGGCCAGGTGTGGACGCCCTCTGGATGCCAACGACGAAGAAATGACATCATGTTGCAAGGTCCGTGATCTGGTCTGATGATAGGCGAGTTCAAGTAGAAGAAATAGAATCGGCATTCTAGGCATTTCACATGGTAGCGCAGGGGCGGATCTAGAACCCTAATTGCCGGGGGCCACATACAAGTTTTGATGGAAATCACTTGCGAGGCCCAAAGAGCCGAGTGGGGGAGGGTATGGGAGGGGTCTCCCCTCCCATTGGTGGGGGTTTTAGGGGGCCTCACCCGAGAAAATTTTGAAAAAAAAATTAGCAATTTGGTGGCATCTGAAGCGTAGTTGAACTGAAATTAGAATGGATTAGGCTCGCATGATTCAGTCAGTGTCAGTAACGATAAGTATATATCTTTAAAAATATTCGAAAATTTCTTATGCTGTACTATTTTCTGATTTTCTGACTTTTTTCTGACATTTTCTGATGATACTGTTTTTCTGACATTTTCTGATGCTGTAATGTTTTTGAACGGCATGCAGAAGTCAACATGTTCAGGATTTTCAAAGGAAATGGGCGGATCAAAAAAAAGTTTTGAAAGGGCAGGGAGCCTATGGGGGATGTTTCGATGCAGCCGTAATTTAACGTAAAACCACGAAAAAATCAGCATTTTTTCTTCGTGGGACTTGACCCTCCTAACCATCACTCTAGATACGCGCTTGGTTGTTAATTTGTGGAAGGTAATGATAAATTTCCTTGACAAACAAGACTGAGATCACGGATGCCCCATTCCCTTCATCGTCCAGATAGAAAGGTATAATTATTCCGATTGGCAATTCGATTCTAAAAATAAAGAAAAACATGAATTTTTGACTCTTTGCAGAATTCATGGAGGTAGCCGGTCCAAATCTGGCCAAAACAGTTTTAATTGTTCATTTTAAAAAGACTGATCATGACCTCAAATTTAAAACGATCTTAAAAAAGTAAAAAATTGTCCATTTTAATTTATAGAAGGTTATATTGAATATTTGGCAAAGAAATATGTGTGTTTAATGACTTGCATAGGACTGTTATTCCCGATTCATCCCTCAGATGAAAACATGATTCAATGTAGGTTGTCTACGAAACGTGTACGCGTCCACGCACAGACGATGGGCATGGCAGCAATGCATTCTAATGATCCTTCCCGATGCATCCTTCCCGACTTTGTTATCTATCCCCGAGGAAAGTTTGGAAAATTTAATCAAATCAGCGGTTGCTGTGGTGTTTGAGGACTATTTCGGACTAATATTTTTTTAGGACACAAAAGTTTAATATGCTTCCATAGTTTCCAAAAGCATGTCATAAGTGCCCCTTCCTTGGGCACTGCCGGGGGGGGGGGGGGGGGGGGGGCACGTGCCCCCCCCCCCCCCCCCCCGGCTGAATCTGCCACTGTAGCGTTTCAACTATTCTCCATGACCGTCTAGGTACGTTAAGCTCAAGCTCACTGATGAGCAAATTGCAACAAGGACAGTGTTTTCTAAATTTCAAATAATGATCTTCTTTCGCTGTTGGTGACTTTCGGTGAAAATTGGATTAATTATTATGAGCCAGAGAACAAATCTCAGAGTCCAGGGTCTCTAAGTTGAATAAAGTTCAAGACACAGTCATTTTGTAGGCAAGATGATGGCCCATGGCAATCAAGGTGTTATTATGTTGAACTTTTTACACAAGAGAAGAAACTAACTGGGGATTACTATAAAAATTCGTTTAAAACTTCTAAAAGGTATCGGTATAATGAAACTGGTTTAATCGTCTCTTGAGATACGAATAATTCTAGTACGACTCGTCATACCCAAATGCATTTTGGTATGACGAGTCGTACTAGAATGATTCTGGAACGAAAAAGTATGCGTACAAATATTCCCAACAGAGAAAATGAAAGTAGACATGCCAAGCAAACTAATTTGAAACTTTGCTGCAAGTGAACGGAGATAGTCGGTTAAATGATGATTTAGATAAAATGCAATCTTGCCACACGCAATTCTAATCATGTTTAGTCAAAATAACATAGAATCTCTTTTTGAAACAAAGGAAAACATTCAAAACGAAGGCTATAGACGTAAATCAGGCAGTTGATAATCACCAAGTGCAAATGTACCATGGAGACGGTAGTAGATTATCTTTCTTACACAGATCGCATTGTGAATTTACCAATTGAAGATAATGTTTGGCTTGTTGAGGAGTTAGTTGATTCAGGTAAATGTTACTGCTGTTTACAATGAAACACACTGTCAGACAATGAAAAATTCCCATTCCAATGTGTGCTCCTAAGAATTAGCAAGGTTGTTCAAAATATGTCTAATCTCGAAGTCAGAGTGCAGGTTGACCATGTCAAGGTTACATCACACTAGTGTTGTGGCAATTATCGCCGACGATGTACTGTTTTAAATTTCCCGATTATCAAAATCATAATCAATTATCGTAATGGGAAGGTCATTGTCTGCACCATAACTAATCATTGTTTTGGTGTGATAAAATCCAATCCTAAATTGACAAAAGTGATTCCAGTAGTTTTTACCAGTCATATCGGCCCTTTTCCAGTATGGCCCCCAGTCATATCGGGCTTTTTACCGGTACCTTTAGACCCTAGACCATTCGGCCTTTGTTTCGGCTGGCCGTTATAATGCAAGGAAATAATTCCTACCTTTTTGGCTTTTGGCCCTAGACCTTTCGACCTAATAGACTGATTTTCCTAGTCCTCCCTTGTATACTGAGAATATATACATACATGTAATGCAATAGAACTTTATTCTTTATCTACCTACCTACCTATGTCTACCTATGTCTGTTCCAAAGGCAGGGATTCGTGCATCCCTCTGTATTTGGCTCGTCTTCTACATCATGAGTGATTTCACTTTTTCTGGTGTAGCAATAAAAGTCACATGTATAGTCAAATTTCATAGGGTGTTCATCCCACTGTTTATCAAGCCTACGTTCAAAGGACTTCACTGTCTCGGCACTTATCACATATTCGGTAAGATGATTCCATGATTATCATTGTTTATTGGCGAAACACCTTTTATTTTAGAAATAAAAACTAAATACAGAAAAAAATGTGTGTTGTGTGGGGGGGGGGGGGGGGTGTTAAATTCCAGCCTCTTTCCTCTACTGAAAAATCTAAGCTTAGTTTGTTCAGGTTGAAGAAAATGTGTTGCTTATTTTTCTTAGGAACAAATTAAATTGTATGACATGTAAAATTTTTTAAAATAGTAAGTAATTGTGTGCTAAAAAAAAGGTAAACCCATTAATTTTCATGTAGTTGTTTTACAGATTTTAAGAATTTCTATTTTGTTATTTGTCTTGTTTCTGCCAATTGTTTCATAGAAGATTTGTAAATAAATCATCATGATCATTGTAGCCAATTATTGAAACAAGGTTTTCCCAGGCCGAAATGACAAAAGGGAAATGGGCCAATATTTTTTAGCAGTATCTTATTTTATTTATTAACAATAAATTGAGGGCCGACATGGAAAAAGGCCGAAAGAAGAAAAGGCCGATATGACTTGGGGCCGAACTGGAAAAGGGCCGATATGACTGGCAACCATCCCAGTTAGTGAGTTACCTATCCAATAGGTTTATTTGACAGAATTGTTGCTAAGGACCAAAAAGAGTATCATGACCTTGAACCAGTATTCAACCTGAAAAATTTAGATTGATGGATAATTGTCCCAATGTGTATGTAGATTGCAAAACTTGAGTCAAGACGATAACTTCTTCCCCAAAAGCATGAATTTCATTATTTCACAAAATTATTGCTTAGTGAAAAATTTTTAAGAACCAGAAATAATTTTAAAAATTAAAAAAAAAAATTTAATTAAAAAAAAGATGAATAAATTAAAAAAAACCTGAAAAATATAGATTGATTGATCATTGTACAATGTACATGTAGATATGTACATGTAGATGTACTCTACATGAGTCAAGGCGATTATAACTTCTTCCTCAAAGCATGGATTTCATTATTTCACAGTCGTCATGATCTTCTGATCTCATTTTGTGTCACACTTATGCCCTTTGCCGTGTGGAGCTTGTAAAAAAGTTCCTTGCGAGGGGTTTGACAGTAAGTGTTCTAAATGTCTTCCCTGACATGGTCGCCATACATACGTAGCACTTTCTATATAGACATAACCTAAGACAGTGCATGTTTTGTAGATATTGTTTTCATTTTTGTGCATGAACATCAACGGCGGCTAGCCAACAGGGGATGCTTACTCCTCCTGGGCACCTGGTCCCATCTCTAGCTTGCTAGAGGTCCATCAATGCTCAATTTTGTGCACTATTGTGAGTGCTGTTGAGATTGTCGTCAGGCTCTTCTTTATTTCATTTTTAGGATCCGAGGCTTTGTCAAGGTCAAATATGAAAGTAGATTACATGGGTAAACCATGTTTGGGCCATAACTTATAAAAATCTTCCCCTCTGCATTGATTTCGAATATCTTAATAGAACTTGAGGATGTGAAATGACCTTGAACCAAAATAGTTGGTCAAAGGTCAAGGTCACATTTCTTTTTATGGGAAAAAAATCTTGCCATGTAATTTAGCTTGTAACTGTCTTTATGTATGATAATAATATCTAAAAGAATAGTTGCAAAGGATTGTCATGACCTCAACTCAAGATAAAAGGTTAAGATCTCAATGCATGTGGCGCACTGGCCTATTAAATCTTACCCAGGACAGAGCTTTTCACTGCCTACATGTATTGAGTCTTTGCGGAATACAGAGTTCTTTCCCCTTACAGACGGTATCTGACGTAAAACCATTATGACGATATGAAAATGGTATGGTAACGTTGATTTTATACTGTCGTTTCTCAGACTTTTAGGACTTTTTCCATAGAATTTGATGACATCATAATCAGTCTACATCAGATACTGTCTCAAATGGGAAGTAACTCTGGTTTTTGAAAATAGCAAATAGGGATTGGATGAATATTTCACAGAATTGTTGCTAAACATCCATTAATGCATCATGACTCTGATTCAAAATTTCAATGCCTGTATACTTTCTAAAAGAATTTTAAGATAAGATTTTCTTACTTAGTTACTGTAGTATTTGTTTGAAGCAAAGTGCTGTTTGGTTTTGAAAATGTATTACTTAACTGAAACAAGTGATTGGCATCTTTTAGACAGTATTCTTGGTTAAATTTAAGATTTTATACATATCTAAAATTACTTCATGTCATGTACGGCACTGAATGTTTATAAGCATATCTTATCTTGTCTCTATCAATATGTGGCACATGTACTCTATTACTGTCAGTTATTGAATATGACATTTTCCATTCTTTTAATAGAGTCCATTGACCATAACAAGAAGTTCATCAAGATAACAGACAAAAGCAGTCATACTATTGGCTCATCTCATTGTTACTGTGACAACTCCTTTGACTCTAAGAGATTGCAAGAATTCATTTGTAGCTGTGTTTTATGCCCAGCCTACCAAAAGCCTAGGAAACCCAAGTTTATTGTTCTGAAGGAAGCCTCTTTAAAGTGAGTTATCATTTACATAACTAACAGGAAAATTGAATATATCATATTGTCTTTAGTGACAAGTTAAATTGGTGAGCTCATTGATAAAAGTTTTAGCAAGGTCAGGCTTTAATTTGTTTTTGTACTTATTGAAGATGTTATAAATTGTGTGAACTATCAATTCACCAAATATTTGTGCAAATACTTAGATGAATGTTTTAAGACAATAGAAGAAAATATTCTATGTCATTGAAATATTAATTGTGTATGATGTGCGCCTCATGTAATTGGTTTTTATCAAAAAAGAATTGAAATTGAATTGAAATTGCAATTTTGTCCTACAATTAAACTAGAAGAGAGACACCCCCTTATATATTAAGATCCATTCCACTAGTTGTCTTAATGTGAATTTTGGATAAGATCTTGGGATGGAACTTAACAGCTTCACATCTTATGTCTTTTGGTATGTCTATAAATATTTTAAAGTCAAATACACTTATCAGGCTGTACAAGTAGGTTACTAGTTACAAACTCACTGCTCTTTGTTTGAAACCCACTGCATTCTCTCTATCATGTTGTATAAGATGTGCAATAGACTGTGGGTTACCAAGTTATACCATACAGTGTGTTCATGTTTGCTTTTGATTTCATGATATTGATATATAATGACATGCCTACATCAAACAAAGGATGATTTCTTATTTACATAGGTTTCAAGATTTGGACATGTCAGGCTATGGAATCAGAGTTTACAATCCAGGTATCCTTGTAATCGATACATCACATGACGGTGACATGTGGACAGAATGTCATTACTGTCACATCAGGGCTGAGCAGAAATTCTTTGAGTCATGGTAAGTTGGATTACATATTACTTTTTTATATTTCAGGTTTGTACAATGTATTACTTCTGTCAAGTCACCTCTCAATTGGTACCAAAATGCTTGACCTCCTGACCTTGACCTTGTAATTTGACTTACATTACAGTAGTAGCTATTGTACTGACAAAGTTATAAGGTACAGATGACACTCTCCTGTTTCATATACAGATCTTGCGTTATTTATGGTACATGTATTTTGCAAGTTAAACATGTTTTAAAATATTTCTTTAATTTTGATGTGTTGGTTTCAAGGTAGATTGATTCCCTGTGTTAAAGACTTATCTTTTAAGGACAGTGACAGTGACAGTAAATTATTGATATTCTGTCAAGTGGCATGATGATATCTGTAGAACAGGTATGATGTAATTTTGTCTAAACAAGTTGGAATTTCACATCTATCAATAAAGTTGCAAAAGAATATTATATATTATCGATTGCTGACATGTGCTGTGTAATGCAGAAAACTTGCTGACATATGCAGTGTGAACTTATTACCAGTATACCAGTATGTACTAAAATACATTCAGATAATTTTAACCTTCTGCAACTATTTAATTGGTCATGAAATTTATTGAATGAGCTATTATAGGTAATGCAAATTTAATGATTATTGTAAACCTATATAAGTCAATGGAAGTAGGTTTGATAGAGTTAGTAGAATGTACACAGTTAAGTGCAAAATATTGACAACCAGTTTTTTAAGGATAGGAAAATAAAGATCATCTGATTCACAGTACAAGGACACTTAATATGAGATCTTATTAATGTATTTTTGTAGGCTAACATGAATGCTGTGTCAACAAGCCACCAATAAAGGTGACGGCCCTGTAGGGTGCAGTATATAGATAATTAAAACACAGTTATTTTTCAGCCCTTCCTGTGAAGGAGTGTATTATTGCAGTCAGGAGTGTAAGGAGAGGGATTGGGATAACAAAGAGAACTCAATATACGCCCACAATGTGCTGTGTAGCAGCATTAAGATGTACATGCAGATAGAATCACAGCTGGCACATTCTCCTTTTCTTTTTATGCCAGGTATACATCATAAAGTGCAACATATTGTGCAAGTTTATGTCCCACAATCAGTCTGTAGCAACTAAAAACTTAAATTTGGGTCATAACTTTAATCATCTTTTGACATTTGTTTTCACAATTTCATGCCCCCACAGTACTGATTTTGTCTTAATTTATATTGACAAACTAAGAGCATGCTTCCTGCTTAATATAGTTAGTTCTGTTTTATGTTACATATAGATGTAGAGTTCTTTACTATTTGAAATACTGTAAGTAATATAATAAAAAAATTCAAGGGGCATATAGATTTTGTCTCTTTCATTACTCCATCTTTTTGTTGTGTCTGTCTGTGCACAAAATCTTTAACCATTGCCAAAACATTTGAAGTCTTTTGGTTGAATCATTAAGGCCAATACTCTTACTGATTCAGATCAAATACCATACAGTTTGTCAGAAGGTAACTACAGAGAGTTTCTGAGGCATTATGATGTTGAGGGAAAAGGCCTATGGAAATGGGAACTTCCAAATGAAACTACACCTACTAGTAAGCTTTTCATCCAACTTCTATCACACTGTAGCATGGTGATTATTTTCCAACCCATTCCCTCTCAGATAAGCCACACCTTCTTTGTGATCAATTTTCTGAATACCTGTGATTTTCTGAAAACTATTATAGCAACAAAACTTGCTGTTTGCTATCATTAGAATTCCCCTTGTAGCATGAACCAATCAGATTATCATTATGATTTGATTGGATTATGCATCTCGGGGAATTACTGGACAATATTCCAGGACCAGGTATGTGTTATATAATTTGTAATACCCCCTCTAGATTTGATAATTTCAATCAAATTATTTCATATACTACAACTTATCATTTGAAGTATCAGAGGAAAGTTTTAAATGTTCTCATTACAGACATGGGCTATGACAGAATGGAGGAAAGTTATATACTACCAGAAGAGTGTTTAATTTTAGAAACAGAGGTCACAGCAGAAGGATCACTCAAGGTCACAGACTGGGAAAGTTACTATAAATGCAGAAGATTTGACATGTCATCTCCTATTGCTCTCTTACTACACTGGCCTCTGACATTATGGTTTATCATACAACATTGTATCAAACAGGATTGTAGGTGAAATATTCTACTTTCTATTTTACTTATGTTTTGTCATATCTTGTTTACATAACCTGTTACTGATTTGAAAGGGAAATGAAAGGGATTTACATCACTTTGTTATTTTTGAAATGATGAATACAAATCCATTAAAATCAGATTCATTTTTTGTTAAAAAAACCATAAAGATTCATCCCCAAAGTAATAACAGTATTTAGCAATATATGTATAGTTTTACATGTTTTAGGTGTATAGGAAAAAGACACAATAAAAATACATATAATCACTTATAACTATTAAAATGACTTTAATTTATCAGATAATATTGTATGGAAGAAACCGGAAATAGATATCCATATTATTGGAGTGGAAAAAGAAGTGATGCTGATGTCAGTTTTTCAGGTTTGTTTTGTTAATGTGTTTGTTATTATTGAAAATATCATAAGCTTTTAAACACTATATGGAGAGAAAATGTACACAAGTAGCACTGAGGGGAAAAAATCAAGCATTAGAGCTGTAATCTTGACAGAGACTTTGAACTATTCTTTAACTAAATCATTTTTAGATCTGAACACCCAGATGAAATTTTATGCGATTAGATATTTTTTTCCTTGTAGGAATTGGGTAACCTCTTGCCTGAAAATCTGATCAATATAACAATGTATGGAAGAAACTTTCCAAAGAAACTGAATGGTGAAGCCAGAATGTTTGGTAACGTGTGTGTACAAGTCTGCAGGAAGCTTTACCATAAAGTAAATCAAACGTCGGAACCTGATCTTGTTATAGGTGAGTTGTGACGGTCTTTGGCAAAAGATTTATATGCAGTCAGTGCAACTTCTTAAGACAATGATGTAACTGATAGAAAAAATCAATGGAGCAGTGTATGAAAGTACAGATTATTAGATTTTTCAAGAATTACTTGTAATCTACATGCATGATAGAAAAATGAGAAATAACCATAGGTCTCCAATCCGTGTGACCACTTTTTTGAGAGTCATAAACTGAAGAGGAAACAAAACCAGGGAGAAAATCAAAACAAGTAAAAAAAAAAAACAAAGAAAAACAGTCCTCCTACAAAAGAGAGTGGGAGCAGGTGCTTGATGTGCACTTTTTCATTGCAATGTACAATCAACACCAACATTATTTGTGTTGGTATCTGTTTATGGTGGAGAAAAAGTAAAAAAATTCGTTTGTGAAATGTTTGCAAAATACTCATTTGCAAGGAAACTTTGTAAAGATTTTTTCTTTATTTTTATCTAAATTCTATTCTGCCAATGATTATTACCAATATTTGAAATATAAGACCAAGAAACCTCATATACTATCATGCACTTTTATATCTCATTTTTGTCTAATGTATGCCTGTACATATTGCGATGAGACTATTATTTATAATATTCTATGATGTTTCAGGTTTTAATGCAGGGATAGCAGCATACTCATCATGGCTCGATACACTCAAGAAGATTCAGGTATGTCTGATATAAGAACTATAACTCTTTCTTCATCTGTCATCTCTTTGAGTTGTCCATCTTTAACCAACAAGGAAGAGTCAACAACATTTCTAATTGTAGAATTATTTTGTGCTATAGCTTGTAGAGTGATTCTTATCAAAACTTAAAATTTTTTCAAAATGACCTATGTCTATATTCTAACATATTGCATAATGTCTATTTACAGACTATGAAATGCCCAGCATACTTCACTGATTGTTGCCAATTGACAATAGACATTTCAAAGCAGATTGTGGTAGACAGTCTCAACATTTACTTCTCAGACTGTAAAATAAATCCTTTTAGAAGTCCATTGAGGAAGTCATCACCTGATGATAGACTTCCTAGATACAGTAATGCATTTGTGTTCCACATGCTTCAGCTGAATGTTCAAACTGGTATAACCTAAAATTAAAGAAGTGTTTTCAATTGTGCTTAATTGTTCTTAACAATAAAAATCTTAAAGGTTGTATTGGTTGTTGTGTACTTTTCATGTGAAGATGTTAAAATGATACATGTATATATAATATTACACCTCAGCGGAGGATCAGATGGGAGCAGTTGTTTTACCCTCAGGCTGGGTGTTGTGTGTATTTTGGAATTGCTCAATTGTCCAGGTTTGAGAGAAGTGTACATCATACCATACATATCTAAATTGAAGTTTCATATGAGGATTCCAATATACATCAGGCTGTTTCTGACTCATCTGAGTTAGAGGCTCAAAAGTCCTACCTGCTAACATCTGTTTGTATGTTGTCCCTCTGGCTCTATGAGCTTTTCTTACATTTTAACTTCTCCACTGCAAGTGAAATGCTACTTTGCTAGATTGTACAAGAAGTATTTATTTTTAGATAAAATCTAAAAATGGTATGATCGCTGAGCAGTATAAGTCCCCTACCGGCATAAATTTATATCTTGCATCGCTGCCTAGAACTCTTCAAATTAACATGAACTAAAATTTAATGTCAGTGCAGCTCACTTCAGAAATAAGAAAATGGAGGTTTTATGTCCTTTAGCGACTTTCTGTAACTATCCAAGGCCAAGCTATCTAGCAAACTCTATGTTTTGCAGAAAAAGTCCAGAAAACTGAATATTTTTTTTTATCAAGGGGCATAAATCCTCAAAAAAGGTCATGCATAACCCAATGTCACACTTACTCTGTAACTATCCAGGACCAAGGTATGTGTCAAATTTCACCACAATATCATATTTGTTGCAGAACAAAGGTTCGGAAAATTGAATTTTGCAAGTCATCAAGGGGCGTAACTCCTTGAAAAGTTGTTCAAGCGTGCCAAAAGTCAAACTTGCTCTGTAACTTTCCAAGACCAAGCTGTGTATTAAATTTCACTTGAATATAAGAAAGGAGGGGATCTCAAACAAAACTCGGTTGCAGCACAAACAGCAACACACCAAACATTCTGAGTGAAAACAGAGAAGACACATACAGCAAGAGACGAGGAACAGCAAACGAGACATCAAACATCGAACACAAAAGACAACACATAAAAGAACGAGACCCATGGGCAATCGGTGCCGACTTAGGACGGCCATCAGCCATGTTAGTAACAGATGGTGTGGTTTTCCTGGATTACGTGCGCATAACCCTATATCTATATGAGAATATCTACATGTATACGTTGCAGAAATAGTCCAGAAAACTGACAAAAACTGAATTTTGCTAGTCATCAAGGGGCAAAACTCCTCGAAAATAGGTCAAGCGTGATGAAAATCAAACTTGCTCTGTAACTATCCAAGACCAAGCTGTGTATCAAATTTCACCTGGATATCTCGATCCGTTGTGGAAAAAGTCCGGAAAACTGAAAAACTGATTTTTTGCAAGTCATTAAGGGGCATTAAACATCTCGAAAAATAAGTCAAACGTGACGAAAGTCGAACTTCTTCTGTAACTATTCAAGACCAAGCTGTGTATCAAATTTAATCTGAATATCTCCATCTGTTGCGGAAAAAAGCTCGGAAAACTGACAATCGGACGGACAGACAAAAGACCGAGAGGAAACTAAGAGTCCCCTTCGGCGTTGCCGGTAGGGGACTAACAAGCATTACTAACATTTACATTTTTTCTAATAATCGGTTGCATGCACATTGCACATTTTGCCTGCAGCGTCAAATGTATTTTGATGTTGGTAAATTGTCCCTACGTGCAAAACTTGAACGTAACGTCAGAGTAGCAACCCAAGTTATTAGAATATAATTCTAGTCGGATTATTGGCGTTTAATATGGGGAAACTACTAGTAATCTAAGCCCAGGATAGTGTCTTACAGATAGCGAATAATTCAGATCCTCTGCAAGAAAGGAAGGGGGGGGGGGGGGGAGGTTCCTCCAACAGGACTTAGTTGCAGCACCAATTTTTTTTAAATCAAAGAATAAATACTGCGGTCTGTACTTGCTTAAGGATTTCCTTGTCCCCAGCAAATGAATCATGGATAAGGGCAAAAAATTGAAGGAAGCTTGTGTTGTGCAGTAGATATGGCCAGCAAGGACTAAAATTGGCGAAACATTCTCAACTGCAGCGTGGTAATTCATCTAGCCATGCAGGAAGCAAGCAGTCTTTATACCCCTACCTTGTTACATGTAGCACTACCTGGTTTGATTATGCGTCTGTGCATAAACTTACTGTTGAATTATTGAATTGGATGTCGTTTCTAACCTGTTTTTTTGGTAAATAAGGTTAACTGATATTCAAAAATTAATCTGCTTTTATCTACAAGGGAATTTAATTGTGTCACTAATAAACTGTCCATCCTCCACTCTAATGATCACTTGCAAGCTGCTTTGGTTTAATAGCCAACCTTTACTTAAATCGAAACTTCATCGAAAATACGTCAGAATGTATCAAACGCCTTTTATACATTTAATATGATCCGCATGTCACCAGACGGACTCTAATGGTACTTGATCAATCTACAGCATTGCACTAGCGCATTCTTTGGACTTGTACTCTGACTTAATATGACGATGGGACTCTATGACGGGCCCTGTCCAAAATAGAGAAGACAGAACCCTGACAACCTGTCCTCTCTGAATGTCTGTCGGACTCCTCGGGTGATAACATGCAAGAACTCGCTACAGCCGACATAGCACAAACTATTTCGTAAGCCCTTTGTTTTCATATCCATTTACATGATTATTCATTATTTGTGTTGCTTGGACCCCTGCGTTCTACTGTTTTGTTTGTATGGTCACCTTAAGTGAAGATGTTTTATTTTATACTACAATTGTGCATTCTTCAAGACCTTTGGGTAACCAGAAAAGTGGGAGGGTTGTGTGAACATTGTGCGGATAACCACACCATTTGCTACTTACGTAGCAGATGGTCGTCCTAAGTCGGCACCGATTGCCAATTGTTCTTGTTTGTTTATGTGTGGTCTTTCGTGTTTGTTGTTTTGATGTCGTATTTGTAGTTCCTTGTCCATTTTGTGTCTCTTGCTGTGTATGTCTTCTCTTTGTTAGGGGTGTTTGACGTTTTGCTGTTGGTGCCGAAACAGGGTCTTGTTTGAGATTCCCTGCTTTCCGTCACGTTATGTCTTCAAATTCATAGCATCATTTAAGAACGGATAAATTTGCAGCAAGGACCAGGCATGCACGTTTCGGATACTTGACCCTCGCCAGTGATTCACAATCCAAACAATGAAATATATGGCCAAAGACTAGTTGTGCAAGTTACAAAAAAAATACCGAAAATCATTTAAATCCTTTCACCATGCAAAGAAATCGAAACAGACAGAAACACCAAACATTAATACATGTAACACATAAGAGGAAGGAGACCAATGTGCACCCGGAGCCGACTTTGGAAGGTAATCTGCTATGAGCAAATGGTTTGGTTATCCGGATTAATTTCGCACAAACCTCCCGCATACCCGGGTACACAATGGTCTCCAAATACGCACAATTGTTATATAAACGTAAAACTTCTCACTATAAGATGACATCACAAACGAGCTATTTATCTATTTCTTTTTTGTTCAAAAATGGAATGATGAACATGTTTTGAGAGTAAAGCCCACATGAAAGGTAGGGTTTGTCTGAATATATAAAGCGCTGAGAGGGAATCTTTCATAACAGCAAAAGAAGATAATTTATTTACAATCATAACAATGCCATTGTATGGGATACCCTAAAATGGTTTTCTCCCGAGCAACGATGTTTTTCAGTGCTGACGTCTGAAATGATATTTAGAAATCGATATCACCTTAACATGGTTTTCATATCAATCATGTAAAAAAGCTGGGCATGATATAAAGAGGGATAATTCCTCACTTACAAGGACGCATTTTCCGTATATCTCAAGTTTTGCATCGCCAATAAGATTGGATTTCCTCTTTCTGCGTGTTCGACTTGAAGCTTTACAACGTTTGCCGGTAAAATTTCCGTAGAACATTGTAGGTCTGCGCTGTGTTTTATCAGTGATAAAAGCCATCTCGAGGCTTACGAACATCCTTTTATTTATATGCATGAAAATAAGTGAAGTGCTAGAAATTTTTGAAGAAGACACATTGTAATGAAAATATAATTCAACGCTCATAATTCGATACTGAAATTCATTCAAATGAACGTACTGCATTTAAGAGGATGCTGACCGAGTTCGATTTTGTATTTTTGTAAAAATAAATACTTTTTAGTGCAATATTGTGTAAATCAGTGCTTAAACCATTCCATTATGAATAAGAGAAAACCTTTCCCTTCCTCCTAGGACATCGGAGGACCTCGTACCAAAACTTACCGTTGACTTGAATAGGTTGCTTGTATCTTCTGCATAGCATATACTATAGGGTATGACCAACCATACACGTTGTTATAAGTTAAATTCGTATTTTTACTTCAGTTCTTCTTTTTAACAGTTTGTTATTTACACAATTCTGGGTGACTCGTAGGCTCCAAAAAGCTTGACATTACATTAAACATAAGAATTTGTAATTCGAATTTCTTTCCGATGGTCCGTCATTCAGGGTATCCACTATCTGCATATAGTAATGAAAAGAAAGTGTTTGATTAATTTACATGCAATCGCAATATTGAACAAACCTGAATTCATAGAGGCAAGAAAGGAGCGGATCTCCAACATGGAATTCATTGAACATGGAAGCAAGAAAGGAAGGGATCTTCAACATGGAAGCAAGAAATGAAGGGATCTCTAACATGGAAGCAAGAAATGAAGGGATCTTTAACAAGACTCGGTTGCGTCATCCACAGCAAAACATCAAAACTTCCCACGTGGAAACAGAGAAGACATAACCCGCTAGAGTCACAAAAGGGACAAAGAACATCAAATAATACATCAAAACTACAAACACAAAAGACCAGACATATAAACCAACGAGACCAATGGGCAATCGGTGCCGAATTAGGACGGCCATCTGACATGCTCGTATCAAATGGTGTTGTTATCCGGATTACGTGCACACAACCTATTTTCCAAACAACAAAACACAGGAGGCGCAAGCAACAGTACACATTTGTTAATTGATATATAAGGTACTTTATCACCTGTCTCTAAAGAAAAAAAAAAACAAAACCATATTGTAAAGAATATAATCAATGTCCATATTAAGATCTTATGAAATGAAATAAAAAAAGTAAAAAAGATGGACAAAAATTCAAACGGAAAAGTCAAGGTATGAAAAAATAGTTTAAAAGTCTTGGAATATGTCGAATGATAAGGAGGTTCATGAAATCATGTTACATCACTGTTAAGAATTTAATATTCGAAACACGTGTCTGGTGCAGAAAAAAAAGATTGGTTTGGAATTTTCTTCATGAAGGTATAGAGTTGGAACTCTTCCGTATTATGCAAAGAGTTGTCTAAATTAAGCTCTAGCTAGAGGATAACGGCTACTGGTCGTTAAGCAGAGAAAGGTCACAACTCACGATGATAAAGGCCCAAGTAGTGGATATCAAAATGATGGATTGTAGAAAGGCGAAGTCTAAAAAAGACAAAAATGTTTGTCTAATAGCAAGCAAAGGAAAGAGGTAGTCAGTTTTAAAGTTTACAAAATTTAGCTTTGTGAACGAAGAATTTGGGTCAGTCTAGAAAGACTGTGAATGAAGATCCACCAGTAGCGATACCAAACCAGTGGTAATTAAATGTTCTATGGAAAGGATAGGTGTGTCAAATGTGCATTCGAACAGACAATAGCATATCGAAACCGAAACAACGGAAATTAATATAATTTAATTTCAGTTTTTAATTTTGTGCAAGTGCAATTGTTCAGCAAGCGGGATTTGATCGAGCTGAGTCCAAGTGTTCAGATGATTATGTCCAGTAAATTCCCACATGTGACGGGGTTACTGGTCCTTGGTTTAATGAGAATAGAACAATATCAGTAAGAAGTGAAGCACATTTGGGTCAGTTTTGCGACCACACAATATTTCAAACAATTGCTGAGAACCATTCCTCCAAACAAAATACGTCACTGATAAGAAAACTCATAATTTTCTTCCTCTGTGTATTTTAGTAGGATTATATTTATATATATTTCAAAATGTAATTCCAATCCTAAGTTAGTATTGCTGCTTTAGGACTGCAACTGGATATCATTTGTCCAGTTTCTCATTGTCTTTGTACTAACTTGAGGCACTAGTATATATACTATTCGCTACAATTGGTTAAATGTTGAACGTCTTCAAATTCATTAGCATCATTTAAAAGCAGATAAATTTACAGCATGAACCAGACAATTGCACGTTTCGGGTATTTAACCGCCGTCAGTGATCCTCAATCAAAACAATGAAATCTGGCCAAAAGCTGGAAAATTATGCCCAAAATATACCGAAAGACGTAAATGTTCTGTTGATGCAGGTCAGAAAAAACCGACGGAAACTGCATCAATGCGCTAAAAGCCATCTATGGACAGAGTTGTTCCTTAGTTTAAGATGATATTAAACTAAAGTTAAGTAATCGAAAATTCAAATACATGTAGTATATTTCAGCGCAGAAAATAGGGGGAAATGATAAACGATATTTGTGAGGACTTGCAGTCCGCCAACAGTGATATACCAACGCTGTGGTAGAACATCTCTTATCAAAAACATCATCACCATAGCACCATATGCTCAATGTTACGAACAATGTATCACCAGGGATACTCGAAATAAAGAGAAAGGTGTAAAGTGTGAAACATAGAGCTACATGTATATGTATCAAGGAGATATTCCTTACTTTTAAAATTTTAAGAGACGGAACTTTTGATAAATGTATATATATTTCGATTCAGTCCAGCGATATTGTAAAGCTGTATTTTCGTGAATTTACAAAATCTACTAGCAGCGATACCGATCTAGCAGTGGATTTTCTATAAACCGTTTGCATGTTTCAACCATAAACGTATAAGTTGTGACAGAAGATACCCGAATAAGGAATTATTATAGGGCAAAGAACAGAGCTATTCATAAGGGATATACTTCTACATCTTAATTTAGGAAAAACAAACCTACCAAATGTAGTTGCAGGAAATCAAATACGTATGGGTAAATACAATGTATATATACCAGTGCCTCAAGTTAGTACAGAAACACCATGAAACTAAGGCGCCCGATTCACTATATAACAGTCCATATGCAGCGATACCAACATGTATATTCTGATTCTAGTTAAAAAATATAAAGAGGAAGACGTATACAAATTTAAAAACATTTATTTTGAATGTTTGGAAGAATGGTTTCAGCAAACTGTGTGAATTCCATTATGACCCAAATGTACTTCATTTCTTACTGATATTTTTCTATACCCATATAAAGCCGAGTTTGTGCAGTCCTTGATTACATACAGATCTTACATACAGATACATTGATGACGTACCCTCGATTGATAATTATCAACATTCTGCAGATTACTGTAGCATAATTACATTCTTTTCATCATTTTGCCTGACATAGCTCTGTATTGGCTCTTTTGAGATCATGTATTACTTTACTATTTTGAAAACTTGTCATTTCATCCTAAAATATCATAGAATTTAAGGAAAAATTAACATCTTGGCACCTTCCCTCCTATGCCTTTAGGTCACTTATTTTATTTCATTATGCTTCTGAGTCGACCCTACAGGAAATTTGGAGCGGCACACTCTTTACAAAATAGATGAACTAAATTCAGAAATCAAACTAGAGGGCGCTAATGAAATAAATTAGACTAGTCTGAAAGTTTGGCTAGAGGTACCAATGATGATGAGGATTTGTGTCTGGTGCATTCAATTGGGATTGGAATGTTGCTCAAGAAGGGTACGAATTGAAACACTTAACTTTCTTAATATCTTCGTATTCGGCATTAACTCTGCTTCACATTTAAACCTCATATTATCTTTTGACGATAGTAAAAATCTAAATGATTCAATACATTAAAAGTAACACTGCAAATTCCCTATTCATAAGAAGTATTCATATACTATTCTACAACAAGCTGAAATTGCAAGGAGTATGTTCTTAGGGCAATACTACTTATGGAGAAAATACCTGACGAGGAGTAATTCGTGAGTGACTTGACTTCATAACTGTTTAAGTGTACATGTATTTTTTTTTTTTAATACAATGAAAATCACATCTGTTTAACTCTTTGTTAACAATAACAAAAGATAATATACTTTAGAATCACCCAAAAGACATTCATCGTTATTTGCTATTTTCAGCATGGCTAAGGCTAATGGCTCTACTAGCACACAGGAGGAAACTCTCGGGACTATGCAGGGTATTTGACCTCATCTTCATTTGCGATTCACTTTTATTAGTTCCTTTGTAAAATATTCTGGTTGCCTATTAAAAGTTTTGTTTGCGTTTGACTTTGACTCACTTATGTCAAGTAAAAGAATGGAGGGGATCTTCAACAACACTCGGTTGCAGCAACCACAGCAAAACCCCAAAACACACAGTGCAAAAACACAGAACAGACACTAACAAAAAGAGATGCAAAAGGGACAATGAAAACCAACTCACACCATAGAAACGTGAAACACAAAATACCACACATAAAGCAAGAAGTCCAATGGGCAACCGGTGCCGACTTAGGACTGACATCTGCCATACAAGTAGCAGACGGTGTAGTGATCCGGATTACGTGCGTATAACCCTCCCATTTTTCGATTACTAAGAGGTCCTTTTGTTTCAATATATATGCTCATCTCAACAAATGATGTATTACATTTAGAAATTGAGCTTGAATATATCCATTTATAGTTTTGCAAATCTTAATTAAAAATGTGAAGCCCTTTGTGTTGAGTCTTGTGATGTCGTCTTTGGTCTTCCTAGTCCCTTTGTTGTGTCTTGTTGTGTTTATCCTGTCTGTTTTTTTTTTAACATTTTTGTGTTTCAGTGTTTTGCCATGGGTGCTTAAAGCAATTGGAGATCCCCTCCTTACTTTTAAGTGAAAAGGCTTTATAAAGGATATATTATTAGTTATACAGTGTTTTACAGGGGGGATACAGAAATATATTGGGTCGATGAAAAAAGTTGTATTGGGCGAGGCGAAGCCGAGCCCAATACAACTTTTTTCATCGACCCAATATATTTTTGTATCCCCCCTGTAAAACACTGTATAACGAATTTATCCCACCGATGGCTTTTGGTTTGTGTATGTTACGTCAACATATTTTAAAGCATCTCAGTGACGTCAAAAGCGTAAAGCGTCTGTGTAGAAGCAGGATATTAAAATGATATCCTGTCAGTAACATAATACAACATAATATTAGGTTCTTCTCGACCAATCAGATTGCAAGAAATTTGCCAGAGGTGGGATAAATCTTTATAGGTTTATTTACCGGCCTTTCCGTAAGCCTCTTAAAATGACGTCATTTTATTAATACATTCTGAAAAGTAACAAAAGTATTATTGTGAGGTCAATATAAACATCAAAGAAGTACCAATCATTTGTACAGTCTTAAAGTCGAGAAGGTGAGACAAAAGCATTTAATTTAGAATTTCCAATGGAAAAAAAAAAAAGAATTTCCAATGGAACAGTTGCAAACCCGGACTGAACAACATTCCGAAGTAAGAACAGGTGTCCGGGGAGAGTCAGCGTCTCTTGCCTGAATGCAACAACCGTCGCAACAGCTCCATGAAAAATTGTCTAATTTGGTGATTGTCTCAATGAACACATTGATTTACATATTAGGTAAAGACGTCTTGTTTGGTGATGATGACAGCCATTCAATCGCAATCCAGAATGTCAAAAATTACTCTGGAAAAAAGGATCTGTTATGCTTTTTGAATAAGATTCCGTAGCGACCAAAGAACTTCCTCAATGATGATTTTAGCAGTTATGTAATATAACTCTGAACAAGTAGTTTACTTAGAGTCGTCTGGCTCTAACGATGAAATTGTCATATAAGAGCTTTACCAATAAGAAACGAACTTCATACATACGAAACCTGACAAAAAGTTAAAACGCGAGGGAGTTATTGTCTACATTCATATAATATCCAATTGAGTGTGCTAGAATTCTTTAATCGAGGAGTTTTGGTTGTCTCTTGTTTTACTGAAAATAATACTGAATCGTATTTTTTAAAAATAGATTGATGCTTATTTTTTATAGCGAGTTACGCTGGATTTCGTATGAACGAACCTCGTTGTGGCTCAACCGTTTGTTATTGGTACAGCCTTCACTTTTTTTATAGAAAATCCAAAGGTCACAACATCAGAAAAGATGTTACATGTATAAATACTCTTCGGCATCATTCATATACAATTTAGACAAACAATGTTTATAATTGAACATGTACTAGATCTAGGAACATACTGATAATGATGAAATAGAAAAATAATGTAAGAAGTTTTTGCTGAACTTAAATCATGAAGTCAAACATGATATACATACATATTGGTGTACAAAAAAGTCCAGTTCGCGGAAATTTCCTTGACATGCAAACTTACATGCATTTTATTCATCCTTTTCAATCATAGAATGTCTAAAATTGTCCACCAATCAATCTTCATGATGTAATAATACACCTTAATGGAACATATCCATGACTTGAGTGCTTTATGGGGAGATGCTTTCTTAGAATCATTTGAATTTTGATCTTTTGGGACTCTAAATTTAAGAAATATGAATTATCCAGACAATATCTAAATTGTTAAATTGACGAACGTCATAATAATAAAAATGATAAAACATGGTCGAAAAAACGTTTTAATGTCCACGGTTGATTGGTTTCCACTGTGATTTTTTCCATATGAATAAACATAAGAGTTTCAAAGCAATTTAATTCAATTCATTCGTTAGCCGAAGGCTCGTATACTAGTAATAGACATATACATACCAAAAATATAAGGTAAATATAAGCAATTAAATATATCAATTCAGTAAAATCGTAGAAATGATAACAAGTGGTAAACAACATATAAACATGTAGAAGGGGTACATGTACAATGGTGTAAAACTTTTGCCAAATTCCCATTTCTGCATTTGAGAAATAAATATCTTTAAACTAAAAAAAAAAAAAAGAAAGGAAGAAAAAAAAAACATTTATACATGTAAGTTAAAATAATTAAATATCAATTAAAATGGTATATTTGTGGTACATAAAATGAAAGATCTTCCAGTATTCAAAATGTTCAAAATACATGAAATGATAAAGTTATTGTCCCGGACAGACGGACCATGTGATGTCGAAATTTCGATTTATTTTTTTCATAATTTCTTATGTATAACAAGACATCGTCCCTATTATGTACCTTTAATGCTCATTTGAGTAGATACCATGTTCTCTTAAATTGTTGCTTTTGGTTGGAATTGCTCTGATATGTCATGACCAAGCAAAGAAATCGCGTTATATTCTGGAGTACATGTATAGAGGATTTTTTGTGTGTTTCTTACGGTACATATCTATTTATGAGGGGATTGAAATAAGATAACGAATTATCACATGAAGTACACCATATATTATAACAACAACAACGTCAAAATGATACAAAAACAAAGGATTCCACTTCATTTCGTGCAATGAATGTGCCAACATCACCGTATCTATGTAAATTCGTTATCAATTTTGAGCTTTTTGTTCCATGACAATGATTCGAAGTGTAATACAGCATGTGCTATTACTAAAAAATTCTAAAAAATCGGTAGCGCAATCAAATAAAAAAAAAAGTTGTTTATGTGATAAAAGTTATTAATTTCATGTTTTATTATTTCATGTATAATTGTCAAACCCTTTGATGACAAAAACTTGTTTGAGTCCTTACTTGATATTTGTAGCAGATTTAAATACTATTATTTTTAAAAAATACTAAAATTACATCCAATTAAAGAACACAAACTTCAACCTAAAAATAGAAAAGTGCATTCTACTCTGCAGAACTTCAAAATATTTTTTTTTTCAAAACATTGAATGAGAGTTATCTTTCCATACATCATACATATGACCAGCTACTAACTAAGGGACTAACCACTCAGAATCCAATTTACTTAAAATTGCATCGTTGACTTTGAACATTGAGGTATGAGGCGATAACAACATCATATATGCCCTAGTTACCGAGCTACAGCAATGCATTTTCTTAGAAACAACCATCTGAAAGACTGAGTCAGAGTCCGCTTAAAGGCGTGTTTTGATTGGAGAACGTCCTGTAGGGAGGGGCCGTTATTTTAAATGTGACGGAAGATGTGATTGGCTATCTATTATATTTTCTTTTGGTGCATTGTTTGAATATGATACATATAAGTAAAAAAAGTGCAATTACAATGTCGATGCTCGAATGTTTTCTTACTTCCGATCCGCTAAAGGGGATATTGGCGGTAAATTTTGAAAAAAAAAACTCTCTGCGGGGTACATGTGCCTTGTGACGCAAATAGCGCGAAAAAGAGTAGGCCATGCTATATATCTTTATTTTCTTTAAAGCTTGAAATCGGTATATAACTTGCACGGCCAGCAATGTTTGTATAGACGCGATAAAGCATTCTGTTAATATTACGGCCTATGGAAAATGATTTAGTGGACGCTGACCAATGAATCTGAACGTGGGTCTCAGAAGATATTATATACCATGATTTCAAATTTTCTTACATATTCACTGATGCGTTCATTACTCATCAGGTATCATAGGTGCAAATCAAGTCGCCGATGGTCTATCTGGAATAGACCATCCTTAACGATAGTTAACAGCAAAGAGACGCACATGTTACATCCTGCATAAAAACAATATCTGATTTACACCTCATTATTGATCTGTAACACATTCCATGGTGTTATCTGAGAACAGTGCCCTCCTGTTTGACATCCGTAATTATTTAGACAACTACATATCGATTGGACCATTTTCCTTGGCAACAAATGGCGACAAAATGAATTTTCTGTCACCTTGCATTCCATTGGCGGTGCAAAACCATTCTTTAAATGGTCAATGTTATAGAATCAAGGAGATAATTCCCTTGATTAATGAATACATTGAACATTTGATAAAATTATTTAGATTTACATCGCAATATTTCGCTATATGTGTAAGTATAGACATTAATCAACTGCTGTTAATTATCTCTCCGGTAATGCTGGAAAATAGGTGTTTTATCTAGAGGTACATGAATATCGACAGATAAGAAAACAACTAGGAGAATCTGTGTAAATTGCTTTCTCGATAAATACCTTTCATTTCTAAAAATGATAACACGTATATTCATTATTCAGCATTAAAACTGCTTCGATCGTTTAGATAATAAATCAATGAATTTTATGACAGTGATTACCAACATATATCATAATGAAATCGCCTACTCTTTAATAAATCTACCGTTATGGGCATAACAAAGATCCTTGATGAATAAAAGATAATTATGATAATATATCGTTTTAGGATACGAACGGTTGAAATACAGGTATATTGGCAAAGTATATTGATAGTTTGTCCGATTTAACTTTAAATTTGCTTATGAAATAATGAATAAATTAGTAATATGTTTTCCAAAATTAGCATGTGTTTTATGCGAATGATCAAACTGACACGTGTGGCCTTCTTCTTCTCATTTTATGGACTTAAAATAGGTAATACTTTTAATGTTTTCTGCCGAGTAACTTTGAATTCTCCTGAATATTGCAAGTACAAGGTATAAATTTATGAATTCGTTTCAGTGAGATAAATAACATTATAACAATTTCAAAGAGATCAAAGTTAAGCTTACATCTAAACTTGCCAAGGCCACGAATTCTTGAAGTCACAAACAAAGGTCACAACAGTGTGTTTATCCCTCATCTTTATACCCTGTTTTATATTTTCTAGTCCCAATGTTGTATCTACTACTTTTTCATACGAAGAACTATACATCATCGGATCTGAATCTGAAATTTTAAAAGTACCTGGACAGAATTCATAACGCACTGGGTTCGAATCCCTCACAAGACACATTGCACGGCAAGCCCGCCCACATGAATCGTAGGCCGTAAGTAACACATGCGAGTCCTCTTTAGGCGCAGGCTTCTTGACACCGACGTACGAAGTGACCGATGTGATGGGCTGTCGTTCGTCTATCTTTGTATAGTCCTTATATCTACCGAGGTAATTCAGTCCGTCTGACTGTACGTACAACTTCGCAGCCCCAGAAGGAGAGATGAAGCACGAGGTCTCGTTATCCATATGCTCCTTCAAACCCTGCTGCAGTCCCTCCTTGAAGGATGCTCTATGTTCGTCCTTATTTAAAATAAACATTACATCCTGAGAAGATTTCGGTTTTTCATAAATGATAGTAACAGGAAAGAATACCCAGAGCTTTACATCGCTGTTGTTATTAATCATGAAGGTATTCTGGTAAGGCTTGTCAATACTTGATTCGACGGCTGGGCTTCCTTCTTCAGTAGTATCTCCTTGTGTGTCTTTTACCATATCGGTGCTGAGGTTTTCTCCGACACTTCTTTTACCCCTATGACCGAAAGGGATTCGGTTAAATGACCTCCAGATTGATCTAGGCCTAGAAGGATTAAGATGAAATCTTCGGAAAGGTGATGGCAATGTCGGTCGTGTTTGAACTGGAAAACGATTGAACCCGTGTCCATACGGTTCGATGTTCCTAGCTCTACCAGAAATCATGGGCCTTCTTCGCACCCCTCTACGCATTGCTCTGATGAAGAAAAGAAGAAACATAACTAATTACTATATCAATAAGCTCTATAATACGATTTTATCTTAATATAAGAAACTTCTTCGATGCTTATTCATTATAAGAACATTTGCCCAACATATACTGACCTTGGTAAGCAGATACCTCTTTGTGAATGGCAATATAAATAACGACTGTTACCACAGGATGGACAGCGAGGTCGTGGACCATACCTGACCATATTGTCATAGCGATCGGAGTATCCATCTATATGCCTCACTCGACCTGAAAATGGATGTATTTGTTGATAACTTCTTTTTTCTGGGTAAGAACATACTTATAAAACATCAATTGTTCAAGACTGTAGAAGGCTTTACTTCACATCTTTGGCAATTAAAGTACTCGTTTACCAATAGTAAACATACATTTAAAACATTAACTGACTTACATATGTATAAATGGAAGAAACCAATGACCTTATTAAGGATAAACTTAAATAGTCAAGATCTTTGGACGAACACACAGCCCTTTAACATTGAAGAGCATAAACTGAAAGGTTGCAAAAGTCACAGCATCTGAATTGTCATATATAATATGGATAATTTTGAGTTAATACCAAATTTATTTTGACTATATAATTTTTAAACAAATTAGACGTCTTTCGCACTGAATTCGGTTATCTTTGTCGCATAAAAATTGTCCATTTGCAGAAGAATCAGAAAACCTAGTTTTTCTTCTTGATCATGTTCAACGTCTTCAAATTCAATAGCATCATTAACAGGTAAATTTGCAGCATGGATCAGACATGCACGTTTCGGGTCATTGATCCTCAATCTAAACAATGTAATATGGTCAAAGAGTGTGAAAGTTATTGTGTCCAAAATGTACCGAAAGACGTACATGGAGCAGGATTGGTAGGATATGATTCTACATTACCCACGTTTTGGAAATTTCAAGAAATTTTGATAACAGAAATTTTCAAATGCGTTGAAGAGACGATCAACCGAAGTTGATCGAACTTGGCTACATGTGCACTCGGGGACTCCTGATCCACCCGCAGTGACACTGTGTGTCGAAGTGCACCCGACCAATTGAATATAACACCTGTAATTCATTGACTTAATAATATCTAATAGAAAAAAAGATTCGGACTTATTACAACTCAACATCTTAAGAACGAACTTTTTGACCAAAAAGAAATTTTTCAGAGTTTGGATATTGGTTAATCCCCAATAGTGGCAGTTAAAGCCAAATACGTTTTAGTACTTACTGAAATCTTTTGAGTAAAAGTAGATATATGAACTAAAGTGACTATTTGACGAAGGATAGAA
This sequence comes from Pinctada fucata, assembly GCA_028142955.1. Lineage (NCBI taxonomy): Eukaryota > Metazoa > Mollusca > Bivalvia > Pterioida > Pteriidae > Pinctada > Pinctada fucata. The sequence continues at coordinate 73,576,610 of AP027104.1, read as the reverse complement.
ACAGAAAAAAGAATTGTGTAACTAAACATATTGGAGGGATGATTGGAGGATATCAACGTCTGGTTTTGAAGCAACACTAGTATTCAGCGACTTCCAGTTTGCATCAGATGAAATGTCGAATTGTCCAACCAGTTTTTCCTTTTCTATGTCACCCATAACCTTTATGTCCATAAGATTCGTCGCAAATTCTTTATTTGATCTGTCGTATTGTTAGAATAATACGGAAATGTTCCAACTCTATACCTTCTTGAACAAAATTTCAAACCAATTTTCATGCACCAGACACGTGTTTCGGATATTAAATTCTCATCGGCGAAATTCATTTCACTAGCCCCCTCTGGTTTTATTTTTAGAATTTAAATTTGTGTATTTACTTTACAGAGAAAGAGCGCTGCTCCAATTTTCCTGTAGTATCGACATACCAGCCATCTTGCTACGTATTTTGGTATATTTAGGACATAATTCACAGATTTTGGTCATATTACATTGTTAAGATTGAGGATCACTGACGAGGGATAAATACCAGAAACGTGCATGTCTGGTCCATGCTGTGAATTCATCTGCTCTAAAATGATGCTAATTAAATGAATTTTCAAGAAGACGTTAAACAGCAGTAGCATTTCAAAATAAAATCTATGATCAAAATAGCATTGGAGGGATGGTACTGAGATTTTAACCTCCTTTAATTTCGATGACATTTTTCGATGAAATGGCAAGTTTCCGAAATAGCGAAAAAATATATATGATGTCAAAAATATATATGATGTCTTCAGAAGTTTCTATTTTTCTTTTTACTGGGCTGATATCAGGTATCGAATGAATTGTCATTTTCAAATAGAAAATGATGTTTAATTTTTGCAATTCTAATATAATAATAAACATCGAAGAAGTACCAGTCAGTAATTAAGTTTCAAAGTCGAGAAGGTAAGGCCAAAACATTAGAATTTCGATTGAAACAGTTGCGAAACCAGGAGTAAACAATATTTCAAAGTGAGATAAGGTGCTCAGGGAGAGTCAGCTTCTCATGTTTGATACAACACCCTTCGCAGCTTCCATTAAAACTTCTCAAATTCGGTGATTGTCTGGATGTACATACATGTACATGTATCAGGTAAAGATGCCTTGAAAGGTGATGTTGACAACCATTCAATCGCAATCTTGACCATTGTGGAAAAAGGGATCTCATATGATTTTATAAGATCCCCGTAGCGATGGAAAGAATGTATAACTTGTGCATTGGTTATTGTGTACGTAACATACGATGTATTCCGTACTCACACTGGACTCTGGATATTGTTAATCAGGTAATACATTGTCCGTCGTGTTCTATGAAGCTATATTATTGCCTCCGCCTACCAGTCCGATTTTCTTTTCTAATGAGAAAGTTCTGTTTTATATTATCTAAAGAATTTGTAAGTCTTTTGATAGTGAATTTTGGAATTTAATTTCGGTTTTCGTGCAAAAACATTCAATTACTGATTTGTCTATACATCGACACTCTTTTACATGTATTAACTGAACTGGCAGATTTCACGTATTGTAGAGATAATTGATCAGACTTCTCTATTGTCTTTAGATTTGATAGTTATCTTTGTTTGGTCTATCACTGAATTGAATTCCATTACATCAGCTCGGAGACAAACGTTTATTTAAACTTGACAGCTGGATTACCAGTTTTAAATTACGCATTGAACGAAGCAGACGTTTCCTAACTGAAAGGCAAAGGCACTGAACACCAATTTTCCGACAGGACTAAAGTTTTATTGTTTTTAAATGCAATAACCATCCAAAATGCCAACTGCCGAATAGTTATTGTGATTTTTACGTGACCAATTGGGTTGTAGTAAACAAGAAACAAAATCAAATTAGGAAAGATTAAAAACTTTCGATGATGAATGTCATTAATGACATAAGTACATTATCGCCACCTATCATTTGACAGTTTTGTGACATCTTTATTTCTCATTCACAACATCTAGGTGAATTGCTTTGGAAGCATTTTATGATGAGACTTTCCCCTCATTTTTCATGAACGCCCTTAACTGATAGACAATGTTTAAGTATGACACAGACGTATGACATCTATATCGAATAATGTGCTCAAATTGAATTTCGTCCGAAAAACATGATTTAAAATGTGTCATCTAAAACCGCTCTACATTCGAACAATAGAGATTTAAAAGAAACATATTTTCTTAGCTTCTATAAGTTCATTTTATAAGTTAGTTAAGGAAAACGTAGCCAAATACAATGGCTAGAGAAACATGTACATTTGCAGAGGATTTAAATGTAAAAGGATATGAATCTTCTCAGAAGTGAAATTTACCTGAAAATGGAAGGAAATCCATTAATCTATACCATCTGTGTGCTGAGGGGACATTGGCACCACGTGGGTAATCTCTTTGTGGGTTTATACCGAGCATCCTCTGACGCCTTTTAAACTGAAGCCACAACATATGAACAAAACTGAAAATATTATTTTATTCATTATAAATAAACTCATGTTTGTATACATATGTTAATAGCAAGATTTATCATACTCTTAGGAAAATAGTCAAATTGATAATGGAGAAATGAAAGCAGTATTTGTGATATTCATATCCAATAAATTTATATTATTTTATATAATTGTTCTACCCTGACATGTCATGATGTTCCAACACTTCCACCATAAGGTATTTACATATCTTAACTCTTTAAACATATCAGAGCATGTATTTATGTTTTGATTATGAATAATAAAATTACCAACATACTTTTGGTGTAAGGATGTTGCTTCATTGAATAAATTACGTGTATTTGATTACGTATGAAGAAATTGAAGTAAGCAGACAAAGATGCGTTAAAGGACAATGTTCTCATAATATACCTAGGGAAAGGGCTTTCATAATGTTTCTGTAACTTGTGCCCAATCCCATTTCATCTATTGAAATAAAATATGTTTAAACTAAACCTGTGATGAAAGAAGAAGATAGGATCGTAAGTAGATGTATGGAAATGTGCAAGGTATCCGTCTATGTAGTTATGGACGCCATTATGGTGGGCCTCAAATGAATATCTGGCTTGGAATCCTGACAATGGTTCACATATCTCTGACATTCTACTTCTTGACATCAATAATCTTATAGACATTTCTGTCATCAGCCTATCCGATCCTGAAGAAAACATAATATGTGTGAATAAAATACCTGTATGATATAGGGGCTGTGTAAATAAAGCAATTGGAATTTGGTATGGGTCTTCATTCTTTTTTATTTTATGTAATCTATGACATTTTTATTCAAATTATTCTCATACCAGATCCTAAATTCCTAATAATTCGAGTCCCTAAACGGGTAATCCACGAAGAGAAGGGACCTGTAACGACTGCGCCATCCCCGTTACCAAAGAAGCGACTGGACCACATCATGGATAACGTGGGATCTGTCATTTGTTGATCCATAGTAGAGTCCCAGTAAGGTAAAGGTACTCTCATGGCTGTCTCCAATCTAGGCGGATTAATGCACATAATTGCACGTAAGAATGCACATAATTACAATTAAGGTAATTTTATTCTAGAATAAATTAGTTCTTTTCTTGACTTCGTGATTAATCATTCACTGTATCATATTATCTTATTGAACACAGTGAAATGTACTCATGATATTTTTCTCATTACTTCAGCAAAATAGATGTTCAATTAATCATAATATTAACCATCTAAATTTTGTATGACAATGTCTCTAAATATAAAGATAATTTTGCACTTGATTTATTTTGTGCAAGCTACATAGATCGTCAGATAATAATGGATCACATTCGCATTAATGTTTTATGATAACTTACACCAGCAAATATATGGTATGCCATCCATAAAAATTAGGGCCACCGTGAGCTGCCTCCAAAACAGGTCCGGTGTGTATGTATGATATCATATCGAATGTGCTGATGGACCGATCTATACTCTTGGAGAAAAAAAAGATGAACGATCATTATAAATCACTGATTCAATAAAATTGTAGAATAAATGATGGATAAAATGAACTTATGCATTATTGAGCACAAGATAAATGAAGTTATTTAAAATGTTCATATCCCTTAGATGGTACTCCATGAAAAACTGTGCAGTGTTCCTTTGTCACACATCTCTTATTTGAAATATGAAATTGTGTTGCATGCAATCAGGAGACGCTGACTCTCCCCCGGCACCTGATCTCACTGCGGAATGTAATACATTCCGAGGTTCGCAACCGTTCCTATGGAAATTCTAATGATTTATCATTCCCTCCTGTCCTTCTTAATGTGTATTTGTTGTTAGATCAAACAAAGGGAAATTTGCATGTTCTTTAAAAAAGGGTATTCACTTAAAATTAAAAAAAAAACCCCAAAACAAAAACAAAAACAAAAACAAGAAAAAAAAATGCACGAGAAATAAATCTACGTTTAAATCTTAGTTGCATCAAGATCCATATTCATGACATTTGACAATCATAATATTCCTCTTGATATATCGATACATTTCATTTAAATAAACAATGTCCTGAAACATGGTGAAAATAATCATATTTAACAGGTATATTAATATTCAATATATTTAACCTTTATGAATTAGCATTGACACTAGAACAATATCAATAAAATATGCAAATAGGTGAAACTTTCGTTTTAATTGATTGTAACCACATCATTTAATTTCTTTTGTTTATCCAATTAAACAACCGTCTTTTGGTGTTCAGTGACATGTGTCTAATGACTATGTCAGATTGTAACATTTAAAGTAAGCAATACCAATAGGGTAATGGTACTATACTGTAGATATGAAGGGTCTTACTTTTCGATGGCATAATTTCTGAAATGAGACGGAAGTAACTCATTACTTTAGCAACGATTCCTAAAATATAGTTCGGTGCATGAAAAATAAACATTAAACACAAAAGCCGAAAGCCGATTCCAAGAACCACAATCAAATAGAAAAAAAACCCAGACTACTTTTTTACGCGAAAAATTGGACAAACAGATGGATACAATGACATAAGCTCCACAGAAACACGAAGGACAACTTCTCTATTGATATATCTCCAGTGCAAGTACGGCATTGTAGGTGGCGCTGTTAGAACGCACCGTTCTAATTTCATCCATGTCTTACATTGATAATGCAGTGTCCAAGTGAAGGCGCTCCTGAAATTAATTTTGGCTGCGTATGAAAGTCACTTTGGCTGGAAGCATGCATATCATATAACATGTAGCCAAGTTCGATCAATTTCGGTTGGTCGTTTCTTCAAACGCATTTGAAAATTTCTGTTTACAAAATTTTCTCAAATTTCTAAAACCTTGGTCCTGTAGCATGATATCCCAGCTTTTTTGCTATGTCTTTCGGTATATTTAGGACATATGTTTCACAGATTTTGGTCATTTTACATTGTTTAGATTGAGGATCACTGACGAGGGTTTATTACCCGAAACGTGCATGTCTGGTTCATGCTGTAAATTTATCTGCTCCAAAATGATGCTAATTAATTTGAAGACGTTAAATATCAGAGACACGTGTCTGGTGCATAATAAATTGGTTGGAATTTTTTTCAAGAAGATTTAAAGTTGGAACACTTCTGTATTATTGTAAGTAGCGCCACCCTGAATAAATCAAATAAAGAAATAGATGTACACTACAATTGATGATACATGTAAATGCAATTCCATTGATCCTAAAGCCTGCCAAAGATATTGTTCGTGGAAAATCTGTTCTTAGAAAATAGAAACACAGCGAAAACTAAAATAATAAAGCTCCACGTTCATGAATGTGCAACTGTATCAAAATGAAACTTACGATATTCGTGTACTTTTGATAATTAAAAACGAACATTATAGTTATTAAAATACGTTTCGTATGTCTAGTGAAAACTGAAGTCCTTGTTACTGATAAATACGTTTGTTTTCAATGTCACTGTACAGTGAGATGGAATTTATGTTTGTACTTGGGAAGGGTTCCAACTCTATTCCTTCTTGAAGAAAATTAACAACCAATTTTGTAAGTAGACAAAACCAAAAAGAGATGCAAAACAGACATGGAGCACAAAACATCAAAGACTACATATAAATAACCGAGACCAATGGGCAATGGGTGCCGATCCAGGACTTCCAAGCGCCATGTTGTAGCAATGGTGCATTTATCCGGATTACGAGCACACAATCCTCCAACTTGTTCAGATCTCCAGTGGTCAAGAAGAAAGCACAATTGTTGTGTTTATTATTGTGTTCATGTATGACAGAAGGGAGGGGATCTCCAACCAGACCAATTTGCAGTACAAACAACAAAACACCAAAACACTAGTTTCGAAAACACAGAGAAGACGAGAACAGTAAACGACCTAAAAGAAACATGCGGCATAGAAACATTAAACACAACAGACTACAACCTCCTCACTGTCACACACAAACAAGACCGCAAAACGCAGAGGCCCAAGCAACACAGACTAATATATGAAAGGGCGTACGTAATATAATCCGTGCTCTGCCGACTGTAACGAGCTTGTGGATGTTATCACCCAAGGAGTCCGACTGACATTCAGAGACGACAGGTGGTCGGGGCCTTGTCTTCTCTAAAGAGGTTTGGACAGGGTCCGTCATGGAGTCCCATCGTCCCAGTCAGTCAGAGTGCAAGTCTTAAGAATGTGCTGGTACAAATTGTAGATTGGCCAAGAACCAAGCCTAGTGTCTGTCTGTTGACACTAGGATCATATCCACGGTTAAAAGGCGTTTGATGATTCTGACGCATTTTCGATGGTTACTTTATATTTCTTACCATTGTCAAAACATATTATACAAAGATATGGATACCATTTTGCCGAACTTCGGTTCACCGTTTTTCAAGAGCATTCCAAAATTACTGTTTTCAAAATTTTCTCGATATTTCTGAAAAGTGGGTCCTTTCGCACCATATCCAACCCATCCTGCTACGTCTTTTGGTATTTTTTGGAAATAACTTTCACAGTCTTTTGTCATATTTAATCGTTTGGATTGAGAATCACTGACGAGGATTAAGTACCCGAAAAGAGCATATCTAGTCCATGCTGCAAATTTATCTGTTCTTAAATGATGTTATTAAATTTGAAGACGTGTAACATTTGTTTTTATTCTTCATGGGATTAGTAAGTGATGCCACCAAGAGATAAATGTCGACCAAAACATTTGCTCCTCAATTGGAATTTTGAATATGAGATCTATTCAGAAATTTTTCAATATTTGATACTTTCTGAATCGAACACTCATTTTAGACCATTGGTGACCTTTACTTGTGAGCATATGCTACAAATTGAGAAATTCTGAACGCACCTTAAAAAATTGGTACTATAGAACATATATTTCAAGTATACTCATATCAATCAAACTTATTTCTAGAAAAAAAGATAGAATGATAGACAAAAATTCTCAAAATGTTTACAACTTACGTAGTCTCGCTTCAATCTATTAAGTGCATTTGTCACTCTGTCCCATTCCCTTGGACTTAGTGTTCTTATCTCATTCCTTATTCTCCATGTGTCTTGACGAAATAGTTGTCTTTTCTTCCTCCGCGACTTATTTTTCTTGTCTAAATCGTGCATCTCTCCTTCAATTTGCCGAAACAGGGACGCAAGATATTTTTTGGCATTTTCTGAAATGTTTTGTTGCGGGGCTAGCCTTTCCAAATGATTGTCCAATAGGTAGGTGTTCATACAAAAATCCAATATTTTTTTCGCTGAAACTTCTTTGGCACTTATATTTTTTGACTTGAATTCATAACATCCATGTAAATCATTGGGCAGTGGAATCCTTTCAATCATGGCTTGAATGAAGCAGAGAGAAAAGGAAGATACAAGAACGATTACTGTCCACTGGCAATACATCTGTAATAAATTAAATATATAGTATATAAATACATTTTCGTAAATATTGATTATAATTTTGTAATCCGGTTAAATATGCCATTCGTATTCCAATATTTAATTTTCGAAAATTTACCTTGTGTCAACAAGCTGCCGAAAAAGTTTTCGACCCGTGTTAAGTAGATAAACTTTCCAGCTTCTTTTTATATGTCTTTTCTTGTGACCTTTACCAACATGGTGTCACAGAAACACATGGGATCTGGTCGGGCATCAAATTATGATAAACATTTAAGGATTAATATCTGCCTTAATTGTTTTGGTTTTCAGAGATGAGAAGAATTGATTATTCACAGCTGTCTAGTGACTTTGATGTATGACGAGGAAGACACGAATCTTACCAATACCTTGATTAACACTGACAGTCGTTACAATTTTTAAAAATTGTTTTGTACTTTTTCGAAGCGATTACACCTGAAATATACATGTTATGGGATAGAGTTTTTTTTTTCAAAGAAGGAGTATATACTTGGTGTACGGCTTACAATCATTTATTGGCCTGTAAGATGGCATGTAAATGTTTATCAGCATGGAGTATGAAACCCTCAATTCGTAAATATACAAACGAGTTTCTTCATATGTTCTATTTAAATGTCTTTTTATTATAACCAACTCATCATATTGAAATTAATGTTATACGTCTGGTCCATGCTGCAAGTTTATATGTTCTTAAATGATGCTATTGAATTTGAAGACGTTTAACATTCAATGCATTATATGCTATGTCGGTTAATACACATACGTAATCAGAGTTCAGCGTTTAAATGATATTTTTAAGTCTTGATGACGGTTCAAATTTTCAGTGACAGTTTTCCATTTTATTGACAGTTCACCGTTTTATTGACAGTTCAACGTTAAGTGTCAGCTAATATCGTTTTAGACGTGTCATTATTATGAAGAATAAATGCATATTGTATGCCAAAGTTGTTTCTCTTACTTTCTTACAAGTTCTAATTTTTCAAAATTCCATCAATAAAGCGGAAAAGATGTAGAATATCGCATTATTCAAAATAAAAAGGAAAATGGCCTATTCAAATGTACAAATCTGTACGAACAAAAAGATAACTTCAGCTAGAAAAAGGTTTAAAAATAAAAAAAAAATCCATATTATGTAATATCAATGTTCCCCGTACTTAAAATTTTAGGATGGAAAACAGTATGCCTAAAAATGTAGTGACATTAAGGTCAGGGTGGCGACTTTCAATAGAAATGAGGTAGAAGAAATATGGATATGTCCACATGTAACAATAACAATAACATCTCCTCGAACTATTCAGACCAAAAGCTCAAAATTTGCCCGTCTCGTTTTTTGGCTATAAACGTTCATTTTTGGCCTATTTTAACATTTTTGTCATTTTAGAGATTACCACATCATAACTTTACATACCTCTGAAATGCATTAAATTTCAAAAATTCATATATATCCTTATTTTTTCAAGATTCTTATAGCTTGAAAATGAATTGAAGGCTATTTTGAGAAATTCGGATAAAATAATCATTTCTAACTAGAGTATTTTCTTTAAAAAAAATTATGTTTCTGGTTGCCATGGCAACAACTCATTATTTTTATTAATAGCTAGAAGGTCGCCAGCTACACAATTTTTTTTCTACATATATATCTATGATATTGCTTTATCCTAAAGCAGTGAAATTAATATGTACCCGAATTAGGTTTTGAGGAAAATGACTGTTTCTATAAATAACACAATAATTTATGCAAAAAATCAACATTTTGACCCAAAAACATAGAGTTTAACTTGAAGTTCGAATTTCTAATTACCTCACTTTTAAAAAGTAAAATGGATAGTAAATATTCTGATGTTTGAATCTTTGGTAGCAGAACTCATGCGAAAATGACAATTTTTTCCTATTTTATGCGATTTTTCATTGAAAAATATGCATTTTCCCCCAAAATATCCATTTAGCAATAAAAGTTTCAAGGATTATTATTTTTTTCTAAAACAATGTAACAATCTGAACTTATACAATGTATCGTTTATGTCAGTTTCAAATATTATGTGGTATGAAAACAGTGTTATCTCCCTGCAGTCGCAACCCAAACCTTAAGTTAATGCAGGGAAATAAAATGCCTAGAAAATTTTTGCTATAATGTTAATGAGGGGGAATGAATGATGCTATTGCATTTGAAGACGTTTAACATTATAGTAAATGATAAATTATAAATCAAGATATAATCAATAATAAAAAAAATCAATAAGTACATAAAACTGGTTGATAATTGATTTTCGAGTTTCTGTAAAAACAGGTGAAAAACAAAAATAAAAAAGATTATGGCGCCAATAAACCAAATGTCAACAAGTATCAACAGGTGAAGAAATATAAACAGCTTTTGTCTTTAATCAAGATTATGTTATTGTAATTTTCATTTATTTTTGTTTTCCCTTTTACTTTTAAAACCAAATGCTAAATGCACTTGAACATAGATTTTATTTGGACATGCTACTGAATCGAAAATATTGAAGTGAACAGAAAATTTGGAACCGCACCTTCTATGTAAAGTAAATGCACTTTAACTTCCAAAAATAAAACCAGAGGGCGCTAGTGAAATGATTTTGGTGGCTTATTAAAAGCAGCTTGGCTAGAAGCATCACTGATGAGGATTTCATATCAGAAACACGTGTCTGGTGCACGAAAATTTATTTGGAAATTTCTTCAAGAAAGTATAGAGTTGGAAGACGTTTTTTCCAATATATTTCAAAATAAAATTATATGATACATTAAAGTTATTTATGGCGCAATTGCTTTGGAATTGCATATGTTATAATGAAGTTTGATAAATGAAAAAAAAACTTACATAAGGTTTTGTGTTTCTCTATATTAATAATCTTTCCTCGCAATGTTTTGAATATTTGTCATTTTGCTTTTACTTTCAACATATTATCTTTTGGCGTTGCATGTAAAAAGGAAACAGGCAGAACTCACCCTTTTCAAAATTATTTCGTTTTTCTGAACATTTCCTATTTTCGTCTAGTTTTATACGTTTTTGAGTTATGATTTTTTCGGAGATTTTTGTCACTCTTATGAGTTGTAGACGTCTGGTTTTATCCAAAGTTTGTCATCGTTAAGCACGAATCCTACTGCAATGTTAAGGACAGACTGATACAAATATTGACAGGTTCTGCATTCATAAGGGAGGTGCGCTGTTTCTCAAACTGGTTTGCGGTTTAGATATTACTGAAATATTTAATTCTATATTTGAATTATTGAGTCATCTCTTTAGCTCATCTCGTAATAAAATGTACCATAAATTTCATTATCCACCACGTCTAGGCTAGATTCTTCGTGATAAATCATTGTCTGAATTATATACATGTAGCTTTCATATGAATTAATCGGAAGCAATAAAGAGAATGTTTCATAAAAATGGCAAGAAATTTGCAGAAAAATTTATTTCAAAGAATGAATTAAATTATTTTCGGAAACCTGGGTTAAAAAACAAAGGAGGGGATCTCCAACAACACCAGGTTGCAGCACCCATAGCAAAAAGTTCAATTTAAAAATTCAATGGAGTCGATATAGATCAAAATAATGTTTTTCATAAAATGAAAATTGATGGATATTTAAACATTGTTTTATATTTGGAAGATGTGTATATAATTACATAAAATTGGAACCTCTGAATTTCCGATAAAGCGGCTTTGGTTTTAAGTCCGCTGCTTTTATTTTCTAATAGAACCCGGTATTACATGTAAATTCCTTTTCATTTCAAATTAACAATCAAATCTTTTAGAATAAGTCATGACAAAGCTTTAAAATTGCCAAAAAAGAGGCTCATGCATGTACATATAAGAGTGGAAGCGATCAGGGGTCCAATCCCTGCTAGCTAGAACCTTGTTTTTTTTCAAGTTCATAAGAAGTATTTCGAGTAGGGAATTCCAGACAGTGACGAATGCTTTCATCGTTTGACATCCAACATGTTGGAATGGGAAGTGCCATACTGTGAGACAAATTACATTAATTTTGAACAACCATAAAACTTCCTTAATTAACATTCAAGAACAGTTTGTTCCGAGAGTACAGAAACTAACCGAGAAACTTCTTAAACAGAGGAATGTAAATATGTGAGCAACTTACTTTGTTACTACACAATATTTTGGACAATACATAGAGGGTCTAAAACATGATCGTAATCTACATTTCCCTTTCCTTCCTACGTAGTAACATTCCTTCGTCTCCTGCCTATGGTGTATTAATATCGCAATTGATAAGCTATTTCAGAGCAAGCTCAAACAACATCGACTTCGTTGCGACGGCAGTGAGACTCTCCGAAAAACTACTGAACCAAGAGTACATTACTGAGCGACTGTCTTTGTCACTGCAAAAAAGTTTCTTAATGAAACACCCTTTAACATCACATTGTCATCGATGTTGGAAGATATTCTAGGTTCGAACCATCAAGAACACCGAATTTAACAAATTTATCGGATAAGACTTTTTCTGCATGACACCCGAGGTGACTGGAGGTGCTAGCAAACAGAATATGCTTATTCTCCCCGGGCACCTAATCACATCTTCAGTGGCGATTTACCTTTGCTTCTTTGTAGAATGTTTAAGTTGATTGTACTATTTGCTGTGAAGGTTTTTTTTTACTTTTCGGCAATCTTATGGCCTTAGTGTTCGCTGTGTTTCATAAAAATTCGATTTATTAACACAGATTTCGATCTTCTAAACATCTCTAATTCTTTTCCGGGGTCATCGCGTACAAAGTATTATTTTGAGAATTTAGAGCTCCCTCTTATTTGTTACAAGTATAAGAAACCTTGTATTTACATTTAACTACAATAAGATCAGATCCTAAAGTACTTGAATCAAGTCCTGCTTCTTGAGAATGTGCAACGTCTGAATACCTGTATAAACCAGCTGGTCATATTGTTAATGGTGACTTTTCAATTATATAGCACAGGCAGCTCCATGGTCTTCTAAAAAATAAGAACCTAAGTATAGAATCCCATCCAAGATAAATTTTATCAAATGTCGCGAAGTACTAAAGGAATCCTTAGATAACTATACCAAACGATGGTGTAAATCGAAAGGAGTCGAATTGCATTCTCTGAATGACGGGAAAAACCTCATTTTGGATATCACTGTCATTCGAATGCATAACCTCCACAAAAATCCTCATCTTTTTCAAAATCCAAGTTCTAAATCTGAAAGATATTTCAAATCCAAACTTCGTAATTTACATGAAAATTTTACCTTCGCTCCTGCCGATAAAGCAGCCAACAACACCACAATCATTCGCTTTAGAAATTTCATGAAATTCTAATAACAGAAGTTTTCGAATGCGTTGAAGAGACAGACGATCAACCGAAGTTGATCGAACTTTGCTACATGTGCCCCACGGGAACCACATCTCAGAAATTTTGAGAAAATTTTGCAAGTAGTAATTTTCGAATGCACTTGAGAAACGGTCAACCGAAGTTGATCGCACTTGGCCACATGTCGGTAAAATGGTATCCGTATCTTTGTATGATATTTTTTGACAATGATAAGAAATATTCAAATATTGAAGAGGAGAAGGAACAAAGGTAGACAGAATGACCATCGAAAATGTGTCAGAATCATCAAACGCCCTGAATATGATCCTAATGTTACCAGACATACACTAGTCTTGTACTAGCGCATTCTAAAGACTTGCACTCTGACTGGCTGGGACGACGGGACTCCATGACGGACGTTGTCAAAACCTCTTTATAGAAGACAGGGCCCCGTCCACCTGTCCTCTCTGAATGTCAGTCGTACACCTCGGGTGATAACATACATGAGCTCGTTACAGCCAGCATAGCACGGATCGTATTACGTACGCCCTCTTTTTTATATCCATTTACATATTTACTGTGTTGAATTTTGCGGTCTTGTTTGTGTGTGGTCATCTAACAGTGAGGAGGTTGTTTTACACCACAATTGTACGTTCTTCGAGACGTCTTGATATTCGGAACAGTGGAAGGATTGTGCGCACGTAATCCCGGATAACCACACCGTCTGCTACTGATGTGGCACATTGCCGTCCTAAGTCGGCACCGATTGCCCTTTGGTCTCGTTGATTTATGTTTAGTCATTTATGTTTGATGTTTCTCTGGTGTGATTTGCCGTTCTTTGTACCATTTACGTCTCATTCTGTGCGTGTCTGCTATGTGTCTTTGCAGTGGGTGTTTCGGTTTTGCTGTTGGTGCTGCAACCGAGTGTTGTTGGGGATCCCCTCCTTTCTTCTATTTTGTAATATAGCAGATTTCACTAGTAATTATTATATTAATGGAATTTTGGATCAATGGAATTGCATTTATGAATAACATTGTACATCTAATTTCTTTCCCGATGTTTTTCAAGAAGGAGCCACTTACAATGATTTTCGGTGATTTTCCTCATTCAAAATTCTGATACCGAATTCTGAATTTGTCAAAGTTGGAGAATGAATCAATACATTTCAAAACACTGTGAAACAATTCACCAGTAGAAATATACGCTTGACATTTTTTAAAAATAAATATTTCTAAGGGAACAGAGTTTCGAACAGTTCTGTCATGTCTATTGGATGGGTCTTTGGTATACAGTTTCTGACATTATAAATTCTGAAAATGTTCATTTTTGGGATTACCTTTAAAGAGACAAATCAATTTACTGAATTTTTCTTGTCGTGGTGGTGAGGTACCCATATTGCCATCCATACGGTATTTACATTTCTCAACCCATACGCTCTCATATTGCAGACTTTCGTGATAAAAATCTGAAAATAAAAAGTAAAGACTTCTAGACAAAAGATTAAATGTTGAAGAGTTTCGGCGCTGGTTTTGCGTTTTTTTTTTTTTTTTGCATTGTAAAAAACTATACAATGAAGAATGAAAAAAAAACTTTTTAAAAAGTTGACATGACCACGGCGAAATATTTATACAAAAGAATCTTACAAAAATAAATGCAATAAGCAACAGACATTTTATGAGACAACCTCTGATAACCTCTGATACGAGGTGAAAACACATTATGGAATTCCAAAATAAGCATGTGTGTCGCCATAGATGTGGACAGTTGGAATATACCAAAATCTTGATGAAAAGAACTTAATCAAGTTAATATTCTTGTACAAAAAAATGTTTACCATTGGATTTAAATTAGAAAATGTAATTATTTTTTTATCACCTATATGTCAATGACATCGTAATTTTTTTTCTATTTAAAGACGCCATTAATTTTACAAGACATTAATCATCCGCTGATTTATATCGATAATTGAAGTTTGGACGATGTGTCAAAGGTATTAAGGATCCTGTAACACCTGTCTGAAAGCACAAACCGCAAAGTACAAAAGAGGTGAAATATAAATCTAAATATGATAGTTAAATTTACATAGTAGAAATAAAAAGGAAAATATTTTTCTTAAAACCTACAATTTTCGAATTCGATAATTAATGGCCATTAAACATTCAAATAGTTGTCAAACATGAAATATGGTGTTCAAAACTATTTGTAACCTAACATTTTACTATCTATGCTATGGTCGACTCTTGACCTTTCCTGGAACATTAAAGATTCCTGATACTCTTAGACATAACATCATGTTTTCAACTCATATTTATCGCTAGATGAAATTTTAAATCATAATGAATTATGATTACACAAGATAAAAAGAGACAAGAAATACTTTGATATTCATTTTATATAGCGCAATTCGCACGGTAAGATTATTCCTTTAGAAACACATGTATGAAGTTATCTTTGAATGGCCTCGAAATTCTTAAATATACATAATTGGATGATTACCCTGTTACTCTGACAATACAAAACAAACATTTACAAAAAGTGTGCAGTTTTTTTTTACATCACGTGCCGTTAACTCTAATTTGTGGGAATTGGTCTTGCTACAAATAACGTAATTTCATATCCTAGGTACATATGTACCTGCAGCCTGTTTCACAAAAATTCTTAGGAAAAAATTCAGGAATTTACGTAATTTTTGATTGCTTAGTTCTACTTTCTGACTAGATTTAGCCAGGTTTTGTTTCTGAATTTGTATTTGCTATGTAGAAATGATTTAAGAAAACGTAATACAATATCGAAACAGAAAAAAAAACTTTTAAACCTTTTATTCCACTTTACCTCAAAACTAGTAAAGACTTCTTAGAACAAAAAAAATCCTCTCAGCTTCTTTTGAAATTCAGTGTATATTACTAATGGAATTTCACAGCCTTCCGTTTTTGTGACATAATGAACAAAATATGAAGGATCAAGGATGGGCAGGATTTCCTTCAAAAATGTGTCAAATTAGTAAGAATTATCAAACGCATTTTGTACGGCAAGGTATAGTGTCCTTATACAAATCATGGATATACAGTGACCTGTGTATTGCTTTGTCCTTCCTCTTGGACAACATTTATGTAAGATTTGGTGAGAATCTCTACAAGCTAGTTGTAGGGATCCCTATGGGTACTATTTATGCGCATTTTGCTATTTGTTGCAGATTTATTTTTATACACATATGAAAAAGAATATATCCAAAATCTTCAAAAGCAAAGAATACATGGTGATTTGAAATTTTTCATTTGTACTTCTAGGTACCTGGATGATATTCTTACTATCGACAATCCTGTTTTTGAAAAGTTTAAAAATCGTATTTATCCACAAGAATTAACTCTAAACAAGGCATTGTACTGATGTTTTGGATTTTCATAGTGAAAATTTACAAATTACGAAGGAACTTTTAGGTCAAGCTTTTCGCTAGACTTTCTAGAAATTTTACAAAAATTGTCAACTTCTTTTTAAATTTGGACCCATTCCAGCAACAGAGTATATTACTTTCGATATTGTGTAAGAATTATCAGACGCCTTTCATATAATCATATAATCAATAATGGATATAATCCTTTTGTCACAAGACGGACACTTGGCTTGGTATTGAAACAATCTTGCACTCTGACTGACTGTGACCCCATGACGGACCCTGTCCAAACCTCTTTAGAGAAGACAGGGCCCCGACCACATGTCCTCTCTTAATCTCAGTCGGACTCCTCGGGTGATAACATGCATAAAATCGCTACAGCCGACAGAGCACAGACTGTATTTCGTACGCCTTCTGTTTTTTTATCTATTGACATATCCATATGTATGTTTCTTGGGCCCCTGCATCATGCTGTCTGTTTGTATGTTCAATTTACGGTGAGGAAGTTATTTTTCACCACTATTGTGCGTTCTTCGAGACCCCTGGGTAATAGGAAAAGTGGGAGGGTTGTGCGCACGTAATTCGAATAACTCCACCGTCTGCTAATGGCATGGCAGATGGCCGTTATAAGTCGTCACCGATTACTCATTAGTCTCATTGCTTTATGTGTAGTCATTTGTGTTCTTTGTGATTTGGTGTTCCTTGTACCTTTTGCATCTTTTACTGTATGTGTCTGCTCTGTGTTTTGCATCGGGTGTTTGGGGGTTTTGCTGTGTGTGCTGCATGCGGGTGTTGCATGCAAGCAGGAGATGCTTACTCTTCCTGGGCACCTGGTCTCACTCCCATATCGGGAGTTCGCTTCTTTTCATATGATGGAGGTTTTGTTTGTTTGCTTTGGTTCCTGTTTTATCCTGATTTTGTATGCCTTCGGTTTCTGATTTACTGAATTATCGATTTTGTGCTGAATACAGGGATATGGTCATTATCCATATTTGTCACTGCAACTGGTTGTTGTTGGAGATCCCCTCCTTTCTTTTGAACCAGTGGAAATACTACACACTGACTGTGACGACGGGACTCCATGACTGGTCATGTCCACACTCGTCAGAGGAAATAGGACCCTTACCACCATTCCTCTCTGATTGTTGGCCAGACTCCTCGGGTGATTACATGCATAAGCTTTCTCCAGTAAGTTTTCGTAAGTCTCTTTTTTATATCCATTTACTTATTCATCCATGTGTTGCGTTTTTCCCTGCGTTTTGCTGTCTTGTCTGCGGTCATCAAACAGTGAGGGGATTATTATGCACAACAATTGTGTGTTCCTCGAGACATCTGGGTAAATGGAAAAGTGGGAGTGTTATGTGAACGTAATCTGGACAATTACACCATTTGCTACTAAAGCCCCCTTCACACTTTCACGGATCGGGCTACGGATAGTTAAGGATCGAGAAAAAATTTACATCCGTAGTTATCCGTACCAATGCATAGCTCGATCCGGTCCGTAGCTATCCGGGATGAGACAGAAAATTACTCAACATGTTCAAAATTTTCTACGACTCCGCTTCGGATAAATGTCGTAGCAGCCGTAATGGAGTCGTAACTATCCGTATGGGAGTCGTAGTAACCCGTAGCGCGTCCGTAATCATAACCATACGGATTGCTACGACTCTCCTACGGATTGTTACGGATAGCCACGGTTTCGAAAATGAGAGACTCTGGATAGCCAAGGATTGTCTTATATTAGCTTCAACTCTACCAGTATTCTGTGCGTTTTTCGGTCAATATACGAGTTTTAAAATACTTCAACTATTCAATTTCAGGTAATGATATAAAGACATGCATAGAACCTCAATACTGTTATAAAACAAGTGAGACCGTCTCAAGTTGAAAAATTTGGTGGTTTAATAAAAAATGATTGTTTAAAAACACATAGGAAATTCAAGCCAGTCCTACCAATCCGTACTAAAATCGTGGTAATCCTTAGCAATCCGTACCTATTCGTATCTATCCGTACGCGTGTCGTAGCAATCCGTACCAGTATCAGTATTGTAGCAATACGTAGTAATGTCGGGACGATATCCGTAGCTATCCTTAGCTATCCGTACTCGAGTCGTATCAACCCGTAGCAATCCGTACTGGAGTCGTAGGTTCGTGGTTCATCGGACATTTTGCTTCCCGGATAAATCTTTTTTGGAGTCGTAGCGGAGTCGTGGCTCGATCCGTGGCAGTGTGAAGGGGGCTTTACGTGTCAGATGACCGTCCTAAAGTCGGCAAAGATTGCCCATTGGTTGGTTTATGTGTAGTCTTTTTTGTTTGGTGTTTGATGCCATATTAAGGAGGGTTTGAACACCAAGATGGCGGCGGCATTATTTGTTTTCTCACTTCCAAGGAAAAGTACAGTTTTAACTTCCTTAAAACATTTGATACGCTGTTTGATATACATATTTGAGTATCCTGATGAAGTTTGAATAATTTTCGGTGTCATTTGAAGAAATTATTACGATTTTCGAAATTGTGGACTTTGGGAGTTTTATCAATGAGCAAATAGCGACGTCATTTCGACGTTATCAGGGAAAATGGCGTTACAAACCTTCGCATTCAAAATGCAATAAAAACATTAATACCATATGTATTGCATTGAAACTTTGAATGTATAAAAAAGAAAATTAAATCTTCATTACTGTGAATTCGTTGACAAATTAACATCACAAGAAAGCGAATGTCACTTCATTGAAAATGGACGATTTTCGAAAGAAAAATTGGAAAATTTAATGCTTTGTAATATTTTAATCCAAAATTCAATTTTTCTAATTTAATCATGAAATCATCTCTGGACATTGTTGATAATTTTGATAGTTTTTGACAAAGATTCATCCACAGGATTCCTAATAATTGACTATCAACTAAAGTCAATTGGCTCGAAATCGCAAATTTTTTAGCAACTGTGTCATCTTTTATTCCAGTATCCTGCCTTTGTTTAAAACACAATTAATCTCATCTTGTCCATATGTAAGTGCAATACATTTATGAAGATTTTGGAAGTTAAATCAATATTAATTTCCAATAGCATAACGAGAACTGGAATGACACTTTCAATATTATGACGTCATCAAGAATTCACGAAAACGTTGATTTATGCATATTTCAAAGTATCGCAGAAAATTTTCCTGTGGATAGAATCAAACGAAAGTTTGCATAATCAAGGACAGACAAGAAATATATAATTTCAGAAATTTTGAGAAAAATTGAATTTGGCGTCCAAGTGTTCGATACCTCCTTAAGTGTCCCTTGTCTCTTTTGTATCTCTTGTTGTGTATGTGTACTCTGTGTTTTCGCTTGGAGTGTTTCGGCTCATTTATTTATTATTATTTGTTTTTGCTGTGTGTGCTGTAACCGAGCCTTGTTGACGATCTCCTCTTTTCTTTTATTTCTGATTCACAAATGGGCTTAAGGATGCTTTCTTCTGAGATCTCGAATTCAAAAGCATCAAACTTTTTTTCTTACCATTATATTTCAATAGTACTTGACCCGATAAGTAATAAAACAATCAGAAAAGGATACCAAGATATGGACTTTATGTCAGATATTTGCCATCAAATATACCCATCTTCAACCATCTCAGAATATTGTGGTGAAATTGAAAATTGGCGAAATATTACTCATAAAATCTAAAATATATATATTCTTACGGAATTGTTGAATTGGATTACTCAAATATATTAGAATACATTACTTTACTACTGTTGAATACAATTTTTATGACATAAGACGTAACGGAATGAAATTTTTAGCAAATTCTTACCTCATATGGCAATTTTTAAAGTAACGTAAGAAACAGATTTTTGGCACTAAAATGCTGATAAAAAATGTAATTCCATCAAACTTTTTTAAAAACTTCACATAGTGTATCTAGGGACATTATAGCATGTTTTTATGAAAGAAAAAGTAGGGGGAGTTATGCATTGGGAAAAAGTTTTGGCCCATTTTGCTACCCTACCCCCCTTCTTTCAAAATGATACAGGAAATAGAAAAAACACCATATTGCCAACAGTACGTACAGGTTTTATTGATTATGTTTGGTTTTATATAGCTGTTCCATGTACTTTCATGTGAATATTTATATATACATTCTAATAATCTGACATTAAACATATTTTTTTTGCATAGCTAGGGGAAAGGGGGGGGGGGGGTATCGATAAATATGTCTAAAGAACATGTAGATGTAATATACCCTCTTTCTCACACACCCCATGACACACGTTTAGTTTGTCGGAAGACGCTGTACGCCGTGCAAGTTTATTTTTATCTTTCATAGCATTTTTTTCTTTAATTTGTGGAGCCCCCCCCCCCCCCCCCCACCGGATTATCAATATTTTTGTTTCAGTCCATGGGGTTACATGATTCGGATTTTTTTTTTTTTTTTTTTGGATGAAAAATGCGTGCCTTTTCTTTTCTTTTATAAAGTCTTCCTCTCTTATGACGCATGTCAGCCGTGAAATGCCCGTACGTCTTCAATGCGACAGTCGCACGAAAAAAAAGTCTGTTATCTAACACTACGAACTCTTTTAAAATATTTCGTGCCGCAGTCTTACGGCGGTCTCGAACAGTTATGGTGCAGCCGTACGGCGTACAGGATCGCAGAGACCGTATGGCTGCGGCAAGGCTGATGTGACAGGGCCTTATTTAATATAAGTAATCAAACATTGCATCCCTTTCCTGCAGCGTTATTTATCTGTTTTATTCATGGCGGGAAGACGAACGTCATTTTTGCTGCGTGACGTCAAAGATTCTCGCAGTGACGTAATGTTATCTGAACAAGGTTGTTTTAAAGCAAAAAGATAACATAAAATGTTTATACTTATGAAAATAACAAATATATCCTCAAACAACTCCATTTAACCATGCTATTGAATTTGATGCAGTGAACAGAAAAAACAAAGGTCGTACATCTTTCTTTTACGACATTAGGAGTTATCTCCCGTCGTCTAGAACGTTTTCTGTTCAGCTCGCCAGGAGAAAGCATCCTTAACAAAAAAATATAATCACGATTACATGTCATCTTGTGTTAGTTTGGTTTAGCGTCTAAATGAACAGAAATGTATTCACGATGTAAATATATAACTTTTTTAACCCTTTCACTTCATTATGAAATTCAAACTGTGAGTATGGACATGGAGTTTATCGAATACTTATGATGGCTGATTTGAGCCATGTCGCGTTGTCGCGCCGCGCTTTGTCGCGTTGTCGCGCCGCGCTTTGTCGCATTGTCGCATTGTCGCGTTGTCGCATTGTCGCGTTGGTGCCTTTTAAAATGATAGAAGGAATGTATTTTCAACTGAACCGTCTAGATTCATTCATAAATTAAATGTTTGAAACAGAAAGGGTATATTTTCTACTTTATTTTGGGGCAAAATGTCTGTTTTCCGTTTAAAAATAACAGATTTCTGGACGAATTCTATAAATTCATTATCTTAACTAGAATTAGTGATTCAAAGCTACTTTCATATAGAAAATAAATCATCTTATCAAATGAAAGTAAAAATAATGTAATAATTAATTTAAATCAGTATTTTGGGGTAAAATGTGTTTTTTTTTATGCAAAAACCACTTATTTTGAGAAAAAAATTACTATTTCTTTTAATCTGCCTGAATTGACACATTTTAGCTTTGATAGGATGCTTCTTATTATGTAGGTATTGGAATTTAATGTGAGAACTGAAATTCAATTTCTATGCTATTTTGGGGCAAAAAAAACCCCCCTAATTTTTGTGCAAAAATCACTTATTTCTTTGAATGATTTTAAAAATTTATATACTTTAGTAAATCAAAGCAGGAAAGGTTTCCAATTACGTAATGACACTTAAGTAATCATGTGAAATGAGGTAAAAGAAATTGGTTTGATTATTTTGCTATTTTTGGGGGGAATGCCTGAATTTTTATTTTAAAATCGCCGATTTCTGAAAAATCTTTATTACTTTGAAATGCTACAGTATTTATTAGATTCAAAAGTGTAACCTTGGGTATATCATAATTTGTCCTTAAGATATATGAGTTTTAGGTATCATTTATTAATTTGTTTGATATTTTTGGGCAAAAAAAGATGTATAATATAAAGGCAGATTAAAAGAAATAGTTACTATTTTCTCAAAATAAGTGGTTTTTGTTTGGTTTTTGCATAAAATGAAATATTTTACCCCAAAATACTGATTTAAATGAATTATTACATTATTTTTACTTTCATTTGATTAGATGAATTATTTTCTATATGAAAGTAGCTTTGAATCACTAATTCTAGTTAAGATAATGAATTTATAGCATTTGTCCAGAAATATGTTATTTTTAAACGGAAAACAGGCGTTTTGCCCCAAAATAAAGTAGAAAATGTACCCTTTTTGTTTCAAACATTTAATTTATTTCGGGACCTCAACGGCAAAGCATTGAATATACATATTAGAGAAAACAGCAAGAAGCTTCAAATAGTTTCTTTTCATTTTATTAAATCAAGTGGCATATTTTGGGCGCGGCTGACAATGAATAAATTAACAATTGAAAACAAGCATTCAATGTTCAAGTTTCAATTCAAGTAAATAATTCAAGTGCATCAAGTTCAAGCAGCAAATTCAAGTCAATGTGTTCACAGATTGGCCCGGCATTTACCGTGGTCCAGTTGAAGCCTTTTAAACCCGAGCATACTCGGGCAATTAAATGCCGGATGCCAAAATGTTCAATACGGGCAAAGCCGGCGTAAGTCCCCTATTTATGAATGGCGAAATTCGCTCCGACCGGAAATGCCGCGCCGAAGCGAATTCGCTTTAAAATCCATTTAACCAGTAATGTCGATTATAGCGTATGCGCCAAGCGTCAGTAGCTAATATTCATAACAGGTACGCCGGCAATTAGTCGATTCAAAGGTTTCAGAAATCCCATCGAAGTTCAATATTCGTGCTTCGTTGTAGATACTTCTTGAGAACAGGCGAGATCAATCCATCAAGAACTTTTAATAGGAATTCGCATCAAAGTCAAAAACAGGAAGTTGAAATCACAATGGCGAAGAGTTCCGAATGAATCCGATGTTCAGTCCTTGAGGATAAACGCGTACTGTTGGCTGGCGGTAGAAGAAAAAGGTCGTCGTCCTTCTCAGGCCAAAGTCGGGAAATCTGTGTCTTTAATCTGTAGGACCGTTGTCAGCCGCACCGAGGGAGACGTCATCTCTGATCATCTGAAATATAAAATCAAACGAACGGCAGAACCATATCCCAAATACAAAATTGAGACCCCTTGAAACTGAAATATATATAGTGTCATTGGGAGGGTGGGAGGGAATTTTTCTTCTAAAAAATAAAACGAAACATTCATAAACAATGTTGAAATAGCTGAAAAAGAAACAGTGTAAACAAGCATGACTGTTACCTTGAGATGTTCTTGAGAAAAGAGGGTAAGCGCACGAGGCAGCTAAGTGACGTCACCAATATGACGAAAGATCACGCACTCTTTGCATGTCGTAACTGCATGATTCGGCAACTTAGAACAAAGCGAGATAACTCGCACTTAGGAAGGGTAAAAAGCCACTCGTATTTGTTGATGCCCGAAATAACGTAATCTATCTCGAACGGGGTCGGGGATAGATATAATTATGAATGAATCTAAACGGTTCAGTTGAAAATACATTCCTTCTATCATTTTAAAGGCGCCAGCGCGCCAACGCGACAATGCGACAACGCGACAATGCGACAAAGCGCGGCGCGACAACGCGACATGGCACAAATCAGCCACCATAAATACTACATCACTTTCTTAAACTCTTATATTATGTTTTATTGAATCGAACAGTATCATCTGTTAAATAAAAAATCAATCAGATGAATCAGAAGACAACAATAATCATTGGAGTTTTTTACTTTCATTCTCTCTAAAGACTGTTTTGTACCGATATCTCGTCAGGATCTTTTTTGTCTCATTTGTGTCACAATTATGCCCTTTGCCGTGTGGAGCTCGTAAAAAAGTTACCCCGCGAGGGATTTGACAGTTAGTGTTTTAAATGTTTTCCTTGACATGGTCTCCATAGCCCTTTCTATATAGACATAACCTCAGACAATGCATGTTTTGTAGATATTGTTTTTATTTTCGTGCCTAAACATCGACGGCGGTCGCGGCTAGCCAAACAGAGGATGCTTACTCCTCCCGGGCACCTGGTCCCACCTCTAGCTTGCTAGGGGTCCCTCGATGATCAATTTGGTGCTCTATTGTGAGTATCGTTGAGATTATTGTCAGGATCTTCCTTATCTCATTCGTGAGCTCATTTATTCACAAAACCACCGTTTTTAGTACAGCAACAACAAGTCGCAATTTTTTTAACAATAGTTCTTAGACTGAATTCGGAGAGGAAAGTTGTTATAAAAGTTTGTTGAAAATAAGTCTTATGACTGTACTTCAACGTTTTAGTTTCTGATACCACAAAAATCTTAAATGAGCTGTCAATGAAATATAATTGAAAAGCGCAAATAAATGAGATTCTAGACACGAGGCAAATCGGATTCTGCAATAGTACATCCTATTGTCAGTTTACCGAGTACTCTTTATGACAAATTATGCAAAAAATTATATTGTTTTCGCTCAAACTTCCTTGATACTTATTTAGACAGATCAATGTTCTAGGATGTTAAAATTTACGTCATGGAATGTAGTTAACAATGATAATTCGGATTACATAATCGCAAAAGTTTCCGAAGTATTCGTTTATTCAAATGCATTGTAAGTCCAGGTTCCCAACGTCGCACCTGTTTATAGGCTATAATTTATGACATCACATTCAAATGGATCGTGTAAGAGCATCATGTTACATGCAGTGTGCGCGGTTATATTTTATGTATATAATGATATCTAAAAATTACTTTTATTTCAAATATAATTCAAATCCAATTCTTTAATATAATGATTTGAAATAAGATTTGTACATTTATATATGTAATGACTCGAAAACGGTGATTTTTATTGTTATCAGTTGGGTTTTGATTAAAATGAATCATTATTAGCATACAAATGTATTTCAATTTTGCCTTCATATATACAGCATGAATGGGAAATTTAAATAAATTCAAGTTTTAGAATTCAAGAGAATCGGAAAAGGTGACTCATGTCTTGTGAAATAAAAGTCATTTTAATTTAATAATTCGAAAATAGATTTATATGAATAAATGTATATATGTATAATAACAATTGAGCGTCAAGCTTAGATCCTTCTCTCAATTCCAAATTATATTGCTTGAAAGAAAAACAAGTATATTTTCCCCATAGTCCATTAAACAAATAAAACTTGCAAATGGTTGATAAAATAACCTGAAATAATCTAGGAAATCCTTTAAGGATGAAGTGACTTTACATTTTGTTTATCACCAGTTTCAAATTTTGACATTTTTCTATCAAATATCAGGAAAAAAGAGAACAGAAATACCAGAAACTGAACGTTTAATCTCAAAACTTCACAACAACCAAAGAACTTTGTTAGCAAACATTCATAACTACAGATACATATATAATATCGCTATATTTATATGTAATTGGTAATGTCCTGTCAATTTTATTTTATTTGAGCTGAGAAAGTTCAACATCTTTTTGTCTGCGTTGGCTCCAACGGTAATTCATGATAGGCGTGGCCTCCGTCCTAGCCCCATTCAAAGACGTGCCTGCCGTTCTTTGAACCCCATCGGAATAATGCAGCTTCATTTGCTGCGGTCTTTTTACACGTTTAGTGTTAAACAAAAGAAACACGTACGGGTTAGCGGCAGAATTTGCAGCCGCCAGTCCACCTATTAGTCCATACACGAGCTTTGACATTATACAATGACTTCCATATGACATTATCATTTCACCTATAAAATATGGTGTAGTACAAATAATGTACACAAGAACTATCACGAAAGTCATCTTCAGGGTCTTTATTTTAGCTTTTGGTAGAGTACTGGTCTGCGTACTTTGAAGCTGAATTTTTCCCGCCTTCACAGACTGTCGTCTCGTACCATCTTTGCTCGACTCTCCGACTTTCTCCTGAATTTTAAGGAATATCCTTATGTAGGATATGGTAAGTACAATGAAGGGTATGATAAATACCATGATAGAAACGTAGGTGAGAAAGGCTTGACGATGAGACAAAGGCTTGGTACGGAAAATGTTCTCACATTTATCGATTCCGTTTATAGAGTTTACGTGGAAAACGTAGAACATGGGTAAGGATGCCGCCACAGAGACCACCCAGGCCACTCCGGCCATCTTCCATACCTGACAAAAAAAAAACAACAACAGGTAAATAAAGTTTTAAAAAGTTGACATATAATCCATGACAAAATAAGATAGACAAAATACAATTTATGTTTAAAACAATATATTCATCAGGTAGGCAAGAGAGTAAGAAAGCAATATCAGGCATAAAAACTGAATGAATTCCTAAGAAAACGCGTGCAATGTCTCATAGTAGTGAAATATAGGTGTTTATACTTATCAGCACCTACAGTACAAAACTCTCGCACTCTAACAGAACACTTTCATTTTCTCTCAATTTCTCTTCAATAACCAATGGTTCCCAGTTTTTAAGGAAATCATAATGTCGTTTATCTGAAGAGCACTTGGAACATAGCTCCATTCCGCAATATAGTATGAGCGAAACCAACCTTCTCCCCCTTTATTTTAATAAATGCAGTGAGATAAATTAAAATAAGATTTAAGCTTCTTTTTCAATTACTTAAAATTCCATTAAAACACAAAACCTGAAGTCAGATTCAAAAATCACAATCAAAATGCTTACAAATTATTAAAAATAAAGTAAAACAGAATAAACAGATGGAGGCGTCAACTTTATCTGATGAACAAATTCCATAGTCCAGTGCAAGTACGGAATGTTTTGTAGAAGCGCGCCGTGCTAATTAGTAAAGTTTAAACAAAGTCAAATATCACATGAATCATGTTACATATATATCTTGAAATATAAATCAGAACTTTCTCACCCTAGAAGAAAATGGGACAATAACGTACAGCTTCATAGAAACACGAAGGACTAATAGAAAACTAAATCTAATGAACGATCTCCAGAGTCAAGTGCAAAAACTAAATACACTTCATTCAAAAATGTATTTCCTTGCATTTGAGTACAGTCAAAACATTTCAAATGATGCAAGTTATAGTATCTAAGTACATTTGTAAGTCGGATCAAATTTCTTTCTTCGTATTATTTAAAAGCATGGGGGTTCGCTCAATGGCCCAGAAAATGTTTGATTGTATCTAATGATCTGTTGGTATAGTTGTGTGATATGCATCACTTCTTGTGGTTATATATGTGTGTTCTGCGATTGTAACCCCAGCACTTTTGTTAGGGATAATTTCTTAACTCTCCTTTGGAGTCAGTGAATCTTAAAGTGAATGAAATGATATAGAAGCCTTCCAACTCTAAACCCTCTTGAAGAAAATTTCAATCCAATTTACTATGCACAAGACACGTGTTTCGGATATTAAATCCTAATCAGTGCTGCTTCCAGCCAAAGTGATTTTTATACGCCATCAAATTTCCATTTTTTTTAAAGTGACATAAAAACCCATCATTATAATAAAAAATAATTCAATTAAAGCAATTTTCTACGTATGCGTCCGATTTTCAGTTCCCCTTTTCCCCTCTTTGAAATCTACCATGTGACTTATTGCAACCTTGTGCCGCCTAAGATCTTGCATGCAGGTTAAATCTTCCTGAAAAATTCATACAACAAAATAAAGATAGGATGGGGATCCCCAAAAGTAAAAATAGCCGAACGCAAAGAAGCGGTCAATACAAAAGGAGACAATAACACGAAACCATAGACACACTAATGAACACTCTCCGGAGTTCATCGCAGCAAGAACAGAATTTGTTTTTGGCGGTGCTAGTAAATAACTGATGAAACTATTGAAAGGAATGTGTTGCATTTTTGCATGTAAACGTTCATAACGTCACTACAATGCACAAGTTCTACATAAACATGCCTTGTCGGCTGTTCTAACATGTAAATTGAATCCGCGGTGACCTAACTTTAAACGTCACCTTTTTTGCCTGGAAAAACGAACTTTCAGAGAACAAGAATGAAACTGACAATTGTAGTGCATATATATAGAATAAATGTCATAATTTGTGCTTTTTACGGTTATGCAACACACAGCAAGTGCATTTACCGCATGAAATGCGCTAATGCGCATTACATGTACGATTTTAGTTATTCTGTCTCAAAGTCGAGAAGGCAAGGCAAAATCATTAGAATTTGCATGGGAACAGTTGCGAACCCCGGAATAAACAATATTCCGAACGGCGACCTGGTGCCCGGGGAGAGTCATAATCAAAAGAAATGGACTTGTAAACAAATGTATGCTCATTTATATTCTGACTTTCGTTTCCTATGGCGGTCACTGTAACATTGCATATAAGACTTGATTTTGTTTGTTTCCTTGTTGTTTTTATTGTTGTTGATGGTTTTCATTTTTAACTTTTATTGTTGTTGATTGTTTTTTAACATCATAACTTTCACACTCTTTGGCCATATTACATTTTTTAGATTGAGGATCTCTGACGAGGGTTAAGTACCCGAAAGGTGCATGTCTGGTCCATGCTGCAAATTTATCTGTTCTTAAATGATGCTATTGAATTTGAAGGGGTTTAACATTTGGGAGGGGGTCCTTTTGCCTTTTATTTTTAACAATTTTGTAGCTAGTGAAATATATCCCATCCCATTCTTCAGCGGTACATTGTAAAAGAAAGGAGGGGATCTCATACAACACTCGGTTGCAGCACCCACAGCAAAACTCCAAATGACCCAATTGCCAAAACACAGAGCAGACATCCACAGAAAGAGACGCACAAGGAACAACGAAAACCATCTCACACCAAATAAACATGTAAAACAAAAGACCACACATAAACCAACAAGCGGTGCCGACTTAGAACGGCCATCTGCCAAGCAAGTAGCAGACGGTGTGGTTATCCTGGATTACGTGCGCAGAACCCTCCTACTATTACGATTACCCAGAGGTCTCGAAGAACGAACAATTATGGTGTAAAACAACCTTCTCACTGTTAGACGATCACACACAATCAAGACCGTAAAACGCAGGGGCCTAAACAAACATGATTATGTGAATGGACATAAGAAGAGGACTACGTAATATAGTCCGTGCTCTGCCGGCTGTTGCGATCTCATATATGTTATCACCCGAGGAGTCCGACTGACATTCAGAGAGGACATGTTGTCGGGGCCCCATTTTCTTTAAAGAGATTTGGACAGGGCCCGTGTTGGAGTCCCGTCACAGTGCAAGCGCTGGTAAAAGACTTTAGATTTGTTAAGTACCAAGCCTAGTGTCTGACTGGTGACATTAAGATCATATCCACCAAGGCGTTTGATCATTCTGACGCATTTTCGATGGTTATGTTGTCTACCTGTGATCCTTCTTATTTTGTTAATTATGTCACCATAAAGTGCTAGTTGTGAAATACCCAAAGTAACATACTCTGTAACTTGAATGGGTCCGAATTTCAAAAGAAGTTGACGTCCTAGGGGTCCTTCGATGTTAAATGTTGTGCTCTATTGTGTGTGCTGTTGAGATTGTCGTCAAGATCTTCTTTAACTCATTGACAATAATTTTTTGTAACACTTCTAGAAAGTCTTTACTAGTTGTGAAAGCGAAAACTTTGACCTAGAAGTCTCTTCGTAATTTGTAAATTTATACTAAGAAAATCCAAAACGCCAGTATACATGCTCTAGCATACCCGATAAGTTATGTAATGTATATACCGTATGACGGTAATCTAGGAGCAAATCCGGCAAACCAGGGAAAATTTACGATGTTGAATCCAAATCATCTCTTTTGTCATACACACTTGTATGAATCTCTCCATTTACAGTTTTCATATTTAGGTCTTTTAAACGTTTGTCTTGTTTAGAGTTATTTCTTGTGGATAAATAACATTTTTTAAACTTTTCGAAAACAGTATTGTCGATAGTAAGAATATCATCCATGTACCTAGAAGTCACAGGTCACGTCATGTCCATGATTTGTATGATTTGTATTCTGTAGCGGAAAAGAAATCCTTTGATTCAGATGTACAAATTTAAGTCTTCCCCAATCGATTAAAGCACCATTTAATGAGTTTTGATAATTCATCATTAATTTTGTCTAGAGGAAGCGTGGTGTACATATATGAAAAGTCGTATGAAGAAATCTTATTGGCTTGAAAATTTCAAGATATTTTGTCAATCAAATTCCCTGTATTTTTTATTGACCAAAAGTAATTTACAACATTCCTGTTTAAAACAGTTTCACAATATTTTGCTACGTGTTCCTTTATCGCCGTGAGTGCTGACATCAGATTTCTAGACAAAATTGTAGTTGAGCAGTTGCTAGAATTAGCAATGTATCGACATTTGTGATTTTTTGTGGCTCCGCTGGAAGAATCACTGATGAGAATTTAATATTCGAAACACGTGTCTGGTGCATGGAAATCGGTTGGAATTTTCTTCCAAGAAGGTATAGAGTTGGAACCCTTCGACATTATTGTAAAGAGACTTGTGCAGTTTGGTATGCAGTATATTGTAGGAAGATCCAATTTAGAAATAGTGATGTTGAAAGAAGAAATTTCACTGTTATGTTTGCTCAAACTTTTTAGGGACACTTTCATTGCTTTTGATATAAGTATTTGTAGACGGAAGTTCCGAAACTAAAGTTGATATATAGTAATGTTTTCAAATGATAATGGTATTGTTGGCTGCTTTATCTGCGGGAGCGAAGACAAATTTTTCATGTAAATTACGTAATTCGGATTTGAAATATCTTTCAGATTTAGAACTTGGATTTTTAAAAAGATGAGGATTTTTGTGGAAGTTATCCATTCGAATGTCAGTAATATCAAAGATGAGGTTTTTCCAGTCATTCATGCAGAGAATGCGATTCGACTCCTTCCGATTTATACTATCGTTTGGTATAGTTATCTAGGGCTTCCTTTAGTACTTCGCGACATTTAATAAAATCTATCTTGGATGGGATTCATTGAAAAGTCACCTGTAACAATATGATCAGCTGGTTTATATAGGTATTCAGACGTTGTACATTCTCAAGAAGCAGGACTTGATTCAAGTATTTTAGGATCTGATGTTACTTTATTGTAGTTGAATTCGAAATTTCTAATAGGTTTCTCATACTTGTATCAAATAAGAGAAGGTTCTAAATTCTCAAAATAATGAGGATTAGTACTTCGTACGTGATGGTCCCAAAAATATTAGAGATGTTTAGAAGATCGAAACTTTTGTTAATAGATGATTTTTTTAGGGGTGAAGTCATATACAAGTAATACATTTTACAGTACAATTTACTAATTTTCACAATCCTTGCTATCCAAAATGAAAATGAGAGTAAGAAATGATAACATCTGGCTAACATTTCCGTTCACAGCCACGATATGAATGGTTCCTTAACCTTCAGCGATTCTTAATAACATGGGTTCCTCTTCCAATGACCTTTGCATTCTTTTTTCTTGTTTTGCATATTCGTCATTGCTTAGTTATTCATAACTTCAACTTTAGTTGATGTTTAACATGTAACTTGTCCTATATATGACCTTTCTGTCCTTGGAATAGGCGGGACCAGGGGATGGAAAGGGAATTTATCCTTCAGAAAATTATTTTGTCAAAGAGATTACCAACACATACGTCCCTGAGATGAAACTACCGAGAGAAACGTGATCACATTACATGTGCGGTAAGTGCATTTGCTGTCATGTAGTGTGAGTGTAGTGTGACAAAACAAAACACAAATTAAGACATTTATTATGTACATAAAAGTATATAAGATGTAATTTTATCGATATTTTTATAATGCCCCCTCCTTTCAAAAATAAATACAATCTTTTGTTTGTACATATTGCGTTGGAAACCTGTCTCATGTCATAGATCGAATTTAAGGTCGTATAAAATTCTGCAAATTCAATTAGATTTAATAAATGGATTTGCGATGTCTTCCGGCTCTATGAAAAGTAGAAGAACGGTATCCGGTGTTCGGGATTTTGTAAATCTGCGCCGAACAATTCATTTTACAGAACAATAAAAGGATCGGCCCTGTCTGAAGTCCTTATTTCTACATTTGTATGTCATCTGTTTTCCATGGAAAATGCCAACTCAATTAAGAGAATTTGTGAGTAAAGAGATGGGTAAAATGTGGTCCTAGACTACGGAATAAAAATCTCTTAAGGAAGAAAAATTTAATTTAGTATCACACGAAGTTTTACCATCGAGTTGATAAAGTGATTTTTCGCCTTCGAGGGAAAGATTTATCATTTTAAAACTCTGCTCTGACGAAATGCTCAAAATTGATGATTGTCTAAATGTATTGATATAATCCCTATTACCTTAACATGACAACTGTGGAACATTTCATAATGTAGTTTTTGATATCAAAAAAGGAAAGAAACAGAAAATTGACAGTCTTGGTGCAGGAGAGAGATTGTCATTTCTATGTTATGAATTGCATTTTTCCATCTTTAGAATTAATTGTATGTCATTGAGAGGAAATGAATCAATATCTTTTCATAGGACCGGATATCATGTCTGAATACGTTGCACGTAATTTTCTAATAGAAGAGCAAAAAGGGTAAAATGCACTGAGTAGACAAGATACCAAACATATTTTGTTCTTAAACTAATCCAAACTTTTTGAAAATCAATTTAAAGAAGATATCTATGAAGCGTATTATTCTCATTACAAATTGAATATAAATTTAAACATAAGTGACACATGATTCTTATGATTTTTGAGGAAAACAGTCTTCATTACCCATTGATATCCCTTCGCTCAAATTATCCCTAGTCCGGTGTACTCGAGAGCACCACAGACAATAATTTATTTAGATCATAACTTTCGCTTGATTAGAGACGGTTCTAAACGGAACTTTCATAGCAAGGCTAAGCTGCTTTCAGGCGAGATCCATGAAATGGCTTGTGAATTGATCCCTGTTGACTCTTGACTTATCCCTTGGAAATGTAAAATTCTATCCAATCAGCGAGTATTGTGTCCGTAGATTGAAGTTTATTGTACAAATCTTTCACATCGCTGAGATGACTTTCAAATGAATCTCATTCCTATTGTGATGTGAAGTTTTGAGATATTACCCATTTAAAAGAGATCTGTTGGTATTAAAAATCCCCTTTGTCTGATTATATTATACGCTCGTTAAGCTGCTACGCTTATAAAGTCAATCCAACTCAATTTTTTCCAAGAAATACAATGAAATTCCTTAAATAAAACAAAATCTTTGCTTTCACAAAAAAGGAAGGGTTTAAAAAAAGTTATAAGATTCCAACAGATTACAACCTCCATCTTATAATTAATTATGTAATACTAATGATATTTAATTTGAACACGTTAAACATTAATGTTAAGGATATTTCATCCCTGTAGGAATTTAGATAAATTTATGCATAAAATAATATAATTTAAAAAGATGGTTCAAACAAAACCGCACTTATAAACAATCAAATCTTTGGACTTTTCTCGCAAACATCACACAAAAACTCTTTTTTATTTACCCAGATCCTATGGTGTCATACTTCCGCCCCCTACATGCGAGCTCTTTTAGTACAGATTATGTTACGTGTGTAACATGCAAGATACAATGTAATTATGTCGACATGCAATATAAATATGTTGACATGCAAGATGATTTTGTTGACATGCAAGATAATCAACATGCATGTTGACATTAATAAGTTGCATGTTGACATAATCTGAAGAAATATATCTCGCATGAAAGGGGCAGAAGTTTGCCACCATAATAAAGATGGTCGTACCTTATAGACAGTATATATATATATAATTCTTTTATCATCATTTGTTCATTTCTATTGCCTAAAAGCTTGTATAGATCAAATTATCTATAAATAGTAACAAAAAATTGAAGGAGTTTTCATATAACACGGCTGCTTCCTTTCTTAGAACACATGACGTCATATTGCATATTGTTTGCCTTACAAAGCACTGGCGCGCTGGTTTTGAAAGCAAGAAGAACAAGTATAAGCTTTTACAAAAAGCTTCCCGTCAGTTAGCTGACTTTAAATGTTGTAAATTTCTAGTCAGAAAAAATGGAATAAAATGCATTTACCAATCGCACATTTCCCGGCTTTTCCGGGTTTTTCCCCCCGATTCAAGTGACGGAAATCTGCGATTGTTACAGGACGCATCGGTGCAAAGACTTTTCGTTGTATATTTCGGAGGAAAATCACTGATGCGATATGACTTTCATTTGTCAGGTCATCTAGACTCTTAAGCCAACCTAATGAGAGAATCTTATACACAGATTCTGAATAACCTAGACGAATGTTTGCATTTTATGGAATTGTGAATCAATCATATTGCAAAGAGGTATTCTATCCGTGCAAGCAGGTTAAGAATGATTACAGTATACCGTGGGCCATGACTGACGGTAATAATAAAACAATTGTAGCACATTGATTCGGTCGATACAATGTACCTCGGTCAATATGGTTTTTTTTGTGTGTGTATTGGCAGTAGGGAATGGAAACAAAACTCATGAAAAGCACTTCGTGCTTTACATATTTTGTTTCCATTCCCTACTGCCAATACACACCGATAAAGCGCAAAAGCTGAAAAACAATCCTTAAATGAAATACTCAGTTAACCAAAAGGTTGTATGATATGCGAAAGTGATTTGAGCGTATATAGAAATTTCCCCACATAGACGAAATATGCAAGGCACACAAAATACTGACATTTCGCAAAAATGATAAGAGAAATTGATTCAACAACAATTGAGCAATGTTGGATAAAAAAAGTGATTATTGTGTTGCAAATATCAGTGGATGTATTCCTCCAACAAGTATTATTGGAGTGCAAAGTTTAAACAAGAGCCCCAGGGGGCACAACGCTCACCTGATACCCATGCACGCTCTAATTGACATACTGACATTGAATACTGATAGTGCCAGTACCAGGATTTTAGCCCACAACCTTTCTAAAAAGATTTTTGCCGGATGCAGAGAAGTTTTTTTTTTCAGACAACCTTTAAAAGTACAAAAAAGAAAAAATAGCCACATTTCAAAACAATAACTTTTTTACTGATTTGAAAAGACGGATAAAGTGGTCCAACGTCATATGCCCAGCTAGTATAGTTCTATTATGCAACATCAAAAATAAAATCATATTGTACATTAATGTGCAGCAGAAAAAGAATAAAACAATGAAATGATTTCATAAATTAAGTTTATTTAAAATTGAACACAAAACCTTTCATTATTGATAGCTAGCATGCCAGAAATTATAAAGCCTGTGTTTGTGAAACGAGAATGCCCCCAGCGGCATCTTTGTTAGTATAAAGGCCATTTTCTGTTAAGTATGTGAGAGGTCAGGGTCAGCGCAATATTGGTATTGTTGTGGGTCATGTATTATTTTAGTTTTACTTTATGTGTAGGTACACATGTACTTAGTCATGTTATTTAATGATTTCATAATAATTCTTTCTAGATTTTACTATGTCATGATTATCTCATTAGAGAATATTCCAGTATGTTCTTTGTTACATCATTATCATCACATGACTGTGATTTCTAGAATTTACTCTATTGTTAATCATTTGTAATGAGTCATTGTTCTAGAAGCTTCTGGTAAATTCATTGGTATTAAGTATAAATACCTCTGAGGAACTGTGTTGAGTGAACATTCGTACACATTCGTAGACACGATTCATTCATCTATTCTGATATACTGGGACACTTTATTTGTTGAGACTTTAATCCATTTAACAACGTTTGGACACCGATCTTTCGAGAACGTTTGTGATTACCGGAAACCATACCTTCGATAGACTTTGTGGACCGTAACGGACACTTTGATCCGGACATTGTATTGTAAGTTGTAATCATTGTAAATATATATATTTTGTACATAATTAAACTTGTAAATTTATATTCTGTCTTTGTCTGATTTTTGCTGGCATTTTGGGGTATTCTGACCCATAACAGAATTGGGGGCTCGTCCGGGATGGTAATCTCTGCATATTTGCACTTTACGTAAAGTTCGTTAAAAAAAAAAAGGAAATTTTTTTTAGTAAAACGTTTGCCAGCAGAAATCAATCATGGTATTTTCGGTCACTGAATTTTTGAAATCGCCGACTGTACAAGAGTTCGAATCATTGAAGAAAGATGATTTGATTGGTTTAGGTCTTCACTTGAAGTTAGATGTAAAATCTTCTATGAGAAAACAAGAAATTAGAAATATTGTGGCTAAAGAGCTTTTAGCTAAGGAAATCTTTTCGTCATACGATTTTCCTGTTGAACCTGTTTCAAGCGAAACCAAAATGTCAAAATTTGAGTTTGAATTAGAGAAAATGAAAATACAATTACAATTTGAAAAAGAAGAAAAAGAAAGACAATTTCAAATTGAAAGAGAAGAAAAAGAAAGACAATTTGAAAAAGAAGAAAAAGAAAGACAATTTCAAATTGAAAGAGAAGAAAAAGAAAGACAATTTGAAAAAGAAGAAAAAATAAGACAATTTGAAAGAGAAAAGGAAGAAAGAGAGAAACAGGAACGTATGCACGAGAAAGAACTCCAATTTGAGTTAGAAAAGTTAAAGTTAGAGAAAAGAGCTAAGGAAAATCCTGTTCCTTCGCTTGTCAAGTCTGAATTCGACGCCGCCAAAAACATCCGATTAGTACCAAAATTTCAAGAAAAGTCCGTGGACAAATATTTTCCACATTTTGAGAAAATCGCGGCCAACCTGAAGTGGCCACGTGATTTTTGGCCAACTTTATTACAAAGCGTACTTATTGGCAAAGCGGCTGAAGTGTACTCGGCGCTCAGTATTGCTGAGAGTTCAGACTATGACAAGGTCAAGGACACGATTTTGAGAGCATATCAGTTAGTACCTGAAGCGTACAGACAAAAGTTTAGAAAGTACAAAAAGTTTGAAAATCAAACATATGTTGAATTTGCTCGAGAAAAAGAAGATTTATTTGATCAGTGGTTTCGATCCAAGAAAATTCCCAATTCATTTGACAATTTGCGTCAAATAATTCTGATAGAAGAGTTCAAAGAGTGTGTACATCAAGATTTAAGAACTCATTTGGAAGACAAAAATGTTAAAACTCTTGAAGAAGCTGCTGTTTTGTCTGATACGTATGCTCTCACTCATAAGAAAAATTTTGTGTCAAAAACTCAATCTAGCGATAGCGCAAAAACTTCAGATTTTCCAAAGAAAAATTTACAAGAGTCTCAGTCGTCCATCAGTTCCCAGTCACCATCTCAAGGTGGTTCTACGTCCGGTCCTAGGTCCGAGCGTTCTGAGGCAACCCCAGGGGTGGGGTCGCTTCCTACATGCAATTATTGTAAGAAAAAAGGTCATGTTATTGGTGAGTGTTTGAAGCTTAAGAAGAAAAAAGAACTTAAGTCACAGGCCTGTGCGTCTGTTAGAAATGATAGGAAAGCCTTAGATTCGATTTGTTCTGACACTCCTGAGATTCAGGGTTCTAAGTCCAGTTCTGATGATTTTGTGGAGGATCATTATAAGCCCTTTTTGTCACAGGGATTTGTTTCACTCAGTGATTCTAGCGAAGCGTTGCCTGTTCAGATTTTGAGAGATACTGGTGCTGCCCAGACTTTATTGTTAGAGGGTTCATTGCCTTTGTCTGAGCACACTTTTACTGGTAGGTCAGTTTTATTACAGGGTGTGGAGCTAGGCGTCATTGATGTTCCCCTTCATAAAATTTATTTGAAGTCAGACTTAATTACTGGACCTGTTATCGTAGGTGTTCGACCTACTCTTCCCGTTCAAGGCGTTTCCTTGTTGCTTGGCAACGATTTAGCTGGCGGCAAAGTTGTAGCCGATCCGATTGTTTGTGAGAAAATCACGTCCGATGTCGTGTCCGATGATGAAGACGACGACTTGTACCCAGCCTGCGCAGTTACCAGGGCGATGGCCAGGAACAGACTAAAAGAGGCTGAGAGTACTTCTGCACTTAACGAGGACCATCCCTCCGAAAATATAGACCTTTCTGACACATTCATGTCTACCATTGATGACAGCGTACCTGAGACGTCAGTACCACTTCATGTTGACAAGTCTCCGACGGTACCTGGTGATGATTACCATCCGCCATTTGACAGAGATACAGATGCCTTAAGCCGTGAGCAGCTCCTCTCCGAACAAACTAAAGATCCGGAGATCATCCGACTAAGTAAGAGGGCCCTTCCCCGAGAAGAAGCGGACAAAGTCGGAGAGTGCTTCTACATACAAGATGGCATCCTCATGCGGAAATGGAGACCACCCGATGCACCCCCTAATGAAGTGTGGCGGGTCGTTCACCAGATAGTGGTTCCAGTAGCGTATCGCGGGGACATCATGAGTTTAGCTCACGACACACCCATGGCAGGTCATTTAGGTGTCAATAAGACTTATAATAGGATTTTAAGTCACTTTTACTGGCCTAAGTTGAGAAAAGATGTGTCTGAGTTTTGTAAGTCTTGTCATAATTGTCAGATGGTAGGTAAACCCAATCAAGTTATACCACCTGCTCCCCTCCAACCCATTCCAGCCTTTGAGGAACCTTTTAGTAGGGTGTTAGTTGATTGTGTAGGTCCTTTGCCTAGGACTAGGTCAGGGAATCCAGGGATTTTTTTTGCCCCTTTTTGGGGCCGTTATTCGGCCCCATTCCCAATAAAAAATAGTATCTTTTTTTCCCAATTGTGACTCTAAAATTTCCCAATTTCATTCAGATGGAATTATCAGCGAAAATAGTGAAAATAACTGGTTCAAAAGTAGCAAATTTACTAATTATTTGCCATATTGTTGTAAGCATAAGAAATTAAATCATATTTAAAGAAAATTATATGATTAAACATTCAATACTTAACTTTTGATTGTATGAACTGTCATTTTACTTTTACTTTGATATTAAGTACTTCCCAAATAGTCCCAAATGTCGTTAATTTTCCCAATTGCAAGGGCCCCGACCCCATTCCCAAATTACTGAAAAAAATCAGTGGAATCAGTACTTATTGACAATTATGTGTACTTCGACTAGGTTTCCTGAGGCCATACCTCTTAGGAATATTAAGGCAAAGACCATAGTTAAGGCCCTTACAAAGTTTTTCAGTTTCGTAGGTGCTCCCAAGGCTATTCAGTCAGATCAGGGTTCGAATTTTATGTCAGGGTTGTTTCAGCAGGTTATGCATGAGCTAGGTATCAGGCAGTATAAATCTTCTGCGTACCATCCTGAGTCCCAGGGGGCACTTGAACGCTTTCATCAAACCCTTAAAACTATGATGAAAACATATTGTCACCAGTATGGAAAAGACTGGGATGAAGGGGTTCACCTTGTGTTGTTTGCGGCACGAGAAGCGGTTCAGGAGTCCCTGGGGTTCAGTCCCTTTGAGCTAGTTTTTGGGCATACGGTCAGAGGGCCATTGAAGTTATTGAAGGAAAAATGGTTGACTGAGACTAGCGATTTGAATCTCTTAGACTACGTGTCTAATTTCAAAGAGAAATTATATAATGCTTGCAAATTAGCTCAAGAAAATCTCAAAACATCACAAATGAAAATGAAAACATGGTATGACAAAGATGCTAGAAACAGAGTTTTTAAACCAGGCGATAAAGTTCTTAAATTTTTGCCTATCCCTGGTCATCCTTTGCAAGCTAGATATTTCGGTCCTTATGAGATTGAGAGTAAAATTAGTGATGTTAACTATGTGGTTAAGACACCAGGTCGGCGAAAAGAAAAAAGAGTGTGTCATGTTAACATGTTGAAAGAGTATTTTGATAGAAGTGACCGAAATTTTGTAAAACCAGTTTCCACATTGGCCAAAGTGGAAACTATTTCAAAGTTCCCGATTCCTACCAATAAGAAAGAAATAATGAGATTTTTGGGAATGGCAGGATTTTACAGAAAATTTTGTCCAAATTTCTCGTCAGTTGTTGGTCCACTTACCAATCTGTTACAAAAGAGAGTGAATTTTGCTTGGACCAATGACTGTGACGAATCTTTTAGGAAAATCAAATGTGTTCTTATGAATAGTCCTGTCCTGTCAGCTCCAAATTTTGATAAGCAATTTAAGCTTACTGTTGATGCCAGTGACGTAGGAATCGGGGCTGCTTTGTTTCAAGAAAATGATGATGGTGTAGATAGAGTTGTTTGTTATTTTTCTAAGAAATTGACAAAATGTCAAAAGAATTACTCTACTATTGAAAAAGAGTGTCTTGCATTATTGTTAGCTTTACAACATTTTGATGTTTATTTGAATGTTACTTTACATCCCATTCTTGTGTTTACTGACCACAACCCTCTCACATTTTTGCACAAGATGTCAAACAAGAATCAAAGACTTACAAGGTGGAGTTTATTGTTGCAAGAGTACAATATTATTATTAACCATATCAAGGGTAAAGACAATGTGATTGCAGATGTACTATCGAGAGTTTCATGGGTGATTTTTGCAGAATTTACCAG
The DNA here is from genome assembly GCA_028142955.1 of Pinctada fucata. Taxonomy (NCBI): domain Eukaryota; kingdom Metazoa; phylum Mollusca; class Bivalvia; order Pterioida; family Pteriidae; genus Pinctada; species Pinctada fucata. Next base: position 73,535,532 of record AP027104.1, on the reverse strand, counting down.
CTAAGTTTTCATTGACATTCAAACTTTTTTTAAGGGGGGAGGTGTTGTGGGTCATGTATTATTTTAGTTTTACTTTATGTGTAGGTACACATGTACTTAGTCATGTTATTTAATGATTTCATAATAATTCTTTCTAGATTTTACTATGTCATGATTATCTCATTAGAGAATATTCCAGTATGTTCTTTGTTACATCATTATCATCACATGACTGTGATTTCTAGAATTTACTCTATTGTTAATCATTTGTAATGAGTCATTGTTCTAGAAGCTTCTGGTAAATTCATTGGTATTAAGTATAAATACCTCTGAGGAACTGTGTTGAGTGAACATTCGTACACATTCGTAGACACGATTCATTCATCTATTCTGATATACTGGGACACTTTATTTGTTGAGACTTTAATCCATTTAACAACGTTTGGACACCGATCTTTCGAGAACGTTTGTGATTACCGGAAACCATACCTTCGATAGACTTTGTGGACCGTAACGGACACTTTGATCCGGACATTGTATTGTAAGTTGTAATCATTGTAAATATATATATTTTGTACATAATTAAACTTGTAAATTTATATTCTGTCTTTGTCTGATTTTTGCTGGCATTTTGGGGTATTCTGACCCATAACAGAATCAATGGAAAGATCTTGTCACAAGGAATACACATGTAAAAATTGAAACCTCTATCACTAACCATTCAAAAGTTATGTCCCATGTTAAAGTTTTTGAGAAGTACGTCAAAGGTCAAGGTTATGGTCACGAGGTCAAAAATTTTGGTATCAATGGAAAGGTATTGTCACAAGGAATACACATGTGGAATATGAAACCTCTATCACCAGCTTCCATTTAAAAGTTATGCCTAATGTTAAAGTTTTTCGGAAAACAGACAGACAAACAGACAGACGGACAAGCCAAAAACTATATGCTCCCGAATCTTTTATGTCAGGGGCATAAAAAACAAAGATTTTTCGGTTTTGCCTTTATTCATATTAAAGTATACTGAAATCTATGAATGCTTTTGAATAGTATTGATTTCATCTCAAATACATGAAACGTACAGTTAAAATCGTTTTAATCCAATATTTATCAATTCAAGTGAGTTGTGCAGTTTGTTTTCCAAAAAGCAGTGTATGGTGTATCAAACCTCATGACCCAGTGAAGCCACTTGAACAAATAATTTTCAGTGAATATGCTGAAATGCGGCGCTTCTTGCCTATGCATATTTCAACAGGCGAGAAGGAGCGTCGCATTTCAGCATACGCTGTTCAACAACTCAAGTGGTTTCTCTAGGTTTCGTAGTTTGAAACAAATTAAAAGGCCCATGAAATTGTTAAGCTTGCCTAGCAGACCTACGACATCGTTATTTACTGTTAACAAATTGTTTTACCTCATCAAAGGTCTGTTACACGGACAAGTTGTTAGCGGAGAGAGTTCATGAAATGTAGCGGTTGCATAGGATTTGCCGACAAAAAGTTATTTGGTCCGATAAAAACTCATCATGTATCTATTATTTGAACAGATAAAAATTCCCAAATGTCTTATCACAGGAACCTGTCATTTTATGAGAGAAAATGTTTTATTATTCACAACCTCAGGCCTCTGTGTTCCTCTTACAAATGTTATACATACAAGATGTCGAACACAGTGGCTTATGGTTGTAAATAATAATTTATTTACTCTATTTAAACAACAGCTTTCTGTGGTCCAACATTTCATAGGAAGATTTCAGGAACTCTGAACTGAATTATTTATTTCAAGAATTTCAGATATTAAATGTCCTATGCATTCTCAAAATCCGGAGGAAGAGATTACTCATTAGACGTTTCTTCAAGAAATCAGTCCGTAAATTACTTCATCTAAGAGAGTCTAAGACAGAGGAAATTCGAGCAAACTTTATACATGATAACAAGTATATGCAAGTGTTCCAAGTACATGAATGATAACCATTATGAAAGTGTTCTAAGTATAAAAATCTATTCCGTTTGCACTGTATCTCCTGAAATGTATCGCAGTACTACTTTGCGGTTTGTATTGCAATGAAGCGCCTAGCGGAATACGATGCGCCTTGGGGACGAAGATGAATTAATGCATATCTAGGTCATTGTCCTGTCAAATAGTTCCGATTATTTTCTTATTATTTTCAACAATTGGTGGAAAATACACACAATGTTTATCTTGAATTGTCTTCCCGTGATTGTTTACTAGATAGATGGAATAAAATTTTGAATATAGTTTAAAGTGTGTGAGACATCTACATGTGTGGAAGAATACGTGTGAAAATGGGTCCTCAGATCATAAAATTTGAATAATTCCGGTCCGGAACCAGGTGCATGGCTTTGAAAAAATATTAAAAAAGCTGTGTACTTTTAATCTTTACGGCATTTTTTTTTTTGTGATTCAAATAAAATTTCTTCATTCAAAAGTAGTATCAATGTGTTTAACCCGGTGCGATTTGAGAATTTTTCTCCTATTTTTGGTAAGAATGTAAACGTCTTCAAATTGAATAGCATCATTTAAGAACAGATAAATTGGCAACATGGACCAGACATGCACGTTTCGGGTACTTAACCCTCGTCAGTGATCCTCAAATCTAAAAACATACATTATACCTATGTACAATCTTAAAAAATATTCCTTAAAAATCCAAAAGTGGATATCTTGACAAAATTCTTTCACTTGTAGGGTACCATGCATGAGTACCTCATACCTACAAATTGTCATGACAATCTGAAGAGTGGTTATAGAAAAGAAGCAGAAAATGTATGAAAATCACCCCCCCCCTTCCTTTTTACATAAGAAAAAAATTCATAAAAAATCAAAAAAATAAAATTTAAGCATAAAATACATATCAAAGCATTAAGTAAGTTAAATATGATAAATATGTAGTAAATGAGTGTGTAAAATCATACACATGTAGCCAAGTTCGATCAATTTCGATTGATCGTTTCTTCAACGCAATCTAAATTTCTGTTATCAAAATTTCTTGAAATTTCTAAAAAGTGGGTCCTGTAGCATCATATCCCATCCATCCTGCTACGTCTTTCGGTACCCTTTTTCGACATAGTAACTTTCATACTTTTTGGCATATTACATTGTTTAGATTTAGGATTTAGGATCACTGATGAGGGTTAAGTACCCGAAACGTGCATGTCTGGTCCACGTTGCCAATTTATTTGTTCTTAAATGATGCTATTCAATTTGAAGACGTTTACATTTATACCACTTGGTGAGTGTCACTGCTGGTGGACCAGGAGTCCCCGAGGGCACATGTAGCCAAGTTCGATCAATTTCGATTGATCGTTTCTTCAACGCAATCTAAATTTCTGTTATCAAAATTTCTTGAAATTTCTAAAAAGTGGGTCCTGTAGCATCATATCCCATCCATCCTGCTACGTCTTTCGGTACCCTTTTTCGACATAGTAACTTTCATACTTTTTGGCATATTACATTGTTTAGATTTAGGATTTAGGATCACTGATGAGGGTTAAGTACCCGAAACGTGCATGTCTGGTCCACGTTGCCAATTTATTTGTTCTTAAATGATGCTATTCAATTTGAAGACGTTTACATTTATACCACTTGGTGAGTGTCACTGCTGGTGGACCAGGAGTCCCCGAGGGCACATGTAGCCAAGTTCGATCAATTTCGATTGATCGTTTCTTCAACGCAATCTAAATTTCTGTTATCAAAATTTCTTGAAATTTCTAAAAAGTGGGTCCTGTAGCATCATATCCCATCCATCCTGCTACGTCTTTCGGTACCCTTTTTCGACATAGTAACTTTCATACTTTTTGGCATATTACATTGTTTAGATTTAGGATTTAGGATCACTGATGAGGGTTAAGTACCCGAAACGTGCATGTCTGGTCCACGTTGCCAATTTATTTGTTCTTAAATGATGCTATTCAATTTGAAGACGTTTACATTTATACCACTTGGTGAGTGTCACTGCTGGTGGACCAGGAGTCCCCGAGGGCACATGTAGCCAAGTTCGATCAATTTCGATTGATCGTTTCTTCAACGCAATCTAAATTTCTGTTATCAAAATTTCTTGAAATTTCTAAAAAGTGGGTCCTGTAGCATCATATCCCATCCATCCTGCTACGTCTTTCGGTACCCTTTTTCGACATAGTAACTTTCATACTTTTTGGCATATTACATTGTTTAGATTTAGGATTTAGGATCACTGATGAGGGTTAAGTACCCGAAACGTGCATGTCTGGTCCACGTTGCCAATTTATTTGTTCTTAAATGATGCTATTCAATTTGAAGACGTTTACATTTATACCACTTGGTGAGTGTCACTGCTGGTGGACCAGGAGTCCCCGAGGGCACATGTAGCCAAGTTCGATCAATTTCGATTGATCGTTTCTTCAACGCAATCTAAATTTCTGTTATCAAAATTTCTTGAAATTTCTAAAAAGTGGGTCCTGTAGCATCATATCCCATCCATCCTGCTACGTCTTTCGGTACCCTTTTTCGACATAGTAACTTTCATACTTTTTGGCATATTACATTGTTTAGATTTAGGATTTAGGATCACTGATGAGGGTTAAGTACCCGAAACGTGCATGTCTGGTCCACGTTGCCAATTTATTTGTTCTTAAATGATGCTATTCAATTTGAAGACGTTTACATTTATACCACTTGGTGAGTGTCACTGCTGGTGGACCAGGAGTCCCCGAGGGCACATGTAGCCAAGTTCGATCAATTTCGATTGATCGTTTCTTCAACGCAATCTAAATTTCTGTTATCAAAATTTCTTGAAATTTCTAAAAAGTGGGTCCTGTAGCATCATATCCCATCCATCCTGCTACGTCTTTCGGTACCCTTTTTCGACATAGTAACTTTCATACTTTTTGGCATATTACATTGTTTAGATTTAGGATTTAGGATCACTGATGAGGGTTAAGTACCCGAAACGTGCATGTCTGGTCCACGTTGCCAATTTATTTGTTCTTAAATGATGCTATTCAATTTGAAGACGTTTACATTTATACCACTTGGTGAGTGTCACTGCTGGTGGACCAGGAGTCCCCGAGGGCACATGTAGCCAAGTTCGATCAATTTCGATTGATCGTTTCTTCAACGCAATCTAAATTTCTGTTATCAAAATTTCTTGAAATTTCTAAAAAGTGGGTCCTGTAGCATCATATCCCATCCATCCTGCTACGTCTTTCGGTACCCTTTTTCGACATAGTAACTTTCATACTTTTTGGCATATTACATTGTTTAGATTTAGGATTTAGGATCACTGATGAGGGTTAAGTACCCGAAACGTGCATGTCTGGTCCACGTTGCCAATTTATTTGTTCTTAAATGATGCTATTCAATTTGAAGACGTTTACACTTATTGAGTTATTTAAAGAAATAGTGCAAAAATGTACATTTCTGACTAAGTCCGAAAAGACGTCAAAAACGCGTCAAAAATTTGACTTCGAAGTGGAACCAAAAATAACAACACTTAAGACATCTCTCTAGATCATCCTGATGCTTTCGGTTTGTCGATACATGCTTCGGTTCTGAAGAAGAAGTTTGTCAAAGGAGGGAACCCCCCGTGACCTACTTTTGGCTGTGGTGGCGCCACCTGTTGACAGATCCGGACGAAAAACAACAACACTTGTAGGGGACTATGAGTACTTCATACCTACCAAGTTTCATCAAAATCCCTTCAGCCGTTCTGGAGAAGAAGTTTAAAATGTGAAAAGTTTACGACGACGGACGACGACGACGACGACGACGACGACGACGGACGACAGACGCAACACTATGACAATAGCTCACTTGAGCCTATGACTCAGGTGAGCTAAAAAGGGGAAAAAATTTGTTGGGGTCCCGCCGGGGTTTGAAGCCACTCCCAATGGGTCCATTGGGCATGGAAAACATACATTATACCTATGTACAATCTTAAAAAAATATTCCTTAAAAACCCAAAAGTGGATATCTTGACAAAATTCTTTCACTTGTAGGGTACCATGCATGAGTACCTCATACCTACAAATTGTCATGACAATCTGAAGAGTGGTTATAGAAAAGAAGCAGAAAATGTATGAAAATCACCCCCCCCCCCTTCCTTTTTACATAAGAAAAAAATTCTTAAAAAATCAAAAAAATAAAATTTAAGCATAAAATACATATCAAAGCATTAAGTAAGTTAAATATGATAAATATGTAGTAAATGAGTGTGTAAAATCATACACTTATTGAGTTATTTAAAGAAATAGTGCAAAAATGTACATTTCTGACTAAGTCCGAAAAGACGTCAAAAACGCGTCAAAAATTTGACTTCGAAGTGGAACCAAAAATAACAACACTTCTTAAGACATCTCTCTAGATCATCCTGATGCTTTCGGTTTGTCGATACATGCTTCGGTTCTGAAGAAGAAGTTTGTCAAAGGAGGGTACCCCCGTGACCTACTTTTGGCTGTGGTGGCGCCACCTGTTGACAGATCCGGACGAAAAACAACAACACTTGTAGGGGACCATGAGTACTTCATACCTACCATGTTTCATCAAAATCCCTTCAGCCGTTCTGGAGAAGAAGTTTAAAATGTGAAAACTTTACGACGACGGACGACGACGGACGACGGACGACGGACGCAACACTATGACAATAGCTCACTTGAGCCTATGGCTCAGGTGAGCTAAAAATAGATATGATTCAACTTACTGCACATGGCTTCTTCAGAGGAGATCTAATGGCTATATGTCTGTCAATTGCTATAGCAACCAACATGTTTGTACTTGACATCATCGTGAAGCTCTGCAGAAATTTAAAAAGCTTACACATCGCCGCTCCGGCATACCATTGTCGTTGGTCTTGATATTCCCATATAAGCTGCGGAAGAACCGCAATGAACATAACAGACAGATCGGCAACGGTCAGATTCAGGATGAAGCTATTGACACGTGACATATTGTTCAGGCGTGCTTTTAGTCGTCGATTCCTCCACATCCATACAAACACGGCAAATCCACCGACGATACCGATAATAAGAGTAGCGTAGATGATGATTCTACGAATTGTCTCATTGTATATCATGTCATGAACATTTTCTCCACAGCCGACACTTGCATTACTGGAACCGTTGTCTGTATTATTAACTATAGTCGAGGAGAAATTCAAATACACCATGTATTTAATGTTTTCCATAGATGAATTCGCGGGAACAGCCAAAGAAAAATCCAACGACGCCATATCTGAACAGCCTACCTCGCACAATAATCCATTTTGTTCTCGTGAAGAAATTGATTAGAATTCTGAAAAAAAAACATGTACCTTAGATAAAACTACAATAATAATGTAGAAAGGACATTTGATAACTAACTTGTATTCTGAGTAGCAAAATGACTGACTGTGACTACGGGACTCCATGACTGGCATGTCCAAACCTCGTCAGAGGCTGAAATTTGGTCGGACTCCTCGGGTGATTGCATATATGTTTTTCGTACACCCTAATCCTTTTGATGTTTATTTACGTATTCATCTATTTGTTACTTGGGCCCCTGTGCTTATTTCGTCATCTTACAATGAGTACAATTGTTTGTTCTTTAAAACCGCGGGTTATTGTTTGCGGGTTGTGGGCACATATAGTCCAGTCATATTATGCAGTAAAATGGGCTGAAATCGAAGTAATTGCAAAAGAATTATTTGGACTTGATTAAATGTCTAAACACACCCACAAAACACATATTAGAAGTCCTCACTCGATACTTTTCGGAAAGTGCAGTATTTTGACCCTCTTTCTTTTTAGTCAAAATGCAAAAAGAGTAATGTGACGTATTCAGTGGATCAGATAACCAAGAGAAAGATTAAGTTTTAGCCTAAAATTGTTTTTATGACATCTTTAGTAACTATTTAAGGCATTTAATAAAATTAAAGCATGTGGATATAAGCAAAAAAGATAACGGACCAATCAACAAAGGTAAAAATGACAATTTTCAGTTAGCAAAACCGCCTCAAGCACGAGTTTGTGGCCTTTGTTAGAAGTTAAAGCTTTATATTCTGTTAATTGAACATTTATACTAAATATTTTCATACTTTATCAAAGTAATAGAAATAATATCTATGATGTCGGGGTATTTATCTCAGAATTCGATCAAGACCATACTTTTTGATGAATTATTTAAAATAATGAGAATGAATATTTTGTCAATTTGATTTAGAAAATTCTCAAAGATGAAATAGGTAAGCATAGATTTTTCATTTGATTTCATAATTATGCTTAATACACTTTATGAATATTATAGAAGAAAAATTAAATTCTAAGTCATGTAGGAAAAAATTAAATATGAATTGAATCAGAATGATATTTTGACTTAAAGTGAGAAAATTGGTTAAGTCCTGGCTTTTTAAACACATTTTTGAGGATAACTTTTTTACTTCAAGACTATACATGGTCATGTTAGTTTTTTTTAATTCTTCTTACCAACTGAAAAATCTTCAAAAAAGTCCTCGATCATTTTCCAATGTAGAAAAAATATGGAAAATCTAAGTCAGTTCCCCATGCCCCCATTATGAAAATTGAACAATGTTCGATTTTTTAAATACATGTATAATACTCCGGCAGAAATATGAAATTCTAGCTTCAGAAATCTTCTTTCACCAGTGACTATCTTGTAAAAACTTAATCGGTCAACATACTTTCGAAATAATAGGAATTTGATCTATAGGATCTATACAAGCAGGTTGTAGGAATTCCTATGGGTACAAACTGTGCGCCTCTTGTTTCAGATTTATTTTTATACACTTATGAAAAAGAATTTATCCAAAAACTTCAAAAGCAAAGAAAATTTGATGATCTGAAATGTTTCAATAATACATCTAGGTATCTGGATGCTATTCTGACTATTGACAATCCTGCTTTTGAATTATATAAGGATGAAATTTATCCACAAGAATTAACACTTAACAAGGCAAACGTTACAAATACAGAAACACCATTTTTGGACCTAAATATCAAAATTGTAAACGGAAAGATTCATACAAGTGTATATGACAAAAGGGATGATTTTGGATTCAACATAGTAGATTTCCCCTGGCTTAACGGTGATTTTCCAAGATTACCGTCATACGGCATTTACATATCACAGCTCATCCGGTACGATTGAGCATGTACTGATATTTTGGATTTTCACAGTAGAAATTTACAAATTACCAAGAAACTTTTAGGTCAAGGTTTCCGCTTTCATAAACTAGTTAAGACTTTCTGGAAATTTTACGAAAATTAGTCAACTTCTCTTAAAATTCGGATCTATACACGCATCAGAGTACATTACTTTGGGTATTACACAACCTGTCTTTTATGGTGATATGGTAAACAAAATTAGAAGGATCAAAGGTAGGCAGCATAACCATCGAAAATGCGTCAGAATCATCAAACACCTTTTATACCGTGGATATCATCCTAATGTCACCAGACGGACACTAGCTTTGGTACTTGACCAATCTACAGTCTTGTACCAGCGCATCCTTGAGACTTACACTCTGACTGACTGTGACGACGGGACTCCATGACAGGCCCTGTCCAAACCTCTTTAGAGAAGACAGGGCCCCGACCACCTGTCCTCTCTGAATGTCAGTCGGACTCCCCGGATGATTACATACATGAGCTCGCTACAGCCGGCAGAGCACGGACTGTATTACGCACGCCCTCTTTTTATATTCATTTACATATCCATCTGTATTGCTGGGGCCTCTACGTTTTGCGGTCTTGTTTGTGTGAGGTCATCTTACAGTGAGGAAGTTGTTTTACACCACAATTGTACGTTCTTCGAGACCTTTGGGTAACTGGAGAAGTGAGAGGGTTGTGCGCACGTAATTCAGGATAACCACACCATTTGTTACTCGCGTGGAAAATGGCCGTCCAAAGTCAGCACCGAATGCCCATTGGTCTCGTCGTTTTATGTGTAGTCTTGTGTTTGATGTTTACATGTCGTATGTCTCTTTTTCGTCTCATACTATGCTCGTCTTTTGTGTTTTTGCATCGGGTGTATTGGTGTTTTGCTGCAACAGAGTGTTGTTGGAGATCCCTTCCCTTCTTTTTGAACCTAAAAACCCTTGAACTTAGCCATTTTTTCAACAATTCTCAAAAAAGATCAAAATTGTCTACTTTGATACTAGAGTTTGACAAAGGCAGCAGTCAAAACAGTAATAAATCACGTTCATGTAGTTCATATGATTTCATACGACAAATAATTAACAAAACAACTCATTATAAATTTAATTTATCTTCAACAAACAGCGTGAACTTACTTTTTCATTTTTTGCTAAAATTTGAGGAATACACGAACAAATCATCGACCGGTTGGTTTTGAGGACGATATTTTAAAAGAATATTCTTCGTGACATACAAGTTTATTATTAAATATGCTATGTATTCGTTTCTATGTAATCGAATTCTGAAAATGGAGGATACACTCATTTTATTAAATCTCAAAACAATTTTCGGCAATTTCAAACCATTAGAAATGTTCAATTATATTCGTCATCATCCTAAATTCGGCTTCAGTAGATAATATCATAGCCAGTCTTTCGAAGGAAGAAAACTAGTATGCTATGAATAATTATTTATGGAGAAATTAACCACCAAAAATGACAATTTCTCTAAATAGCTCAGAAAACCGCATTTTTGTGAGGCAAAAAAAATCATATTTTCACCAAGAGGATTTTTGAGGACTTTTGATATGTTGTTCCAAGTGTCTCAATGTACAGCAAAACACTACAACATTTCTTTTGCAATTAGTTCGATTTCAAATCGTAATATGACTGGACTAAAAAACTATCAAAATGACTGAGCATTCACATAACAGCTTTCCGTATGAAACGCGCCTTTTTAACATCAGAGTGACTTTAAAAAAACCTCTTAAGTTTAAAGGACAAATAAATCAGTGAATGGAAATCAAACTCAGAATTAATAGCAATTCTCTGTAACCATTTAAACAATTTCGGCACGCATGGTCTCCGATTTTCATGAAATTTCACACATAAGTAGGGACCAATGAAAAAAGAAAAATTTGACCAAAAATTTAATTCTAGGTCATCTGGTTACCATGGCAACGGCCTTTAAAGTTGAGAAATTGGCAAAATTGAGCTAATTTGAAGCTCTATAATTCGGTCTTTATGTGACATCAATGGAAGATTTTTTATGCATCCTAAAGATTAGGACATTAAATTTTGAATAAGCTCTTTAGCAGTGTCTGATATTGTGAAAAAGGCTGGTTACCATGACAACATAATTAGCTAATTTTGATAGATTGATTTCAAAATGCTGTTTGTATTTTCCATTTTCCTTCTCTCTTGATGGGTATATGAAAAGGAAATAATATTTATTTTATAAAATGAGCAAATTCGAGATAAACCCACATGTTACTATGTACATAAGTTACCGTGGCAACGGTAACTATGGTCTTTAATATTACTTATTTTGCAAATTCAGAGTCATTTAAAAAAAAATTTGCATCATGATGAACAGATAAAAATTGTTGGGAAATATCCAACACAAGGAGCTCTTTCAAAAACCGTGAAAAAGCTATGGGGAACATATGTTACCATGGCAACCATTTTTTATTATTTTCATAAAACAGTCATTATTAATCACAGGAAGTTCATATTCAATAACAATAAAGATCGAGTAAGCCTCTATCAAAATACAATAAAAAAGTTTCAAATAATTAATGGTTGCTATAGTAATTTGGCCATACATTCTAAAAATAAGCATTTTTTGTTGTTTTTCGAAGCCTTTTCCCCAGAAAACGAAACAGGCTTACACAACCTTTTTAACATATACGATAAAGCAAAGTCTAAACTTTATTTTAGATTTAAAAAAATTCATATTACTTAACTTTTGATGCCCGTAACCAAGGACTCAAAGTGGGCCTATGTTTCAATTATAAACAATCGTTCCCATAGCAACGGGCTATTTCCTGAATATTTTTAAAGAAATTTCTTTCGTGTAATGAAAGATCTTCTTGAATACATTAATTAATTTTCATCACTTTGAATTAAAATTCGATGATCTAGTAAAACAAGGACTCAAAATATTGGCCAAAATTGCTTTCAGTTTTGCGATTTGAGGTCATGTTGCCATAGCAACGAACAGAAACATTGTCCCAATGTAAATGCTTATGTTTTATTTGCATAAAAAACTAAATAATGTAAGTAATTTATTGTTGAATTTTGAAAAAATGCCAAAAATACTAATTTGATAGGGTACCTGTGTTGTTGCTATGGAAACATATAGATAAGACCATAAACCCAACATTATTATTACTTAACTTGAAGGAGCAATGATAGTGTGCTGATAATTCATCAGTTTTTGTTTCAGATTATGCTGCATAAATTATGTATGTGACTTCAAAAACGCCCAAAAATGCATTTTTTCAATATTCAAAGTCCGTTTCCATGGCAACCGGATGTGATATTAAGAAAATTTTTATCAAATTTTTACTTTTGGGTCAGGCCTAACCTTATGTACAAATTTTATCAAAATCTGAGACATGTCGTGCCATGCGTCCTTCATAAAAGTTCAAATGCTTACAGAGAATAGCTATTAAAATCCAAAAACCACAGTCAATAGGCATACAAGTTCTTGAAATATATAAAACAAAACAAACATATGGAGGAGATCCCCAACAGTGAAAACAACATCTCCACAGATTCTAGTGAAATAACTGATGATTCGTTATAGGCGGCGCTCTTGTACGTGCTGTATTAATTTAAAACAAATATTGCATGGCCGTCGAACTTCGGCCCAGAAATCAGAACTAAGATGAGCAAACTGCCAACATATATTCATACTATATCGTAGGTGACACTACTTTTAAAAATGAATTAGATTAATACACAAAGACAAACACTAAATATAATTATATATGTAATTCAAGGTACCTCAAAGAACGCCAAACATAATGGTTTCATGTGGAACCTGCTATATGAAACCGAACACTGATCAACAAGGAACATTGGAATCAATTCCAAAATCAATCGTGGCTAAGTGTAAACCTAGCATTAGCCACAATGCCTTAGGATGTCCACGATTGAGCAAAATGGAGGAGCTCCACGATTTTATCAATGAAATTGGTAATCATACGCTCTCCGACGCTCCAGCATGCTTTCACTACGATTTGTTACGCGCTGAAGCGATTTGTTACGATTGCTCATAAGATCTGTCACGATTTTCATCCCGTTATTTCATGCTAGGTTTACACTTAGCCACGATCGCTACGATTGTCCCGATTGATGTTAATCGTAAGGAACGTGAAGGGCCGTGGTGTTGCACTGTGAGGATCGCAAAAGAACGTGGTGGAATCGTGATGAAAGTAGGGAATCGCAAAGATCATGGCAAAAATTTCGATTCTCAAAATTTTGCTACGATTGTCCCGATTGATCCTTACATCGTAAGAGAGCGTAATGGAGCGTATTATACGCGATGGAACGTAGAAGAGCGTGACATACCTTGACAAAGCGTAACAGATCGTAATGTCCAATCGTAGGAGATCTTGGTGAACTTAGAAAACACACTCTCCAATGATTCGCCACGATTTCACTCAAACTCTTTGACGATTTGTTAAGATGTCGGAATTCCAATGGGGACCAATTGTGCCCCACTCCTTGCCGACATATTCCTTTACTCGTACGAAGCTGAATTCATTCAATCTTTGGTCTCTGAAGGGAAAAGATACTTAGCTTCTGACTTCAACTTCACTTACAGATACATAGACGATGTGTTGTCCATCAATAATCCAAAATTCGCGGATTACCTGAGAAGTATCTATCCTTCGGAGCTTGAAGTCAAAGAAACTACAGAGACAAATAATTCAGCATCCTATTTGGACATAATGTTGTCCTACGACACTGATGGTCACATGAACACCTCACTCTATGACAAACGTGATGACTTCAATTTCAGCATTACAAACTTTCCTTTTCTGAGTAGCAACATCCCTTCATCGCCTGCTTATGGCGTGTTCATATCTCAGTTGATACGCTATGCCAGAGCAAGTACCAAATATACGGATTTTGTTCTGAGAGCTAGGCGTCTTTCAGATAAGCTTCTCAGTCAGGGATATGTTTGTGATCGACTAACATCGTCACTGAGGAAGTTCTACGGTCGATATGGGGAACTCGTCATACACTATGATGTCCCACTTTCCAGAATGGTTGATGATATTCTGTCATAGACCATTTGAACCATCCAACCAAAGATTGTACTCTAATTGTAATCTTCTTTCTCTTTCTATATCTTCTTAAATGGAAGTAACCGGATGTGACAGTTCTACCGAATTGAAGCGACGGGTGTTGCATGCAAGCAGGAGATGCATACTCTTCCTGGGCACCTGGTCTCACTCTCATATCGGGAGTTCGCTTCTTTTCATATGGTGGAGGTTTTTGTTTGTTTGCTTTGGTTCCTGTTTTATCCTGATTTTGTATGCCTTCGGTTTCTGATTTTCTGGGTTATCGATTTTGTGCTGTAAACAGGGATATGGTCATTATCCATATTTGTCATTCAATCACGCTGCGACACCGGTCAGCGGGGTTTCGATAAGATACGTTGCGATTTCAATATTCCTAGGATGACATTTATTAAAGGACAATCTACTATCCTGTTCACTAATTCCAGAGCACCCTGTTTTCCCGGTTTTCTCTAAAATATAATAATGTCATCTTCCAGAAAGGTATCAATTTTATAGTACTCCTTTAGTCGTAACAGAAAATACATTTGTACCATTGTTTTGTCTGTGCGTCAGCTAAGTTAGAAATAAGACGGAAAATAAAAAGTCTACGGGGATTTTCTACAGTAAAATCTCTGAAAATGTGTGACGTCGGAGGCTTTGACGTCACTGTTTTCTATTGCTGACACGGAGAACAATATGGCGGCGGCTTGAAATTAACATGGGATTTTCCTGTAGACATTTTATTTTTTCATATTGCGGTTTGAAGGCAGCTAATAGGGTAAGTTGAAGTTAATTTCCAGTTACGACTAAAGGGGGTCAATTCTTGGAAACAATAATTTATAGCAAAATTCTTCAGACGACAGAATAAATCGCCCAAACAGGGTGCTCTGGATTTAGTGAACAGGACAGTAATTTTGTTGATTTAGAAGAGTTTTTAAGATCCTCAACGATTTCTAGCATCTGAAGAAAAGGGAATAATCTCAAGCATGACCACCCTGCACTCGCCAAGCGAAACAAACCCACAAGAGAGTGACACATAAATGACATCATAATTTTAGATATTGTATTCAAATTCGTGCGTGGACGTCGACGGCGGGTGCGGCTAGCCAACAGGGGATGCTTACTCCTCCCGGGCACCTGATCCCACCTCTAGCTTGCTAGGGGTTCGTCGATGGTCAACTTTGTGCTCTGTTGTGAGTGCTGTTGAGATTGTTGTCAGGATCATCTTTAACTCATTTGTGTCACACTTATGCCCTTTGCCGTGTGGAGCTCGTAAAAAAGTTCCCCGCGAGGGGTTTGACAGTAAGTGTTTTGAATGTCTTTCCCTGACATGGTCGCCATAGCACTTTCTACATAGACACAACCTAGGGAAGTGCATAATTTTAGATATTGTATTCAAATTCGTGCGTGGACGTCGACGGCGGGTGCGGCTAGCCAACAGGGGATGCTTACTCCTCCCGGGCACCTGATCCCACCTCTAGCTTGCTAGGGGTTCGTCGATGGTCAACTTTGTGCTCTGTTGTGAGTGCTGTTGAGATTGTTGTCAGGATCATCTTTAACTCATCAGACAAAACATAAGGTTGATCAATGCCAATTATAGTGCTTTGCCATATAAAATTTTTATCTCTTGTATGTAAAGCTTATCCTTGTTTTGGAAATTGCAAGTGTTATTGAAACTCGTAGTCCATTTCAAATCAAATCGTGTTAAATCGCGGCAATTTTCATCACATCGTAGTCCTGCATCGTAGGAATAGAATCTGAAAATTTTGAAGGAGATAAACTTACTTCTTTCTCTCATTGGCTTCACAATTTACAAATATTACCAAACAAAGGAGGGGATCTCCAACAACACAAAGCTGCAGCACCCACAGCAAAACCCCAAAACACCCAATGCAAAAACACAGAGAAGACAAACACAGGAAGAGACGCAAAAGGGACAAGGAACGTCAACGCACAACACAAAAACATCAAACCCATAGCAATTCACTAATAGAAAACAAGAATAAAAAGATAGCATACACTTTTTCAGAAAAGAGGTAAAACTTAAAACATATCTAAAGTCGTATAGGAAAATAAAAATCTTCTCTCGACTAGATAGTTATCTAAGCACTTAATAACACTTCTGCACCTGCTTTGATTTGATGTGATAATTTTCCATCATTTGTTTGTGATATTAATTGCTTATAAATAAAGGTTTATGAGAAAATAACAATAATCATTATATAGATACGATGCTGTAATGAAAAGGCTGCACCCATGGCTAGGGCAGATGTCCTATATATACATGGGTATGAAAAAGAAACAGTTGTATTATTCCATTAAGACTCAACACTTAATTCACTGTGGCATTACTTACATACTAATGGCGCTCACCCTCCGTTCTCAAATATATATTCATATATGTGTATATTAATGATATACATGTAAATGAAATTAAGTATAATGAAATCTTATAGTCAGCCTAAAAAAAAAAACGATGCAGGACTACGACGTGATAAGAATTTCCGCAATTTAACACGATTTGATATGAAATTGACTGCAAGTTTCAATTACACTTGCAATTTCCGAAACACGGATAAGCTTTACATCCAAGAGATGGTGTTGTTATATCGCAAAACACTAGAAGTGACATTGATCAACTTTATTTTGTCTTTCTTTTTTAATAATTTAAGGTAATATTTTTGTTTAGTAATTCAAATCTTTGATTGCGTGTATTTATTTAACTCGTTCGAATACAGGCAATGTAATACCTCAATGATTATTATATCAATACTTCTTTTTGAGGTCTCTTTAGATGCTAGAAATGGTTGAGGATGTTTTTAAAAAACTCATGTAATCCTAGGAATATTGAAATAACAACGCATCTTGTAGATCGTGGACTGCATCGTGGAAACCGTGACGGAACTTATCGAATCGCCGCTGACCGCGCGGGCAAATCGGAATGATCGCACTAAAAGGTGTCGCAGCGTGATTGAATCTTAAACATTCGTCAAAGAGTGTGAGTGAATTGTGGCGGATCATGGGGAGCGTGTTTTCCAAGTTCACAAAGATCTCCTACGATTTGACATTACGATCTGTTACGCTTTGTCAAGGAAAAGGAATGATCTCCAGCATGACCACCTTGCACTCACCCAGCGAAACAAACCCACAAGAAAGTGACACATAAATGACATCAGACAAAACTACAAATCGCAAAAAGACACAGCAATATTCACTAGAACATCATACAAAACAATCGTAACAGACGTACAGAAACATCAAACATTGATGACAACACATAAAAGGAAGGAGACCAATGTGCATCCGGTGCCGACTTTGGGTGGCCATCTGCTTTTAGCAAATGGTGTGGTTATCCGGATTACGTGCGCACAACCCTCCTACTTATCCGGATACACAGAGGTCTCCATAGACACACAATTGTTGTATAAATATAGAACTTCTCACTGTAAGGTGACATCACAAACAAGATAGTTAAACGCAGCGGCCTCTTCTAACACATATTCTATGTAAATGGATCTAAACAATTCTATGGCATGAGTATAACAGTCTGTGCTCTGCTTGCTGAAGCGCGCTCACGATCAACTACCCGAGAAGTCTGACCAATTTTCAGATAGGACAGAGAATCAAGACCCAGTCTTCCCTGACGAGATTTCAAGGTCTGCCACGCTCTACTACGTTCCATCACGTTTACTACGCTCCATTACGCTCTCTCACGACGTAAGGATCAATCGGGACAATCGTAGCAAAATTGTTTAAGATCAAACATTTTGCTGCGATTTTCTACGATCATCCAATCCTACCACGTTCTCTCAAGATCCTCACGATTCAACCCAACGGTCTCTCACGTTCCCTATCAATCGGGACAATCGTGGTTACCCTAGGTTTACACTATGTTCCCGGCGACCACGGCAGTCACGGCGGCCAAAAACGTAGCACACCGTATGATTTTTGGCAGTTTTTATCTTGGTATTCAAGTTCTGTTAAGTCTCGTTACGTTTTCACATCGTTTTCACGGTCTGTCAAGGTATCCTTGACGAGCCGCGGCTCCTGATTCCCAGAGACCTGACGGCGCACTACGTTTCAACCTACGGCTTGTAACGGACGTTTGTACGTTTCCTCACGACCTGTCACGTTCTGATAAGGTCTGTCACGGTTTGTTACGATTCAATCAGGTTGGCCACGACTACCAAGTTCTGTCAAGGCCCACTACGATAAACCGTGACCGCCGGGAACAGGAGACACAAAAAAGCTGCATAAAAGGGTTGGGTTTGTTATACTTCTTGTGTGACCGTGCGTGCCGTGCCAGGCCGTAGTAGAACTTGAAATAAACCATAACAAGCCGGGACGTACCGTGACTGAACGTGACGAGACGGCTAACACATTCCTTAGCTCGCCGTGAGAAACCATAGCACACCTTGATAAAACGTGCATCTGCCCTAAAGCAGCCGCAGCTAAACGTGACAGACCGTAACTCAACTTCACTAGGATCGTACTTTGTTGAGTCATACCTTTGCTTCCCGTTCCGCTACGGACACTGTCCCAAGTTTTGTCACGGTCTGTAACGTTCTGTCACGTTGCGTTGCGTTCGATCCGTTTTGCTACGGTTTCTAAAGTAGGCCATCTGCACCGTGGGCTGCCATGACAAATGTTTTGACAGTTTAAACATTTGCCCCGTCAGCCCCGGCAACCACGGCTAGTTACGATTGTCGATCCCATTCCCCTACGTTGTCTCACGGTCACCACGTTTCGTCCAAGGTGGCTTGAAACGTGGCCACCGTGGCCGCCGGGAACATAGTGTAAACGGGGGGTAAGTGTAAACCTAGCATATGCATAGTAAGCGACGAAGTCAATCACATATGTACCCTTGGTGCACTCGTTTTTCAATTAGTCTCCTTGTCCTTTTAAAACAGCACGTTCCGCCTTCGGACAACAATATGCTTTATAAAAAAGATATAGGGCAATTCTCTATTTTTCCTGGATCGTAAAAGCTATAAACTTTCCGTTAATACCAAAATTGTTAACCAAAGGTCCTTGAAGTTATCAAAATAAATGAAATTAAAAACGAATTTATGTGGCGCCACAAAAATTGCCCATGTTTGGGATAGACCAGCCCTCACGCGAGCGCGATACGGCTCGTCGTGCTGTACAAATCAAAACAAACATGGCGAGCAGCGTACACTCTCAACAGAAAAGAGGGGAAAACGTTCTGATACTCAGATTTGGATAGAGAAAGAAGAAAAAAGATGACAGAGTGTGAAAGAGCAATACGGAAGGTATATATTAGAAACTAAATGGATAATATAAAATTCGGTGAAAAATGAATTTAATCTCGTCCCACACGAGGGAGTATATGTAATACTTGTAATAACCCCTTTAGGCACGGTCCATTTGATATTCAGGGGGGGGGGGGGGGGGGGGGCTTGGGTTTTTTGTCGGAATAAGATTATTTTTTTCGCCCCGGAACCGGGGCAAAATTATTTTTTCTTGTAAAGTTGGAGCAAGGAAATTTTTTTTAACAAATTTAAGTGATGCGCATATTAAGAATGTTTGTGTTTTATCAATAGAAATTATTTATATTTTTACTCAAAACTCTTAATATTGATATATATAATTAGTTGATTTTTATGCAAGTATTCAATTCACTTTTAAACAGAGAGATAAAAGATTTTACAATACAATTCTCAATATTTTATATAAGGTAGATGTATATAAGAGTGTCTGAGGGGAAGGTCTCCTAGACAAATTTTTAATTGTTACTAGGAATTGTAAATTGTTCTCCTTCCAAGCTTACAAGAACATAAAATTAAACTCTATAGGATACATGCAACATGCATTAACAGCAATACATAAATATTGATAATATATCTAAGGAAGCCATTTTTTCATTCACATACATGTATAACTTTTGATATCTATGAGCTTTGCCATTAGTAAATAATGTTTTGAAGAATTTTAGCAAAATTGTATGGTCATTCTTCAAATTCAGATTATTTGTAAGAGTAAAATTATTTTTTTCTGTCACACCATCAGCAAATTTATTTTTTTCATAAAAATTGAGAGCAAAATTATTTTTTTTTGAAAAAAAAACCCAAGCCCCCCCCCCCCCCCCCCCCCCAGAATATCAAATGGACCGTGCCTTACATCCCGAAGTCGGAACGTGCTGCTTTAAGCTTGCCCTGAAATAACGTATCAATTGCGATTTGAATACCCCATAAGCAGGGGACGAAGGAATGATACTACTTAGGACAGAGAAGTTTGTAATTTTGAAGTTGAAGTCGTCATGCACATTGTATAATGAAGTATTTAGGTGACCATTGTCATTATGTTAGCTTTGAAGATGAAATGAAAGTTGTAAATGTTTGATTCCTTGTAGCTTAAAAAACTTTCAAGGAATGCCATTCTGAACTTTTAGTTTACCACTGAGGCGTGTTTGGCAGGCTTTGGTATCAATAGAATTGCATTTTTTTTCAATTGTAGTGCACATCTTATTTCGTCATAATTTATTCAGGGTGGAGCCACTTACAATCTTTTTTGATAACTTTCTTGTTCTAGGTGGCCAAGGGGCGAAACTCCCCCATGTTTTTTTGTAACACTCAGGTAGTAATTTGGATGGGCTTTGGGCTTCCCTTTTGGTCATACTTACTTGGATACTATACTTGCAATAGATATATGATATTATTCATATGAAATATAGATATGGTTATTTTTCCAAATGAGCAAGGCACGTTTTACCAGCACCACTACACCTACAATGCACTGGACTCTGGAGATTGTTCATTAGATAAGTTGTCCTTCGTGTTTCTGTGGAGCTTTGTCATTGTCTCCGTCTGTTTGTCCATTGTCTTTTTTTGAGAAAGTTCTGTTCTGTATTTTTTCAGAATGTGTAAGCCTATTGATTGTGAATTTTAGATACTGATTTTGGCTGTTGTGTTTGATTGTCATTCACAGATTGAACAAGATTCGAATTCGGAGTAAACACCTCTAGATACTGATTTCTTTTATAGATACAAATTCTAAGATACGTACATGTAGCAAAATTGTTTGATCCAATACCATTTTTCTGGCTGGGAGCGATTTGCGTTTCGTCCAGTTTCTGTGGTAAATTCCTCTATATATCATTAGCTTTCACACTAATTGCTGGATGGCAAATGTCCGACAGCGCACCTGTTGCTTTGACGTGCCATTTCATTACGAAAGTCTTAATGTTAAGTTCACAGACAGGTGCAATGTCGAGAAGAAATGAAGCAGTTGAAAGCAGAGTACTCCTACTATCTGACTCTATATTATCAGAACTACAAGAAGTTGATATATCCTTGCAAGGTTATTTTCTCTGCGATAAATTTTGGCAAGATAAGCCTCTTTCAAAAAACAAAATTGAACTACATGTAGGTTGTTCTTCGTCTGGGTACTTAACCATTTATCGTTTAAGGTATCGCCACCAAATCATTTGGGTATTAGAGCATGTTAGACTTATATATGACTTGTATATGACTTATGAGACTAAATTATCCGAAACATAAATGAAGGTTGCTCTCTGGTAACAAACGTTGAACGTTCTTTGCCGTCACTTTAAATTCTTAGCTTTGTTAGTCCCCTACCGGGAACACTGAAAGGGACTCTTAGTTTCCTCTCGGTCTGTCCGTTCGCCTCAGTTTGCCGGACGTTGTTGTGCAACGGATAAAGATATTGAGATGAAATTTGGTACACAGCTTGGTTTTAGATAGTTACAGAACAAGAGTTTGTTCATGGTTGATCTGCTTTTAAAAGAGTTATACCCCTTGATGACTTATGAAATTCAGTTTTCTGGACTTTTTTTCTAGAACGGATAGAGATACAAAAAGTATTCATGAAATTTGATACACAACTTATTCTTGGTTAAAGTGCAAGTTGACCTATATTTGGAGGAATAATGCCCCTTGATGACTTGCAAAATTAAGTTTTCCAAACATTTTCATGCAACGAATACAGATATTGAGATGAAATGTGATACGCAGCTTGATGTTTTACATAGGATGTTAGAGTTTTGTTATGGTTGACCCATATATGGAGGAATTATGTTCCTTGGTGACTTACAAAACTCAGTTTTCTTGACTTTTTTTCGCTGGTATTGCAGATGTTAAAATAATGTTTGATATGATGTTTCAGTTCAGGTCTGATTAAACAGTCTATGCATAGTTGCAGGACTTATATTATGCCGGTAGGGGACTTATAGCGCTCGGCGTTCAAAAACGTATTCATTTAACAATACGTGGACGGGTTGTGCACATATTATAC
This sequence comes from Pinctada fucata, assembly GCA_028142955.1. NCBI lineage: Eukaryota > Metazoa > Mollusca > Bivalvia > Pterioida > Pteriidae > Pinctada > Pinctada fucata. The sequence continues at coordinate 73,513,080 of AP027104.1, read as the reverse complement.
GGATCACCTCATCATCATCTATGGATATAGCAAAAGTCAACCCTGACTGCATATGCGTCCTCCTCCTTTTATGCCTTATTATTTCTTGTGTCGCTGAAGTATTTTAGTTCTTTGTTGGATTATTTTATGGGTTCTAACTTTTTGTTGGTGTAATTGATGAAATATATACATGTACATTTCATGAATTGCTTTTCACGTGCTCAGTGATACCGTAAAAATTTCTAGCTTCTTTTGTAAATTTTGACGAGCCATGCAAAAACACCCTTCTCAAATGTCCATATACCTAGATGCACTTTTGCATCCCATAGACAGAATACAGCCTTTGTACTGATTCTACGCCAACGCAACATTTTTGGAAGGTTAATTTTCCTAGCATTATCCGACAACAATTATCTATTAAATTCATTAATTCGAACCTTATGGTTATTGTTTTTCTGCTCATTTAATATAGTAATCAGCCTTATTTTCCCTTTTTTCCGTTTTTTATGTTCATATTTCAGTGATGTTTTGTTTGTTGGGGGCTTGTCTGTTTTAGGATGAGGTAATTGTACGTGTTTTGTTGATGTTTTGTTTGAGGCTGGTCTGTTTTAGGATGTTGTAGTTGTACGTGTTTTGTGATGTTTCGTTTGTTGAAGTTTGGTCTGTTTTAGGATGTTGTAGTTGTACGTGTTTTGTGATGTTTCGTTTGTTGAAGTCTGGTCTGTTTTAGGATGTTGTAGTTGTACGTGTTTTGTGATGTTTCGTTTGTTGAAGTCTGGTCTGTTTTAGGACGTGGTAGCTGTACGTGTTTTGTGATGTTTTGTTTGTTGAAGTTTGGTCTGTTTTAGGATGTGGTAGTTGTACGTGTTTTGTTGATGTTTTGTTTGTTGAAGTCTGGTCTGTTTTAGGATGTGGTAGTTGTACGTGTTTTGTGATGTTTCGTTTGTTGAAGTCTGGTCTGTTTTAGGATGTGGTAGTTGTACGTGTTTTGTGATGTTTTGTTTGTTGAAGTCTGGTCTGTTTTAGGATGTTGTAGTTGTACGTGTTTTGTGATGTTTTGTTTGTTGAAGTCTGGTCTGTTTTAGGATGTGGTAGTTGTACGTGTTTTGTTGATGTTTTGTTTGTTGAAGTCTGGTCTGTTTTAGGATGTGGTAGTTGTACGTGTTTTGTGATGTTTCGTTTGTTGAAGTCTGGTCTGTTTTAGGATGTTGTAGTTGTACGTGTTTTGTTGATGTTTTGTTTGTTGAAGTCTGGTCTGTTGTAGGATGTGGTAGTTGTACGTGTTTTGTTGATGTTTTGTTTGTTGAAGTCTGGTCTGTTGTAGGACGTGGTAGTTGTACGTGTTTTGTGATGTTTTGTTTGTTGAAGTCTGGTCTGTTTTAGGATGTTGTAGTTGTACGTGTTTTGTTGATGTTTTGTTTGTTGAAGTCTGGTCTGTTGTAGGATGTGGTAGTTGTACGTGTTTTGTTGATGTTTTGTTTGTTGAAGTCTGGTCTGTTTTAGGAATATGTAGTTGTACGTGTTTTGTTGATGTTTTGTTTGAGGCTGGTCTGTTTTAGGATGTTGTAGTTGTACGTGTTTTGTGATGTTTCGTTTGTTGAAGTCTGGTCTGTTTTAGGATGTGGTAGTTGTACGTGTTTTGTGATGTTTTGTTTGTTGAAGTCTGGTCTGTTTTAGGATGTTGTAGTTGTACGTGTTTTGTGATGTTTCGTTTGTTGAAGTCTGGTCTGTTTTAGGATGTGGTAGTTGTACGTGTTTTGTGATGTTTTGTTTGTTGAAGTCTGGTCTGTTTTAGGATGTGGTAGTTGTACGTGTTTTGTGATGTTTCGTTTGTTGAAGTCTGGTCTGTTTTAGGATGTGGTAGCTGTACGTGTTTTGTGATGTTTTGTTTGTTGAAGTCTGGTCTGTTTTAGGACGTGGTAGCTGTACGTGTTTTGTGATGTTTTGTTTGTTGAAGTCTGGTCTGTTTTAGGATGTTGTAGTTGTACGTGTTTTGTTGATGTTTTGTTTGTTGAAGTCTGGTCTGTTTTAGGATGTGGTAGTTGTACGTGTTTTGTGATGTTTTGTTTGTTGAAGTCTGGTCTGTTGTAGGACGTGGTAGTTGTACGTGTTTTGTAGATGTTTTGTTTGTTGAAGTCTGGTCTGTTGTAGGATGTGGTAGTTGTACGTGTTTTGTTGATGTTTTGTTTGTTGAAGTCTGGTCTGTTTTAGGACGTGGTAGCTGTACGTGTTTTGTGATGTGTTGTTTGTTGAAGGCTGGTCTGTTTTAGGATGTTGTAGTTGTAGGTGTTTTGTTGATGTTTTGTTTGTTGAAGTCTGGTCTGTTTTAGGATGTGGTAGTTGTACGTGTTTTGTGATGTGTTGTTTGTTGAAGTCTGGTCTGTTTTAGGATGTGGTAGCTGTACGTGTTTTGTGATGTTTTGTTTGTTGAAGTCTGGTCTGTTTTAGGACGTGGTAGCTGTACGTGTTTTGTGATGTTTTGTTTGTTGAAGTCTGGTCTGTTTTAGGACGTGGTAGCTGTACGTGTTTTGTTGATGTTTTGTTTGAGGCTGGTCTGTTTTAGGATGTTGTAGTTGTACGTGTTTTGTTGATGTTTTGTTTGTTGAAGTCTGGTCTGTTTTAGGACGTGGTAGCTGTACGTGTTTTGTGATGTTTTGTTTGTTGAAGTCTGGTCTGTTTTAGGATGTGGTAGTCGTACGTGTTTTGTGATGTTTTGTTTGTTGAAGTCTGGTCTGTTTTAGGATGTTGTAGCTGTACGTGTTTTGTGATGTTTTGTTTGTTGAAGTCTGGTCTGTTTTAGGATGTGGTAGTTGTACGTGTTTTGTGATGTTTTGTTTGTTGAAGTCTGGTCTGTTTTAGGATGTGGTAGTTGTACGTGTTTTGTGATGTTTTGTTTGTTGAAGTCTGGTCTGTTTTAGGATGTTGTAGTTGTACGTGTTTTGTGATGTTTTGTTTGTTGAAGTCTGGTCTGTTTTAGGATGTTGTAATTGTACGTGTTTTGTGATGTTTTGTTTGTTGAAGTCTGGTCTGTTTTAGGACGTGGTAGCTGTACGTGTTTTGTGATGTTTTGTTTGTTGAAGTTTGGTCTGTTGTAGGATGTGGTAGTTGTACGTGTTTTGTGATGTTTTGTTTGTTGAAGTCTGGTCTGTTGTAGGATGTGGTAGTTGTACGTGTTTTGTGATGTTTTGTTTGTTGAAGGCTGGTATGTTTTAAGATTTGGTTGTAATACATGCCCCCTGTTCACCTATCATCTCATGCGTGTGCGTTTCTCTGTGATTACATGTACTACAAAAATGTACTTCTTAGGGATCTTTTTTATATTCAACAATGTTGAACAAATGCCACAAGTTGTTCTTTGAAGCAAGTGGAATCGATAGTACACGGTGAAAACACGTCCTGATGCCGGGTGGGCCACCATTATAACCATCCTTACTTTGCTCAATCTAATCTAACTACTGCAATAACCCGACCGTCATTTACGACCTTGTTGAAAATACACGGCCGTCTTTTACTACCTCGTAGGATATACACGATTTTGGACGGCAAAAGGAATAGCTCATGTCAACAATAATACCCTTTTCTGCTACTTTTCTCTCATAGAGAATTAGTTGACATTGAGGGATTTTTCTTTCAGGATGATCAGTCTCCTGGGAAATTATCTCGTTATTGCATTCCATGAACAGTTCCTAAACAATTTGTATCTGTGTATAAATGTATGTAATACATCTCAATGTATCCAAGAGAGAGGTCACTTTTCAACATGCAATTGATGAAGTGAACATTGCTGTTACTAAGCAGCATTATGATATAAAAGACTGATTGTACTCAGACAGGAAACCAAGACTCCACAATAGCTTAATTCGCCCCTTTCAACTGCTGACTCGATAATAATAAATTTCTCTAAAATTACTCTGATTAGTGAGTGAAACATTTCAAAGAGAGGTAAAGTTCCATATGGAAATTAGATACTTAGATACATGTAGGTCATTTTAGAAGTAAAATTAGATATTTCTTTGTACTTCTATCATTTCGAAATAACTTGTTGAATGCGCATATAGTGCACAGGAATTTTATGCCAATATTGAGAACTGCGATCACAACCATTATTAAAGAAAATTGTTGAGTTGCGCAAATGTCGACCAGAATTTTTATGGTATATGTTCTTTAAATAATAGCTTATATCTTTAAACGGCATCAAACCATTTTTTAAATCGTAGGAATTATAAATTATTTTTTCCTGTCTTTCATTTTTTCTATTGTTAAACCTTCCAGCCATTTTCGATAACATCATTTTATTGCCTGAGATTCAGCGACGAATTGACGTCATACTTGATATGGTATTTTAACTGAATGTGTCAAAAAACTAAATTCATCGTTGATATAAAAATAAAATTATCAAAAATAAATCTAAAGTGCTAACAGTCATAACATCATATCATAAATCGGACAAAATTACCCATATGTGAGAAAGACATAAAATTCTATTCCCTTCGATAAAATATATCGACATGTACGAATTATACTCTATTTTTGCAGAGTCAAGAATTCTTAGATTACTTTATAATTGTATATTGCTTTGGTACCGAAAAAAACAACATTTTGTTTCTAGATACAAAATAATGAAGATCAGTCATAATCATCCCCTATAAAAGTGTTGGACTTTTCTTGCTTTCTGAAAATAGATTTTTGAAAAAAAAACCTGTCTCATCACTTTATACCGTCCGAACAAAATCTTGACAAATATAAAGTCCTCAATTTTGCAAATGAAGTGACATACCTGTATATATTGATTAATAATGAGATGAATTCATTCAACATAGCATACTTTGAAATAATTGATCCTTTTCAATAAATCATTTTAAAACAAAGTTAGCTGAGAGGAAAATACGCTTTTCCAATTCATTTATATGAAATACAAAAAGAGAAAAGAAGATTTTCTTACCGTAAGAAGAGGCCGCTTATTGATGATTCGAACACTTTCTTCCGTATGACATTTTGTATTTTGCAAAATACACTGCTTAAAGACAGTGAAGTATTCCAATGAAAGTATAATTACATTCACATGTTTAAGTATGCACTAAGAATAATCCTGTAGTCATTACCATTCATGGGGTAATCTCCAGCGCTATTGACATTATCGACGTCTCGTCAATATATATAAGTCCATCATCATAGTTTAAGGAATCCATGGTAATGAAGGTATTCTGTCACGTGGTCACTACAATATTTAGTGTTCCTGTTTATCGGTTCACGCTGCATGCAGGAATAAAGTTCACTGTTCTTTTCTGGGTACTTTTAACATTAACTATGTGGCGGTTATTTTTAACTTGATTTTATACATATGTCATGAAACTGAGTAAATATCGTCATATTTGTATGTAATCTAAGAAGATTTATTATTAAAATCTCAGAAGCTTTGAAAGATTTGCATATCATCCTCTTAATCAAGGACTTCATTATAACTAAACGAGTTCTTGATTACGAATGACTCTGATATATAAATTCCAAGTCATTCAGATCGCAATGCTCTGGTTGCATTTGCTCAAATGTATATATGGGGAAGGGGCTATCTTCCTTTCATTTATGAGATAAGGATATCAGTCTTCAAAACAAAACAAAACAAAAACTAAAGAGAATATCCTACATTCACGACTGCGAACAGCTTTGTGCCAGCCACAAATAGAAGTTTCTTGTTTTTTATCCTCAAAAAATTTCTCCAATCCACTTTCAGTGCAACAAGCCATATTTGATGTCAAAGTAACATTTTCATATTTTTTGAGCTGAGATATTTAGGCTTTTTATAACACTTACACGTAAGATGACCAACACACAGTTCTTATTTTACGGTTTTCAAAATGTTGTATAATGAGCATTATATTTGGTAGTTACCGGTTGGGGTTATGATGCATTATTAACATAGTCATCAGTGAATGAAAGTCAAACAAAAAAGTCGAAATCAGATTCCAAGAATAAAATTCAAAAGGCTTAGAAATTTTTTAAAAACTGTAAAACAGAGCTTTCCTACACGAAAAGAAAAATCGGACAAACAGAAATGAAACAGTTTTTTTTTTTTTTTTTTTTTTTTTTGTTTGCTTTGGTTCCTGTTTTATCCTGATTTTATATGCCTTTGTTTTGTGATTTGCCGAATTATCGATTTTGTACCGTGTGTAGGGATATGGTCATTGTCCATATATGTCATTCAAACAAATACAACTTTATCCAATGAACATGATGAACAATCTCCAGAGTTCGGCGCAAGCGCGGGACACGTCGTAGGCGGCGCTGTCAAAACGCACTGCGCCAACATGCAAAGCTTAAACACACCAAGACATCACAGGAAACATATCACACCACTCAACACAAACATTGCATCCGAGCAAGCAGGACCAAAAAAGACGCTCACAACACATTTACATTTCTCTACGTATTTTTTAAAAACAAGGTGGGGGGGGGGTCTCACTAATTGGCCTCGGCAGGAGAACCTAGAACCATATCACATATCCAACACAAACATTGCATCCGAGGGACAAAAAAGGACGCTTACAACTTATTTACATTTCTCTACGTATTTTTTAAAAACAAGGGAGGTGTCTCGCTAATTGGCCTCGGCATGAGAACCTAGAACAAGAAACTTACAAAACATGAACGAAAGCAGCGCCGTTCTGAATTAATTCGATGAAGGAATAAGATGTATACTATAATTGAAGGTTGCAGTTTCAGTGACCCCAAAGCCTGCTACATGTAACATAATTTCTTGTAGAATCTGCTATCAAAAAAGGTACAATCAATTTTTTGAAAATATTCTGCTAGTTTAAACATTTTAATATGAAAAAAAAAGAATCAAATTCAGCAGTCAGTATACTGAAGAGTGCACGACAAAAAAGCCTTTCTTACAATCTAATACATGGATTCGGTGAGTGTGATCAAGATAAGGAAAAGATAACAAGAAAATAGGAAGAGAATCAAATTAGAATCACGTTGCAATACCGGTCACCCAAGGCGTTCGAAAAAAAAAAATGGAAGGACAGGTGGTAATCCGCGGTTTTCTTTGACGTCATTTCGATATAATTAATCACAAAACCATAAGATTATCCTCTAAATACACGAGACTTATTAGTGTATGCTCTTGCAGACGGTATAATGAAGTCTCATTGTGTACTTTAGTTATCATTGTAGAATGTATTATCCTTTATTTGTTTCTTTTAAACTATTTTGTAAAATTTAGCTAAATTATTAAGAATTTACGAAAATAGATAAACCAGTTACATTCATATGGACTGGTCATACAGAATAGGAATTATTAAATTTTTTTCCTGCTTAATTCCAGCTCCTTCCAGAAGAAAATTTCAAACCAATTTAATATGCATAAGACACTTGTTTTGGATATTGATGCTTCATCCAAAGTGGCAGTGACATCACATCGTTGAAACATGGAGGACAGCATTTAAAAATGTATGCTGTCGTGCTATGTATGGACAACGTATCGGAACTAGACAAAATACATTGTACGTCTGATTGTGAGGAATCAATCTAGATGTTGTTTTCTGACGTTGGAATGGAACTGTGCACTTACATTTGAAAAAAATGTGACTTTAGATCAAAAATAGATGATGGGTATAGTGAAAACTGAATTTTGTAACTATCAATTCGTAGGCTTAGCAAGAAAAAATAGACATACAACCACCACATAAACAAACCATGGTAAACTACTGTAAGAAACAACGTAAAGCTTTGTCACTGAAACACGCAAGACTATCTAGTGCCGACTTTGGACAACCATTCACTTTATCAGATGATTCGGATTACGTGCGTACAACTTTCCCATTTATGTAGGTACAAAGAGGTTTTACGAGAGGATCTTCCCAAATTTTGTTTAAAATCAATAAAATAGCTCCAATGAAATATGTTTTTACATCTCAAAGTGTACAGTCGCTTTAGAATCAAAACAACATTTAAAACATCGGAAATTAAATGTGAATTTATGGCTTTTTATACCATCCTTGAATATCTTAGATTCACGTTGGTTACTTTTTGTATGAGTTCTTATTTATTTTAAATTAATAAAATTAAAATTCCTATAATGAGTTCTTATCAACAATTTTCTTTTGTGTTTGTTGCTTGTTGAGTCTATATTTCTTAACTGTCTTTTCTTGACTGTGAGTGCGGACGAGGGTTTGTGGGATGGAGGTGGTTGTTTGTTGTTTCTTTGTAGTTGTTGTTGATGTTCTTTATTTTGTCAATGAGAATCAAGTGTCTACATACTTAAAGGACTTGACATTGAAGAGGTTGTCTTTTCCACTCAGTAGGTTTCATCATCCGAAACATAAATCTCTTATGCATTTTTTTTAAAGTTTTGTCCACAATGCTGATTTGCGAATCTTCGTATATTCTGTGTCTTTTGTATAGCAGTTTTGATTTACATGTAAGGCCATTTCTGTGTTATTTTATGTTTTGCGTCCATGTGCTGGTAGGTTTTGAGCCCAAAGTCATAAAACAATACAAAATTAGAATAATATTTTTTTTGGCAAATTAAAGTGTTTTTTCCTGGAAAAATTAATAAGAAATTGTTTTGTTTTTTATATTTCAGTCTAAAAGTACATGTACTGCAATGATCTATCATTCTTTATTGACTAACATCTGTTAATCATCGAATGACAAGTCTCTGTAAGATTTCACATTGTCAAATAATCAGAAAATTGCAACTTTGTTTTATATGCCTGTTTTCTTCCTGGCTGGCTGGTAGCTTTCTCAATTTCAAAAGAACGCAAAACACGTTAAACAGAATAAAAACAAAAATGGCCTAAGTATTACATGACATTTCAGAATGTCTACTGTGAATACGTTTTTCCTTATGTATAGATCATTCCGCCGTCACCGAGAACGTTGAGTACATGTAGGTGATCTTAAGGATAGGTTGTCTTCTTAGTTACCGCTTTGACAGAGCCCATATAAGTGTTGTAACAAGCAAAAAGGGACAAATCGTAACGCGAATAGGAATTTCATTAGTATAATGTTCAAAACAAAGCTGAGTAGAATTAATGAAGTCAAATAAAACCGCAAGATTAAAAACAATGCAAGGAAATACAAGTCTCGATTTTCTTAGCTACGGAGCCTAGATGTTAGAAATAAGAATGACAAGATGATGACAATTCACGTAAACTTAAAAAATCTTTGAGAAATCGAGCAATAAGACATTGGAATTGATTTTAATGGTTTTATAAATAGTTATTGATATACTGTACATCTAAAAGTGAGATCTATGAATGGAAAAGGGTGATGACCAAAGGTAGATATGTGTCCGTTGATAAACATTCCCTCCGTACCACGTTGTATGAAACTAAGGTTAAATTAATCTAAATTACATTTTATTCATCTAACATGACAATACATACATCAGACTTTTGATTCAGAACAATTTCGAAGTACACGCCGTTTTCATAGGACGAAAAGAAGATTTGGTTGAAGCGCTTCCTCTTAAAATTCTCGCGTCCTACTGTTCAGACCAATTTACCAAAGAGCTCTTGATAAATTGTATTTGCATATATAACTTTCCAAAAGACAAAGTGTTTCAATTCGCACGCCATTTCATCAATACTTCAGAATGTGCTTAAATTGTAACACAATAATTTATCATTTTATCAATTTCTTGTAGTGTATCTTATTTTCATTTGCCTCCTTTCGTAAAGTTAATTGGATAAGTCGACACTTCGGGGACCGGATATTACATCTTGCCTTCGGATTTTACCACAAAGTTGGCATTACATCAATATCACAGTATATCATTGCCATTTCCACTAAATATTGTGGTATGCTTTGACCTTTGAGGCCAAGATTGAACATTTTGGAGACCTTGATATTTCATTTACTATGGAAATCATGTAAAGAGAAGTTAACGATATTTCTTCTGCAAATCTGGAATTTGAAACCTTTCCGAAAATATAACTATTCGAAAAAAATGTTCAGAATAAATCAAGGAACAAAACAATATATTCAACTGATAAAACAGTAATCTGAATAAATTTCTTAAAATTTTTCCTTAAGTTATTGTGACTGCATAATTATTCAAAAACATACGAAATGCGTAAGATATTAGAAAGCTGACATCTTAGCAACTTTCTTGAAGTCTCGCACATGGGAGGGATTTTATTACATTAATACTCAACGTATTCAAAATTAACAATCCTATCTATTGAAAATCAATGTTTTGTCAGCTACGTCTTCGTCTTGAAAATGTGAAAAAGAAACTAATGTGTATTAAATTATGCTAGGAGAACGATTGAAGATTTAGGTGTCAAACCCAGACCGCTAAGACTAATAGGAAGTGATTAAAAAATGTTTACTAGAAAAATGTAACGTATTTACACTCATGGCATGTCTTCTTCAAGGTTATACTTTGTATGTAGAATTATGATATTCGCTTGAAAAATTGTAAAGATGATCGAATCAACTTCTAAGAAAAACGACTAAAAGCGCATTTTATGACGATGCCAATAACATGCGAAATGAACACGCTCGAAGACTACTAATGACCTTGATATCTCGGTTTGCGAAACACTTCTTGCTTAGATTCGTCTCAAAGAGACATGAGGGACCGTCTATGCATTTGTGTATCAAAATATGTCATTTGTTGCTTATTGGATTTAAGTAATTGATATAAATAATTCAATGAATGAAAGTCAAATACATGTTCATAATTAGAATCCAATCTCAGATGCTCATATTTTCTAAATAAGAACTTTTACAATATTTTCATTTCAATATATTCAAAGCTTATGTTAAACCTGATATACAAACAAAATATAATTTGTGGTTACATGATTATACCGAGGACTTGGCCGATTGAACTTAAACATTGGACCCTATGGGAAAAGTAAGAAAAATACCTTTTTAGCGTTGAACAAATGTAACTATAAAAGTTTATTTTCCCAAAACCATATTAGTTTGATAATCTGAACAATGTTCTGAAGAGAAAAAATAGGGTATCCAGGCAAAAAATTACTAGCAATTCTGACCTGATGGATACTCTACCTTAAAAGGCATACAAAATATGTCTGGTCCATTCTGTAAATGTGACCTGCTTTAATAAATGATGCGATTACTTTGATGAACTATAACATAATACAGAACTTTCTCAAGAAAAAAGAAAAGGTGGACCTTCAAACAGACTGAGACAATATAGCACCCACGAAACACGAAGTACAACACTGCCTTATGAACATCAACCAGAGTATAGTGCAAAAACGGAATTTATGGTCGGTGGCACTGTTACTGTATGTGCTGTATTAATGAAGGGAGGGGATCTCCAACCAGACCCTGTTGCAGCACCAACAGAAAAACACCAAAACAACCGATGCAAAAACACAATGACGAACACAAAAAGAGACGAAAAAGAGACGTGCGACCAACGATATCAATGGGTAACCGGTGCCGACTTTGGACGGCCATTTGCCACATAAGTAGCAAATGGTAGATGGTTATCCTGGATTACGTGCGCACAACCCTCTCATTTTTCCGGTTACTCAAAGGTCTCGAAGAACGTACAATTGTGTTGTAAAACAATCTCCTCACAGTTAGATTACCACACACAAACAAGACCACAGAACGCAGGATCCCAAGCAACACAGATAAAAATGAAAAGGATAATTTATAAAAAGAGGGCGTACGTAATACAGTCCGTGCTCTGCCGACGCGAGGTCATGTATGTTATAACACGAGGAGTCCGACTGACAAGGCCCGTCATGGAGTCCCGTCGTCATAGTCAGTCAGAGTGCAGGTCTTAAGAATGAGCAGGTACAAGACTGTAGATTGGTCAAGTACCAAGCCTAGTGTCCGTCTGGTGACATTAGGATCATGTCCACGGTATAAAAGGCGTTTGATGATTCTGACGCATTTTCGATGGTTATGCTGTCTACCTATCCTTCTAATTTTGTGTATCATATCACCATAAAAGGCAGGTTGTGTAACACCCAAAGTAATGTACTCTGTTGTTTGTATTGATCCAAATTCTAAAGGAAGTTGACTGTAATTTTTGTAAAATTTCCAGAATGTATTAACTAGTTTATGACAGCGGAAACCTTGACCTGAAAGTTTCTTGGTAAGTTGTAAATTTCTGCTTTGAAAATCCAAAATATTAGTACATACTCTAGCGTACCAGATGAGCTGTGATATGTAAATGCCGTATGACGGTAGTTTTGGAACATCACCGTCAAGCCCAGGGAAATTTACTATGTTGAATCTAAAATCATTTTTTTTGGTCATATGCACTTGTATGAATCTTTCCGTTTACAAGTTTGATAAAAAGGTCAAAAATTGTGCTTCTGTCTTTGAGTTTAGTTTAGGTATAATTATGGATCATGTCACATATACGATTCAAATTAGTGTATCTAATCACGGAAGATTGATAAGGAAGCTTTAAGCTCATCTATAGATTACTCTCCTTGTATTGATTAAAAATAAAAATAAGAGTAATGCGAAAATCCATTGTAGGTGGCGCTTCTTTAAATCAATTAAGACGTAAACTATAATTCAAAAATGCAATTGCAATTATCCAATCCGATGACGAAACCACCCGCTTGGCTGCACATATGCTTTACAATTCGTGAATTGCAAAATATTGATAGAATCGTACATCGGAAATACGAAATCAGTATACAAACGACAAACGTTTTCAAATTCAATAGCATCATTTAAGAACTGATAAATTTTCAGCATGGACCAGACACGGACGTTTCGGGTACTTATCCCGCATCCCTCATCATTGATACACAATCTAAACAATGTAATTTGGCCAAAGAGTGTGAAAGTTATAAGGCACGGTCCATTTGATATTCTGGGGGGGGCTTGGGTTTTTTGTCGGAGCAAGATTATTTTTTTCGCCCCGTACCGGAGCAAAATTATTTTTTTCTTGCAAAGTTGGAGCAAGGAAATTTTATTTATAACAATTGATGTGAATACTGTATTAAGAATATTTGTTTTTTTAAGTAGAAATTCTTTATTTTTACTTTAATTACTCCAAACATTACTTTATTTTTCTGTATAACTTGTACAATTCACTTCTAAACTGAAAGAGATGAAAGAAATTTTCCAATATGCGATATATAGTTTTCAGTAAACAAAATGTATATAAGGTCATGTAACATGTAAGAGGGCCTGATGCAAGTTTTAAAATGTAGAAATGAAAACAAGTGAAAAACTTATTTAAATTCTCCTTCCAAGCTTGTACCGGTATATAAAATTAGATACTATGGTGATTCATGTATCTATTAATTTTATAGTAATAAATGATATTGATAATGTATTTAAGCATTTTAATTGTCAGGCACATGCATTCTTTTTGATATTTTCAAATATGAACTTGCCATTACAGAAGAAAACTATGGCGAGCGAAGCGAGCCAAAATTTTTCTACAGAAAGTAAAAACTGCGGCGAGCGAAGCGAGCCGAAAAATTTTCGGGAATTTTAAGCAAATTTTATGGTTATTCTTCAAATTCAGATTACTTGTAAGAGCAAGATTATTTTTTTCTGTCACATCATAAGCAAATTAATTTTTTTCATCAAAATTCAGAGCAAAATTATTTTTTTCGAAAAAAACCCAAGCCCCCCCCCCCCCCCCAGAATATCAAATGGACCGTGCCTAATATCCAAAAATGTATTGAAAGACGTGGCAGAATGGGTGGGATATGATGCTACAGAACCCACATTGTAGAAATTTCAAGAAATTTTGATATCAGAAATTTTTTAATGCATTGAAGAAACGATCAACCGAAGTTGATCGAACTTGGCTACATGTGCCCTCGTGGACTCCTGGTCCACCGGCAGTAACACTCACTAGGTGGTACATGTACAAACTGATCAATTTGCAGCATGGACTAGACATGGGATCCCTATAAAATGCGAAACGAAACAAAAACGAAACGAAACAGATCGAAACCAAACGAAACGAAATAGATCGAAACCAAACGAAACAAAACATAAAACTTAAAAAAAAAACATAAAGAAGAATCATCGCTGAGAACAAACATTTAAAGACAAATTTCTGCATGTCCATAAAGTCTAGTGGATAAAGGGTATCTTGAAATAGTCGATGTTGACCTTTAGAAACATAATTACATTATTGAAAAGAATTGGGCCACGAGTTATAAAAACATTAGGACCAACGTTTCAGAAATTTCAAGAAAGTTTGATAATAGAACATTTTGAATGCGTGGACTAACCGGAAAAGTAGGAGGAATGTGTGCACGTAATGTGGATAATCACAGCTTTTGCTACTGACTTGGCGGATCGCCGTCGCATTGGTTGCCTTTGGTTCTGGTTGATTTATGTGTTTGGTGTCTTGATGTGTTTAGTCTTTGCCGTTTGATGTGCTTTCCATAAGAGATAGTTTTTGGTGTTTTGCTGTGGGTGCTGCAACCGAGTTTTGTTTGAGATCCCCTCCTCTCTTGTTAAACTTCATCGGGAATGCTTCTTGTAGCATATCAAACAAAGAAGAAAATCCGTATCATTTGAGCTTGCTCTGAAATAGCATATATTTGCCGACATCTTTCGTTTGGTGCTCAGAATGGGAAAGTTTGGCGTAGGGAAAATGATCATATCCAAGAAAGAATATCTAGGTTTTACTTCTTACTCAGTTTTCAATCCGTGCAATAAAGTAAATATAATTGGTTTCCATCATTATTGCGTGTTGTACTTGATGTTTCAATGGTCTTTTCCCTTGTTGATTGGTTGTTTTGATGTTATTGTTATCGTCTGGGTAGAAGTAGAAGTTTAACGTTTTTATGTTTGCTTACTCCCTACTATCAAAAAAACATTATCATTTTAATTGGTGAATACATAGGCTACAACCTAAATATTTCATAAGTAAATTCAAGTATTGAAGGACCAAAACAAAAAAGAGATTTTGGGAATGAAATATAATGCTACGTTCACAGAGTACAATATTTACTTTAAGTTTATAAAATCACAATTGTGCCAAGAATTGCATGTTTCATGCCATCACAAATTATGCAGTTACTTTTGCAAAACATTCCTTTCAAAATTTATCATGTGTCAGGTTATTATGTAAACAGTAAAAATATGTTTCAAATTTCGCAAAGGTATCTTTAAAATTGATGTTTACATGAAGAATTTCGTAACCTCAGACGCGGAGAACACTGCCATACTATATGAAAAAGCAACAAAGTAGAGGAAAAAGGGATATTTAAGTACGCATAACGACTATTCGTTAAGAGGGAACCTAATTGTAACACCAATTATGTTTTACTGCACAAACAATGAGGGTTGTTTAGATTATTACATGAAGTGCTTTGTTTTGATTGACGATCTGACTATTTCTGATGCACTTGAAAAAGACAGCTGTCGGAAATTCATTTTCTACTTCTAACGACGACGGCGTGGATCATTATGGCGATTGGCAAGCTGTAACCACTCCTGATAGACACGTGGTTCTCCATAGAGCCATACCGATCAATTATAAAACGTCACATCCTGTCTTATTATCCTACTACAAAACCATTTCATAAACAATTAACCTGTCAACAAACTCCGACTTGTCGTTAGAGTTCAAGTTCCTGGAAGAAATCGAAAGTTTGGGACCTCTTCACATTTTGAATCCTTAACCCGAATTCAGATGATATCCCTTAATTGGGTTACCCATTTTATTGAACAAGGAAATTGTTACGGAGGATTCATTGATAAGAGGGAAGACCAAGAATATCATATGCATAAACAACATGATGCATCGTTGGAAATATGACAATGTGACGAATTTTCCATTAATCTTTGTATATGTCAATTTTATTATCTATTTTTCATTACATTTTTTTTCTTTGAGTCTGAGGTAAACAATCAAGTTTGAAATGTTATTGTGCGTTACGTCTCATATGTACTTCTCCAATATACAGAATGATAAATGGATCCTCGTCTACATTTTGTGTACTCCCTCATAAGAAATGACATTCGTGTTAAAGAAATATTATATCTAAATTACTTTGTCTTGAACAAGAGAGGGTCCTAAAGTTCAAAGCTATTACAATCATGATATCTTCCGTTCACCCTATTAAAAGAGAGAATTTCTACACTTAAATCGGACGATAGCTTCATTTCATCAAGCTTATTCCTTTCAACCAATAATTATCCTTTGAAAATGTTTAAACAAGAATTTGTTTTTCTATGCTGCTTCAGAGATAAACAATTTTCTATGACATATAAGCCACCAAGAAGTACATTCATTTCTTATATTTGTCAGACAGTTTTTTTTTTTATTTTCATCTTTGTGATATTCAAGACGAAAATCTGTTACATGTTCCCCAGTAAGATATACTGACAACATGTGAAATGAACGGGAGCGTTCCTTATAAATGCACAAACAATATATATTGTTTTTTTTTTTTTTTTTGGTCTGCGTACTTGTACATATAGCTCTAACATCACTTAGCTGTAAAGATTTAAAAACATTTATCATTTCTTTCACACGGTGTCATTATCCGGATTACGTGTTCCTAACCCATCCACAGATGTATCGACAGACAAAAGTTACTGAAATTTCTAAACCGTGGGTCCTGTAGCATCATATCCCACCCATCCTGCTACGTCTTTCGGTATTTTTTTTCTACATAATAACTTTCACACTCTTTGGTCATATGAAAATGTTTCGATTGAGGATCACTGACGAGGGTTAAGTACCCGAAACGTGCATGTCTGGTCCATGCTGAAGATTTATCAGTTCTTAAATGATGCTATTGAATTTGAAGACGTTTAACATTTGAACCACTTGGTGAGTGTCACTGCTGGTGGACCAGGTGTCCCCGAGGGCACATGTAGCCATTTTCGATCAACTTTGGTTGATCGTTTCTTCAACGCATTAGAAAATCTCCGTTATAAAAATTTCTTAAAATTTCTAAACCGTGGGTCCTGTAGCACCATATCCCACCCATCCTGCTACGTCTTTCGGTAATTTTTGACATAGTAACTTTCACACTTTTTGGTCATGTTACAGTGTTTCGATTGAAGATCATTGACGAGGGTTAAGTACCCGAAACGTGCATGTCTGGTCCATGCTGAAAATTTGTCAGTTCTTAAATGATGCTATTGAATTTGAAGACGTTTAACAACTGTATATTATTGATACTCAAATGAGATTTATTCTCTCCTACCGACACATCGTAGATGGGATTATCCTTATGAAAGAGGGCTATGAAGGAAAATAAGACTATTGGTCTGCAATGAAAGACACAACGGCTCCATCCAAGGGGTTTCAAAATCGTGTTAGATTTAAAATTCCTCTTTCGATGTGTTCCAATTGTAAAAAGATGACTAATATTCCTGGTATTTTTGTACAGATAGATTTGCAATTGGACAAACTTGTTTTTCCCCAGTTTCTTCTCTTTTCTTTAAAGTATGAGAGAAAAATAGTAATCCATGATGTTCCATGATAGTTCCTCCGTTCTTCCCTTGTTTTGTTTTCTCGTTGGTGGTTTGATTCTAGGAAACGCTACAAATTCTTGAAAAATATTTGAAACAAAACAAAGATAGAGAGGATATCTCAACAATTCCAATCTCACATTATTATAATACATTTTGAAATAAAGTATTTAATTAAAGAAGGATTGATAAGGACGCTGCAAGCTTGTTTCGATTTCTCTCTCTGCATTATTAAGGGTTTGCACATTGGTCCCAGTATTAGAATTTAGAAAAAGACATTCACCAAAATTTATTGATGGTGGCCTACCCTGAGTCAATTAAATGAAGAAATGATACGTATACTACAATTCAAAATATCCATAGCCTGGCGAACATAATAATTTTTTTTTGAATCTGCTATTAGAAAAAAGCAAGTTTCGTGTATTTTTTACATGGATCTGTCTGTTATAGTATTGGATGAATTGCTGGAAAACATCTTACTCAAGCATTGCAAAGCAAAACGAAAAATGAGGTCAATAAAAATTAGATGACTGTAATGGTTTCTAAAGTTAATTATCGGACTACCATGGCTTACGGCATATATCTAACCATCAAATATAATTACTTATAGGTGATAAACTTATAACATCATAATTTTCCAATAACTTCAAAAGAACCATCGGTCTAGTTTTATTACAAGTTAATACTGATACTGAAAATGTTGAAAGCTATAAAATGAAATGGAGAAATCAGATAATGTGGTAAATGCGTTCACTTTGAAACAGTAGATGTTTTACGGGCAATGTTTGAGTAAAATCCTTAAAGTTAGTCAAACTGTGGTGCAAAATGTATGCTAGAATCAACAAGTGTGGTGCCATATACTTTTTGGTCTTTGTGTTATAAAATGAATGTATATCAATATGCCACACATCCAAGCAATGGTCAGGTATGTAATCAATATTTTATGGATGAATGCTATTTAAACTCGTTAAATTGGTTAAAATAACAAAATCCCCTTTTGCAATCCCATAAAAAAATTCATTATCATATAGAAAGTTCATCAAAAACACGAAATCTGAATAGAACTATATAAAACACTGTAACACCTCGTTGTTCTACATGTTGGAAGATATTTTACGTATACTAATAATACGGAAGTGTTCCGACTCTATACCTTCTTGAAGAAAATTTCAAACCAATGCACAAGCCACTTGTTTCGAATATTTAATTCGCATCAGTGATGCTTCCAGTCAAAGTGCTTTTTTATAAGCTGCCCAAATTCATTTCATCAGCGCCCTCTGGTTGTATTTTTAGAATTTAATTTTCTGAATTTACATTACAGAGAGTTCGCGATTGCAAATTCCCTGTAGGGTCGATTCAATAGCATATCCAAAAAAAAATCTATGTTCAAAATAGCATTGGAGGAATGGTGCTAAGATGTTCACCTCCTTTAATTTCAATGAAAAGAATTATCCAAAACAATTGAACGAATTAACCGGACATGACTCCTCTGTATGGCCTATGTGACAGAGTTTGCTAACAAACAGGAGATGGAGATGCTTACTCTTCCTCTCTCTTTGCAGAACAACAAATATAATTATATTCTTTGTTGTTGAAGTATTTACTATGTTACTTTCTCGTTGTCGATGTGGAATTCTTCTGTATTCACTGTGTTTCTATATTTGAAAAGCAGGTTCCATAAGAAATTCCTGTTTGGCAGGCTTTGAAATAAATGGAATTGCATTTTTTAATTATAGTGTGGTCTGAACTACATGTATCTCTATTAACTGATTTAAAGTAGCGCCATCAACAACGAATTTCATTTTAACAGTATAGATATTTGATATTTAGTATGATTGTTCATCAGATGGTGTTGTCTTTCATGAGTACTTTGCGCATGCTGTCTCTGTCATTTTGTTCCTTTTTTTCCTCTTCTCGTGAGAATGTGTACTGCACTTTAACATTCCGCATGGTGTTTTCATAGTTTTGGATATACTGCTATTCACATTTGACATTCATATTAAATATCAAATGCAAGCATAGATTGTACTCTATATCTTCCAAAATGGAAGTAAGCGGATGTGACAGTTCTACCGAATTGAAGCGACGGGTGTTGCATGCAAGCAGGAGATGCTTACTCTTCCTGGGCACCTGGTCTCACTCTCATATCGGGAGTTCGCTTCTTTTCATATGGTGGAGGTTTTTGTTTTTGTTTGCTTTGGTTCCTGTTTTATCCTGATTTTGTATGCCTTCGGTTTCTGATTTTCTGAATTATCGATTTTGTACTGTTGACAGGGATATGGTCATTATCCATATTTGTCATACTATCTAAGCCAGTAGGACCAAAAAGGAAGCTTTCAGCTCATTTAAGTTTCTCTCATCTCACTTCGGAATGTTGTTCATTCCGGGGTTCGGAACCGTTCCTATGGAAAATCTGAATTACTGATCGGTACTTCTTTGATGTTCATTTAGGATCTCTGTCGAGTTTCCTTCACCCGAAACGTGCATGTCTGGTTAATTCTGTAAGATAAAATTAATGCTGACCACTTTGAGTTTTGCTCACTGGCCAACATATGAGCCCTTTCAACCCTTTGAACAAGACAATTAACAAAAATGATTGTAAGCAGCGCCATCCTGAATAGATTCCATTATCAAATTAAAGAGAATTAAAGATAAATATTTTATCAACATGTATTGAACTGTATTAAAAGAAGCATAATGAAGCAATGAAATCACACCTGTAATCATATTGTCAATATTGAAGCATATGTTCTATAGTACCAATTTCATTGTACTAGACACGTGTTTAGGATATTTTAATCCTCGTCAGTAGTACTTCATGCCAAACAGTTTAAAGTCAAAGTGAATAAGAGATAACCCGATACGTGCACATGAGTTTGATCAAGTCCATACATTCCGATATCAGACCTCATCAAAGTGCTACTCGTATTATTGAAGTTTATGTAACACATTCTAACGAACGTTTTATACAGTGCCTGGTTAACAAAAAGTCAGCTTCCTTTAAACTTTTTGTACGTAAAAATTATTTGATTAGTCTGGTTCTTTCGTGTCCGACTCTTACACAATGATGCTTCCGTGCACTCTTTAGATTAATGTACTTCTACTTTTTTCCGCATCTTCGCTAAAGTACATGGGGAAATACTCCGAAATATGATATTGTTATTTTTATCCCTCCTCATCCCACATTTTCATTTCAATTTGCTTCATCTCAACGTTACAGAAATGACATTTGTTGTTATTTTTGAACCAGTCAAAGGGATTAAAGACGGAGAACTTGAATTCGAACACAACATGTCGTTTATGAAAAGTATTATTTTACCGTCTTCTGACTATATTTGGAAATTGGTTTAAAACTCGCCTTCCATATTCAGTTTACAGATTTACACGTAGGAGGCTTAAGGCATGTTGAATTTTAATGAATCAGTACAGAAAAGCTCATCCTAGCACAATTTTCCATTTATAGCTTAGTATAGAGAAGCTTGCGTGAGTTATTGCAATATATATTCGTCCATACATTGTACCTCCTTTAAAATAAAAAGAATAATTTGAGTTAAGACATGGAAACATTGTTTTCTATAGATGCCAAGTTTTAACTTTGACCTTATGGTTAAGGCATCCTGGATAAGTCATTGACCATCAAACGAATGAAATTTCATCACTGTTTTCAAGACTTATTTCATCAATTGTGCGAAAATGATGTTATTTTACATGGAATTACTCCCATGTTTGTTATTTCCAAATTTGCCCTTGATCTTTGACCATTTTGCCTCAACATCAGGATAGATTTTTCATAATGGATAATCCATGTGTGAATATTTAAAAAAGGAGGTCAAGCAACACTCTAGTTCTAGTGCGGAAATTCATTTCTCAATAGATTGTAAGTTTGACCTTGACTTTTAGACTCTAGAATCAATAGGAACCAACATTCCATGTTACATCACTATAGGTCAACAAAGGTGAGGAATTAAGTGAAATACTATTTAAAATGATGCTGGCATTTGACTTATAAACCCCAAAATCAACAGAGACCGTTCTGTGGTAGTTCATCCGCGGATTATGTTGCTGGATACCGTTGGCATAAATTGTAGATGGAAATGTGAATCAGATTGAAGTAATAATCTTCGAAGAACTTTTAGATATAAGTACATTGTCCCCATGGTAAAATGTCTGGAGATGCTCAGAAATAGAAAACTATGAATAGCACGGTCAACGGAACCAGCTGTGAATAACCAGAATAGTGACCGTTTTCAGCTTGTAAGGAATCTATTTTGAGTCAATCATTAGTTCTAACTTTCTTATAAGTTCTAACGTTCTAGTGGATTATGTCCATCCAGTACTTTAATTAATTCCCATTGTAAAGCTCGTTTCTAAAAGGCAGGCCGATTTTGCACAAAGTATGATAGAAAAAATATGTTGGAGCAAGATGGGTAAATGGTTAGCAATACATATCTTACAACAATAGATGATACATGGTGGTTTTTGCAGTAACAAATCTCTTCCTCTCCTTATTTCACATTTCAGCAAATTCTGTATCACAGTGACCGGCGTATGCTTTCTTATTATATATATATATATATATATATAAATTCAAACAAATAATACCAGAGGGCGCTACTGAAATCTTTGGTCTTTGACGGGAAAAGATACTAAGCTTCTGACTTTAACTTCATTTACGGATATATAGACGATCTGCTGTCCATCAATAATCCAGAATTCGCGGATTATCTTAGCAGAATCTATCTTTCGGAACTTGACATCAAAGAAACTACATCGCGTGTAACCCACCGGAAAGCTTGTACCTTATAAATCCCGTTGGCAACAAGAAATGAAAATCTTCGGAAGGTGTGTCCTGAAATACGGCAATCTCATTTGTTAGCTGAGAAATTAGCTAAAAGCAACGCTCGATTTTACAATTTGTTACATTGAAGTAACAACAATTCAAGACATGGTGATCTTTTGCAATGTGAAAAGAATCCAGAGAATACATTATATGTTTGTGTTGAGTTATAAGCAGTAGATCAGCTTGTAACACTACTCACGTCATACGTAATGACATCAGAGTTGATACAAGTAAATCAATAATTTTAATTCTAACATGAACATGAATATTGTACAAAATCTTGGCCATTCTTAATCAAATTGCCATCATATAATTATATTATATTATTTTGCTATTTCGGAAACTTGTCATTTCATCAAAATTATCATCAAAATTAAAGGAGGTTAACAAATGAGCTAAACCCTTCCAATGCTATTTTGGTCATAGACGTTATTTAATTATGCTAATGAATCGAAACTACGGGAAATATGGAGCCATTTTCAACGTAAATTTACAAATTTAAAATAAAAGTAAATTTAACCAGAGAGCGCTACAGACATTGGGCTCTGTCCGAAAGTAATGTTGGCTGGAAGTATCACTGATGAGGATTTACTATCAATAACACGTCTCTGGTGCATCAGAATTGGTTTGAAGTTTTCTTCAAGAATGTAAAGAGCTGGGACGCTACTGTATTATTATATAGATGTTAATATCAGGTAAAGATGTCTTGTTTGGTGATGTTAATAGCCATTCCATCGCAAATTATTCATGAATCGTCATGTGAAAAGTGCATGACACATAATGAACAATATTTAAAATTCGTACATGTAAACCATAAAACAGTAAGCATATGATCGAAAAATTCCGTTCATATGAAAAGAAATGAACAGTTCTTTTTACTATAATAGCTGTAACCTAAAAGCTATATTACTGACTAACTTATTACCCCCCCCCCCCCCACGTCCTTAATCTGATAATTCCATTATTTGCTTTTATAATATGTAGCCATTTTACCTTCCTAATACAAAGGGTGTATATGTACATATATGTACAGCATCTTAATGACAAAAATGTCTGACCATTAATGATTTACTACATTCATTGACGGAACCAGCTCTTACTCTATTTTAATCATAAAACAGAATTGATCTCCTACTAAATTATTGCATTGAACTGTGCATTCGTACAGGATATCAATGTGTTAATCGGTTTCGGGTCATTGATATTATGAATAAAAATATCTTATGCATATAAATATATTTTCATATATAAAGAGGAAAGAATGACCAAGATTTTGTTCAATATTCATGTTCATTTTAGAATCAAAATTATTGATTTACTTGTATCAAATCTGATGTCATTACGTATGACGTGAGTAGTGTTACAAGCTGATCTACTGCTTATAACTGAACACAAACAGATAATGTATTCTTGGGATTCTTTCACATTGCAAAAGTCCGTGTCACTTGTATTCAAAAACATTTCGATCAGAGCTTTTTTTAAACTATATTTTTTTTCATGCAATGTTTTAATTTTGTAAAGGCAATCACTAATAGGCTCAATATTGTAGATTATCCAAATAGTCCATGTTACACTATTATGATTTCGAATATACAACTCGAGAAAAGACATGTCCTACCACAATTCCTAATTTCACAGCTCATCCGGTATGCTAGAGCGTGTACTAATATTTTGGATTTTCATAGTAGAAATTTTCATATAATCAAGAAATTTCAGGTCAAGGTTTCCGCTTTCATAAACTAGTTGAAGCTTTCTTGAAATTTTACAAAAATTACAGTTAGTTTTTTTAAAGTTCGGATCTATACAAGCAACAGTATATATTACTTTGGGTATTTCACCGCCTGCATTTTATGGTGACATAATTCGAAGGATCATAGGCAGACAGCATAACCATCGAAAATGCATCAGAATCACCAAACGGCTCCTATGCCATGGATATGATCCTAATGTTGCCAGGCGGACACTCGGCATGGACCAATCTAGTCTTGTACCAGTTCAGTCTTAAGACTTGTACTGTGACTGACTGTGATGACGGGACTTCATGACGGGCTCTGTCCAAAACTCTTTAGAGAAGACAGGGTCCATACCACCTGTCCTCTCTGAATTTCGGGTGATAACATGCATGAGCTCGCTACAGCCGGCAGAGCACGGACTGCATTTCGTACGCCCCAACCTTTTTAAAATATATTTACATATTCATTTGCTTGTGCCCCAGCGTTGTGCTGTCTTGTTTGTATGTTAAACATCTCCAAATTCAATAACATGATTTATACAGAGATAAATTTGCAGCATGGACCAGACAACTTAACCATTGTCAGTGATCGTCAATCTAAACAATGTAGTATAATTTATACAAAGGACCTATGTAGTTTACTTGATTGTTTGTGATGTCGATTAAGATGGTGTCTTCTTCTCAATTGAATTGAATTCTTTATTTCCTCATGTGAATCTGGCACATCAGCAAGATGATAATACAGTTTTACATTTATCACAGGTTTTCTTCAGTTTATAATTTATGAATTGTTATTTGTGTTTCTCGTTTTGACGCGTTTGTTTTGATTGTATGTTGTACCTTTCGGGTTGGTTATTAGTACTTCTATGTGTATTGTTGTTTGGTGATATAAATATGTCTGATGTTCGTTTCGTTGCATCCTGTGGGTGTGTTCCGCTGTGGTTGAGAGATTTCCTCTTTATTATTCTCTATAAAAAAGTTGCGTGTCTTGGATATGATCCTAATGTCACCAGACGGACACTAGGCTTGGTACTTGACCAATCTACAGTCTTGTACTAGCGCATCCTTGAGACTTGCACTCTGACTGACTGTGACGACGGGACTCCATGACGGGCCCTGTCCAAACCTCTTTAGAGAAGACAGGGCCCTGACCACCTGTCCTCTCTGAATGTCAGTCGGACTCCTCGGGTGATTACATACATGAGCTCGCTACAGCCGGCAGAGCACGGACTGTATTACACATGCCCTCTTTTTATATCCATTTACATATTCATCTGTGTCTCTGGGGCCTCTGCGTTTCGCGGTCTTGTTTGTGTGATGTCCTCTTACAGTGAGGAGGTTGTTTTACACCACAATTGTACGTTCTTCGAGACCTCTGGGTAATCGGAGAAGTGAGAGGGTTGTGCGCACGTAATCCAGGATAACCACACCATTTGCTACTTGCGTGACAGATGGCCGTCCAAAGTCGGCACCGGTTACCCATTGGTCTCGTCGGTTTATGTGTAGTCTTTTGTGTTTGATGTTTACATGTCGTGTGTCTCTTTTCCGTCTCGTGCTGTACTTATCTTTTGTGTTTTTGCATCGGGTGTTTTGGTGTTTTACTGTTGATGCTGCAACGGGGTCTTGTTGGAGATCTCCTCCCTTCTTTTTGGAAATCGAAGTGTTGTTATTACGCAATCTGGAAAATGAAAAACATTGCTATTACATAAGAAATAACCTTTTAAGTCGGCTTCCTGAACACGACGGTCTCACCCTCTTCATGTCATGCCATCTCAAGTTCAACACAACTCCCAAAACCAGAACCCAGACATTACGATTAATTGCAATAATACAAAGTTAAAGAAGACTTGAACATTCTGCAAAGGCGCAAAATGTAATAGTCATTGAGGATAAGATAATACATTCGCGAGAATAATGCTTAATTTAGCCACCATAAAGAAGAAAAGGTCAATTCAGTGAATGTAACCCGAAATCAGATTCCAAAAAAAAACACAGATAAAGTAACTTTCTTACTTACTCCTCCCGGGCACCTGGTCCCACCTCTAGCTTGCTAGGGGTCCGTCAATGTTTAGTTTTGTGCTCTATAGTGAGTGCTGTAGAGATTATCGTCAGGATCCTCTTTAACTCATTTGTGTCACACTTATACCCCTTGCCGTGTGGAGCTCGTAAAAAAGTTCCCCGCGAGGGGTTTGACAGTAAGTGTTTTGAATATACTTCTCTGACATTGTCGCCATAGCACTTTCTATATAGACATAACGTCAGACAGTGCATGGATGTTATATATTTTCATTTCCATGTTTCATAAACATCGACGGCGGGTGCGGCTAGCCAACAGGGGATGCTTACTCCTCCCGGGCACCTGGTCCAACCTCTAGCTTGCTAGGGGTCCGTCGATGTTTAATTTTGTGCTCTATGGCGAGTGCTGTTGAGATTATCGTAAGGATCTTCTTTAACTAATTTGTATCGCACTTATGCCCTTTGCCGTGTGGAGCTCGTGAAAAAGTTCCTGTGCTGTTGAAATTATCGTCAGGATCTTCTTTATCTCATTTCTCATATAAAAAGAAAATGGGACAAAAAGACGGAGACAAAAACATAGCTCTATAGAAACACGTAAAGATTAAACAAATTCAAATATTAAATGATCATGCTACATATATGATGCAAGTTATAGTATCTGGTCCAAAAACGAAGCTTAATAGTTAAACTCTCTTCGCATTATTTAATAAAAACAAGAGGGGAATTTCTTTCATTGATCCAGGATGAAGAAATCAGATATTGTAATGTTTCGATTCGGTTATTGGATAGATCTTACCTGTTTCAGTCTGCGTTGAAAGCTTGTTCATTTATTCAATATGGATGTTGTTAGGTGTCTCAATATTCTCTCTTTAAAGTTGTTTTCTCTTATTAATTCGATTAATCACTCTTATAAAAAGAGTTATCTCCTTGATGGCATAGCTCTGTCCTTAACCGGGTCTTTGGATGTCTATTGTTTACTTCAACGCTGCAGGTGTGCTCCGAAACGATTATTTTTTACATACCTTTTGTAACATTTTTTTTCAAGGTGAGACCGCTGCTGGTTGACTGTTGTCGCTCCTCCTTATTTTTTATTAGATGTTTCCTCGTCAGTTGCTCGAAGTTTCTGTAAAAAATCCTTCATTTTTCTTTTACAAAATACCTCTGACGTTCTTTCTCGTAGAATGTTAAACGTTTTCAATATGAATAGCATCATTTAAGAACAGATAAATTGACAGCATGGACCAGGCATGCACGTTTCGGGTACTTAACCCTCGCCAGTGATCCTCAATTCTAAACAATGTAATATGCCAAAAAGTATGAAAGTTACTATGTCGAAGACGTAGGAGGATGGGTGGGATATTATGCTGCAAGACCCACTTTTTAAAAATTTCAAGAAATTTTGATAACAGAAATTTTAGAATGCGTTGAAGAAACGATCAACCGAAATTGATCGAAATAATGTAATCCGCAACACTTGCTTGACCACGTACATACATGTAAAACTAAGTTACAACTGATTCTCGCTTGTACGTCATAAACTGAAACAAGGTATTACATGTATGATAATATTAAACATGATGAAATACAAGTGAATAAACTAGCAATATTGAAAATAAGAAATAAACAAAGTGTTGGAAATGAGATACATAAAATCCATTGTAAGTTTAATCCTAAGGGAAATTGGTTCGGTTTTTACACCGTGTTATGCATTAATCTTGTACAAATTGTTTTCTTTCTCTTTGACATGTTTTATCTGAAAAGATTAAAACGACAGAAATAGGTCGCTTCTTATTTTTCCTTCTTACCAATTTGAAACAACAATTTGCTTTTTGTTAATATCAGATATCTTTTGTATTAAAGAACATGCATCTGTATTTCCTATTTGCAACTTCTCACAATAATAAAATTTCATATCGGTCTCTCTTAACAGATCACAACGTTGAGCAAATTGTTTTAACTATCCTATGATCATATTCTTTTCGTAGAATTGTTTTTTTTTTTTTTACCAGATATCAAAGAGTTTCTTGCAGTAGGCTTAAGAGAGATAACTCTATATTGTAATCATCCTTTTAAAATAAAACAAGAGTTGTCATTCATATCATCATAGAGAATATTGTTATTTTATAGACAGAAACATAATTATGTAATCTTACATTTGTCATAGCTTCGCTAACCTAAAGTTGATTGTTGTATGTAGGTAAATCAAACTTAAAAATAGAACATGTAGACTAAGTCTAAATACAGTGAATGAGAAGGAAATTTGTTGAATGGACCATTTTCCATGATTTTTTGCAATTCTAATCGGTCATTTCTTAAGAAAGCACACTGCCTGTAATTGGCCTTCTTCCAAATTAATCTTGCCAATCATTGTAAATAATTCCTCCAAGCATAAAGTCTTATCCATTCAACTGACTGTGTCCAGAATCTGCCCATTAGTTGACTTGAGATGATATTTCAAAATCATTTTAGACTTTGATGGCTATATCATGTATATTGTAAACCTGTTATTTTTCGTCATCTTTTAAAAAGTTTTTTTCTTATTTTGTCTTACTATTAGTTTGATTATCGTGAATCTTGCACGTCTGTATTTTGCCCATACTTTTTATTTCATTACTATTATTTTGAAAGTTTTGATCAGTGACTTGGTTTGCAAATATCTGCTGAAGCATTGATAACTAGGTCTTCGCTGAAAACCCTTCCTTCTTTTCCATTTTTTTCAAATTTCATCGAAATGTGCATCCGTCGCCTACTTTGGACGATGAAACAGCTATATAATGTTGCAATTTTACATGTATCCGAATAAAGATGCGTATATAACTGCACGGTAACATCACAAACAAGGTAGCAAAACACAGAGATCTAGATAACATACAAACAAAATAAATTGACACCAAAAGCCGTGGACATACGAAAACCACAAGTCCGTGCACTTCTGGTTGAATGGAAACATCTGGGTAAACGGATCAGAGGGAGAATGCGCTTGTTTATGTGTAGTCCCGTATGTATCATGATTAAGTGTGTTCTCTGCTTTGATTTTTTCTCCACTCAGGGTGTGTATTCCCTCATTTTGGATATGTGTATGTTGTAAACGTTGCATCAGGAATTTTAAAAATATATTCATGAACACCGTACTGTTTTGATCAAAGCAAAGATCGATAAAAGCTTTGGACAACAATTACAACAACAAACAACCGAGGCCAGCGAAAAGCACAAGAACACCGACACACAGACTGCAGACGAAAACTGAAGACACATTGAAACATCAATTACAACACTAAAATGGAGGAATATCGAAGTTCACAAGGTGTTGGATCATATTGTGATCATCCTTTGAAAATGAAACAAGAGTTGACATTCATATTATTAAAGAGAAGATTGTTATCTAATAGACAGAATCATAATTATGTAACTTTACATTTGTCATAGAGTCGCTATCCTAAAGTTGATTGTTGTATGTAGGTAAATCAAACTTACAAATAGAACATGTAGTCTAAATACAGTGAATGAGAAGGACATTTGTTGAATGGGCCATTTTCCATGATTTTCTACAATTCTAATCGGCCATTTCTTAAGAAAGCAAACTGCCTGTAATTGGCCTTCTTCCAAATTAATCTTGCCAAGCATTGTAAATAATTCCTCCAAGTATATAGTCTCATCCATTGGACTGACTTGTGTCCAGAATCTGCCCATTAGTTGACTTGAAATGATGTTCCAAAATTATTTTAGACTTTGATGGAGATATTGCTAAATCTAATATTTTTCGTCATCTTTTAAAAAGTCTTTTTCTTACATTGTCTTACCATGTTAAACGTCTTCAAATTTGTTTGATTATCGTGAATCTTGCACGTCTGTATTTTGTACATAACATTTATTTCATTACTATTATTTTAAAAGCTTTGGTCAGTGACTTGGTTTGCAAATAGCTGCTGAAGCAATGAACACTAGATATTCACGGAAAACCCTTCCTCCTTTTTCCATTTTTAAATTTCATCGAAATGTGCATCATTCGCCTACTTTGGACGATGAAACCGCTACATAATGTTGTAATTCCGAATAAAGCTGCCTTATAAAAATGAGCCTTCTCACTGTACGGTGACATCACAAACAAGGTAGTAAAACGCAGAGATCTAGATAACATAAACACAAAATAAATTGATACCAAAGGCCGTGGACATACGAAAACCACTAGTCCGTTCACCTCTGGTTGAAGCGAGACATCGTGGTAAACACATTACAGGGAGAATGTGTTGTCCCGTATGTATCAAAATTCAGTGTGATTTCTGCGTAGAGATCCATCTGTCTTTAATCTCTCTCATTTTGGTTTTAAATCATTGCTGAATGAATGCAAAGAAACTTGAAAGGATACATTTTAAGTTTTTTCAATGTTTTGAAAGGAGATTCTTAACATTTTTATTATATCGATATCCTTTGCAGGAACTAATTTGTAATTTGTATTTTTTCTCTTACGAAAGTACGAAACATCAGAGCAATCGTCCGAATTCACATCGTCTTGGAAAATCGAATTCAAAACAATCCTTCTCTACACTATTATCATCTTGAAATATATTGTTGCTAGCCAACAGGGGATGCTTACTCCTCCCGGGCACCTGGTCCCACCTCTAGCTTGCTAGGGGTCCGTCGATGCTTAATTTTGTGCTCTATTGTGAGTGCCGTTAGGATCTTCTTTAACTCATATGTACCAATCTACAGACAATCAGAATCCGATCACTACCATGTAGCGGGGACGATATCACCTTGTAAAACTAAATCCGCGGCATCCAATCTCCAGTCATTCCCTGCTACTACCACTGCAACTCTTAACACAACAACTTCAAACCAAGACTCGAACACAATAACAAACAATACAAATAGTCACTCTCCCAAGACATATATCTCTGTAGCCATCCTCAATATTCAGAATATTAAAAGCAACATTCCATATCTAGAAACACTCATACAACACCATGACATCATCTGCCTTCAGGAACACTAGCTATTCAAATACGAACCGAACTTAATAACAAAGCAGTTACCAAATATGCTTGGTCACATGGTAATTGCTGACGAAAATTTCGTTAACTAGCTTTCAAAATTTTTGAAAGTTTTTCTCGTAAGCTATTTTTATGTCGAGAAAACCAAGATGGACGAAATGAAAGCAATCATCTTCATATTTTGCTTGATAAATAGTAATATTTAATAATGATGTTTATTCAGATTGAATTATGACAATATAATATATTCTTGAAGGAAGTGAAATATTGTATCTTGTTTATTTTTATAAGTTTATTTGTGTTTCCGAGATCGAACTAGATTTTAATTACACAATTCTTGATATATCTAGTGAAACACTGGCTTCTCTGTGACTGTCGGAAGCTTTGAAAGATATTTCACTATCGGTGAATTTTTAAAGTGCCACGCCAACAATGAGACGGCTTCTTTCATCCTCCAAACTGTGCAGAGGAATTCGCCCGAGGCGTGCCGCAGCCATTGCAAAAACAATATGGCGCCCGAGCATTCAAAAAACTTTCAACATTTTCGTCAGCGATAGCTTCCAAAATTGTCGTCAGCGATTGCTTTCAAAATTTTCGTCAGCGATTGCTTTCAAAATTTCGTCAGCGATTGCTTTCAAATATTTTGAACGCTCCGAGATGACGAAACTTTGAAAACTCATGGCTTTCAAAATTTTTGTTAACAAAGATTAGTTAACGAAAATTTCGTCAGCTATTTTTCGAAAGCTTTTTAGAGCTTTCAAAATTTCGTCATCTCAGTAGCTTTCAAGAAAAAGCTGACGAATAGTTAACGAAACTTTCGAATTTAGCTTTCAAAATTTCGTCATCTCCGTGTTAAACTTTCGACTGGTCGGGCTGTACTTTCGGCAAAATACGCATGCGCTCTGCTTTGATCACTGTCATGTCGTCTAGTTTGAAATTTTGTCCTCATTTTTCTATCTCAGAAGCGTAGACAGGGAAATGAGATGTGGGCAAATTGCGTTTAGTGAAAAGAGTATTGCATAAAAAAAACAGAACCGTTGAATTACTGCTGAAATGTATAATTATCCGTTGTTTCCTATCTTATCTTTTGCATAATCCAAATATTGTCACTTCGTCCTCTAATAACACGTCCAGAGTTTATTTATTTATTCTAGTGTAAACGATCGTCGTAAACCTGATTGACACCTGTGTGTTACTTCCTGATAGCTTGTCTCAGCAACTATTCAGGGGTTTCGTCGAGTGTTCGTCTCGTCCTCTCCAGAAATCTGATTGTTGGTTTGTGACATCAGCTACATACTCTATTGTTCGGTCGATTTCTGTGTCACTGTTCGTATGATTCTTTATTATAAAAATACTGAAAAATTAAGCTCACTTCTGAGTAAAGTCTATTCGAATAGGCCATTGCACCATATTCTTGTTGGAGAATATTTTCCTTACACAACCATGCAACGCTATCTATAGTTTAAGAAAGGAGATCAACGAATGGGATATTTTATCCTAATTAAGTGAAAAGAAAAGCTGTTATTTATAGCTGTTATATTGTTAAACCATGTCATTTGATTGCGTGGTCCTACTTGTGGTAGTACATACAGAACTTTATTTTCTCAACGGGGTTTGTCAAGCAGGATGAGACCACAATAACGCAACTGATCTGTTTGCAAAAGTAGCTTTAAAGCTAAATTTTGCTTCAACAAGATACATATACAATCAACGAAAGTCTTTGTCAATTGCGTTAAAAGTATACAAATAAGCAAAGATAAAATTGATTCGTTTAATTCATGACATGTTCTCTTCGATGAATAAATTCTTTTGTATTCATAACAGTATAAATTTATACAAATGTTCCTATTTACATATTCAACGTCATTTGAAGATGCAAAAATAATCATCCTCTCTGATAGGAATGTAAATTACCCAGAATACATCTGGTATATCATAATTCAATATTACCCTCATTCATAATAATGAATTTTAATCAAACATAAACGAAATATGCTTTTCTTCAAAAGCAGGTTAAGATATTTCTCTGAGTCACTGCAGTTATCTCTGTTATCACATACTCAAGTCAAGTATTGCAGATAGTATCAATGCTCATGAAAAATAAGGTTCGTAAAATTTCATTACAGAACGTAATTCAAAATAATTATAATTATACCAACATAAACGAGTAACAAATTAAAATGAACGCGCAGGAAATTATCGAGATCCGTATTCCTGGCTTTCCATTTGTATTAGATTGCACATGTTCAGTTTTCATATCCCCAGACGAGTTCGGCTTTGTTCCTGGAAATAAAGTTATAATTATTAGTTAGGCGTCAATAGCTCTCACTATCAAATATCCATAAGATTTTAATTGAATTCATAAACAAACACGAGTTCAGGTTTTGTTTCGTGCACATCTCGAGTCATGTTCGGCTCACCACAGTTTTGCATTTCACTAAATTATAGAAATTAATCAAATATAGGGCATTTTATCGACACCACGCATTTTGAAAATGGAAATAAAATGGCATACCTCTTATTGTCTTGTTGGATTCATCTGAAAACAAAAAAGAGAAAATCTGATGGATTCCGTGCCACCCTAGAGCTTGTTCAATATGTTAACTTGATTTTAATCATTCAAAGATGAAAACAAGGGCAGTGTAGCACCTCCTCATGGAATTTCTAAGTTTCAGATATATCTGTTTTGTCATGGTTCCGAAATTGCGATGCCCAAAAAGTTCATTTTAACCTTTAGTAGAGAGTTGGAACCCTTCGACATTTTTAGTATGTATTTTCTCATTTATAACAGAAAAGGGCATTCTGTTAGCGAGACTTTATACCAACGATTCATCAAAGAATCCCGGCATGATAGTGTAGATCTTATAGCTCTGAGACAAACGGCCAGATATCACCATTGATGTTTTTGTATCACGTTAATACCTAGACGAACATTGATTATCTTACTGCCAAAGGTCAAAATGCCATTTATCAAAATATACTTCTGACTCGGTGATTCCAAAGTCAAACAAATCACAACATCAGAATAAAAAATCATCGTCAATGGGCATACAAAACCTTAAATGAAATAACTAAACAATCTTCGAAAGAACAAAAGTTACCCCTAAAACGGAGATGAGATCATTTGACCTGTTAGAGTAAACATCTGTAGAAGCCAATCGTCATTTTAAAAAATCAGAAAAAGGTCAAAAAGGGGATCAGTAATGTTAAAAGTCTTCAACTTCAATGGCATCATTTAAGAACAGATAAAGCAGCATGGACCAGACATGCACGTTTCGGGTACTAAACCCTCGTCAGTGTTCCTCAATCTAAACAAATATGACTAAAGAGTGTTAAAGTTATTATATGTAAGACGTAGCAGTGTGTTTACAGGACACAAGTTTGTCAGTTTCGATGTTTTGATTCTAGCATGAAATATCTTCTTGTGGACAATAAAATATTATGTCTTTTTAATGTATCCTTCAAAAGTATTTTCAGCGACGAAGTCGGTTACTCTCAAATATAGCCTTGGTTGAATAGTTTCTCGGTTATTAGCCTTGTCCATAGAACAAAGTTTTTTATGTAATTTTGAGCTTGCCCTTGAATAGCGTATGAATTGCGATATGAGTACACAATAGTGAGGGTAAGAAGTATGTTACAATCATGTACCCCTCAGGAAACTCCTTCCAGAGGAGAGTGACAAAAGTCAACACGACCCTCTTGAATACTACAACTATCACATCGGGGAACTTTCCACTGTAATGTATACATCTTGGATAAGGATAACATATTTATTAGTACATTACATTGTATGATAAAACCCGCCAGCATTAACACGTGTCATTGAGTTTCTTCTTGTCTTTGAAAATTTAATGAAAGACGTCTGAATTCTGTCCTCACAGCAAAGACCACTTGATTATTGGAGTTTTTACTTTTTATCTGACGCCTCTTTTTTGTCCTCAGACCATCCGCTTTTGAATTACACGTACTGAGAAGACATTTTTCGATTTTGACAGACACAATGTGTTGAGATCATTTCTTGGTATGTTATAAAGCATACAAAACAAAATATGTTAATATATTACATGTAGAGTACTTTCCATATATACTTACTCTTCTCTACTATCAGATCATGGTCTGTAAATTTACGACCATATCTACAAGTGTATTCTCCACTATGCTCTGGCTTACTATGTTTTATAATCAGCTCACTGTAGAAAGTATTTCTGTCAGTTTTATAATGATTAATCACAATGTCCTTCCTCGCATCTGGCTTGACTATCCTTGCATTATGAAACCAAGTAATGGTGTCGTCCAACAAGTCCATTACGCCAGATGAATTACATATAAGCCTTATTGGATGACCTTTGATGACTTGCTTGGGACCATAAAGAGAAATTCCTGTAAGCAGAACAAATCAGATTAAGAGTACAGAGATATCAAATTGGAGGAAATTTTGATTAACATTTTTTAAATATCAAAACAGATGACAAAGGATTTAAACAAAATTGATAAAATCCTCATACAGACAATTAATTGTACTAATTAATAAAACCAATCTAAACTACATGCATGAAACATCGACACGATAAACGTAGCCGATGTAAGGCAGTGTGAACTTGCGCTACATTTTCTTTCAGTTATGTGATGTACTAATTAATGACAACGAAATGATTTAAATAATAGAGGCTATGTTTCACCAAAGATCCATAAAATCACAATTAATGCATGCAACGAAATGAATCGGAAGTTGACCGACTAGTTAATCATTTTTACCTTTATCAGGGGTATCCTTAATCGGTACATCTGGAATTAAGAAAAATGTATCATCAGATATGCAAGGCTATTAATTGCAAAATCGAGTTACAGTTTAAGGTTACGTCATTTACTGAATGCAAATCAATATGCTGTAATAATGTAACGCATAACGTTTGTATAAATTTCTACTAAACTTACCATATGAATAGAATCGGCTATATCATTAGGCTCTAAATCTCAAATATTTACATACAAGTTACACATTAAAAACGATATTGACATTAATATTGTTATTAAGTTAAGCTAGGGATAAATCATGCTATACGGTTATTTCAGATGAACAATTAAAGGCCAAAAATAGATATTACACTTTAGTGGGTTTCTTTTGCTAACACTAGAAATTTCGAAATAAGAATTTATGAACAAAAATTATCTGCAAAATGTAAAATGTTACAAGGTAACTGCACAAAGTATTGCCTTTCAAAATAATCAAATAGAAGATAAGGCTCTGCATATTATCGGGAATATTTAAGTTAATCTACTTTTAGACTGAATGTGAGATGTTTGCGTTTTAATCTATCTTGATACCAAAAGCTGCCAATATTTTCATAGGGTCAGAATTTTTCATTTCTACTACGTTTCGTGACCACGACACTTGGAAAAAACAGAGAACAAGGTAAGGTACATGTTCTCATCCTCCTGGCCTTAAACAAAGCGCCGATTGAAAGACAGATTTTGGATAACATGATTTATAAATCTTTTTTTTTTTACTTTTCTGAAACATTTTGGCTTGAAGCACCATTGAATATCAAACACTTAAATGTCTGATGTCTAACTGTGTCCAGAGGGCTGTTCTCTGACATCAAAGATAAGACACTTTATTTTTTTCTTTACAGTAACTGTGTATCAGACGAGATATACTAGGAGTAAGCAGGTCACTTGGGTTTAAATGTGTCAATTTGCCATTTTTTCTGTATCTTAAATTTTAAGAAAACATATTTCGTTCATACTTTCAGCTTGTTGTTTTGTGCATGCATATTGTTGTGAACCTTAACATTTCTTTTACAATCTCTCTCCAGTGTATCCTTCTTCCTCTCCACTAAATCCAGAACACCCTATTAGGATATTTATTCTGCCGTCTTAGGAATTTTCCAATTACTTAATGTCCCCGTAGGTTTCAACCTCCTTTAGTCGTAGCAGGAGATGTGCATGGACGCACCCATTCAACTGGTTTTTAGCTGCTGTACGGAGAATAAACATCCCACCGCAAGTTTGGTAAACAGTGACGTCATGGTGTCCGACGTCACGCATTTTGGTCATTTTTACTTTAGAAAATCGTCTTAGACAGTTTATGTTCCGTCGTATTTTGTTTAACCAAGTTTACCACAATCAAAAGGGGGTGGTGTTTTCTGTTAGAAAGTAGATAGTTCTATAGACTGGACATCAGTTTATAGGATTACAACAGTGTATTTCGGAGAAAATCGCGAGGGCAGGGAGCTCTGGATTAAGTGAACAGGAAAGTAGCATTCATGTATCAAAAAATGTTCTGTACAAAATGTACAAATTTAGTATAATTCCAAACTTGCTCTGTTATGATTGTTTTTCATTTTCAATTGTAAATAAATATTTTTTTCAAAGAAGTTTTAACAACTCATATTTTTTTTAATTGATATGAACATTCAGTAGAATATATGAGCAAATATTTTAGATTATTAATTCAATAAAAAAGAAAATAACAGAGGAACATAATGCGTATATTTCATTATAGAAGTTATTTGATTATAGCAGATCCCTTCTTTTGATTTATTACGATTTCGTAGTAGATAACCACATCAAGTAATAAATTTTCTATATATAGGGCCTTGAACTTTTATCTAATCAAAACCAACATTTGTCATCACAAAATGGTTTCTCGTGGCGATTGTCAAAAACTAACCTTCAAGTTTGATTGAGTCTATTACCTAACGGTTTTCACTGAACAAAAATCAATTCTTTCCAATAATAAGTACAAAGAAGAAAGGATAAGCTTATTTCGTGTCAGACAGTTGACTGTTGATTTTCATGCGGGAGTGTTTTTATACACGTAACAAGAATGATCATGCGATTATACTAAGCAAAGATCACCCATCTCTTTACTATGGAAACTCGTGTTGAGGTTTACAAGTATTGAGGTTACTGAGACTGAAAGCCTAATGTAGGCCCCTTTATATCTTAAAACAGAATAGAGAAGGGCTCTCACACCCATTTTTGGGAGTGGGGTCCAGGGCCTTTGAAATTGGGAAAAATAGCGGCATTTTCTAAAAGAAAATTGGGAAAATATATCAAATTAGTTTGGATGCCTTTTGACTTGAAAATGAGACTTCTAAACTCATTTTGTTGAATTTTCCATGAGTTGTCAAACTGGGGAAAAATCGTCAACAAATTGGGAAAAAAAGATACTATATTGCATTGGGACTGGGACCCACTATGGGCCCCAAATTAGGCTGATCGAGAGCCCTGAATTGAAAGGAAAGTACGTTAAGAAAAGGACTTTGCCTCAACTTGGCATATTTTATGTCAGGGATAAGCAGGACCTGTACCTGTTACCATTCTTATTGATGTTATCTCTTTCTTGACATCTGAAAACATAAATAGACCTTGAAGTGTTTCAGTTCTGCCACCACAGAACATCCTCCAAGACCAAACTCATAGCGGTATTTTTTAAAGAATGAACAAAAGTACCCCATTGGGAAACAAGTATCAATCAATAACAAGAAAACTCAATTCAAAAAAAAAAAAAAAACACGATCAGATGGCATGCTTAAATAGTTAAAAATTGTATTATCCTTTGCCGATTTGTGGAAATTGAAAAGTTCATCATTTTAATCGATTAAAAACTCTTCTGATATATAAACTAGTCTACATCTTTAATAATTTACCTTAAAATTTGTTGTGATCAATATGACCTAAACATATGAAAAACTATTGTCCTCACCTACGACCTTAAGTTGTACATATTGAACCATATTGTCCGCTGTACTTAGTCTACACTCGTAAACACCCTCGTGTTTTCTCTGAACACTTTCAATGACCAGATTCCATTCCTCGTTGTACGGTACATGGTTTACCCTCAGACTGGGGTCCTTGTCAAAAACAAATGTTCCTACTGTCAAAGCGTGAAGCTGATTCTTTCTCTTCCAAATCACCTATAAATACATGTTATATTCTTGAAACAAAATTGTGCAATTTTTTAAATTGTAAAGACATATTTTGAATGTGCAATGTGGATAAATCTTCTATAAAGATTTATTATTAAGAAGAAGATCATAAACATGACGATGTGGCATTGATCACAGCAGAACACACAAGAACAAGAGGCCCAAGGGGGCCACATCGCTCACCTGAGGAGACTGTATGTATGTTTTCAATCAAAGTCAAGACCTGAAGGAAATCGCTTTTAGTGAAGCTTTGAGAAGGACAAGGTGTACAAGTTACTTCCTGTAAAGTTCAGTGACATTCTGTGCAGTAGTTTAAGAGGATAAGTCAAAAATGTGTCATTCAAATAGAGCCTATAGAGGACATCTTGGATTTCCAATCGGCTCGAAAAACACAAACTAAGTAGAGGGCAATTAGTACTTGCGTCCTGTGAAGTTTCAAGAAATTCTGTGAAGCAGTTTTAGAGGAGAAGTTGAAAACGTGTCAGCCAATCAGAGCCTGTGGCGGCCATCTTGAATTTCCGATAGGCTCCAAAAACGCAAACTTGATAGAGGGTATGAGTACTTGCATCCTGTGAAGTTTCATGAAATTCTGCGCAGCGGTTTCAGAGGAGAAGTCGAAAATTTGTCAGCCAATCAGAGCCTGTGGCGGCCATCTTGGATTTCTGATCAGCTCGAAAAACACAAACTTGGTAGAGAGCAATCAGTACTTGCTTCCTGTGAAGGTTTGTGAAATTCTATGCAGCCGTTTGAGAGGAGAAGTCGAAAATGTGTCAGTCAATCAGAGTCTGTGGCAGCCATCTTGGATTTCCGATTGGCTCGAAAAACACAAACTTAGTAGAGGGCATTGAGTACTTGCTTCCTGTGAAGTTTCATGATATTCTGTGCAGTGGTTATAGAAGAGAAGTTGAAAATGTGTCAGCCAACCAGAGCCTGTGGCAGCCATCTTGGATTTCCGATTGGCTTGAAAAACACAATTTGGTAGAGGGCATTGAGTAGTTGCTTCCCGTGAAGTTTCATGAAATTCTGTGCAGCGGTTTCAGAGGAGAAGTCGAGAATGTGTCAGCCAATTAGAGCCTGTGGCGGCCATCTTGGATTTCCAATCGGCTCCAAAAACACAAACTTGGTAGAAGGCATTGAGTACTTGCTTCCTGTGAAGTTTCATGAAATTCTGTGCAGCAGTTTCGGAGGAGAAGTCAAAAATGTGTCAGCCAATCAGAGCCTGTGGCGGCCATCTTGGATTTCCAATCGGCTCAAAAAACACAAACTTGGTAGAGGGTATTGAGTACTTGCTTCCTGTGAAGTTTCATGAAATTCTGTGACGCAGTTTCAGAAGAGAAGTCAAAAATGTGTCAGCCAATCAGAGCCTGTGGCGGCCATCTTGGATTTCCGATCGGCTTGAAAAACATAAATTTGATAGAGGGCATTGAGTACTTGCTTCCTGTGAAATTTCGTGAAATTCTGTGCAGCGGTTGCCGAAAAGATATCGAAAATGTTAAAAATTTACGTCGGACGGACGGACGATGGACGGACGACGCGCTATGACAATAGCTCACTTGAGCTTCGCTCAGGTGAGCTAAAAACAACAATACTTGTAGGGGACCATGATTTCTTCTTTCCTACCAAGTTTAACGAAAATCTGTTCAGTGGTTCTGGAGAAGAAGTTGAATATGTATGAAAATCATCCCCCCCTTCTTCTTGAGTAATCTAAGTAACCCAAGAGAGATAGTTATACAGAAGCTAAAGCAAAATAACAGACCCCCTCCCCATCCTTTCACTGTGTTATTGATAACATTGATCTGTTCTTACATTAATATTTTGAGCTGCTCTCAATATTGTAATTTCATAGTTGTATATCTAAGTCTTCACAAGATAAATTTGAAAATACTTATTCATCTTTTTAAAATAATTTAGTTTCCTTTTCCATACCTATTTAATAATTCAAAATATATAACATTCAAATGAATCGATAATCCAAAAATTTAAACCTCAAAAACATAAATCTATATTAAAGAAAGACAACTCTTGCATACATGAACATGTACCAACTTATACGAAACTAAAGTTACCAGGGTACCAGAACTTGAACTTACAAGCCTTGGGTCCATGTTCACAGTAAACATATCTATTCATGATTGAAAAAATACTCATAAAAATCTGTTCAGCAGTTCTGGAGAAGAAGTTGAATATATATGAAAATCACCCCCCCCCCTTTCCTTTTCACATAAGAAAATAATTCATAAAAAATCAAAAAATTAAAATTTCAGTATGAAATACATATCAAAGCATTAAGTAACTTAAATGTGATGAATTTGTAGTAAATGAATGTGTAAAACCATACACATATTGAGTTAATTAAAGAAATAGTGCAAAAATGTGCATTTCCGACAGAGTCCGAAAAGACGTCAAAAACGCGTCAAAAATTTGACTTCCGAGTGGAACCAAAAACAACAACACTTCTTAAGACATCTCTCTAGATCATTCTGATGCTTTCAGTTTGTCGATACGTGCTTTCGTTCTGAAGAAGAAGTTTGTCAAAGGAGGGTACCCCCTGTGACCTACTTTTGCCTCTGGTGGCGCCACCTGTTGATGGATCTGGACGAAAAACAACATCACTTGTAGGGGACCATGAGTACTTCATTCCTACCAAGTTTCATGAAAATCTTTTCAGTGGTTCTGGAGAAGAAGTTGAATATGTATGAAAATCACCCCCCCCCCTTCCTTTTCACATAAGAAAAAAATTAATAAAAAATCAAAAAATCTAAATTTTAGAATAAAATTCTTATCAAAGCATTTAGTAACTTAAATATGATAAATATGCAGTAAATGAATGTGTAAAATCATACACTTATTGAGTTATTTAAAGAAATAGTGCAAAAATGTGCATTTCTGACGAAGTCCGAAAAGACGTCAAAAACGCGTCAAAAATTTGACTTCCGAGTGGAACCAAAAATAACAACACTTCTTAAGACATCTCTCTAGTTCATCCTGATGCTTTCGGTTTGTCGATACGTGCCTCCGTTCTGAAGAAGAAGTTTGTCAAAGGAGGGTACCCCCTGTGACCTACTTTTGCCTCTGGTGGCGCCACCTGTTGATGGATCCGGACGAAAAACAACAACACTTGTAGGGGACCATGAGTACTTCATTCCTACCAAGTTTCATGAAAATCTTTTCAGTGGTTCTGGAGAAGAAGTCGAAAATGTTGAAAAGTTTACGACGGACGACGGACGACGACGGACGACGGACGCCACGCTATGACAATAGCTCACTTTGAGCCTATGGCTCAGGTGAGCTAAAAAGGGTTTATAAACAGAGACAATGAGAAGCAATTTTAAAAACATGGAGGAAAAAATGTTTAATCCACGGACTCGCAGTGTAAGAATATGCGACATGTTATATTGGATTATGTGTAGTCTTTTGTATGTAATGTGCTGGTGTCGTCTTTAATGTTAAGTCTTCCTTGTCACTGTGGTGTCTCCTTCTCTGCTTAATGCTTATATTCGTATTTAGGTGTTTCTGTGTCTTTTATTTGGCTGTTGTTAAGGCAACCTAGTTCTGTTGGAGATCCCACTCTTGCTTTTGCAGTTTAAGTGAAGAAATTGTACATGTATATTTACTCAGTACTCAGTGAGTAACTCAGTGTGAGTTGACTTCCTAAGGGATCTTGTCTCGTTTTATTTTCTTCATCATAAACGGGCGAAATTGAAGTCTAGATAAGCTAGATGGATTCATCAATATTTTTCTTTTCTTTTTCTTTCAATAATTAGTTACTTCGTAGTAGGATAGAATGCAATACATCAAGATCAGATCATAGCGACCTACGAGGGTATTTTGCTGTATTCATCTAGCAATTTATTGAAGTTTTAATTGAAAATAGCGCTTATCACTGTCAAAGTTAAGTATCATCTTTCACTATATGCTTATGCATGTACTTTTGTATCAGGTATACGTGGAAAAACGATTAACTACTTTACGGAATCACTTGTTTGTATGTCTTGCATTTGTTCTTTGAACATTCTGTTGTTCTGATGTGTAAAATTGCAAGAAAACACACATGAAAAACAATCTGATGTCAGTCAATGCCGAGGGCTTCCCATTGATGACGCTGATCGAGTACCACGTTGTACATTACCCTACCACGCATTCCTGCCCTCACGCGAATGCTTAACCTGTTTTTGTCATAACTCAGACCTACGAAATGCAACATTGATTGGTAAGATATTGTACAGACACACCAATTAGACACGCCGTGAAAACAAAGGTGAGTGTCTCTGCTTAAGTCATCACAAGGTAACTGGACACGTTTCCAGTAATGTGGAAAAAGGTCTTTGTAGTGCAGTCAATCTGAACAGGCGATTACAGAAGTCTGGGATATATATCTATAAATAGTGATTGGAGACATCGCTAATCAATTAAACGACTGAACGAAGACAAATCTTGATTAACATGTGCGTTTTTGGTGACTTTTGAAAGGAA
Organism: Pinctada fucata; assembly: GCA_028142955.1. Lineage (NCBI taxonomy): Eukaryota > Metazoa > Mollusca > Bivalvia > Pterioida > Pteriidae > Pinctada > Pinctada fucata. The sequence continues at coordinate 73,469,697 of AP027104.1, read as the reverse complement.
TTTCAAATTGCTTTGTAACACTTTCCTTTCCAAATTTTGAATTGTTCATTCTGTTGTTAAAAGAGTAGTTTAATGTTACATAGATTCTAGATAAAAAGATAAATTAAACAGAAATAAGTCTCTTTGCAGGTTGTACGTACATGGGACATAAAACCCCACTCCAGCTTTGACGGTTGGCGATGCGAGTATAAAGCTGGTAAAGTGAGTTTTTATGCTTGTGAGATCTGTACGTGTTCTCAAGATCAGTAATAACAAATATGGACAATGACCTTATCCCAATACACAGTACAAAATCGATAAATCAAAAAATCATAAGCGGAAGGCATACAGAATCATGATAAAACAGGAACCAAAGCAAGCAAACAAACATGAATCTCCACCGGATGAAAAGAAGCGAAATCCCAATATGGGAGTGGGACCAGGTGCCAAGGAAGAGTCAGCATCTCCTGCTTGCATGCAATAATCTACGTCGCTTCAATTCGGCAGAAATATCACATCCGGTTACTTCCATTTCGGAAGATACAAATGTTCTAAGACAGCACAAAGTCTGGACAATGGGAAATCATAGTGCATGACGAGTACCCCTCGACCGTAGAATTCCTCGGTGACGCTGTTAGTCGATCACAAACGTATCCCTGACTAAGAAGCTTATCTGAAAGACGCTTAGCTCTCAGAATGAATTTTTTATATTTGGTACTGGCTCTGGTGAGATATGAACACGCCATAAGCAGGCTATGAAGGGATGTTGCTACTCAGAAAAGTAAATTTTGTGATGCTGAAACTGAAGCCGTCATAGAGTGGGGTGTTCATTTGTCCATCAGTGTCGTAGGACAGCATTATGTCCAAATAGGATGCTGTAGTTTCTTTGACTTCAAGATCCGACGGATAGATTCTGCTAAGGTAATCCGCGAATTTTGGATTGTTGATGGACAGCACATCGTCTATATATCAAAGTCAGAAGCTAAGTATCTTTTCCATTTTGAGACCAAAGATTGAAATGAATTCAGCTTCGTAAGGGTAAGCAAAAATGTCGGAAAGGAGTGGGGCACGATTGGTTCCCATTGGAATTCCGACAGGTATATGACAACAAATTTTCTGATGAATGGGTTTCTTTAACTCGGAGGGGAAATTACCCAAAATCAAGAACCAAGGGGAGGGGGGGGGGGGGGCAATTTAAAAAAAATCAATCTTATACGAAATAAAGATTTCTTACAGTTAACCTTTTTATTTTACAAATTCGGATAAAAAACGATAGCGATGGAATCGTCGAGAGTGGTTCATACGATGTACATTTCGCGACATTGTTACGTAATGAACATGTAACCAGTTTCCGGGGTAAGAAATTTACCGACTGAATGGGTATCAAAGCTGCAAATTCCAATTGGATTGTTCAATTAATTCTTCAAATGGGTCTCCATGATCAGGGAAAGATTAGTTAATTTTAAAAATTTTAAAGTTTTAATGGTTATCATGTATTTTCCAATATCAGAGTCCCTACCTCTTTTAAGATATATATGCCAGATTATATTAAGGATGTCTTATTTTTTTTTTTCTTATCTAAACATGTTGTTTGGTTTTTTTTTGGATAGAAGTATAAGGGAGCAACCATTTGATTTTTATGGGGGGGGGGCCAGGAAGACTTTTGCCGGCCGGAAAATTTTTTTTCGGCCATTTTCAGAGCCGGAAATTTTTTTTCGCCGGCCCTTCGGGCCGGATTATTTTTTTTTTTGTAATTTTTCAATGTTGAAAATTACTCTTAAGTTTAAATAATTCAGCGTGATTTTTCGGCCATATTAAACATCAAACACAGAATGAGTTAATCTCTTGCCAGCAGATCACTTCATTTTAATTTCTTGAATGGCATATGATGCCTATAATCTATTTAATTAAATGATATTCAACGAAGACATGCTATATGGTGCTAATGACTTTTGGATTTGATTTATTCACTCCATAAAGTTTGTTCCATTTTTTATACTAAGTTTATGATACACAAAAAGTGTTTACTGGGCATTGGAAAGGTCGGATTAGAGGGGGGAGGGGCAATTTCATAATCCGGAAACATTTTTTCGCCGGCCCTTCGGGCCGGAAAATTTTTTTCCCTAAAATTTCGATCCGGAAATTTTTTTTTTGCAAAGTCTTCCTGCCCCCCCCCCCCCCCCCATAAAAATCAAATGGTTGCTTCCTAAAGCGTACGAAATATGCGATCGATTTCAGACTAAATCAAGTCCATATTCTAACAACTGAGAGAAAGACAAGGAAAAGATATCGAGAAAAGTAACTGAAAATAAAACTGTTATAAAAAATGATTATGTTTGGCAGGCTTTTGGAACAAAGGAATTACATTTTTGAATTTTTGTGTACTTCGCGCATTGATTCAGTATTCATTCACATTTTCTGGTGATACTTGCATCAACAGAAAAAAAAATCATTTCTAAAATGGATACCCATTGGAGATGAGATCAGGTGCAAAATGAAACATAAAAAGGAAGCGAAACAAAACAAACCACATATTAAAAATAAACTATCCAGAGTCACTTTCACCACTACATTGTGTTTCTACTTCATCCACACAAAAACTCTGACCATCGTAGTCACTTTAGATTATACGTTGATATACTCTTTTGACATGCCTTGTCGACAAATGTCTTAAGTTCTTCTTTTCTTCAGCAATAAACAACAGGAAGTATATTCAGTCCTGTCATGAAATGAAACAATGACAGATCTAATTCTCAGTAATTCAATTACATATCCTAATGGAAACCGTTGTTAAAAGTATATTAGTGAGATCATTTTTGTTCGACCAAAAATTATAGGACTCACAAATGTCAAGTTTGATGGATAAATTATTGGCTAGGGTATGATACTGACCCAAAAACAGAGGGTCTAATGGCACACGATCCTCGGGGGCGTTGGAAGGTGGTAATACCATGAAGAAAAACAACACAATATCCTTGTATAAATCTGCCAAACTTACTCAGACTCGACAGACTTATGAACGAGACGATAGATCTATCCTAAGAACAAAAATTCTTTCACCAAACACACGGAATAAAAAGACTTCATTTAATCTTTCTTGCAGCAAAAGGAAATAAAAGAGCAATAAACGATTTTTCTCTGTTTTCTTTTTCTTGATCTAAGTTTATCCCTTCTTATTGTTTCTTAAAATCCAATGAAACGTGTGTAAATCATATACTCATACCAAATATACTGGACATCAAAAGGAACAAAACAAAATTAGCTTACGATTGCATTTATGGATAAAATCATATACACGTTTTGATTAAGCAACTCTCGGAAAACCTTATTAGAAGCTCATAGAAGCCAGGTAAAATGGAAAATACGATTAAGAAGGTCATTATAAGATTACTCTGCAAAATAAATATATTTTGCATTAAATTTTGCTTGTCTATTGTAACCATTAAATTAGCATTACTACTATTCGACTTAGAATGAGGTTTGTCTATAGTAGATGAGAATTTAAGTGCATTGACCGAAAGGATATGGAAAATATATCCATGCATCAAAACCACTTTACTCTGAACACAGCGGAACACACCCGTAGAATAAATACTGAGTACATGTTCTTTGAAAGATATTCAAATGTCAGACCGAAAGAAATGTCTGATGAAAATTTATTCGGTCTGACAAACCCTCTTAGTTTAGTTCATTGTACATGTACGGTCTGGCAATTTCGTAAAAAAATGTTTGACTATTTTGATATAGATTTCAATAACTGAATTGTAAGTCGCAATACTTTTCTAAGGGTTCGGGGGAAGGGGTATTAAAAAGAATGTTTTAGAGTCCTTCGATGCTCAATTTGGTGTTCTATTGTGAGTGCTGTTGATATTGTTGTTAGGATCTTTTTTATCTCATTAGAGGCAGAAGCAAGGGTGGGGAAAAAGACAAGTCTCTATCTCAGATTATCCACGTATTCGGAACATAACTTGAATCAGACCTATCAGACTGTCACATGATAATTAATATATTCCATTTTCTACTCGTGTGTCTTGCCTTTGATTATTGTCTCTATACTGTCATGATTTTCATCTATACATATGCTATATCATGATAAACTATACTACATCGTACCAAGACTTACCTGACGTTCTCCTAGACGTCTCACGGAACACGGCAATTCTGCTGTAGACCCAAGAGTAGCAACAATACTGTGTGGTCTGGGGTTAAAAATCGGTGTCTGTGTCACTAAAGAAACTATTCGAACAACTGAAAGAGGAGAAATGTATGAAGTAGTCAGGTAGACAAAAGTTGAATATGAAAATAAGAGGTCATGATGAATATATAACATGGAACTGGTGTACTGATATATATTGATTTCTATGTTTATAATTTCAGTTCACCATTATGTGAATTCAAACAATGAATATATATGATATATATATAAAGAGCGGAATTCTATGTTTGAAATTTCAGTGCACCATTTCAAGAAATACTGTTTTACCAGTGATACTCAATGCCAAGATAGAGGACATCTAAAAAGTAAATGCGTCGTGATCAAACACCCAGAAAGTATAAAGTCTATTATCCATTAAAATAATACTTAATGCCAAATATTATTGGTTGTAATCACATACAGAAGATGAAAGAAACGTTTATAAGCAGATAGTGTTAATGTTGTTGTAAACTCATACTCCCATACTCATAAATAGTCTCTGAAACTGACGTCTGGAATAAACATAAGAATCTTAATTTGATTGACATATCACTCAACTAAGTAAAATACCATCAACTGAAATTCAAAATCATAGGCAGTAAGTACATGAACCGAAAAAGAATTAGACGTAGTCATGATTACATAAACAACTTGTATAAAGTCAAGACGAACTGAACTGGCGCTCTCTAATTTCAATTAGTGTTGTAGGAGGGTGTAGTGCATATATCCATTAGAGATATTTTATGTATTTGTTTAATGCATTTACCTGAAAAACATAGAAACATGCAACCTGGAGATGCTGAGTATTATTGCTACAAATAACGATGAATCAAATCCCAGAATTTCCATAACTTTTAAAACAAAGTGGGCTATTATTTCAATTTTGCAATTATTTTCACATAAACAACACAATTAAATCCAGTCGCTAGCTTTTATATCTCGATGACGCAAGAAATGCAAGAAATTCGGTTTCTTGATTGCTGCGTTGAAAATTAAAAATGATAGCAAACACAATAATTACTCAAGATCAAATTTCTTAATCTTTGCCGTAGTAGTAAGGTTGGTTTAAATGTCGATTAATTATCTATTGCAAATAAAAGAAATACTCATTTTCGGAAAAAAAACTTTTCATTTCTTCACACAAAAAGATAAATTGAAGATGATGAAGTATTTTCCCCCTAAAAAGAAGTATCTTGTCACTTTCTTGAAAGTGTTTCTAATTTAGGAATCAATAAAAATTTCGTTTTACAATTAGGTCGATTTGAGAACCCAACTTGTCGATTTTCCTGCATTTCCGTTTTATTTCTGCAGCTAATTGTCAGTTTTAGCATTTGCAGTTGGCAGGAAGAAAGTGGAAAAACCTTTCTCGGAGAAAGCATTCATCTCATTACAATTTGGTGATAGAAACCGCATAGTTTTGTCACCGGAAGGTGTTGATTTTGGCAAAAGTCGGACATATAACTATAGAGCAATGATCGTAGCTTGGTACTGTTCTACAAACACATAGTTACTGTTGATGACACACATCGAACACTCTGTTTGCCAATACATGTAGCACAGCGCTAAGGCAATTCTTACAGGTGATAATCGTTACAACACGGGGAAATCTTTATGTCTGTTTTGAAATGTAGAGAATGAGCTAACAGTGGATAAAAGATGAGTGATGAATGGGTGTCACTACACGTATGCATTCCCAATAAAGCCTAGAAAATTACAAATGTAACTCTTCCTGACAATATTCTCAGTCAGTTATTTGTTTGTTATTGTTGGATACTATAACACACCTTGCCATTTCCAAAATTACAAACGTTATGTCGGAAACAGAATTAGAGTACATAATTGTTTTACACCAAAGACTTTCCTGGAATTTCTTGTCCAAACTTTTTGGGTGGATCTGGGAGGATTGCAGGGTATCATTCGATGTCTTGAAGATTGCATTCGTGATATGAAGGTCTTGTAAACGTTTGCATAAAGAAATATTCAAATTTACACACGAAGTTTTGCCTGTTGATGTACAAATGTATTCTTTGGAATATCATAACATCAAGGATCTCGGACTCGCACATATCATGACATGGATGTAGTCACTGACATAATTTCAACGTAATGAAACCCATACTTCTTCTTTTTATAAATGAATACTTTTTAATATTAGATTTATTATTGAATATCTAACTGAAATCTAAAACAATACTTTTTAAAGGTTTTTTTTTTTTTTTTTTTTTGGTTTTGTTATGGTCATCGCAGCGTGGTCTTCCAATTCTTTCAAAGAAATTGTATCCGAAAATAGACATCAACACTTCATTATCTTATACATTATAAAAATCTGTGTGCACTCACGAAAATGTTGCATCATCGAATTTCCTTATAACCTTCGGAATCTTCCCAGCCCCCCCCCCCCTCCCCTAAATGCTTGACCTGTGTCTTTATAACATTAAAGTAGACTATGAACATATCTTGGTCAATAATATTGTGTACTTCAATTTCGAATTCCAATTTATATCAAATTTTAGAAAGTACTTTGTCCACATACCAGATACAGATTTTCTTAATATTATTGAAGCACCAATTCTATCGCACCAATTCTGCTTGAGGACAACCGTTCTGATGAAAAGGTTCATATACACGTATGTGTGCTATAATCAAGTGGCGCTACCTAAAATGAGTTGCTTAAATTTTGATTTCAGAGTTTATTTCACAATCAGTTAGCGGTTTCAGTTTTGAAGAGTAAAACATTATAAGCGTATACATCTGTATGAATGAAGTGTGTGTATCGTAAAATGAAATCCTTTAGTGGATTTGAAATTCAATTTTCGAAGCATCAATTTTTAAAGCTGAAGATGCGAAAATAAACCTTCTTTTTTACAATTTTGTTTTTGGCAAACAAAAATAGTCATTTCGCAATTAAGCAAGCGGCTTGAACCGATATTTATATTTCTTGAGAGGAAACATTCATCGATTAGACAATCTTTACCTCGGAATTCTAGGTAAAAACAAACAAGTACGAAATAATGCTTCTAAAGGCAACAAAAATCAAGATATTTCACCACTTGAAGCAGAATGCATCTCTTGCTTTATTATTAAGACATATCCATCATTATCTCTCTTGACATTCTGTTTCTGCTCTTTGAAGATTTTCGATAGGAGATCAATATGATTACAATAGAAGTAAAATAATGTTCCCCGAAAAGTAATTTGATACAGCTACCGTAAAAAGCATTTTGTTGAGTTAGAATCGTAACTTCAAAAGCTATCACTAAATGCGACCGCATTCTCTCTTTCATGTGTTTTTATTCTCAGAATCTGAACAAATAGGTTGTTTTAGATTTTTTTTTTCTTTCCTGGAAGCAACAGAAATATAATATTTGGTTAGTGATGAGCGCATGAAATCTTGATGTAACTTCAACGTGAGCACAATCATAGAAGCAGTCAACTGTAAGGAAGAAATAATTATTTGACACTTCAAAAACATCGGCTTTTGTATTACGTTATAATATTCAGACAAATAGACAAGGCAGGACTAATTTATATCCTATAGGTACAACAAGACCAAAGGCCTTTAAGTTTCATGATCCATCAGACAGGGTCTTATCTACAGTAAGAAGAAACTTCGATAATTGATTTATTTGACATAGTTATTCTAGCGATTCTATTCATTCTTGCCATATGATAAAATCAACGTCTCAAGTGTGTAATGCAAATGCAAAACAGATAATTGATTTAATACCCACACTATTCCTAAACATCCGAGGAGGACCTTAAATATCTATTAGATATTTCTGCAAAGGACAAAAAGCCTTCCCTCGGGTAGAAATTAAACAAATTATCTAATACACATGACTGAAGCTAGATCTTTATGGCTTTTATAATCGTTATTAATTTGATTGGATTTGAATTATGAGTTAATGTAATGATTTTCAAACTATGCATATCGAATAATAGTAAATCATAAAGAGCCCAGTTCATAATAAGTGATGTAACAGTACATCCAGTAGAACAATGATAATACGACTCCAAATTTTCAAAGAAGTTATCATTGACAATACTTGTCCTTACAACCAACTCTTCACGAGTCCCTGATTGTTTCATCGCAACTTTTTTTATTTCTTGTATCATAAGTGAAAAAAAGTTTCCGTTGAAAATAGTAACTGTAATAATTTTCTTTTTTGCCTTCAACACTTTTCATTAAATACTTCTCAAAAAATGTTTGAATTTTACTTCTAAAGTGAAGCGTACATATCGAACACCTGTTAAGTATATAAAAGGACGCAAGAAAATAGAGGGGATGTTTTGTTAAATCCAAATGGTTTCCATTTTTACTTATTTCATATTTTGATCACTTGACTTTGAACAACCAAACCATTTATACTTTCCCTAAGCTTTTATTGGTTAATGCTTCAATTTATACAGCAAATTTTGTTCAATTTTATACGAGGAGATCCCTTAAAGTTCACTTTTGCCATTCTTTTCGAATAGTTTATGACTCTGAGATTGGAGTTTTTTTTACATACATGGTTGTTCCAATATATTGTCGTTTCTGTATACTAAATTAATTCGATATTTACTTGGTTAATCCTAGAAAAAAGAGTAGTTTTACAGCATTGTACCTGCTTCGCATCTTACTTAGACATAATAATAATTATATGATTCAGAAGGTAAGGCACTGTACACGTGACTTGAAGTCGCAATTGAACGTCATTTTGCTTTTGTTTGCGGGCACAAGTAATTTTATAGGATTTCAAAGGATTGAGAATTTAACAGAATGAACTTTATGAAACAAAGGAAGGGATCTTCAACAAGACTCAGTTGCAGCTCCCACAAAATAGCATCGAAACATCCATATTGAAAAACACAGAGCAGACAAGCACAAACAGAGAGACAAAGAACACCAAACACGACACTATACACTAAATAATACACATAAGACAACGAGACAAATGATAGACTGTGCCGACTTAGAACGGCTATCTGCCACGTTTGTAGCAAATGGTGTAGTAATCCGGATTGCGTGCGCACAACTCTCCCGTTTGTCCGGTTACCCCGTAGTCTTGAAAAACGCACAACTGTTGTGTATTAAAAAAAAAACACCTTCACTGTAAGATGACCACACAATCAAAACCGCACAATGCAGACGCTAAAGTAACACACATATGAAAATGTAAATGAAGATAAAATTCATAAGGCATACGAAAAGCAGTCCGTGTTCTGCCGGACCAAAAGGGTGCAATCACATTTTAAAACGATAATAAAGATATCGCTGCTGGTGGACTGTAAGTCCCAAATGATATAGCTCGCCTAGGTTTAGTGTTTACACACTGCATTTAAATGTATTTTCAGTCCAATGATGACGTCATACTTGCAGTGGATGGCTTTCTGACCAGTCAAGATAAGGAGTTATTGAGGCCCTTAAACACCGGTGGCAAAAGTGTATAGATACCGAAGCGAATTATGTAGAAAAACAATGCAAAATGTCTGATAAAATTAAAATCCATCAATGCGAGGCTCACAACATAATAATCAGCCCTCGTACAATAAAATTGGTACTATAGAACATATATTTCAATAACGATATTATTGACCAATAGATACGCCAGCTTCAAGTGTTTCGAAATGTACAGTCTGCAAGACACGGAGTATCCGAGCACGTGGGAACATGTTACATAAGAAAAAAAATTAAATGTCACTAATGATGTCGAATTCTCTCGTCTGATTATCGAGAAATGTCACTTGTACTACTTTAAAATATCGATTTTGTCTAATATATTTGCTTCGCCTCTACCGATTCAAATTTGGAGGAAAACTTAATAGAGACACGCTTTGTGTCTATTATTTTTTGCCTTTTTATTTAATTCATCACACATGTATATGAATAATGAGCAAATGCTGATCCTCTTTACAAAAATCCACCTTTATCTACTGGCAGCAAAGTGTTTGAAACGAAACCTGTCCCATAACTTAATGGAAAAAAGCTAATGTGTAACAACTTGGAAGAGAAAGAAAATGAACAAAGAACGTTTTATCTTTAAAACTATAAATGAAATATCAGACTGTGAACTATTTAGTACTTCTTTCATCTATCTGTACTTCAAGATGCATCATAAAACCAGCCAAGATCTCCAGACTACATTAGCATACCGCTATTTGCTGCAGAACCAGAAATACGATGGAGTGAGCAGGAGATGTTTCACAAAATTAAAGTGTTAAACAATTAAGAAACACTTAAAGGCATGTCTGCTTGAGCTATAGTGAAAATATTTTAGTCGGAAAACATGATGTAAGAATGCAGTTATGAACAGTTTCATACTGCAATAAAATACCAAATGCGACCATTATTAGATATCAAAAAATAAACCTTTACTATCGTTGCTATGATTATTTGAAAACGCTTTTGCGAATCAAAACAATGTTTAAATTAAGCACACACAAAACACATACAAACACCAAAAAGTGGCAACACACAAAAGGCACTCATATGATCTGTACTAAAGAGGTTCAATCACTACTAGACAGTAGACATACATATGACATTAAAATATTACATGAAACGACCTCGCATGAACTGAAGAGGTGAAGTAGAGAAGCGATGCCGAACATGAGTCCAGATTCTAAAATCCGAAGAAAGATATGTACAATTCTCGTCATAAAATGACACCACGAACAATGGTATAAAGTAAGTAAGTTCTTGACAGAATTCAGCAAAAACATCAAAGATATCGCATAGTAATAAAAGGAGAAAACCTGATATTCTGAAAAAAAATGATACAGTAGCTTTTCGGACGCAATCCTTCAGTGAGAGACTTTACTGATTTTTGTCGAAATCATGGGTATTTGTTTATTTTTTCCCGACTCTTTGGGTCAGTGTTAATTCAAAGATTGCTTTCTTATTTTCTTTATGGCTCCTTGATCAAAAGAGAATTGTGGGTGGGGATAAAAATCACAGAACATCGTGCAATAATAATTTGAAGCAGAGGGTATCATATATAATATGTAGTTACCTCGATCATAAATTGACAATGCCTGTACATCTGGGTCGTGATACTCATAAGAATATATCTTGATTTTTTATCCATTGATTTAAAGGTTTCCAGATGTTCCTGGAAATGCCATTGATATATCCCTAGTCATTCAGAAAAAAAAGTAAGACCTCTACGTGCGTGCTCTCTCCAGAAATCAATGTCTTATTTTCCTTCATCCTCATCACAAGCGACAAGCGATTTAGAAATCATATAAATAACAAAGTGTATAGAAATTCTCATTTACATTACATTGAAATGAATACAGATCCCTTACAATTTCTTTCTTTTCAAATTTCTTTAATTTCTTCGACTCTCATTCCTGAAACGTCAAGGTAAAATACTCTCTAAGAAAATTGATTCTGGATTTTTTTTTCTCCTTCTATTTTTAGGGTGATCTCGGTTTTTGAAATGAAAGATCCTAGATCCTCAAAGTTGCACTCTTGACTATTAAGTTTTAACTAAAAGAATAGTCCTGTCCAAACTTGGTTTGAAGGAGAAAACTATTTTGACTTCGACAATTTTATCTGAATAAAAGTTGGTCGAACTCCCCAGGTGAAAATGTATCACTCAGCGTAAGTTAATATTTTAAGCAGTCCTAGATATCTCCATTGTGCTTTTCATATCTATTTGCTATTTGGCAATTTGTTATATGTGTCTATATAAACATCAAAGAAGTACCCTTCAGTTATTCAGTCTCAAAGTCGAGAAGGTTACGCAAAATCATGCGAATTTCCATTGGAACAGTTGCGACCCCCAGAATAAACAATATTCCGAAGTATTATTCTCTTTTTAGTTATCTGAAATTCTTAAAGAAAATAACAATTATTTTGACTCTCGTTGACCATATTTTCCAGTCTGATATGCTATCATAGTGTACATGTATGACTGCATAGTGTTGGAAAGATACATGCAATAAGGATTTGTTCGATATCTCTTTTTTCTTGGACTTGCCTTTTTACGCAATTTACGTTGGCAGTATGATTTAACAATAAGGGACCCTTCTGCTTAAATTGAACTTTATGAACAGCTTTTTAGCTTCCATTGAATTTCACGGAACATATAATCACACATGGGTGGATAATTATTTATTTACTGTTCGTTATGTATATTTTAAAAGAAAAGATCAATAGTTAAGTAAAGCGTGGCTGATTAACATTTGATAATCTCTCACACAGGTTCGTTATGGGTATGTCCTATCGGGTCCGAGTTAGTACTAATCGATATAACTCAATTATTTTACTATCGACTTCACTCTACACGAAATGCGATCATCATAATGATGTATCTATGAGATCTGATTGAAGCAGCGAAGATGCCGAATGTCATGGCAGAGGTCACCATTGCATTAACTACCACACAGCATATCGGCAGGAAAAAAATTCATTCCCTTCCATGATATTCCATCCTTAATTAAATATCTCTCCACCATTGTCAGCTTTATAAATTGTTTTGGCAACAATTCGATATTTCCTAATAAAACTTCCAGACTCGTATGATCGTGAAATGCAACTTCGAAAAGAAAATATTTTTTGCATAACTGCTTCTGGAGATCTTGCAGAGAAGTTTTCACGGTCTATGTGTACGGTGTGATGATAAATATTCTTGTCAAATGTTTGGGGTTCTTGTCATTTCAGTACCTACCTTAACGGACCAAATACACACCAGAATCATTTTAAGAACTGGAAATCACTTTATCCTATAAGTTGATTAAATGAAATTGATAAATACAAGTGTAAATTGAAACTAGGTGAATATTTGATTGCATGTTCATTTCATTTGTTGAAATACATAAATGGTGCACTAATGTTTTATAATAGAACACGCATTTCAACATTGACAATTCCAACCACTAGGCTGGTTTCTCTGCTGGTGGATTGTTTAGTCCCCGAAGATGCACTAGACATTAAGTATGGATTGTAAAAATTAAACGGAGATTTCTCAAACCACGAGATATCTCCCTGTTGGCATAGCTTGTCCTTAGCAGGTTCTTTGACATAGTTAGGCCAAATTTAGACTTCTGTACCCTGTTTCACAAAAATTCTTACGAAAAATTGCAGGAATTTTTTTTAACTCTCATTATCAAATAAAAGCTTAATTTTGTTTTCAATCTAAATTATATTGTGCTATTTTTCGTAAGTATTTTAGTGAAATAGGCTGCTGCTCTTCATTGTTTCATATTATTTGGATTTCCTCATTTTTGGCCTCGTGCATCACTTACGAGATATAATTTGTTTAAATGTGCATAAAGTGCACTACAATTAGACATGTATTTCAATATTGACTTTTCACTAAAAACATTACTATTATCAAAATAAATCGAAATCTCGAAGTGTATCACTTATTCCTATCTCTCTTGTTTTTATTTTTGGTATTTGCAACTTAAAATTATGACTACCACTCTGGAAGCAGGGCTGATTAACTACCTTTTCCTTGATTACAATCTTCAGAATCAGAATCATTTCTTCAAAATATGAGGTGAAACTTTGACAGTCCGTGTATGCATGGTACTAAAAGATTTCCGGCCTCTTGAAAAGGTAGGGTCTCAACTCTGCTGCCAGTTACAGTCTTCTGGACAAATATTTCCAAATGCGGCGTATCAGACATGTGTGTTATGGAAACATCATATATGGAGCTTACAGTCATATGATGTATCGTATTTTATTCATTAAATCTTAAATTTATTTTATTATTATAATTCATTTTCTTGATAAAAATGCATCCCTCTTGTCTTCATACATGTACTTGTTCGCTAATGAAAGAATCCAATCAGTCTGTCAAGCAACATATAATTTCTATCGATCAAACAAGACCTTTAACGAGAAGGCCAACAATAGTTATAATTAACATTACACAGCTCATCAATATACCACAAACATGAACTGGTCAAGGGAAATTAAAAACGCTAACTGTCATTTACAGCTTATTACAATACTCGCTATGGACATCAGCGGTCCTTTGATAAGAGCAATCCTGTATTTCTGTGACAATACACAGGAGACTTATATTATGATGGACATTTTCCAGTTCAAGGACAAGATCAGAGTACAGACCACTTTCCAGTTTAACAATGGAGCACCAGTTTAAAAAATGTTTTCTTTTGATATCCATTTACATATTCATCTGTGTTGCTTGGGCCCCTGCGTTTTGCGGTCTTGTTTGTGTGTGGTCATCTGACAGTGAGAAGATTGTTTTACACCACAATTGTACGTTCTTCGAGACCTCTGGAAAATCGGAAAAGTGGGAGGGTTGTGCGCATGTAATCCAGGATAACTATACCTTCTGCTGTTTCCGTGGCAGATGGCCGTCCTAAGTCGGCACCGGTTGCCCATTGGTCTCGTTGGTTTATGTGTAGTCCTTTGTGTTTGATGTTTCTGTGTTGTGCGTTGACGTTCCTTGTCCCTTATTCGTCTCTTTCTGTGCTTGTCTGATTTGTGTTTTTGCATTGGGTGTTTTGGGGTTTTGCTGTGGATGGTGTTGTTGGAGATCCCCTCCTTTGTTCTATTGTGGGCTTCGCCTATATGGTATAGCTATATCTTTAGCTGGCACTTTGGCATACAATTTATGTCATTTGTAGAATTTTGCACTTCAAAGATGATACATTATTATTTGAAATGCGCATATTGTACACTAAATTATTACGATATAAATATATTTCAATACGACGATTCTGTTCAACTGACATAAGAATAAAATAGACCCACAGATTCATCTGATGGAGTCTTTTTAGTAGATCCAGAGTAGTTAGTGTTTTTCGTCTTTTGAGAATATTTAACCTTCAAATAATTTCAATAAGTATATACAAAAGGTGCGGTCCCTGTATAATTACATGAAGAAAATTTCGATTTCTCAGATTTTAATTAGAATGCACACGTTTACTGTCTTTTGATTTCTTTTTGTACAAATATCCCTCTTTCAATGCGTATATATCTTAACTCGCCGAAGATTTGTATAAACATCAATTAAAGAGGTACCTAAAAGTTATTCAGTCTCAAAGTCGAGAAGGTAAAGCAAAATCATTAAAATTTCCATCCGGAACAGTTGCGAACCTCGGGATGAGCAACATTCCGAAGTGAGACCAGGTGCACAGGGAGAGTCATCCAATACAAGTATGAAGACATCCCTACTTCAAAAAGGAAAAGTATACATGTATTTAAAAAAAAGCAATTAAACATCCCCCTTCAAAATGGATTAAACTGAAAAATAAAGTATTTAAAAACAAGAGTTTAAGGATCAAAATAAGAAAACATGCATGAAATGAAAGTTTCGGGAGTAAAAAAGGAAGCCTCGGGATTCTTTTACGTACATATGTATATACATTTGTATATATGATGCACGTGTATCTAGAAAATGCACCAAATCAAACGCATGTTTCGTAACCAGTTTTATTAATATTGCTTTTAAGTACTGTTGAAGAACCCATTCTGATAATGGTCTACTGCATTGCTGTTATATATTTTTTTGAAAATCTTATTTAACATTTTTTCAAGTCGTTAGCCGGAACAACGAGGCAGTATCATCCTATCTTGGCATTTAGGTTTCCATAACAGTATGGTACATATGACCTCCATTCATTTCAAATGACGCTACATGATGCATGAAACGCTAAATTACTGTCCTAGACATTCAAGCGTTTTACAAAATCAAGGAACATTAATGAATAATGGCGAGCAAGTCTGATTACAAGTTTAATCAGTACTGTGGTCCTTGAAACATGAAATAGAACTTAAGTTATCTGTATCTTTGGAAATGTCACAAAGAAACAGCATGTTTGCTACAATGCCTTATCTCTTTCTGTCTCGGTATTATGGTATAAAATATGGAAAAAGGAAACAAAAAGTTACAATGATTTGAGACGATAACGTATAAAGCATATATGTGTCATACGAGAAAAAAAAAACCTTCAAGATGGGTCTAAATTGGGCCTAATTTTCGATATAGCTACTTTAATTTCATTACTAATGTATGGTTTTTTCCATTTTGTTTTTAGCAATTTAGCACTGATCGAAAGTTAATTGGAGAAATGTCTGTTGAACTTTATCAAATTAATTAAACGTATAAAGTGCTCTAGTATTTAAAAGAATGAAAAGGTTTATCAGAACTTCAAAAGAAACTTACCGCAAAAAAGAATAAACTGAACGTAAACTCCTTGTGCAATAAGCCCACTATAAAGTCCCATTATATCTGTGTTAACGGCATATTTGCAATATTCATGAAAGTATCGTTGCACAAAAATGTTTTCTCATGTCATGTCTTCGTGTATATTTTCCGGTTCTTCGGGAAACAGTGTCAGTGATAGAAGTCACACCTATAAACCATTCTCTATGCACATAGAATTAAGTCCATGTCCGCTTCCCAATAATCCAATTCTATGGCCTGTAAATAAAAAAAAAATGATAAAATTTACCAGTCATTAATCATTGTGCCAACTTCCATATAAACCTATAGAAATCACTTTACTCTAACAGGAAAAGTAGAGAAGAAATTCCCAAATCAATCACATATTCAATGGTTTGTATACGAAAATGTCAAATCATGATATTTCATTTTAATATCCGCACCACAGAGGTAATTTTTTGTTACAATCATCAATAATTGGTCAATCTATCACGGAGAAGGCACCGTATGATCCTTATATATCAAATAAAGCAGTAAAGAATCAAGCGATTATCCTGAGAGTGTGCAGTTATTACCTAACCCCGTGATGCTGCTTGGCTGCCCAATCACTATGCCTCCACAGGGTGGCTATTTCAGTAATATTTACCAATCATCAATAAGTTATAGGAGCTATGATGTGACTACTTCTAATAAACGTCAGACGGAGGAGGTCGATCCAAAACATACCAGGTAGTCATAAATAACAATACACGTTCAGGTTGCCCTTTTGCATACATATTTTTACATATTTTCATGTACATGTTACTCATTAAAGCAAAGCAAAGCTGCAAAGCATAAGCCTCATAGCAACCTATCATGCTAAATGCAGATAATAAATACTCTATATAGAAAACATAAAAGCCAGATATGCCGTTTTTTTTTTCAAAATACTAGGATTGTTTCTACGTTAACCTCTTTGATGGTGGTTTCTTAAAAAGCCTTAAATGCTCATAAGACGCTTTAGTTGGAACTTTTTTGCTTTTTTTCATTTATTTTATTTATTTTATCTATTTTCTTTTTTTTTTTTTTTTGGTAATTTTTCTTCTTGTGTCTCAGGATTTCACTTTTCTATATTTTGAAAATATGTCCATAAGAAGCGACTATCATTGGAATACAAATACATTTATACAAATTATGTATAATTGATTACACAACACGAAGAAGGATATAAAAATAAGAGTTTCGTTGATAATAAGATTTCGTAGCTATACGGATGTGATTCTTTGTTATGTATGGGGTAATTGGTAGTATTATTATCAGCTCTTGTAAACATGCATACATCACCGATGATTGCAGAGATAATTGCTATGCTTTATCGTATGGTCATGATATACATGTATACAGTGCTCCCAGGAGCCATTGTTCAGGTTACGTTAACGACAAATCCAGACATGCTTATTGCAGCATGCACTGATATCAGATAAGCTTCATTACTAAGAATTAGAGATGAGCGCATCATTTGCTCCAGTAAAATGCGATCTCGTATCCTTGCACATAGTGTACATAATGCATGAAGGACGGTCCCCATCGCCTTGTAAATGTTTGATGACTCGATTAAATGTGACATTCGTGCCACCATTATCAACGTCTATGTTTGCTTTTAACAAACTTTTAAATAAGGTCCGCTGTAGCTTCAACTGCTTGTATGCGCATAAACTTTGAGAAGAAAAAAAAAATGTAATAATATCATCTTGCTTTATGTATATCCTACATGTAAATGCTCACTGTGTGAGTGTAGTCCGTTGACGACTACTGAATGTGCATAGTTATCGACTCTACATGTTCTATAACCCCTAATGAACAATATAATCTCGAAATGCAGCAGCAGTTCTGCCAAAGGCTTTTTAAATGCATCCTATCCATGCATACATGGACGATAAATCGAGATTTTATCGCAATGTCCCCGAATTTCCTGTGACGGAATGTTTCAATTTCTTACGAACTTATTAATTTCCACTTTGTTTAACTAAAGTTTGTTTTTGTATTCTTCACATAGAATAGGACCTTAAATGATCATGTGCCATAAAATCCTTTTTGACAGCACATTTTATTTTGTCAAATGAATATTGTTGGCTATTAAAGCTGGTAATCAAGAATCTTTTGCATGAATACAAGTCTAAGAATAGTTTTGGGATCTTTTACTTTCGAGCTGAACATTCTTCGTTGATATTTGATTGAAAACCCTCTGCAAGATGACGATTGCTAAGCTTATTCGAATATGGATGACTTGTACAAGGTTTTGCTTCCTTCCTGAGTTCAGAGTTGGTCTTGACCTCACTCTTTCGATACTCTTTCTTACGCGATACAACTTTGTAAGTTCTCTACATCTCGAAAGCCTGTAGGTGACAGGTTTGAATTATAATTTATCTGGCGGTTGCCAGATAATTTATCTGGTGGCCACCAGATATTTAAGTGGTGGCCGCCAATTAATTTATCTGGTGGCCGCCAATAAATTTATCTGGCTGCCACCACATAATTATCTGGCGGCCACCACTTAATTTATCTGGCAGCTGCCAGATAATTATGTGGTGGCAGCTAGATAAATTAAGTGGCGGTCGCCAAATAAACTGAAGTGGCGGCCGCCAAATAAACTGAAGTGGCGGCCGCCACTTAAATATCTGGCGGCCTCCAGATAAATTAAGTGGCGGCCGCCACTTAAATATCTGGCGGCCGCCACTTAATCTATCTGACGGCCGCCACATAATTATCTTTTGTTACATTTCATCTGGTTATTTTGAATCTGTCATATCAAAAAGATTATAAGAGAGGATGAATTTAGCACCCTAGAACAGAAAGAACATGTTATGCATTGATTATTGTAAAATAATTAAATTTTGCATGTAACAAGGGTTTTCATTGGCTTAAAAGTTGAGGTTATTTTCCATAACCTGAAAAATATTAGGACACGTCCCCTTTTCTGGAACTACTTCCAAAATTGAGCAAAATGGCGGATCCCGTAAACTTGATACACTGAATTTTACCTCGAGAACGAAGACTAGATACAAGATACACGTCATTTATACTATTTTCATCTTTAGACATACAAACATAATCGATTGTAGCAACAGGTAAACGATTAAATGAAGTACTTACCACGATATTTGTAGGTATAAACATATCGTGTCGGTGCGATGATAGGTCACGCTGATGAAAGATTGCATTTTAATCAAAATCTACCACTATCAAACATGTACCTGATTGTCAGATGCCATGCCATCCCATCCAGAGTCATTCTATTCTCATCGTTTGAAATATATCAAATGACTCGGGCTGAAATGTATGAAAACAAACGCCGGCGCCGTTCAACTACATGTACCAGCCTCCATTCTTGTACTGTCGGTTGTTGTTAATAGCAACGAGGGAGATAATCCCTACGCAGGAACTTTGCATTGAGCATTTTTACGATTTTCCAAGATCTAATAAGATGCACATAATGTATTATATTACTTATAATTAAATTATAAGGAATATTTCTAAAATTCGTTTTGGTTATGGGAAATAACCTAAAAAAGCCGATGCACAATCGTGGTATAATACGCGAATTATACCGTTTGTGCATCGGCTTTTTGAGGTTATTTCCCATTTTAGAAACATTCCTTAATTATCAGGCGACCGCCACTTAAATTATAGATAAATTATAATTCATACCTGTCACATACGGGCTTCCGTACGGAAGACAACAGTCTAGTAATAATTTGTCAGATATAGATCTAATATGCATAATTGTGCAGGCCGTCCAGACAAGCAAAGGCTAATTCAATGTGCACCGTTTGCCCTTGATGTCGTTGATTTATGTGTAGGCTTTTGTGTTGAGTGTTTGAATATCATCTACTTTGTTTTGTCTTCCACTCTTGTTGTGCTTGTCTGGTCTAATTTGAATTGGGGTGTTTTGCTGTGGGTGCTGCAGCCCAGGCGTGTTGGGTATCTCCTCCTTTCTTTTAAATACACTATGTTGAAGTTTTGTAATAAAGGAAGACGAGTGACCAACCGACAAAGTAATTTCACAAGGTACTCTCGCGAATAAACAATCAAGCAAAACATAGCCTTGAAGAGCCAACAAAATGTGTGATATCAGAAAGTCATTCCAAGCGTTTATCTCTCACTTCTCCCTTGATTGGCATCCATCCCAATATTTTCTTAAAAGGCTGTCTTAACTTGACATAGAACATTCAATTACTATCCAGCAATCGATACCTAATTCAAACGTTAACAGAACTTTAATTCTCTTTCATCGTTTTGTCTATTAATTCAGTGTTTCAACTGACGTTTTTAAATTAATTCTAATTAAGGCTTTCCTACTTGAGGGTATTTTCTGCTTGTGAACAGTTCTTTCCTGAACCGACTTTTCATACATTTAATTGAATTTGGTGCGATTTGCCGATGAAGAATAAAGAAAACGAAGGAAAGGAACACATACGAGGAAAGTAGTCTGGCAAATGTCTGGGAATGCCCCATTTATACATTAACATACCAATAATGGATAAAATAAGGATTAAGGGGTAAATATGTCCATCATTCTGACCTATTTCCACTTATACCGAGACAATTTATGCGAAGTCTTCTCTGTAATTGATGTGAAAAATTGACGTCCAAATTACTCTGTCTATATATTGTCTGATATCTGTACGCTTTACACAAACAAATAAAGCTAGAATGATGTTCAGAGGTATACCAAGATCGCTCAAAACAGACGAAAGAGCTTGTAATTCAGATAAAAACATTATTACATACAAAAATGTATAGGATATGATATTAGTACAATTGCTCAACCCAGTCATGTTGGCAAATCCCTGCTTCTTTCATATACACTCAAAAATAGGACGGAGAGATTCCCAGCAAGACTTAGATTGCTATACATGTACATACTGCAATACAACGAGGTACCAAAAAGAAGGAAAAACAATCAAATAATAAGACTATAAGCAGGTGTCTCCGAGGAAGTGGTACGGTTGCTCAAAGGAATACAATACTTCAATGATTAGATCTATAAATGCACAATTTATGTCTTAGTTTATTACAAATGATTCCTAATGTGTTAAAACTGCGCCACTGCACATCTGTCCGATTTCTATAGAAATTTTAGCATGTGAATGTTTCCAAATGAAATTGAATTAATTATTGAAAAGTCGACGAAAATTGGTGATGATTTTTTAAAAAATCCAGAACAAATTTATCTGTAATACTACGACGTGGTAATGCGTGCCGGTAGAGTTTCCCCTAATACAATTTACATTTGTCATAATCAAGTATGATATCGAAAATTATCGCAATTCACATCTTCCTTATACAATAGAAATATCCTTTATTGAACTGTGATAAAAGCCAACGTCTAATCGCTACCAGTTATGCGCATTAAAATATATATACGCATCCACTTGTGCGAGGGAAATTGACTTAGTATGAACGCTTCCGTAACGGTGGGTTCCCCAGGGTAGTTCCAATGGTTTTGTTTTATTTTTACAAATCACACCTATCAGTTTCAATTATCATCCGAATATTTCATTTACACTCGGTTGGAAATATCATATGGTGGAATGGCTTCCTCCATTCAGAACGGGAGACTGACATAGACTGTCTGGCAAAGACAGCGGCAGTAGCTATATGAAAACAATAGATTGTTATCAGATATGTCTAACCAGTCAAACGTAAAATGCAAATATGGATAAAAATGTTCTCCGAGCATGGAAAGAAAAAAATAATACTTTTCAACTGAGGTACCGTGCTGCTTCTTTGAGTTGGTATTTCAATGGAACACAATAAAGCAAACTTGCATGTTGCGGCAAAGTTTCTAGAAATCTGAATGAGTATCATGTCATGTAACAAGACCATAGGATTAGCTCAGACCGTCAATCAATGGATTTCTCGTGTCTCAATAAAGTATACAAGACGTACAAAGACTACGGGAATGTCGGTCTGAGTACCGACCTCGAGAAAAAATGGGTTTGTGGGCTCATACCAGGCCTAAAAAGATACAAGCATGGCCTTCGAAAAAACTTAGGAAGCGAACAGTAGCAGTTGTATTTTTTCATTCTCATGATAGCTTTTGGTTTAGAGATTAAAACCTGCAGTGTATGCTATACATTACTCTTATACATTTCTAGGAATAGATTTTTTTAAACATATTCAACATATTCTTACCGCAAACCATTTCCGTTGAAGATAAAATCTTCCAATCCGAATTTGCTATTTTTAGTCTTCTTTTTCTTGAAACAACTTATATTATCTTATTAGGAAAGTATCTAAGAAGACATCTTCGATTTCATTTGATCTATTTATTTTTGGAGGAATGGTTAGTTTTAATTGCGAGACCGTAGGGATAGGGTCCTCAACCATTTACAATGAATTGGAAGGGAGGGGGCTAGTTTTAATTGCGATACCGTAGGGATAGTGTTCTTAGCGGAGCATTACAACAATCTAGGTACTCATTATCTATAGGAGGAATCCTCATGAAGGAAGTTAACATTTTCATACCATCAGTCCGCGCATGGACCTTTCAGCAATTTAGTACAATCCAATATGCTCATCCCTGAGATGGGTTCACAATAACACTACCTATGAGTAAGATGTTGATACAATATGTTTTTATATGTACATTTCACTTCAGGTTTTGTTATCACTTAAGATCAGGACCTGGCTATGTTGTATGAATTTTATATTGTAATAATACGGAAGTGTTCCAACTCTATACCTTCCCGCAGAAAATTTCAAACCAATTTATTATGCACCAGTGACATGTTTCGGTTATCAAATCCTCATCAGTAATGCTTCCATCCAAAGTGACTTTTAGACACAACTAAAATTCATTGTAGTAGCGTCCTCTGGTTATTTTTTTTTTTCAAATTAAATTCGTGAAATTTGCAGAGAGTGCGCTTCTCCAAATTTCCTTTAGGGTCGATTTATTAATAATTTTCATCTGTGTATAAGATTCTCAACTGTATTGTTTGTTGAAATGTTATTATTTTTGTTTGAAACTACAGATGAGGGATATTTTCATGAAACATCGTAGTACTATCGCATCACACTATTGGAATAATGTGAATGGGTTCCAACTCTATACCTTCTTGAAGAAAATTTCAAACCAATTTATTATGCACCAAACACGTGTTTCGAATATTAAATGCTCATCAGTGATGCTTCAAATCGTTTTTATAAGCCGCCAAAATTCATTTCACTAGCGTCCTATGGTTTTATTTTTAGAATTTGAATTTGTGTATTTAGTTTACAGAGAGTACACGATTCCAAATTTCCTGTAGGGTCGATTCAGTAGCATATCCAAATAAAATCTATGTTCAAAATGGTATTGGAGGGATGATGCTAAGATGTGAACCTCCATTAATTTCGAAAATAATTTTGGATGAAATGACAAGTTTGCGAAATAGCCAAACAATATGTATGATGTCAAATTGAATAAGTGCCAAAACAAAGCTTCTCCAATGGAACATGGAATTTTAAGGACAACAACATATATTGGGAAAAAATTCCACAGAGTCCATTTTTCTTCATAAAAACAAATCCATTGTAGTTGACCAAAAAAAAAATTGTTGCGACGCTGCACAAATTCAGAATGGTTCAAACAGCATACGGTTTTCCGTCGTAGCGCTAGCATGACCATCGTATCGGAACACCATTCATAAACTTTAAAAATTTATCCTGACCATGTAGAATCAATTTTTGTGTCGTATTTTGTCGATGAGACACATCTTCTGCATGACTTTCTAAATTTAAGGTATTCAACCCATAAGTAAAGAATGCCTTCAATAGAAGAAATCGTTCAAGCTAGTACATGTACCTATGTTTTACACCAATGTGTTGTCAGTTTCATGTTTCGATTTCATGTTATATTTTGTGTTTCCTTGATTCTTTGTATAGTGTTTTTTACAGTTTCAAGTCTGTTTTCCATGTTTTAGACATTTAGGTTCATCCTTAAATAATGGCAGTGATGAATAGAGAAAATATATCAATTGAATGTATGGAGAACGTACTTTTTAAACATAAAATAAAAACTTACAGCCACATGAAATTGATAAAAACAAAGTTAGTATTGGGGGATAAAAAAACTCCAACAAGAATTTTCGGCAGTAGACATCAATGAAATGAATTCTAGATCAAGACACCGTCACAATAAGAACTCCCAGATGAAGCCACACACAAACATCATTTAAAGAAACATTACTTCACGACAATAAAGCATGTCGGGGAAACTGATTAGTCGTGGGATGCTTGAAGGCTTTAGGTGATAAAAGATTTAATCTTCTTAGAATTCATCAGAAGGGTCATAACAATGTCTCTTTTAACACTGTAAAGGTTTGATCTAGATAAGCAATGGCTATTTTAAGGCAATATTTAGACACATTTGATGAATCCCCAAGGTCATTGTTGTCCTGGTTTGTTCAGAGCTCCTGTACTAAAATCAAAGATATACATTGGACTTAAATTGCATCTAAACGTCAATGGAATAACTTTCATAGATCTGCTCGAATGACTTTAAATTCTCGTTATAGTTTTTTTTATATATTCTCTTCTAGACTTCCATACGGTATGCATTAAGAATTATGTTGCTATATGCATCCGTGACTGCAGGCATCACCTCTAAATAATACACCGGTTTGGAATTTTCTTCGGAAGGTAAAAAATTGAAACACTTCCGTATATTATATAGCAAGCAGGAGGATGTCATACTTAAATAAATGTTAACCGAAAACAGCATTCTCTGCCATGTTGCGTTAACAACCAATGTTTCGCATTAGATACTTATACGCTTAATAATATTTTTAATTCTAATTGTAATCTTATGATGCTTTTTTAGGGAAATGCAAATTTGAATCGAACACTGGATCATGCAAAATTATCGAACAGAATCGATACTCCGATGCATCACTGTAGCCCTACTTGCTATAAGCACATTGAGTTCATATAGTACTCTGCATACAATTTTTTTATACTGCGCAGTGTCCATCTTTCAGCTATCTACAATTACACGAACTTTGTTCTGAGGTCAAGACGTCTTGCAGATAAGCTTCTCAGCCAGGAGTACATATTTATAGACAGACACAGTCGCTGAAGACGTTTTATAGATGGTCGACGAAAAGAACCTATCATACAAAATGATAGTATAATGACAGTATATCATAAGTGAGTGTATGTAAATCAGGAAATCAAAATCGAAAATTAAAATAATAAAGCCATAAGTTAATTAATTAATTACAAAGCCAGTAGAAAACACAAAAACAATAAAACAATTCTGCAAAAGTGAATATCCAACTGAAATATTATTTGGTGGCCAGAGAGAGTAAGAATAGTCTGCTTGCTAGAAACACTAACTGTTAGCACGTTATTGATGTACTGGTTCAAGATATATGGACGATTTCGATTGATACTGACATGTTGCTGTATCTAAAAATTGTCAGGTTGATGAGGAAATAATATCCGAAACACGCGTCTGGTGCATAATAAATTGGTTTGAAATTTTGTTTGTTCGGAAAGGTATAGAGATGGAACACTTCCGTATTATTTATGGAACATTTTCGTATTATTTATAGGGATGAAACACTTCCGTATTATTTATAATTCCATCTACAACGTAATTTACAGGAAAAGTTTGGTTTCGCTCCTCTAGATAAAGCAGACAACAACACCATAATCATTTGAAAACGTCACTATATATCAACTTTAGTTCCGGAACATTCGTCTACAAATACGTACATGTATATCAAAAGCAATGAAAGTGTTCCCAACATTTCGAGCAAACATGACAGTGAAATTTCTTCATTTAACATCCCTATTTCTAAATTGAATCTCCCTACAATATACTGTATACCAAAATTGCACAAGTCTTCTCACAAATTTCGATACATTGCTAATTTTGTCTAGAAATCTGTCGTCAGCGCTCACGGCGATAAAGGAACACGTAGCAAAATATTGTTAAACTGTTCTTAACAGGAATGATGTAAACTTTTATGTTCTACTAAAAATTCATGGGATGAGATTGACAAAATGTAATCTAAAAATTTTCAAGCCATTACGATTTCTTCATACATGTACGACTTTTCAAATATGTACACTGCGCTTCCTCACGATAAAATAAATGATCAATTGTCCAAACTCATCAAATAGTGCTTTAATTGAGGTGGGAAAACTTATATTTGTACATCTGAATCAAATGATTTCTTTTCCGCTACAGAATACAAATCATACAAATTATGGACATGTAGCGACCTGTGTATTACCTTGTCCTTCCTCTTGGACAACATTAATGTAAGATTTAGTGAGACTTTCTACAAACACGTTGTAGGGATCCCTATGGGTACCAATTGAGCGCCTCTCGTTGTAGATTTATTCCTATACACGTATGAAAAAAAAAATATCTAAAATCATCAAAAGCAAAGAAAAAAATGATGATCGGAAATATTTCATTGGTAATGCTAGGTACCTTGATGATATTCTTACCATCAACAATCCTATTTTTAAAAAGTATATTAATGTTACTTATCCACAAGAATTGACTCTAAACAAGGCAAACTTTACAAACACAGAATCACCGTTTTTAGACCTAAATATCAAAATGATTAATTGAGAGATTCATACAAGTGTGTATGACAAAAGAGATGATTTTTGATTCAACCTAGTAAATTTTCCCTGACTTGAGGTAATGTTCCTAGATAACCTTCATACGGTATCTACATTTCACAGCTCATCCGATATGCTAGAGCATGTACTAATGTTTTGGATTTTCGTAATAGAAATTTACAAATTACGAAGAATATTTTAGGTCAGGGTTTTTGCTTTCACAAACTAATAAGACTGGAAATACAAAAGAAATATTGTCAACTTCTTTTGAAATTCGGACCCATACAAGCAGCAGAGTTTATATAACATGTACTTTGGGTATTTCACAACCTACATTTTCTTTATTTTTTTTTAACAAAATAAGGAGGATCAAAGGTAGACTGCAAAACCATCGAAAATGCGTCAGAATTATCAAACGCCTTTTTTTTACTGTGGATATGATCCTAATGGCACCAGACGGACACTAGGCTCGGTACTTGGCCAATCTACAGTCTTATACCAGCGCATTCTTAAGACTTGCACTCTGACTGACTGTGACAACGGGACTTCATGACGGGCCCTGTCCAAACCTCTTTAGAGAAGACAGGGCCCGACCACCTGTCTTCTCTGAATGTCAGTCGATCTCCTCGGATGATAACATACATGAGCTCGTTTAGAGCACGGACTGTGTTACCTACGCCCTCTTTTTATATTCATTTACATATTCATCTGTGTTGCTTGGGCACCTACAATGTACGTTTTGCGATTTTGTTTGTGTGTGGTCATCTAGCAGTGAGGGGGTTGTTTTACACCACAAGTGTACGTTCTTCGAGACATCTGGGTAATCGGAACAGTGGGAGGGTTGTGCGCACGTAATCCAGGTTAACCACATCGTCTGCTACTGACGTGGCCTTCATCACAAATGTGAATAAATTAGATGATACGTAATTTTACCACACAGTATGGTATCACGTCCGGGATATTGTAGTTTTTAGCACATGACTTTCATAACAACCATAGATGTAATTTCCTTATTAGATTGCACTAACTGTCTCAAGTGAAATAATATTACTAGGACAATGCGAACTGAACTCTGTCTTCAGAGTAAGATATTAATAGCTTTCTTATTCCCATCAAATATGGATTTTCCTTTGCTCACAATTCTTGTTGCTTTTCATCTCTATTTTGTAGGCTCTTCCAAGGATGGAGTGCTCTCCAATAGTTTCTATGGTCAAATTGATACAGAGATGCAAATGTTTGCTAAAAACTGAAACATTGGTTCAGGAATAGTTGTCCGTTTCCTTAGGCTTTGCCTCAGTCACAATAGAGCAGTTGCATTTAGTTTACTTTACCACTACTTTTACCTCACCTCTACGCTTCAGTGGTCACTGCGGTTAGGGGTTACATAATCTTGGTCTCGAGTATTGACGACTACAGTTAACTTTTAAAGCTGACCTACCCTGACGTTTTGCGGGTACATTTCATATCTTAGACATAAAACTTACGGGTACATTTTATGGTGTCTTCCCGGAATGCCCACATTTTAAATGAAATATATTCCCGGAATGCCCACATGCAAAAGACAATGGGTGTTGTTTTAATCAATTAAGAAGGTCCAATTACCGTATATGATCAGATAAATCAGGTAAAAATATTTCAAATTTCAACAGTATTTTCCGTCGCATTGATGAATCTGACGACGATTTTTAAGTGAATTTGAGAAGAGAAGGATCAGCGTTCAATTTGAAATATTTGAAGAGAAAAAAAAAACCCGCATATTATTTTCATGCTTCCAGCCAAAGTGCTTTTCATAAGCCAACCAAATGAAAGTGATGCATTTGACAAGTAAATGAACTAAGAAGTATTTAATAGATACCAATATTTATCTTTTCTTTGGATTGAAATTGATCGTTTTACCTATGATTTACAATGTAAATGGGGGGGGGGGGGTTACTCCACTGTATTTTTTGGAATTTTTTGGGAGGGGCGCCCCTTTTATCCATGTATGCAAGTGATGCATGTACTATTTAACAAACCTGTAATTGAGTTTTTTCGTAATACTTAGAAGAATGTAAACGTCTTCAAATTCAAAGTTTTTAGACACTCGTAAGGTCATGAATGTATCGGGAACGAAGTGATATAAGGTGCCTTAGATGAATGTTAGGAGTACATGTACCGATTGGGAGAACGTCGAGGCCTGACAATTGACGTCGCCTGGGGAAAGCCTGCAAGAGGCAATGTATTCAGAAAGCACACTGTAATATCATGTAATGTGAACCATGCATGTTCTTGTAGTGCTTCACTTACAATTATGTCATATGTAATATCATGTAATGTGAACCATGCATGTTCTTGTAGTGCTTCACTTACAATTATGTCATATGTAATATCATGTAATGTGAACCATGCATGTTCTTGTAGTGCTTCACTTACAATTATGTCATATGCTAATTGGAAAGATGGGGGGGGGGGGGGGGGAGATTCCGCCCCCTCACTTTTGAGATTCCGCCCCCTCACTTTTGAGATTCCGGCCCCTCACTTTTATGTCCAATTTAGCTCGGCTGCTCGCATGATTTAATGCCAGAAATTCATGCAGTGCTACACAAGGTGTCCAAACATCTTCTCTTGTGCTTTCTGAATACATTGCCTCTTGCAGGCTTTCCCCAGGCGACGTCAATTGTCAGGCCTCGACGTTCTCCCAATCGGTACATGTACTCCTAACATTCATCTAAGGCACCTTATATCACTTCGTTCCCGATACATTCATGACCTTACGAGTGTCTAAAAACTTTGAATTTGTCAGAAAATGCGAATGCAGAGACATGATACCATTTCCATCACGGCCGATAAAATTTCGAAAAAATTTCAAATCGGTGGTTTGGTTTCTGGGGGTGTTTGGGGCTTTTTCTGACTAATTTCGTAGATTTATTTAGGTAACAGTAGTTTAATGCTTCCAAAAGCATGTTATAAATGCCCCTTCGTTCGGCACTGTCGGGGGGTGGGGCACTGACTGTAATATCATGTAATGTGAACCATGCATGTTCTTGTAGTGCTTCACTTACAATTATTACATATGTGTTTATTATATTAAATACCTTGCATTTGCTTTGTAAATATTATCGACAAAAAAATACAGAAACTTTACAATAAAATATAAAGTAGTGAAATAAAACATTTCTGTATAATTTCTGTATCATTTTGCGTTCACATTTATGACATTGAAAAATTTTACGGTAAAAGAATTAATTGCCACAAAGTGTTGTTTTAGTAATTTCATGTATTCCCGGAATGCCCACAAAATAATGCAATTCTACCTGTCGGTATATCAAAGAATGTGGGCATTCCGGGAATAAACCCATTTTATGTAAATTTCCCCTTTTCGGACGAAGAAACATTAAGCATTGTAATTTTTGCTACACAAATAAATGATCTTTCCGTCTGCATGTCCGTCCGTCTGATGATTATACTTTCACATTTGAATGGTAAAAAAGTGACAGGTCAGCTTTAAAAGGTAACTGTAGTTGGATCGCCTCAGGACAGGTGTGTATTGAACAATGTAAAGCCATGGCTGTGAAATATTCTGTTTAACGTGTGCGGACTGGTACCTTTCGAAACAAAATACCAGATAAAAAGCATACACTCACAATTAATTCGAGATTGCCAAAGGTATCCTGCTTTATTACTCGAAATGAAAAACAGCTCAAATGGATCTATTTTAACCAAGACTTAGCTATAATAGCTCACATTCCTTGTACAGTGGATATGTGCCTTAAATGAAATTTCAGAATAATACACGTCATTGACAACAATACAAAAATTGTATGTTTGTGTGTTTTCGCCTAACTGGAGGGTGTCTTTTTTTAAAACACCAGGATGGAAAACGAATTTTAAATACCACGGCCTAATCCCTAACCACAGTGACCACTGAAGCGTAGAGGTGAGGTAAAAGTAGAAGTAAAGTAAGAAGTAAAATAAATGCAACTGCTCTAATGTTTCCTGGGGTTGAAAATAACAGAATAAGGTCAATGCCCTATTTATCATGTTTTAAAACTCTACATACGGAAAATATGGTATGGCTGTTTTTAATATCTTTTTATATTGATTCAGATGCGATATTGATTCTTTTTGTGTTTTCGTAATTTAAATTTAAAATAAGAATACTAAATCAGAATGAACGTAAATTATAATGATGTTTAATTACAATAGTTAATTTTTCAAATTAAAGAGTTATTATTATTATTTATTCAAATTTAAATCATAAGGATGGTAAAGTTTATACATTTTGTTAGTGTTGCGTACCATTCAATCATCCAGGATTTTTTTAAGGGGGTCCTAGACTTCGAATTTTTGAAGAGCAATAAAAAAAGGCATATGCCAGAAAATGAATTCTTTGTTTAAGGAATGTCTGTTATGTTTCTTATTATAAATTAATCAGATGACTGGCGAACAATAGCGATCAAAAAGCTTAAAATCTTGAATTTTCTCATCACAGTACTTGATTAATGATTATAAGAATACAACAAATGGCGAGCGATATGATATGAAATATACATATTTATGATTTTTTTTTAAACTATGCTTCGAAAATCCTAGAGAAATTTCCCACTCCCCCCCCCCCCCCGACCGCCCCTCTGGATCCGCTCTTGACATATATACATTTTGTAAGCCCTGTTCAATTCATTTCAAGAATTCCACAAAGTACACATTTAGTTTAGTGAGTGCATGGCTATATGTGTACAATACAATTCAACAATATTTTGTGTTAATTCTATCATAAGAATGCCTACAAATGGATATGAAAGTTTTCACATGCAGAAGAAGTGTACGGTTTGACGAGAAGGTAGATTCCTTGTAGCGTTTTATTCTGGTTCAGTTCATATAATCCTAATGCAAGACCAACAAGTACGATTTACCTAGCATCAGAAATGAATTCCTGTTATTTCACGGACAAAATAATTGACTAAAACTTTTAAAGGAACAATAGAAGATGAAAAGGTATAGGAGAAATCTTGCTTTCAATGTTTGATTCAAGTTTTCAAGTTCCAAACGACGTTCGTCTAATGATCCTCTTTCTTCTTTATAAAGAATTCAAAATTTGATTATCTCTTATTGCACCATTTTCCGCTGATTAAGTCATTTAGGAAGTAATTGTTCCTTTGAGATTAATTATTAAAATCCCTAGGCTCGACGGTAAATAACAGGAGAAAAAATTCTTCCTTGCCAATCCTACTTTTCGTATTAAGAAAATGAAAAAGGGAAATTGGCAGATAGACACGATGACTGTTAATTCCATGAACAGTAATATTTTGTCAAATTTTAAATCTATAGTTACAACATATATTATGCTTCACATTAATGGTGGCTACCCATCTTATAAATACACGCTTCTAGACCGTACGCAGATGTTGAACTGCTTGCACTTACTAACTTTTTACGGTGATACTTCGAAACAAACGACATTTTTTTATCCCAAGTTAAACACACGTACCACACGTGCCCAAATATTGTATTCATATTGACTCGAATTAACAACTAGTCCCATTTTGCTATTTTGTTCATCAAGACTTTAAAAATTAGACCATCCTGTTTTCTACCTATTAATCGATGACGTCCCTACCAGTATTCCTTTGAAATATTAATGACAAATAATTTTCAAAGAACGATTGTATGATTTTTATCATTCAGGAAAATGAAAACCGAAATATTCATACAATATCAGATTCAAAATGTTAATCAGTGGACACATTTTTAGGGAAAACCAAGATTTTTGTAACATCCCGTACATGTATATTGATGAACAACAGGCTTTTCTAGCCGCAGAGTTTGAAAATTGATTTCCTTTCGTGGCGTATGGTAGGGTATATTTGATTTACACACTTTAAAACATTCTGCCTTATTCCACACCTGGCATATTAATTAATGATTGCACCTTGATTGCATGATGAGTAACAAACATGGATATATACATGGTCATTAGTCACTTACATAGGAGACATCATAATATGGTCATACTTATCTCACTTACCGTCACTAGTGTCAAAATGATAATATACTTCCAGCGTATACCTTAATTCCCTGCTAATGATCAAAATGTATTCTGATATCATCTCAGTATCTATATGTATAGTGTATCTAACAAGATAACGCATGCACTGTTAAAGACCTTGGTGTTTGCTTAATTAACCTGAAATATGTATTCATGTCTTATAGGATTATCATTTTGGTCGCCTATCAAAAAGTCAAATCAGAATCGATCACCCGCCTCAAGGAATTTAAATCGGGATTTGACTTTAGGATAAGACTATAATATAAAAGACCACACTAGGTGCCATGCCCGCGATCTAATCAAGAAAATGACGCCCATGTTACTACTAAGCTGTTTACTTGGCCTTTTAATTCGCACGATATTCGTTATTATCCCACTTGACCGTAGGTTACTTGTTTGGTTTTAATTGTGCATTGTTTTGACACTTCTTCTAAATGCTTAAAGATGTTTGATTTGGCTTGGTTAAGAACAAATACAAAGAAAGAAGTCACTTGACTGTATCAATTAACGCATTTTGCACACCTCTCGCTATGAGGTTTAACAATGTATTACCATATTTTCAATATTGAAATGATTACTAGCGAAACAGGGGAGTTATATATGGCTACCCCATTTTTGGACCAACATATCAAGCCCGTATATAGAGAAACTAACACAAAGATAATATAATATCATATGGAATTTCAACATTTGAACTACATGGTGAATGGCACTGCTAGTGGACCAGAAGTCCCCGAGGGCACATGAAGCCAAGTTCTCTCAACTCGTCTGTCTCTTCAACGCATTTGAAAATTTCTGGATCCTGTAGCATCATATCCCACCCATCCTGCTACATTTTTGGACAAAATAATTTTCACACTTTTTGGTCATATTACATTGTTTAAATTGAGGATCACCGACGAGGGTTAAGTACCAGAAACGTGCATGTCTGGTCCATGCTGCAAATTTAACTGTTCTTAAAGGATGCTATTGAATTTGAAGACGTTTAACATGATAAAAACAGAGATTTTGGTTTGCAAAATATTCCTAGGCTTGATGGAGATGCTACCAGATTACCATTATACGGCATTTTCAGGTGATATGGGTCTTTAAATACTCTCATGTTTCTGAATTTCAATATTGAATCAACAAATAACTGAAAAATTTAGGACCAAGGATCTCGATATCACAAGCTAATTTTCTTGAAATTGAAATGGATAATTTTACTTTGACTTAATACACAACGTTTTATTAAAAACACCCCAAAACAATCAAGCAACAAATTGCCTTCTTGTCCAAGGATAATCTTGATGTTATCAAAATACGAGACCCTCGCAGCATTATGCAGGGTACTTTACATCTTAAGTTTTATACAAGCTTCTTTTCCGAAATCAATGACAAGCGATATCCAAATCTAGTCCGAGAAAATGGGTCCTGACCCCTTGTTATATCTGAAAGTTGGTCTAATTTCTAACGTAATTGATCATGATTCCGCTTCAGCCAGCTGAGAATTATTTTCATACTCACATAGAGAGAAATAGAGAATAAGTGTCTTAATTTCTGCTTTGTTACGGGTATTCAACACACAGCAAGTGCGTTCGCGCATTTTATATGATGAATACACTTGCTGCGCGCTGCATTGGTTGTACATATTTATTGCTTGTTTTATTTCTTTTGATATCTATTTATATAGGTTTTGCTTTTCATAGTATAGAAGAGTTCAAACTCTATATCTTCTTGAAGAAAAGGAGAAGGGGCAAAATCAGCTGTTTTTGGCCCCAATTTTTGCGATTTTCAAAAATTGTTTTCTTATTGATTTCTACATTTCAAATAATTGTTGAAATATTTATATTTACTGAATTAGTGTCGAAAATAGATACTCTAAATTTATATGAGCGATATTTCCCGCCAAAATTGGACATTCTTAATGAAAATAGTATTGAAATGATAGGAGATTGGGATTCCAACACAAAGTAAATGATTGTACATTAAGCAAGTGCGTGTAACAAAGTCATGCTTTTTATATACATTTGCAATGTGAAAAGGAATGTCCCATAAAACTTTGAACATGTTACACGCGCTTGCTCTGGGACATACAATTGAAGGTACATGTATGCTTGTCTATTGGCGGAAAATCTTAATTTCTATATTGTGAATAATAGAGCTGAATTTTCAATGTTTTTGGACAAAAAATTGGGATTATCAAGAAATAATATAAAAGAAGTACTTTTTTGTTTACAAGGAGCATATAGATGAAGAAAAAAAGACTTTCTTCAAAAATTCGGATTGGAGCCAAATACGGCCACTTTTGCACCTACCCCTTTAAAACCAATTTATAATGCCCCAGACACGTGTTTCGGATATTAAATTAGCCAAAGTGATTTTCAGACGCAGCCTAATTTCATTTTAGCCCTCTGGTTTTATTTTTTGAATTTTTTAATTAAATTTGTGCATTTGCTTTACAGAGAGTGCTGCGTATAGGACACTGCGTATCACCGTCTTATTTATGATGTCCCCTAACAGTGAGGAGTCTTCTTCCGCTGGAAGCATCAGTGCTGAGAATTTAATATTCGAAACACGTGTCTGGTGCACAATGAAATTCTTTATGAAGGTATAGAGTTGGAACACTTCCGTATTATTCTTGTTTATGATCCTTGACCTTTTTGGGCCAACGAATGAGGAACGACCGTGATCATGCTAGTGAACGCTCGCATCTAGTCCGAAAACTAAACATATTATGCAGTAACGTTTTCAAAGCACATACAGCGTCCATGCAGCGCATTATTAACGATCGTAAAGTAATCACAGCGTGTTTCGAACACATGTCACATTTTCAAACTAACTTTCATTTTCCCTGTTAACGTTCTCATAAAGCTTGTCCAACGACCTTGTAACGATCGCCTAACGACCCACTATGGAACCACAAGGTGTGAGTAAGTTATCAAGAAAAACATAATTTTTGATGAAATATTTTCTTCACCCAAAAGTAATATTCATTGAACGTTAAGCTCGTTCTCAGGACGACTTCACATAGCGTAGAACGCATGGCAATCGAGTGCCGAACGACCTCCTAACTACTGTCCTGTTCACTAATTCCAGAGTACCCTGTTTTACCTGTTTTCTCTAAAATATGATAATGTCATATTCCAAAAAGATATCAATTTTATAGTGCTCCTTTAGTCGTAACAGAAAATATCATTGTTTTGGCTGTGTGTCACCTAAGTCAGAAATAAGACGGAAAATAAAAAGTCTACGGGAATTTTCTATAGTAAAATCGCTGAAAATGCGTGACGTCGGGAGCTTTGACGTCACAGTTTACCATTGTTGACACGGAGAACAATATGGCGGCGGCTTGAAATTAACATGGGAATTTCCCGTAGACATTTCATGTTTTTCATTTTACGGATTGAAGACAGCTGATAGGGTAAGTTGAAGTTAATTTCCAGTTACGACTAAAGGAGGTCAATTCTCAGAATAAAAAGTTTATAGCAAATTTCTTCAGACGACAGAATAAATCGCCCAAACAGGGTGCTCTGGAATTAGTGAACAGGGCAGTAGTAACTACTCTATATTTGTGATTGGACGCCTGGCAGTCGTAAGCGGATTTGTTTCCCGACGATCACAACGCACACCAGAGTCCTCTAACGTTCAGCTACTAACCACGCAACGACCAGCAAGCGACCTCAAATTCTACAGTATAATAATGCTATTTATCCACAACAATTGATTATAAATACGCCAAACTCAGAAACACCATTTTTGGACCTTAATATCAAAATTGTTCATGGAGAGATTAATAAAAGTATGCATGACAAAAGAGATTATTTTGGATTGAACATAGTAAATTTCCCATGACTTTGCGGTGATGTTCCTAGATTACCGTCATACGGTATCTACATTTTGCAGCTCATCTAGTATGCTAAAGCATGTACTGATTATTTGGATTTTCATAATATACATTTACCATGAAACTTTCGCTTTTTCAAACTTGTAAAGACTTTCTGGAAATTTGACAAAAATTATTGTCACCTGCTTTTGTTGTCACTCGGATCCATATAATTAACAGAGTATATTACTTTGAGTATTTCACAACCTGCGTTTTATGGTGATATATGTAATTAACAAAACAAGAAGGATCAAAGGTAGACAAAATTACCATAGAAATATAGTGTTAGAATTATCAAACACCTATTATACTGTTCTGTCACCAGACGGACACTTGCTTTGGTACAGGACCAATCAACAGCCTTGTACCAGCGCATTCTTAGGAATTGCATTCTGACTGACTATAACGACAGGACTCCATGACAGGCCCTGTCCAAACCTCTAACGAGATGACAGAGCCCCGACCACCTGTCGTCTCTGAATATCAGCCGGAGTCCTCTGGTGATCACATACATAAGCTCGCTTTAGCCGGCAGAGCACGTACTGTATTTCGTATGCCGTCGTAAGTCGGCACCGATTGTCCATTGGTCTCGTTAGTTTATGCGAGATAAAAAAATATCCTGACGACAATCTCAACAGCGCTCATAATAGAGCACCAGATTGAGCATCGAAGGACCCCTAGCAAGCATGTGGTGGGACCAGGAGCCGGGGAGAGGTAAGCATCCCCTGTTTGGCTAACCGCACCCACCGTCGATGTTCACGCACGATACTCTGTCGGAGGTTATGTCTATAGATGTATAAAAAGAGCTATGGCGACCATGTCAGGAAAAAAAAACTTACTGTGTAGTCATTTGTGTTTGATGTTTGTATGTTATTTGGTGATCCTTGTACTTTTTGCGTCTCTTTCTGTTCGATTCTGTTGTGTTTTGCATGAGAAGTTTTGCTGTGGGTGCTGCATTTGGTGGTGTTAGAGATCCCCACCTTTCTTTTAATTTTTTTTTATATCTATTTACATATCCATCCGTGTGTTTCTTGGGCCACTTTGTCATACTGTCTGTTTCTATGTTCATCTTACAGTGAGGAGGTTATTTTATACCACAATTGTGCGTTCTTTGAGATAATCCGGATAACCACACCGTCTGCTGCTTGCGTGGCAGATGGTCATCCTAAGTCGGCACCGATTGCCAAATGGTCTCGTTGGTTTATGTGAGGTCTTTTGTGTTTCATGTTTCTATGTTGTGAGTTAGTGTAACTCGTCTCTTTCTATAAGTGGCTGCTCTGTGTTCGGGTATTTTGGGGTTTTGCTGTGGGGGCTGCAACCGAGTGTTGTTGGAGATCCTCTCCTTTTTTTTTTGAATGTCGTTTTCGTTTTCTCCTGTTGCTTTTTAAAATTGTTTTGCCTGTAGTTCGTAGCTTGTTGCAATCCTTTGGGTGTAATCCGCTAGTGTTAGTACAAGATAGTCATGCTAGAGAACTTATTCTTATATTCTTATTAATTTAATCATCGTTTCAATTGTATTGTGCAGAAGAATCCAACAGAAACTGTATGAACTTTTCAATATTTAGTTTTTATATAAATTTAATTCGATTTCAATTACTTTTTACAGGAAGTAATCTTATCTTATTTGATTACCAACGATTATTCATCTGATATTTACATAGTACAGACATATAAAAATGAGGTGTTGTAACTTGTTATATTCTTGAACAATATTTCAAACCAATTCTAATGCAACAGACGTGTTTCGGACAGCGAATCCTCATCAGTAGTACTTTGAGCCCTCCTTTAATTTCAATGATATAGGATTAAATATATGATGTCGTTTTCATAACGGTTCAAGACGATGCTTCTTTCAGGCGACAGAACTGGAAAGACTTAAAATATTCAATCGTAGAGAACGTGTTTAAATGCTCCATACTGCAAAAGAAAAGTACATAGGGACAATATGATATATTACTGCTCACATGTATACAGCAATAAAGATAGAGGATCGTACAAAATTATTAATATAAATCCTAAAAACGTCCTCGACACACCCAGAGGTAAAAGGGAATGGATAAAAACCAAAATCACAATGTAACTATAACTGCTGTTTAGTCCAAATGTTATGATCACTATGATGACATCAATATCAGAACATGTCAATACATCATTCTTGCTTGAATCAAAAACTGGAATGAAATACAGTTTTCTGTTGTTGTCTCTATCTATTAGTCTCATAAATTCATAACGTTTTTAAACAGATTTTTGACACTCAGTAACCGAAATATTTATGTCTGAAATCGGAGTAAAATATGCAGTATACATGGTTGCACTTTACACATTTTCTTTTAGTTTAAATCTGTTTTAGGTTAGAACTATCTAAAATCGTCTAAGTTAAGTTTATAATTCAGTTTCTGTGAATAAGTCGACTATAAACATCCATAAAATTTATTGTCATGGAAAGCAGACTTTGTTGTCGATACGCAGAATTGGAAACCTTTCTTATCTACTAGAGATATTGCACAGTCAGTCCAAAATTCCTACTAATTACACTTTGAGAGAGAAAATCAACAAAGTTCGCATGTCACCTTTACACAGACTTTGATTTTTTGCTCGACTGACCAATAAACTTGGCACATGTATGCTTGTAAAATTTGTGAACGCGAACAGAAGGAAAGAAGAAAAGATGAATGCATGAGCGCACGTTAATACGTGTATACAATAACCAAGAAAAAAAAACTACATGTACAACTACATCTAAAGTGCTCATTGTTTAGATAAAAAAACCCACACAAATGGACTACTTTTCCTTTTTATTATGCTTTTTTTCAATTAAATAGAAATAAGATATTGGAAGGCTCCATCAATATTGAAAGTCTCGCATGAGACGACTTCTTTAACTCGTAAATAAATGTTCATTCAGAGAGGTTTCACAAGAAGCATATTTGGACTGCAACTATGTGTAGATGCTATAAAAACAAGGAAGAAACCTTTCAGATGTACAATTTAGTCTGCTGGAAATTGGATAACTTAATTATTATAAAAAACTATAAGAAGATATATATACATGAAACAGACAGTTCTCTGAGTACAAAGAAATCACGTCTCATCAACGATGCTTATGAGAAACTATGATTTTGTGAATCTACCTAAATTAGCTTATTTATTGATCGTTTTCCTTAAGAAATATTGAACGAGATTTCGGTGATAATCTAACTCACTTTTTAGAATCAAGTTCCTTCAATCATAAACATTTCAGCATATAAATTTGACACAATATTAAAAAAGACAAACAAACCAACAATATACCGTGGGATCAACAGGGAACCCCTCTTCTATGAGAGAGATCAAGTGCCCAGGAAGAGTGATGATATCCTGCTGGTACATGAATGTTCAGCACGTCAAATCTGTTCGAGAGAAAATCGGTAAGTTCAACAGATCCTTTCTAGACTACTGTCTTGATTGAGAATTCTGATCCCCTCTGCAAGTTTGGATACTGCTTTATCGTGCATATTTGGTTTTCTCTTTACCATTCTAAATCGAAACAATGTAATATGGCCAAAGAGTGTTAAAGTTGTTTTTTTCCAAATAAAAGTACCGAAAGACGTAGCGGGTTGGGTGGGATATGATTTTACAGGACCCATGTTTTCAGGGGGAGCTGAATACTAATGAAGAATTCGTAAACGAGGATTTTAATACCTCCAAAATGTTAAAAATGGATACAAAAATATTACATTTTCTTAAATATCTCCCTTAATTTTCGTCATATGTCTAAATTTGATATCCCATTCGCTAACACGTTCTAATCGAACTCTCGCTAGCATACTGTGATGTCTTGTATCGGTGTAATTCAACCTACAAAGCTGCAGAAGTACCGAGTTCAATCTCAAGACAGCGCACGACAGTATGGTAATCGAAATATTTCTCCATATTAAAACGTGTATCATACATGTTACTCATATAATCTTTTTCATTTGTTATCAACATATTCTTTTCTTTATCGTTAAATATTTGATACTAATTAAGAAAAGTTAAAATAGGAGGATAATAATGGGAAATGTTATGACAAGGAGTAATTCATGAGAGCAGAATTGATTACATTAATTTTGTTATTCTTCTTGTCCGAAATATTTTGTTTAGAGTCCTGATTGTCCGGACTAGATAAGGAGGAGATCACCAAAATGAAAACGTTGCAGTGATTATGTACAGAGGGATATACATGAGAAAAAAAGATAACCAGAAGGACAATACGCGAACAATAACACCACATTATGAAAACATATACTAGTATGAACGCGTGAATAATTATAGGTGGCGCCACTCAGATGAATGAATGAATGCGGCGCTGCAAAATTTTTAGGAAATTTGAAACTCTATTTTATTCGTCAATTTGACATGTTAGAGGGAGATTTAAAGCTCAGTGAAAGTGAAAGTGAAATATAAGTATTTATAATCTAATGGGGTTTTCTTATCATGGCAATGAAGTCAGAAAACCACGAAAATATGCCAAAATGGAGCACTGTAGAGCTATAAGAAATCCGAAAATACATTTACTGCCTAAAACCACTTTATATAAATTTATTTAAGGCTAAACCAAAATGATATATCTATATATCGTAAATATATTGATTCCTTATGACAAAGTCTTAAATTTCTTACAAAGACATTTGACCCAATGACTGTGAATTTGCGGTAATATGTTGTCTATTGTTTGAACAGATGTTCAGGAATGCAACACATAAACACAAAAACCTTGATTTAAGTAAATTAGTCAGATAGGAGGGGATCTCTAACAACACTCGGTTGCAGCTACCACAGCAAAACACCCCATGCAACAGCACAGAGCAAACACGTATATGAAGAGACGCAAAAGGGGCTAGTAACACCAAATCACATAGAATCGTCAAACACAAAATACTACACATATCATTAAACCAACAATACCGATGGGCAATCGGTGCCGACTTAGAACGGCCATCTGTCACACAAGTAGCAGATGGTGTTGTTATCCGGATAACGTGCGCACACAAACCCTCCCACTTATCCGATTACCCAGAGGTCTCAAAGAATACAATGGTGGTGTAAAATAACATCCTCACTGTAAGATGACCAAACAAGCAGACAACATTAAGAAGAGGCCAAACGCAATGTAAATGTATATTAAAAAAAACCAGAATGCGTATGAAAGTCAGTCCCTGCTCTGCCGGCTGTAGCAAGCTCATGCATGCTATCACCCCGAGGAATCCGACCAAAAATTCGAGGCAGGTTGTTGGGGCTCTGTCGGTTCTGAAGAGGTTTGGACAATCAGCACATCATGGAGTCCTGTCGTCACAGTCAGTCAGAGAGCAATTCTTAAGAAAGCGCTGTTACAATACTTTAGATTGGTCAAGTACCAAGGCAAGAGTCATTCTGGTTACACCCTTAACAAATCGGCTTTATTAAGTTCCTACCTTACCATTTTGTATTTATTACCATTTTTCGCGATCAGATGTATATTTCAATACTAAAGAGACTAATTCCATGACAAAGTTTCTCATTTTTTGTCATGATAGGACGTCCAATGTCATTGAAATCATCTAAATAGGCCAAAAACAACAAATACACCGTCAAAGCAATATTCTGATGCACATTTGCCAACTTTCGGTCACGTTTTAGCAAAACTGGTATGATCTATGTTCAATATTAAATGTTGTGGAAATACTTATGGCAATAGCTTAGCGAATGATAACTATGTTTTCCTGGAAATAATAAACTACGTACATACATGAGAAAGAAAAACATACATACCCTCTCGTCGAAGCGGATGTTTATACCTTATTTCTCCCACCCTAACAATATCGCGTTTAGTATTTAGGCCCCCTGATGTTTTAGAAATTTCAAGAAAGTTCGATAACAGAAAGGACTATGTATGATTTATATAGTAAAGCGGCCCCCTTTCAGAGCAAAATCTTTACTTTTCATGAAGTAATAAATTTGTACCAATATTTTTTTCTATAATGTAGGCGAATTATAAAACAAGAACCCCAGGGAACACAACGCTCACCTGATACCCATGCACACTCTTAACTCTAACATTGCATGATAATAGTGTAAGTGCTAGAATCTGAACCCATAACCCTGCGTCTATATGCATATAAATCATTTTTGAAAATTTGAAAATATAAAATTAAGACATGAAATATATATCACAGCATTTAGCGACTTAACACAGTGAATGAGTGTGCAAAACGGAAAAGAATGAAAATGGAAGAAAAAAATGTTTTTGGTTAAAAAAGAAATCAAAGGTATTAAGATGATTGAAACGTGCATAAAAATCTGACATAATGGAAAGAATGAAAAAGGAGGAAAAAAATGGGGGTCACAGTGCTGGGACTTGAACCCACAATCCTTGGGTCCATGTGCACAGAAAACATTTCTATTCATATTTTAAAGAATTAATAAAAATAAAATAAAAAAAGATTATTGCATGTAATGTATATCAAAGCAAAAAGTAACTTAAATATGAGAAACATGCACTAAACAAGGGCACAAAACCAAACATTTATAGAGTCAATCAAAGAAACAGTTAAAAATGAGCATTTCTGACATAGTCCGAAAAGATGTCATACACATGTCAAAAATTTGACTTTGGGCTGAAACCAAAAACAACAGCACTTGTTAAGATATCCGTCTAGATCATCCAGATGCTTTCGGTTTATCCATATGTGCTTCTGTTCTGAAGAAGTTTGTCAAAGAAGGTTTACCACCACCCCCCTCCGTTACCTACTTTTGCCTGTAGTGGTGCAACCTAATGACGGAACCAGACAAAACACTTGTAGGGGACCATGAGTACTTCATTTCTACCAAGTTTCATTAAAATCTCTTCAGTGGTTCTGGATAAGATGTCCAATATGAATGAAAATACCCCCCTCCTTTTTTCACATAAGAAAAACAAGAGTCCCAGAGGGCACAATGCTAATCTGATACCCATGCACACTCTTAACCTACTGATATTGCATTATGATAGTGTCAGTGCCAGAATTTGAACCCACAACCCTGGGACTATATACACATAAAGCCTTTTTTCAAAATTCAAAAATATATAATTTAGGCATAAAATTAATATCACAGCAATAAGAGACTTAAATATGTCAAATACGCAGTGAAAGATTGTGCAAAACGGAAAAAAATGAAAATGGAAGAAAAAAATTTTTTTTGTCAAAAATTAAATTAAAGGTTTTTAGATG
This sequence comes from Pinctada fucata, assembly GCA_028142955.1. Classification (NCBI taxonomy): domain Eukaryota; kingdom Metazoa; phylum Mollusca; class Bivalvia; order Pterioida; family Pteriidae; genus Pinctada; species Pinctada fucata. The sequence goes on along the minus strand of AP027104.1, from coordinate 73,425,689 downwards.
ATTTAGAAGTGCATAAAAAGGTGACAAAATTGAAAAAAAAATGAAAAAAGAAGACAAAAAAATTTGGGTGCTGGCACTGGGACTTGAACCCACTACCCTTGGGTCAATGTGCACAGCAAACATGTCTATTCATATTTTAGAAAATCCATTCAAATTCCAAAAAAGAAGATTATAGCATGTAATGTATATCAAAGCAAATAGTAACTTAAATATGACAAATATGCACTAAATGAGGGCACAAAACCATTCATTTATAGTTAGTCAAAGAAACAGTTAAAAAATGAGCATTTCGGAAAAGTCCAAAAAGACGTCAAAAAAGCGTCAAAAATTTGACTTCGAACTGGATCCAAAAACAACAACACTTGTTAAGACATCCTTCTAGATCATTTTGATGCTTTCGATTTGTCGATATGTAAATTGGTTCTGAAATGGAAGTTTGTCAAAGGAGGGTACCCCCTGTGACATACTTTTGCCTTTGGTGGCGCCACCTGTTGACGGATCCGGACGAAAATCAACAACACCTGTAGGGGACCATTAGTACTTCCTGCCTACCAAGTTTCATCCAAATCCCTTCGATGGTTCTGGAAAATGTGAAAAGTTTACGACGACGGACGACGACGGACGACAGACGGATTGCTATGACAATAGCACACTTGAGCCTTTGGCCCAGGTGAGCTAATGATACATAACTTTTATTTTTTTTTTTTTCTCAATTTCTCACAAATTGGGATTCAAAAATGGTAGATTTTGCCAATTTTCTAGAAAAACGTCATTTTGTGGCTAATTTTCAACAAACTTCCGATTAATTAGCATCGAGCGGGCTTCTGAACAACTTTTATATTTTGATATGTTGTTACCTATGTATGTCTTTAAGTGAATGCAAAAGGAGAAAGTTGTTCACAATCCCGCTCGATGTTATCTCAATGAAAATAATCAAGAATTATGCTATTTTTCATGAAAAATTGACAAAATCACCGGGTTTATTTTATATTAATGTAAATTTAACTATGTCTTAGAAAGCGAAGAGCAGTTTTTATGACTAGGTTTCTCAAAATATAGATATTTAACTCTAAAAATGGCAACAAAATTTAAATTTGGAGACGTCGATTTTAGGGGGCCACTTTACTGTATAAACCATATATACTCCTTTTCGAATGCGTCGAAGAAACGATCAACCGAAGTTGATCGAACTTGGCTACATGTGTCCTCGGGGACTCCCGGTCCACCAGCAGTTACACTCACCAAGTGGTACAAACGTTAAACGTCTAAAAATTCAGATTTTTAATTTAGAAAAAAAAATCATCTATGATACATACTTACACGAAGATCATTCTGTTCTTGCACCGTTCCTACCATACAGTTCAACAAAAGTATAAGAGATGACCTTACGTTTCAAATGAAACCATTTTTGTGTTGTTACAAAAGTTTTGCATTCTTATATTTGACATGCTATTAATGGATATCATAATAGAAAATCATATTCGCCCAAACTTTGATAAATCATATACATGTATGAATTGAACAAGTCTTACTTAATAGACAAATTAATGAAAAATAACATCCAATGGTTATGATACAGCTATACACTCGCGTAATGATAAATAGAATCACTCACCGGGTGTGAGCATTGACAAGGAAATCCAAACCGAGTGTTCGGGATTTGCTTGTATCATTACAAGGCTTGCCAAGTCATGGACGAATGCAAATCACGGACACGGTCAATGATCACATCCGGTGATTGATTATTTTTCTCCCTATATCTGAAAAACGCAATAATAAAGTGCAAACGATACATCGATAATCAAATGTTTACATAGAATGATTCAGTTGAACATGTTGCATGATTTTTGTGCGGTTTGCGTTCTCATTTTATTACTTGTAAGTTTGTTTATGCGATGCAATATAGAAGCTATAAAATAAATTAAAGTGAAGCTAAGTTCGCCATTATTGACTTTAGGGAAGCTCGGCGCATGACCGGAAATATTACATAACGATGTTGCATAATACTTAGCTGAAAACAAATATCATCCATGAATGTTTAACGTCTTCAAATTCATTATTTCTGAGAATAGTCAACAATGAATAGATATTTCATGAATGTTTATCCACTACTGTCCTTCCGTTCTAGAAAATTAACTTAAAAATTATGCAAAGAAAGAAAAGCGAATCCCCAATGAAGATAAGATAAGGTATGTTTTGTTTGCCAGCACCACGTGTCAATGATGCAGAAAAAGTAAAATTCGATGAATTTGTCAAAAACGGTGTTTCGGATGGTTCTTATATAAAATTTTTCCAACATGGAGAACAACGGGTTGTTATTATTACGCCTAAATAAATTCTGTGCAATTTCATCGTCGACGGCGTTTTAAATACCTGTCGTTAGAGATAGATTATTGTGTTTGTAGCGGTTTGTGAATGTTGTTCATCTAACGTGTCGTTAGACTCGTTACAGGTAGATTTTTGTAAATAAATTCACAGGCACCAGATTCCTAGAGAGAAAACTATAACCCATCTAAAACGCCCTTTCTCTTCTCTTTATCCTTTTAGAGTAAAGAGAAGAGAAGCAGGAGTTTAAGATGTGGTTTTAATTTTTTTTTTCTAGGAATCTGGCGCATGTGAATAAATTCTGTGCAGTTTCTTCGTAGATGGCAGGGATTCCATTTACCTGGACAGTGTGTGCGGTGAAGCAAAACATAACGGTCCTCATTTATAGAGACTTGTAGTTCAGATATATAAAAATTCATAATTAAACAGAAGAAAGGAAGTAAAATGCAATTTTAGAAATCACGTATATAAGTAAATGTATTTACAATGTTTAAATGCTTCAAACTGAGGCACAAGCAGTTCCAAGATCATTTGACAGAAAATCATTCTTATAATATAATATGCTCTCTCTCTCTCGCTAAAATTAGAAAATTGGTTATACAAAATGCTATGTTTTTAGTTTTTTTTAAACAAAAGTCAATTGAGATTTTAATTATCGTGTCAATAATGATAATGTATAGTGTAAAGGTACTTTCATAAAAAGTAACTATCGTACTAGATATTTTAAAGTAGCCTTTGCAATCTTCATACGTTATGAATAAAACAACCAAATACTAATAAAATGCATACATCAAATTATCACGACAGAGAGTAAACATAAAAAGTCTGATCTATTTAGAATTCATCGAACTTCGCTAAATGCCAGTTCGACAGGATTAAGTGGATGTACAGATGTACTCTACACCAAAATTATCCAAGAAAGTTGATAGAGCCACCCCCACCCCCCACCCCCCTTTGATTTCTCTCAGCAGTTGTGTTGTCTGCTACAACAATGTCGCCCGGACATATTGCATGCTCACCATGTTCAGTGTAAGCATCCATAGATCGAAATGAAATTAAATCAGTGGCACCTTCTATAACGTAACAATGCATCAATTCATGTAATCCATTTGACAGATTAAGTGTAATTTTTGGTGATAGGCTCTTGCGATTATCGAAAAATGCAGTGCAGTTGGTTTGGTACCTTCTTATAAGGGAAACGCAGTAGGAATGTAAATATATAACGTTACAATGCATCACTCCATGTAATCCATTTAACAGATTAAGTAATAATAAGTTATCTAAAGGCCTTTAATACATCCACAGCTCGACCTTTCTCTTAAATTAAAGCCAGCTTCGTCCAAAAAAAAATTTCTTTTATGAGCCTATTTTTGATGCATGTAGTTCATAAATGCTTGAGTGTTTTGCATAGTTGCATCAGTAAATCTTTTTGCAGATGGTTTTGAATGTTTCTTTAATGTAAATGGTCCCGATGACAATGAACTTTTAATGGCTCTATTAATAGTTGTTATTGAGACCAGTGCAAATCACCAGGGACGGATGCAGTTTAGGGTATTGATATCACTGCTTATTTTAGTTTAAATAAGTTCAACTATGAAAAACTCATATTGAAAAAATAATTTCAACCTGAAAAAAAAGTTCTTTGAAAAATGAATATCAATAAATATTGTTTAAACCAAACTAATTCCCTATCGTATCTCATTCTTTCCTCGTTAAAGGTGTACAATTTTCTAGATCCACTCCTAATTCATATCATGTTAGGTCTACTAACATCTGTACAGATTTTATGACATTGACCATGTTTACAGTAATAAGGATCTGTATCGTGTACCTCGCCATTGTACTCCCAATCCTATAATTATAGCTTGTGACAGACCCCATCCGCGATGACAATGTTTATATTGGTTCCTATCAATTTTGTAGAACATTTATACCCAGATACATACTAAACAGTCTGTCCAACATGTCGGACGTCGTTAGTCCATTGTACTTCTCCTGGACGTGAAACTCGCGTTTCTGCGGAATGCAACATATGTGACTTACGAAATTACGGTTACCATGGATTTTGTGAAAAATTAAGAAGTGAAATATCTGCATCAAATGACATGTCCGCTAAGACAATGAATCGTGACGATCAAGGCGACTGCGTAGATGCAAATGAACATTCCTTCTCAAAAATTTTATCGGCTGCAAGACATGATTCAAAATTTGGACCAAATCCACGCATGTGAAAGTCTTTGGGAGGTCGCCATTCATTGCTAAATAGTTATTCTTTGAACATAGTGGTGAAAAGAGATAAAGAAGATCCTGACGACAGTCTCAAAGTGGCGCGAAAAAAATTAAAGTTTTCGAAATCACATCCAAGTACTTTAGAACTTGACATTAAAACAGAGGAAATGAAATATAATGAACTTTGTGCAAAAGTAAATTCATTGGTGGACCTTCATTGTCTAAATGTTACTGAAAAAAAACGGGAATTGTCATCTAAGGGTTTCGAAATCCCACAACAAACGAAATTATAAGGTGCGATCATGTGATGATGTACGTATGTGTGGCAGTCTTTGTTCCCATGAAAATGTGAGGACAGTCAGGGCTTGAAATTCATAGAGAATTCCAAAGTAGCCATACGGGCTCCTAGTTCTGGAATTCAAGGAACCCGTACCAAAAATCAAGGAGCCCGTAAATATTAAAGTTTCTTTTCTATTAATTACATAAAATAATTGATGAAAGTCAATCATTTATTGTGAAAGACCATCTTTGACAGCAGTTTCAACACAACGTTGAAGTAAATCATTTGGGTCAAAGTAGTCTCTTACAAAGAAAGCTGACAATATATTTACTTAGCCTAAAATATAAGAGCGCCTCCCCCCCCCAAAAAAAACCATTATATACTTTGTAATGAAATACTTAATATAAAGACATTATCCACTAATTAAATAGAACATTATACATGTATTATAAAATGTGCGTGTATACATGGGTTCATGAATTGGGGTTTTTCTTTTTTCTTTTTGGTCATTTTATACAAGTTTCTTTTTTTATTCTTTCTTTCTTTAGTCGCTATCCACAATACATTTCATGTCAGGGACGTATATAAAATACTATATAATATTATGATTATAAAATAGCAATCCAAGGAATGCTTGTGTCGCCTGCGAAGCGGTTTGATTATTATTCTAGAAAGTGGATCAAAATTATTGGTATCAGTAAAAAAGTCTTGTCAAATGAAATTCATTTGAAATATCAGACCTCTTAATTACAAATTAAAAGATATGGTCTTTCTCAAATTTTCAGAAAAGAGTGTCAATCATCTAGGTCAAGGTCACTACGTAAAAATTGGTCCCATCATAAGAAATATTAAAGACCTATCAGCTACCAATTAAAAGATATGATTATACAACCTTAGAAAAGAAGGTCAAATAGCTAGGTCAAGGTCAAAAGGTAAAAAATTATGGTATGTGTAGAAAGTCATTGTTACAAGGAAAATACTTGTGAAATATCAAAGCCCTATCACCTACCAATAAAAAGATATAGCCAATTTTACTTTTCTTGAAAAGTAGGTCAAATATCTAGGTCAAGGTCACAGGTTAAATATTATGGTCTGTGTAGAAAGGTCTTGTCACAAGGAGTACACATGTGAAATACCCAAAGCCCTATCACCTACCAATCAAAAGATATAAATAATCTTAATTTTTTTGAAAAGTAGGTCAAATATGTAGGTCAAGGTCAATAGGTAAAAAATTATTGTATGTTTAGAAAGGCATTGTTACCAGAAATACACATGTGAAATATCAAAGCCCTATCACTTACCAATCAAAAGATATAGGGAATCTTATATTTTTTTTCAAAAGTAGGTCAAATATCTAGGTCAAGGTCAAAAATTGTGGTATGTGTAAAAAGGTCTTGATACAAGGATTGCACGTGTCAAATATCAAAGTCCTAACACTTACCAATCAAAAGATATATCCATTCTTAATTAAATTTGAAAAGTAGGTCAAATATGTAGGTCAAGGTCACTATGTAAAAATTATGGTATGTGTAGGAAGGTCTTGTCACAAGAAATACACATGTGCAATATCAAAGCCCTATCACTTACCAATCAAAAGTTATGGGCTGTGACACCCAAAGTGTGACAGACAGACGGACGGACTGACAGACGGACGGACGGACGGACAGACGGACGGACAACAGACAAAGTGATCCCTAAGTGTCGCTATGATTCGCAGGCGACACAATAAAATATAATATTATATACGTCCCTGGTCATTGTAACATACGATACTCTGCAAAGTAATGGTTCATGTACTGAGGCGATTCGGGATTTAACACCGCTGCAATCAATATACTACAAACGCCACCTACGAAGAAATTGCACAGAATTTATTTACAATAATCTACCTGTAACGAGTCTTACGACACGTTAGGTGAACAGCATTCACAAACCGCTACAGACACAATAATCTATCTCTAACGACAGGTATTTCAAACGCCGTCGACGATGAAATTGCACAGAATTTATTTAGGCGTAATAATGCATTATTCTGAACTTAAGTCTTTTTGCATGATTTTTTTGGGGTCCAACATAGAATTCAATTATCAAGATATTCACTATTTGAATTTCCTCTATTTTGGCCTGGAGCATAAATTATGAGACATTATGTTTTGAATTTTGAATACGGTACACTGGCATCAATTACATGGAATCTAATAGCACTCGGTAAATTGAATTTGAAAAAAACAGTATGCCATTACTAAATTACACCAAAGAAATATACTTTAAGACATATAATTTTTTTCTTATACTGCCACAAAGACTCAATGAAAGCATAATCATGTACAATGTTCCTTATTTCTTTTCTTTTTGAATGCTTGCATTATATATAATGCATAGTAGACCTCATTGAAAGGTTGTTTCGTGCATGAGATATAATACAACTGACTCCTTCGTTTTCAAGTTAACAAAATCAGCATCTTTCCGCACTCGGTATCCCTGTCATTTTCAGATCATTGTTAATAATTGTCTGTGATTTAAGAAAAAACAAGAATGAAACCAATTATTGTCTGCTTTACCATCAGGAAACGTATCAGTGTCATCCATTCAGTCCATTGTTGCTATAACGCCAAAGGTGATAATATAGTTTTCCATGAAAAAGCGATCCGAATGATATTCCGATAATTTAAAAGATTCGAATAGGTTCTATTCATTTTTGGTTATATTCTAATGGAATTTAATGTTGCAATCACAAGGGACATTTAGTTATTAATCTTAAGTTTTAAATGAAATTGAAATGTATTAGGCACAAAAAAAATTGGTTCTCAGGCCCCGCCGCGTATGTATTTTACCCCCCGCATTCATTTTTTTCTATCGTGAAGCGTAAAAAATCGTAAATTTCGGTATTTTCCGTTCGTTTTTATTCTTAACTTTATTGTGTATGAAATACATCTTTAAATTAAGCGTATGTTTGTATTGACTTTGATATGTAAGCTCCTCCATGACATTGCCATGAAGAGAAACGTAAATAATAAGGGGCACAATGTCGTGCCAAATTTGTTTTGGTACATCGGTATTGTTACCGTGGAACATAGTGGGAGAGTATAGTTCCGGGACCACTATTGGAGAACTTTAAACTAGTATATAAAAAAGGGGATGATCCAGCATGACCACCTTGCACCAACCCAGCGAAACAAACCCACAAGAAAGTGATACAAAAATGTACGTAAATGACATCAGACAAAAACTACAAACCACAAAAAAAAAAATACACGACAAAAATCACTACTGTCCTGTTCACTTAATCCAGAGCACCCTGTTTTCCCGGTATTATTGTCATCTTCCAAAAAGATATCAGTTTTATAGTACTCCTTTAGTCGTAACAGAAAATACCATTGTTTTGGCTGTACGTCAATTGAGTTAGAAATAGGACGGAAAATAAAAAGTCTACGGGGATTTTCTATAGTAAAATCTCTTGAAATGCGAGACGTCGGATGCTTTGACGTCACTGTTTACTATTGTTGACACGGAGAACAATATGGCGGCGACTCGAAATTAACATGGGAATTTCCCGTAGATATTTCATTTTCCGTATAGCAGCTTAGAAACAGTTGAATGGGCGAGTTCATGCACATTTCCTGTTACGACTAAAGGTGGTCAACCTACGGAGACAATACATAATTGGGAAATTCCTAAGAAGGCAGAATAAATCTCCAAAACAGGGTGCTCTGGATTTACTGTCCTGTTCACTAAATCCAGAGCACCCTGTTTTGGCGATTTATTCTGCCATCTGAGGAATTTTCCAATAAATTATAGTTTCCGAGAACTGACCTCCTTTAGTCGTAACTGGAAATTAACTTCAACTTACCCTATCAACTGCCTTCAAACCGCAATATGAAAATATAAAATGTCTACGGGAAATTCCCATGTTAATTTCAAGCCGCCGCCATCTTGTTCTCCGTGTCAACAATAGTAAACAGTGACATTAAAGCCTCCGACGTCACACATTTTCAGCGATTTTACTATAGAAAATCGCCGTAGACTTTTTATTTTCCGTCCTATTTCTTACTTACCTGACGCACAGCCAAAACAATGGTATTGTCTGTTACGACTAAAGGAGTACTATAAAACTGATATCTTTTTGGAAGATGACATTATTATATATTAGAGAAAACCGGGAAAACAGGGTGCTCTGGAATAAGTGAACAGGACAGTAGTGAACAGGACAGTAGAACATCATATAAAACAATCGAAACAGACGTACAAAAATATCAAACATTAATGACAACACATAAAAGGAAGGAGACCAATGTGCATCCGGCGCCGACTTTGGACGGCCATCTGCTTTAAGCAAATAGTGTGGTTATCCGGATTACGTGCGCACAATCCTCCCACTTATCCGGATACACAGAGGTTTCCATAGACGCACAAAATTTGTATAAACATAAAACTTCTCACTGTAAGGTGACGTCACAAACAGGACAGTTAAACGCAGCGAACATTTGGAACACAAATTCTATGTAAAAGGATCTAAAAAATTCTATGGCATGCGTATAGCAGTCTGTGCTCTGCTGGCTGAAGCGAGCTCAAGATCAATCACCCGAGAAGTCTGACCAACTTTCATACGGGACAGAATCAGGAACCAGTCTTCTCTGGCGAAATTTAAATAAGGCCCGTCATGGAGTCCTGTCGTCACGGTTGGCCAGTGTGCAGCGTTGTGAAAGACACTAGTTAACAGCAACATAGGGTTAGAATTGACTTTTCTCCATCTACGCCGTGAAAGCGCATATTGGGTGATCTAAAGTTGACACATTTGACAATGTTATGCTGTCAGAGTGAATGAGGCGGTACTTGAGGTTATATAAACAGAGTGACAGTAACAATAACAGTATGGGTGACAGGTCCTCTAGTAATTCTAAGCAAAGAAAACAAAACGCCTTTGATTTACTGATGAGTTTTTCGAATAACATCTCAATACCTGAGCTTTATGCTGAAGATACCAACGTGCAAAACAAGAAGAGACTTGTTTTTAACAAAGTATTGAACATGTTTGAGAAAGCTGGGTTGGGATTTACTTCATCATCTATGAATTCGGGAATTGACTTGATTTACTTGCTTACAAATTGTTTATGGTAAATCGATCCCTACCTAGATAGGATGGCATGTATATGTTGCCAATGACCGCTACTATTTGAATTCCATGTGGGATATAATGTACCCGAAAGGCACAAGAACAGGAACGTTGACATACAGCATACAACACTGGACATGCATGTTCTTCAAATAGATACTGTATTGGAACAGCTCCTATGGCTACCAATCACAAAGGCATTGCGTGACTTGGGTGGCATGTGTAACAAATACTGCGAGTATTTGCAGAAATTTGCAAAAACGTCCAGTGAGAACAGAGAACAACTATTCCCAGTACGAAATTATGAAGACACACAAGAAATAAAGATTGTATATCCAAGATTTGTAGTGAGTTTTAACTCCTTTCAGCTTACCCTCTATCAATACAGTTTCCCATCATCGATATTTGAAAGTGAAAACATTTTCCCCTACCCAGGGTACTTCTATCACCTCTTTAATTTAAACCCCGTAGACGTATTACACCTACTTCTCCATCTGCAGGCTCTACATTTAACAACAAACATAGAGGGTTCTCAATCATTTGCAAGAGCAATGGATAAGGATGCGGTATGTGTCCGCTCATCAATTGCAATTCCACAATTAAATCTAGTGTTAATGGGCAGACTTTTAAAATTCGAGATTGATAATGACATCGATTGATCGTATCAAGATATCATTTATGTTATTACGTTAAACGCTAAGGGATGTGGCGCCCAAATAGGTCAGGCCTTAAAATCTCGTTTTAGAAGTCATTCGTATCAGATAAGAAACTCGCGTCACAAGAAAACAAAATCAAAGAAATTTTCCTTTACAATCACTTAAGCTGAACTAAGTCTTTAAAAAAAACCATGACGTAGTCAATTTTTTTAGGGAACGGAAAATGTTAGAAGTGAAACTAACAATCTCCGTCCCCGAGCTAAAAAACACCTGATCATATGTTGATTTGAACTTTCCCCCTGATGAAGTTTTGCATACTAATGTATCGTGATACTTCGAGTAATCGAGCGGTCGGTATATAAAGAAGCCTGGACGCTTGGACATTGTCATTTGTATGAGATGTTGTCTTCCTGTAAAGACGAGTTCAGAAATTAGAAAATTACATAGAAACCACAAGAAAGCAGCTTATTGGACAGGGTCTTAGACCTTTATGAGTATTCATGTGGAGGATTCTGAAAAGAATTGAAATCACTAGACAGTGCAAAGACATCTCGAGTGAATGCACTGATAGAAAAAAGTGTTTGTCAGAAACAACCTTACCTGCCAATCAGTTGTAGAAGTACCGCTTAACTCTGGTTGTTTTAAAGACACATGTTTCCATTGTGCGGAGGACAGTAAATTGATTCGAATTTATGGGGCCTTCCCTACTTGTAAGAACTGTGCTTGACAAAAACACCCTAAATAAGAGGAAACGAAATTTGTTTCAAGAAAAAAAAACCAAACAAACAAACAAAAAAATAAAATAAAGAAAAAACTAGTCTAAGCGTCGTGTGTAGAAGCCATTTTTCAGTTGATCCGAAAATGTTGTTATGTTGAAGAAGAAAAAAACCTGCCTGCCTCATCTGATTTGAGATTAGGCCTGAGAACCATTTTTGTTTTTGCTTAACCTTACCCGAGGTGTTTTCCATTCTTTTAATTTCTTAGATTGACTTGATATTCATAAATATTATGGAAGAATATATTTACCGAAGCTTTAATATTTTGTTTTAACTCTTACTTATATAGACTTCTTTTTGGGAAAAATAACATCCAATCATTATGACACAAAGTTTCAATGTAATCATAATCAGAATTCTGTCTTTAGGCACGGTCCATTTGATATTCTGGGGGGGGGGGGGGGCTTGGGTTTTTTGTCGGAGCAAGATTTTTTTTTTCGCCTCGGACCGGGGCAAAATTATTTTTTTCTTGCACAGTCGGAGCAAGGAAATTTTTTTTAACAAAGTGATGTGCATATATATTAAGAATGTTTGTGTTTTATCAATAGATATTATTTATGTTTTTACTCAAAACTCTAAATATTAATATATACTTTATTTCTATGCAAGTATTCAAATCAATTCTAAATAGAGAGATATATAAAAAATTTCTACAATACAATTCTAAATAAACAAAATTTATATAAGGTACATGAATATAAGAGGGTCTTTGGGGAAGTCTTCTAGACAAATTTTAAAATGTAGAATTGTAAAATGGTGAATAACTGAAGTTCTCCTTCCAAGCTTACAAGAACATAAAATTGAGACTCTATGGGATACATGCAACATGTATTAATTGTTATACATAAGTATTGTTAACACTTTTGATATCTTCCAATATATAAACTTTGACATTAGCAAGTAATCATTGATAGAAAACTATGGTGAGCGAAGCGAACCAAAAATCTTTTGATAGACTGAAAAGCCGGAAAAAATTTCAAGAATTTTAGCAAAATTTCATGGTTATTCTTCAAATTCAGATTATTTGTAAGAGCAAGATTATTTTTTTCTGTCACACCATAAGCAAATTAATTTTTTTCATCAAGATTCAGAGCAAAATTATTTTTTTCGAAAAAAAACCCAAGCCCCCCCCCCCCCCCCCCCCCCCCCCCCCAGAATATCAAATGGACCGTGCCTTACTGTGCTCCATTCCCTACATCTGCGCTGGCAGAAGATCGAATTTTAATTGATTTTATACCAGATTATATCTTTCCACAACTGACCTTGGAATTAATGGTTGTTTTTCGAGTACTTCTAAATGAAATAGTGAAGAAAGTGAACGTGACCCCATTATAGGAGTCTATGTTGCAAATATGAAATGAATTAGATGACCTCTTACATATACCTATTGCAATAATCACAGCAAGAAGTTTTAAATGTTCAGAACTTGAAAACATTTTAATACTCGTAAACATAAAAACGGTGATGGCTCGATTCATTGAATACTAAAGTACCCTTGAATGATGTCCTTAAATATATGAACTGATAGAATATAAACAGAGAAAATCAAAGAAAAGGTGGCTGAATGTATGCTTTCACTTGGGTTGGGCGCATTTTTAATTTGGTTTGTATCGCGTATTACAATCTTTTTTTTCTGAATTTTCATAGTATCTACACAACTGCTGAATATCTAAAGCTGATAAAAGAAGGATAACCCGAGTCTTTTTTCAAGTCTCTTCACCCTGTTTATCATCTTTTCTGTGCCTCTGTATTGCACAGATATGAAGCATCAACAAGTCAAAAGCAATGACTTTCAGCAAACACCTAATAAACGGTGAGATTTTATTTAGATAATCATGCATTACAGATTGAATATGAATGAAAATACATAGTTATGATTTTCAAAATTAATGGCACATTAAATGAAGTAGCACAAAATGATGTTTTTCTACTAAACAGCATTCCTATTAGCAACAATTTGTCTGCTGAGTATATACTGAAAATATTCTTATCAATGACAGGACCAATCCTGACACATGGATCATAGTTAGAATTCCATTGGTCTCGTCGGTTAATGTGTAGTCTTTTGTGTTTGATGTTTACATGTCTTATGTCTCCTTTTCGTCTCATACTATTCTCGTCTTTTGTATTTTTGCATCGGGTGTTTTGCTGTTGGTGTTGCAACAGGGTCTTGTTTGAGATCCCCCTCCCTTCTTTTATTACAATGTTCAATAAACAAATCATATGAATTACCAATGGGAAAAATACGAAATTAAACTTTATGATTAGAGATATTCTTGGAGTACATAGTAAATCTTTAAGCATAGCAATAGAAGTGGAATTTATCCTTTATCACCACAGATTAAAATACTCCTTGCAGCGAAATAAGAAGAACAGGACATATGCAAGAACAAACAAAAGTAAAGGAAATCAGTTCTAAAATCTTAAAAACAAATGCCAATTAACTACTTTAGACTTCAAACATACTCAAATTGAAGTTGTAGTCAATATGTAAAGAAAAGTTATTGAGAGAAATAAATCACAATATGGAAAATCCAAATAAAGGAAAATTATCTTTCTATTTTGCATTTGCAGATGAATTCAAACTCTAACAATGTCAGAATTTCTCATTAAAAATATATTGATGTTCTATCTTACTTAATTTCAGAACAAAAGAAAGGAGGGGATTTCCAACAACACTAGGTTGCAGCACCCACAGCAAAACTCCAAAACACACAGAGCAGGTGAATAAAATATATATTTACATCAAGTACACAAAGATCATCGAATGTGTACTTCATGATTTACCATATTATAAATGTCCATCATGTCTATGTAAGTATTCTCATCTCATCACTTTTCTTTCGGGCTAATCTACATCCTATGGATTAATGACAAATATGGATAATGACCATATCCCTGTACACAGCACAAAATCGATAATTCAGAAAATCAGAAACCGAAGGCATACAAAATCAGGATAAAACTGGAACCAAAGCAAACAAACAAAAACCTCCACCATATGAAAAGAAGCGAACTCCCGATATGGGAGTGAGACCAGGCGCCCAGGAAGATTAAGCATCTCCTGCTTGCATGTAACACCCGCCGCTTCAATTCGGTAGAACTGTCACATCCGGTAACTTCCATTTCGGAAGACATAGAGTACAATCTTTGGTTGGATGGTTCAAATGGTCTATGACAAAATATCGTCCACCATTCTGGAGAGTGGGACATCATAATGTATGACGAGTTCCCCATATCGACCGTAGAACTTGGTTGTTTTCGTCCCTTCGTTTTGATTTGTATATTTGTGTCTCTGTGTGTCGCAAAGGAAGTTGTGGTGAATGGATCACATCCTTCTTCGAACCATGTACCGATTCTGGTTCTTACATTATGAAACACGTCAAAAAGAGTATGGATTATAACTTTGTACATTTTATATACCTTAAATAATGCGCATTCTGATACGTTTTTATACAATGTAGTCAAAAATCAATTTCGAAACCCCTTTTTCAGTCGGAGTTTTTACTGATAAAATATGCCCTGGTCAAGAACAAAGGTCATGATCCAATGTTGAAAATAAAACCTAGGCCAACTATTAATGTGTTGTCTCAAGGTGTGAAACAAAACCGTATTTGGTTTATTTTAATGAAAAAAACCTCGCTTAAATATATAAATCCGATTTTTCTGAAGGGATCCAATTTCTTTGTTGAAGAGCCAAAAAGTAAATGAATCTACAGGGAGGTGGTATGAATTATGGACATAATTAGTTCTTTTCTGTTATTTAGAGCTCTCTATCACAGATTTGACCAAGAAACGTGACCTGTATATCAATTTTGCAAAATGTCTTTTGATTTATAGTTGCACCGTTTGATATGTTATGGTATATGCTGTCATTGGTTTTGCAATTGCCATGGTACATATACAATGTAACAGTATCTTATTGTTTATAATCTGACAAACATATTTCTTCATATTTATGGTGTCATTTGGGGTTTAGTTTCTTTTTTTTTCACTTTTATATCCAATTCTTTATTCTGAGTAATTAGATATAAAACATAGTTTCAAATAAAACACTCAAATAAAAAGTTAATACAATTCCCCTCTACTCGATATTAAAAGTGTTTTGATTAATTAACGTTCTCTGTATTGTCCTCTACGCAGGACTCAAATTCACATGTGTTTTTCATCGTAGCGTTAACCCCTTTAATATAAACATCAAAGAGGTACCTATCAGTTATTCAGTCTCAAAGTCGATAAGGTAATTTTTTAAAGCAAATCATTATAATTTCCATTGGAACAGTTGCGAACCCCGGAGTTAACAACATTCCGAAGCTAGACCAGGTTCCCGGGAAGAATCAGCGTCTCAACAGCTCCATGAAAAGTTTTCAAAGGATAGATAAGGGCCGTTTTTAGCCCTGAATCTTGTGGCGTATTTCTTCCAAATGACGAAACATATGCAGGAAAAAGATAATCATTATTGAAATATAATGTATTTGAATACTTTTTTATGTTTTACTTTTCGATGAATTACTCGTAAGATTCTAAAATGAAGATCCAAAGAGGTAGGGGGTAGTAAAACTGATAAAATAGACCAAAAACGTAGAAAAACGTAGAACTTTTAGAATATTTGCCTAAAATGGATAACTGTTAACTAAAAGATATCTTATATATCTACATTGTATATCAGAAAAAATTTCAAAGTTCTTTCTCCTTTAATTGTCAAATAATAAATCCGGAACTAAAAATACGGTCTAATTTTTATGTAATGGTTATAATAGAAGCTTTTTAGCGCGAAATTTACATAAGCGGAGAAATCCACATCGCTCCTGCTTATTTCGTCCATAATTCTTGTACATTAATTTTCATTCGATCGTATTTAGAACACATATTTTGGTGGATTAAGGAGGAAATTTTTGTCTATCTTTGCTGGTCTTAAAGATCGATCCTTTAACAAATGCACCCCTTCCTTTTTTTGGTTTTACGTCTCTCGGTTAGTGTCTCCACCCCGGAGATACAGAACCCCACTTTTCCAGAGAATTTGTCTTATTGATACATGTATTCCCCTCCGGTATAGATGGCGTTCTGTATATCCGGGGGAAACAATGTTCAAAACAACTTTAAATTTCCATTTTATATTGATTTCTGTGGAAAAACAAGTTTTGACCCAAATACTTACTGTAGGAGTATTGTGCATGAAAAATCTAAAATAATTTCAGAATTTGATGGGATACCGTACATGTAATGTAATAATTTAACGAAGGTTCTTTTTTCAAATTTCCATTTTCAATAAAACACCGCTAAAGACGGTATGGCCGGATTGCAAAGTAAGTTTTTGTCACCAACTGGGTCAAGGTCACTAAGTCAAATATTACGGCATACATTGAGAGGTCTTGTCAGAGGCAACCTACATATATAATATAAAGTTTCTAATGTATACAGTTCCTTAGATTTTGCTTAAACCAGGAACTTTAACCAAAGTCTTTAACTAGGTCAAAGTCCAAGGTCAAGGTCACTAGGTCCAATGTTACGGCATAAATTGAAAGGTCTCGTCATGGGCAACCTAAATGTATAATATAAGGTTTCTACTGCAAACAGTTCCTTAGATTTTGCTTAAACCAAGAACTTTAACCAAAATCTTTAACTAGGTCAAAGTCCAAGGTCAAGGTCACTAGGTCCAATGTTATGGCATAAATTGAAAGGTCTTGTCATGGGCAACCTATATGTATAATATAAGGTTTCTACTGCATACAGTTCCTTAGATTTTGCTTAAACCAGGAACTTTAACCAAAATCTTAAACTAGGTCAAAGTCCAAGGTCAAGGTCACTAGGTCAAATGTTATGGCATAAATTGAAAGGTCTCTTCATGGGCAACATACATGTATAATATAAAGTTTCTACTGCATACAGTTCCATAGATTTTGCTTAAACCAGGAACTTTAACCAAAATCTTTAACTAGGTCAAAGTCCAAGGTCAAGGTCACTAGGTCCAATGTTATGGCATAAATTGAAAGGTCTCATCATGGGCAACCTAAATGTATAATATAAATTTTCTACCGCATACATTTCCTTATATTTTGCTTAAACCAGAAACTTTAACCAAAATCTAAAACTAGATCACAGTCCAAGGTCAAGGTCACTAGGTCCAATGTTATGGAATAAATTGAAAGGTCTTGTCATGGGCAACCTATATGTATAATATAAGGTTTCTACTGCATACAGTTCCTTAGATTTTGCTTAAACCAAGAACTTTAACCAAAATCTTTAACTAGGTCAAAGTCCAAGGTCAAGGTCACTAGGTCAAATGTTACGGCATAAATTGAAAGATCTCTTCATGGGCAGCATACATGTATAATATAAAGTTTCTACTGCATACAGTTCCATAGATTTTGCTTAAACCAGGAACTTTAACCAAAATCTTTAACTAGGTCAAAGTCCAAGGTCAAGGTCACTAGGTCAAATGTTACGGCATAAATTGAAAGGTCTCGTCATGGGCAACCTTCATGTATAATATAAAGTTTCTACTGCATATAGTTCGTTAGATTTTGCCTCAACCAGAAACTTTAACCAAAATGTTGACGGCAGACGGACAGACGGACGGACAGACGGACGGACGGACATCGTCAATCTATAGACCGGAATTGCTTTGCAATCCGGCCAAAAATCCACTTGTTAGGGCAGATTTTACGCCTTATCTTATCAGCTCCTTCGGTGATTGTCTCGATGTACATATCAGATAAAGGTGTCTTGTTCAGTGATAATGACAACCAATTTATCGCAATCCATTGATCATTCTGGAAAGAAGGATCTGATATGCTTTCATAAGATCCTCGTGGCGACCGAAAAACTTACTCAATGATGATTTCAGCCGTAATGTAATATAACCCTGAACAAGTAGTTTTCTTGCAAGCCGCCCTGCTCTCACGATGAAATCATCATATTTGGAACATGTCTTAGCGTACCGAATTAGCTGAGAAACAAAACCCCATACGCAGGAGAAGATTGAATGTTGCTACTCATAAATAGGAAGTTAGTTATGTGGAAGCTTGAGGCGTGTAATTTCTGTAATAAGAAATTTCAACGATTTTATGAATACCATATTTTAAAGATCATAGGATTCGTGTCAATTAATCATTTTACGAAGAAAATCTAAGAGTTAATAGGATCCACATCTGATTGATTCCATTTCTGGAATATGTTGGCTGGAAGTATGTTTGAAGACCTCGCTTGATTTTCGTTAGAGAAATGAATAGAGGTTTTGTGGAGAACCTGGATGATCCGACAATAAGCCGATGTTTGTAAGGGTATGTCGTATTTGGTGTTCTTTGCGTCCCTAATTTTGTCTTCTCTGTGTTTTCACTTAGAATGTCTTGATGTTTAGCTGTGAGTGCTGCAGCCTATTTTTGTAAGATCGCCTCCTTTCTTTTATATCTACACATATCGAGTTACATGTGTACAGAGTGATGTTGGTAACACAAATCCCAGCGACTCGATGTTTAAAGTGTTTTAACTAATTTACGTTCTCTAACCAGACTATGTTGTGGTGTCTTCTGCACAGTACTATAATTCATCTTTCATCGTAGTATCGTTTTTTAAGGTCTTCGGGTATCCATTTAACCGCTTTGATGTCGTATTTGGTGTTCTTTGTCCCTTGCTGTGTATGTCTTCCTATGTGTTTTAATGTTTTGCTATGAGTGCTGCAAACGAGTCATTTTGGAGATCCCAACGACCAAAAACCTTATTAAACTGATCAAATTGCGATGTGATACATATTCTACATGTTCATAATTTATCTTCCCAACACTGAACGAGAACAAAGAGAATCAAAGATGTTTTAAAGGCTGAAAATGTTTAAAATAGAAAGGAAAAGAATATTTTAGAAAAACTAATTGGTCTGGCCTGCTGATGTGTAATATCAACCTCTCTAGTACATGAGTTCATGCCATGTGCACAGTAAAATTCGTGTGTATTGAACTTGATTGGACAATGTAATATAGAAAATGCAAATATTATCCCTTCATCCCAAAATCTTGTCTTTGTAACTGTTCCATACCGATTTCAATGAAAATTGTTGCAATTGAAAATCATAGTGTCGAGATGTAGTGTGTTCCCACATAACCATATTTCTTCCAAATTGGCTACAGTTAGCTGCCTCTTTTGACTTCTGCTATGTTAAGATGTAAAGATTTGTTCTACTTTAACACATTTTCCAATGTAAACATAAATGTCTGAATGAGAATTACAAACAACTAAATATTCAAAAAGTTAGTAATGTAATCTCTTCTGAAAATTTACGTACAAATTTTAATGACATTGTTTTGTATTGTAGAAATGATTAATATGGATTCTATGTAAAAACCTAAAAAAAATCCGACATGTTTGGCCACGACATGTCTCAGATTTTGGATATTTTTTGTGTGCAATGTTAATATGATGTCCTCTGAACGAATTGACCTTCCATTTTTTTTCTCTGACGTTCCGTTGCCATGGTAACCAAGGTTTTGTATAAAAACACCTTTAAACAAGGCATTTTTATGCATCTCGTTACCATGGAAACAAATGTTGAATGTATATGTAATTTTCTGAAAAGATTATTTAAATCCTCTTAAGTTAATACAATTTGATTTTTCGATGCTCCTTCTTTCTGTTTGTCATGTAAATTTGCTTCAATTTCAAGAAAAATTGCTTATTCAAAATGTGCCATTTTTGGCCAATTAAGGCCTTATTTGACCTATATTTCACTTACTTTTGACATGAGTAATAATGCAAATGCGCAAGATTTGAAATACAGTTAACGTTTTCCTGAAGAGTATTATCCTAGGACTTGTGTAAATAACTGTCATACGTAAAAAGCTAATTTCTAAAGATGTATGCCTGCTATCGTTACAAAACTTGGTATGTAGATGTATTAAAGACCATTTGATGCTATCATGACCTTGAGAAAATGTCAAGGTCATTTGCTCAAATTTCAAGGTCATTAAAATATTTGCTATTTTCAGGCCACATTTTGTGGTTTTTCACTAAAAAGAGACATGATTAACAGTAAATAGTATGGAATCTTGGTAAAACAATCAATAATCGGCGAAAGTATGATAAATGCATTATTTGTTGGGATGAGTATCAAAATTATCAAAGTCCATTGAAGACCCAAATAAATGTAATATATTTTACGAGAAAATTTTAGAAAATCTCAATTTTATGCTCTTTTGAAAGTATGTCATACATGTAAATGAAATACAATTTTACAAAATTGTGATGAATTCTACTTCTTTTTATCGGTTGTTCAACTGTAAATATCTAAAACCAAAATATCTGATGAAATAAGTTGTAGAAATCAATTTAAATTAATTGGAAATCCTGATTTTTGTCTAAATTTTAGTCTAAAGTTAGAAATGACCTTGAGATTTGGAAAGATGACCTTGAAATGATTTGAAGGTAAATTGATAATGATAAATGTTATTTGTATACAGGTATGCTATTTCATAATCATAGGTCTCAAACATGAGGAAAAACAATGATTTTAAATATGTGGTACATGGTAACATTGATTCCAAGTTGCTATAGCAACGGATTTTGATTGGCATTCATGACAAAACGGTGGGTTTCACCTTAAATTTTATTTCTTGATTTTATCAAGCCATGGACATTTATTTTGGCAAGGTGATATTAAATACCCATAACATTCACCAAATTATGGTTTTCAACCTTCAAAACAGTTAAAAACAGGCCAAAAATGACCCTAAAATTAGACCTCATTTTTGCTAAATTTTCACATAATTTGACTGAATATCAACAACTATCTTATAACCCCCTCCCCCGAAAAAAGTTCTTCTTGTTAGAGTTTAAATTACAAAGAAAAGTTTTTGTGTTTATAAAGTAAATTTTGACCATGGTTTCCATGGCAACAGAATGCCACAATATGTCTTAATTCTCATATATATGGGGGTGTCAAGTAGATTGACCCCGTTACCATAGCAAGCGTTGTTCAAATATAACAATATGGTTTGTTTTCATTATCTTAATATTAAGTATGATAATTACAGAAAGTTTCATCAAAATCCATGACATGTCGTGGCCAGCTGTTTTAGGTTTTTACAGAGAATCCATATTAAAACATGACTAAGACGTCATCCCATTGTCTAATCAGTTCTTTCTATGTGACATTGTCTCAATGTGATCCTTTTCGTCCGAACTTTTACCTGTAACTATCCATTAAGTTACCTGACGGGCCTCGATCAGTACTTTCTCTGACATAATGGATAGTTTTTGGCTTTTCTTCCTTACACAAAGTTGAAGGTATGACATCATCATCGACAAACACTATACACAAAGAAAGGGGATGTCAAGAGACAAGAATAATTGACTGAAAATTGTCTCATTCACTTTCATGCTGGTGTATTCATGTTTAGCGTCTTCAAGTTCATTAGCATCATTTTAGAGCAGACAAATTTACCGCATGGACCAGACATGCACGTTTCGGGTAATAAACCCTCGTCAGTGATCCTCAATCCTGCTCGCTGTCGGGAGATGCGTTACATCATTTTTTTTTTCATATAATAATTGTCTTTTAAAATCTTGCAAGATATACAAAAATGTATGTACCACATTAATGGTATAGTTGAATCTTATTTCCTTTTTTCAGTATTTCTGCCATTTATTTATTCTCACAATGCGGATGTTTCCATCATAATTACTTTCCACACTGTCAACATTGCATACTAGATATATTTATAGTTGGACCTTCCAAAATATTTTCTTTTTCTCATGATGTTTTAATGGACTTACTCTCATTATATTTATCATTTTACTGATGTAGACACGTGTTTAAAATGTATATATTCCGTGTCATCAGATATGCTGTGATTGATCTAGCTTAAAGAAACTTAAATTAGTTAGGCTTCGTGATAAAATATCTTTGCTATTATATGGAACGCCACTGCTGCCTTATGACAATGATGGTCATGTCATCAAATTTTACAATGATATTCCTTTTCTAGATATTCTTCTGCCTTCTTTAGAACCGACTGTCACAATGTAATACATGTATCCATATTGAAAAGACCCAAAACGTCTCATAGAATGACAGAGAAATTCTTACAATTGTAGGTGGTTGAAAACTGCTCTAACTGCTTACAGTCTTTTAGCGCATTTCTAATTACTAGTACATTGATATATAAAAGTAATAGACAAACATAATCAAAATTCAATATAAGAGCTCAGAATTTCTGAAATATGTTGTAACAATTGTATCCTCAAATATACATCGAATAATATTTTCCTGAAATATTAAATGAAACACTCATGCATTTCTTACTTGAATTAAAAAGAATTTAATGAAAATTAACATCATATATATGACAAGTACACGTATATAGCCATCAAATATATGAAATTCAACGTATCAAACGCAAAAATTATAAATTCTTAATGTTTTATACGAACAGTATGCCCTCGTAGAAGACCTTGCGTAGTTGCATTTAGTGAGGTTTATGAAATTATGTGCATCAACCGCACAGTAGTTCATCTTGAAAAAATGTCAGCTAATGGGAACACTTAACGGACAGATATGTTGCAATATTGGCTAAAATGTTAAACGTCTTCAAATTCAATAGCATCATTTAAGAACAGATAAATTTGCAGTCATGCAGACATGCACGTTACGGGTACTTAACCAGCGTCAATAACCCTCAATCTAAACAATGTAATATGTACAAAGAGTCTGAAAGTTATTGTGTCCAAAAATGTACCTAAAGATGTAGCAAGATGGGTTGAATGCGATGCTACAGAACCCACGTTTTAGAAATTTCAAGAAACTTTGATATCAGAAAATATCCAATGTGTTGAAGAAACGATCAACCGAAGTTGATCGAACTTGGCTACATGCGCCCTCGGGGACCCATGGTCCACCAGCAGTGACAGTCACCAAGTTGTACAAATGTTGAACGTCTTCAAAATCAACAGCATGATTTAAGAACATATAAATTTGCAGCATGGACCAGACATGCACGCTTCGGGTATTTAATCCTCGTCAGTGATCCTCAATCTAATCAATGTAATATGACCAAAGGGTGTGAAAGTAATTATGTCCAAAAATGTACCGAAAGACGTAGCAGGATTAATGGGATATGATGCTGCAGGACCCATGTATTAGAAATTTTAAGAAATTTTGATAACAGAAATTTTCGAACGTTATTATGTCCAAAAATGTACCTAAAGACGTAGCAGAACAACGATGAAGAAAATATCATCCGAAGTTGATCGAACTTTGCTACATGTGCCCTCGTGGACTCCTGGTCCACCAGCAGTAAAAAACATAGAAGATGACCTTAAGTAAACCGATCGTATAAATAGATAGTAGTTACTTTGGATGCATGTCTGCATTCAGAAATGTCTGTATAGAGGGCTACATATAGCTGTCCTCTACCATCAGGGTTGGACACTTCGTTTTAAGACTACTGGCAAAGAAGTAATTATGCCAAAAGGAATAATTATGACTTGAATGGTATTTTTCCAAAGGCAACACTTAAATTACCAGAAGGAAGGCAATATGAAACTTACAGATTCATTTTCATAGATTACAAAATATAGGACACTTTTTCACGAATGAATAAACGGTTTCAATCTGTTGTTTTATTTTTATTGCAACCTTGGCACAAAAAGAGATGTTTTCTTTATCTTTGTCCTTTTATTGCCCCCCAGTTTCTTTTTATTACATTAAAAGAAGTTATCCTGTGGATGCACACAAAAAGTACCTCGTAATGCTATGCAACATTTGTTCTATGATTTATTAGTAGAGAAAATTTTCTTTATATAACAATCAAAATATTATGAATTTGACAGATAGCGTATAAAATTAATATGAGGTGTAGTCTATTTACGTATTAATCCATTTTTTGTGCTTGTCAGATTTTCCATCACCGCTTTGTCTTTTTCATTTTATGTAAAACAGTAATTGACTTTGATGAGGTTTACTCGTATTTACACGGAACTTTATTAGATTTGTAAAGCCCCACTTTTGAATGTTGCATTACGCTTTGTGTTACAGGGAGGGGTTAGAATCAAAACAAACTTTAAGTAACATTAAACATAAATTCTTATAATACAACAAAAGAAAATATATAAATTACGGCAAAGTTTTGCTCATGGTATACATGTACTCGTAGCAATTGATGGGTCGATGTAAATATAGGTCAACGTACGTATACATTTCACGTTGTCACTTAGGGTCGAAGCTAAATCAGCTGTAAATCTAAGTTTAACGAGTACTTGTCAGTTCTTTCGAAATGATAAGGGTTTAATATACACTAATAACAATTACATTTCGTTTTGAAATTTTAGGCATTCCCATGAAATTTGACAGAAATTATATTGAAAAAATCTTACTTGTGACATTTATTTGAAGTATGAATGTTATTTTTAATGTCATGTTTTAGATTTTTTAGCTATCAGTAAAAATTAACATATTCCATAAATACAGTGGGAATGTCTTAAGAAGATTTTTTGAAATAAAAACTTGATATAAAACGAAAAAGGTATGATCAAGAGTTCAGTGTCTCATGGCCTTCTGTATAGGTCATTGTGGTGGAGTTATTATTGAAACGCGTGATGCCTCAGTGGCTGCAATACCTTAATTCAAATTAGTACAAAATGTATCATGAATACGTTCAATGGGTTTTTTTTTATTCTATTTATCTTTAAGTGTCAATTTCTTCGTATATAATAAATTTTTTTCGCCTGTTCTTTGATTTTTTTCCATTTGACTTGGTACTCCTTTATAATCCTATGAAATATCGGTTTGTGACATTTTACACGATGTCAAGATCAAGGTCAACCTTTGGGAGGTAGAATTATTTGATGAACATAAAAATCGAAACCACGAAAGTTTTAAAATTCATCTCGACCCGCTGTTATGTTTTATGGAAGAGCGAGCTCTAATAGCCCGTTTATAAGGCGATCATTTCTTAAGTTGATGTTATTTCGCAATGTCTTCAAAGGAAATTCGTATAAGATGAAATAAATCAGAAAAATTAAGACTCGTAACCTTCTTGACCAACAACATTAATACACCAGAAACGTGTTTAAGAAAGTAAATCCGCATCAGTGGTACTTCAAGCCGAAGTGATTTTCAGTAGCGAAAAAATTCGAAAAACTCAAAATAAAATTATTATCATACATTTTTAACCCAGCGCATCATATTATATTATGTATTTTCTAAAATGTTTGATTTTCAAGAATCAGAGCTATCAGAGTTCAAAGCCCTTTTGAATTATAATGATTATTTATTCATGTATTTATTTATTTATTTATTTATTTATGTTTCACCCTTTAACGAAGAAACCATTTTCTTGTCCCGTTTTTGACAAAGAACTATATTTTTTTCTTTCATGATCATTTGATTATTTCAAATATCTAACTTTCTATTTCAATTTCAAAGTTGTTGTCAGAAACAAGGCCAGGAAAAAGACACTTAAAAAAAATTGGTTTAAGTTTGACCTAATTCTGACAACTTTTAACATGGTCATAACTTTGAATGGTACATGTATATAATAGTGTTTTCATATATATGTCATATATAGCTTTGTGTGAATTCCTTGTGACGGGACATAATTTGTGACCTTGACCTTGGAGTTTTACCACTCATGTCATAGTCAAAGCCATGGTCATAGCTTTTGAATAATAAGTGATAGGGCTTGTATAAATTTTTCTTGTGCAGACCTTTTCATGGATACCAAATGTTGGACTTTTGACCTTGACCTTGGAACTTTAATATGCTTTTTAATAAAATGGTTTTAGTTATAACTTTTGAATTGTAAATAATAGGGCTGCTTTCATATTTCAATTGTGCATTCCATGTATGTATATCTGGCGTAGCGCGTTGATGCAAACGTTTTCTGTCCAATTTTCGGGCGATACATGTACCTGCATCAACAAAAAAAAAATTAAGATTCATTTCTTATCATTTAATTATCATCTATTTATGGAAAACAGACTGTTTTCTTGGATTTAAAAACAATCAATCACCGCACTATATTTCGTAAATCGGAGGGTTTCGCAGTAATACGTCTGCCAAAACAAGTTATGGCAGCCGCCATGATTCAAACAGCGAACGATCGTCTCTCTATATCTTTGGAATAAAGACCAGTTTGAGCAAATTCTACATGCACTGTTAATATTTGAGTAAGTAGAAAAGAAATGGTACCCTTGAAATGATAAGCAAACATCACCGCATGTTTTGTTTTGTTTTGTACCCTTGAAATGATAAGCAAACATCAACAAATTGTATTTTCAGCAACGAGTTCATTCGTGTTTGAGGGAACCCCCTGGTTCTAAAAATAGTGCTATAACAAACAGATTTCCGTGAAAAATTGTGTTGATTGATGTATCAAAAAAAAATCTCAGCCAATCAGTGTCTTCGTTTCTTGAAAATGACAATGGATAAATAAATAATACAAAAATTTTGACCTTGTGACCTTGACCATAAAATGTGTGACCTACTGCGACATTTCAGGTGTACTCCCTATTCCAGCTGGCTCTCCAGGATAATATATAGATACCATGCTCGTAGCATTACAGTGCAGATACAAAACATACATGAAAAAGGACATACATGTAGTTAGTGTTTACATACGTGAGAAGCAACAATAAATAATCATGAAACAAATATAATCATGTTCTATGTTTCGTTGCAGCAAAAATATAATTCTAAAGATTAATTCATTTTTATTTTTTTTTTACTTGAAAATGATTTAACCATTTTCTGTATATTGGCCCAGGAATAAGCAAAGTTTGGTAAATATATTTTGGTATATATATAATTGGACAAGAAAGGATAAAATGATATCCATTCTCTATGTTTCTATTATATGTACTACGTAGTATACAATATTTACTAATTATATCATTTCTTGCTATATCTTGAGGTTTTCAATTTTCTAAATAAATTATGAGCAGAACATCTTAGCCGAGTCATACAAATTCTATGTTGACCATAAAAAATATGGTTCAAACTCAAAATTCATTTTAATTTTCGATTAAAAATCTAATCTCGACATGCTATTAATTTCATTAATAAAATGCTAGAAGCAACTGTTGAAGATATTTGTCACTTTTTATGAAGCACATGAATGTATGTATCAAGACTTTGTGATACTCCTAATAAATAAGTGCTATCGACCTTATACAGAGTACATAAAAAGGGACGTTGTGTGAACTGATCACGTGTTCGACTAAACTTAACCTGTATTCCAATTCTAGGTTCAAACCAGTTGTGTTTGTCAAATCGATTACCACAGTTTTTCATCCAAAACATTGATGAAAGTTGCATACGAAGCGTATTAAAATCACCGTGACATTGGATAAATTTACCGCAGATTCCCATAATTTTCTTTTCAATAATTTGATGTCACTGAGAAATGCAAGTAAAAGGTCAGTAACCCAAACTAAGTATTTTTCTATTAAAATAATAAAGATAAACAGATAAAAAACTAATTTAGGAAAAACTAGGGTTATTTCGTGCTTAGCCTATCGTCTGTAAAATTTTTAACCTCCTTTTAAGCTATTTCTGAAGGAATTTTTAACTACAGTATTCGTTCAAAATCATTGACAAATTTCAATTTAAAAAACAGAACTTTCTCAAAAGAAAAGAAAATCTGACAAACAAACAGAAACAATAACATAGCTACATAGATACAACACGAGGGACAACTTTTTCTAATGAACTGTTGTACGGAGCATATTGTAGGTGGCGCTTTTCAAAGTGTCTAATGCAAGAATAGTATCTAAGTATAAGTAGGTCCAAAAAGAATGCTGAAAGTTTAAATTTCATTTCTCTCCGTACATTATTTAAAGACAAGGAGGATTTCGCTCATTGGCCGCGGTTTCAGACAAAGAACAATAACCAAAAAAAAATCACTCTAAGTGACGCCACTTTGACTGAATAAATTCAATAAAGAAATTAGATGTACACTATAATTTAATAAAAAAAATCCATTCCATTGATCCTTTATATCAAACATCATACTGCTATTACAAAATAGAAAACACGGAATACCATCACATCGACAAAGACTGAAAGAGAATATTTTCACAACAAACTATGCAATAAAATTAAACATTCTGCTCAAGTAAAATAAAACACTCGCTTTATTATTTTTGAAACGAAAGATAAGTTACAAGTTCGCCTTCGAACAAGTTCAATTGACAATTTCTGAAAATGTCATTTTGTTGTGATTTTGTTTTGTGGTGTTTATGGATGGACTCGATCTGAGTTGTGCATGGCCATGTCTTTGCAAGATTTGGTGATACTCTATACAGGCAAGTTATTGGAATTCCTATGGGTAATAATTGTGCGCCTCTGGTTGCAGATTTGTTTTTATACACATACGAAAAAGAATTCATGCAAAATCTGCAAAAACTCAAGACATTTGACGACTTGAAATATTTCAATGGCACCTCTAGGTATCCTGATGATATTTTGAGTATTGATAACCTACATTTTTACCATTACAAAAATCAAATTCATCCTCCAGAGTTAACATTGAACAAAGCAAACACAAATGATAAAGCTACACCATTTTTGGAATTTGATATCAAAATTAATAACGGAGAAATTCAAACAAAGATATACGACAAAAGTGAAGACTTTGGCTTCAACATAGTTAATTTTCCTTGGCTTGATGGCGATGTTCCAAGATTGCCATCGTACGGTATTTACATATCTCATCTCATCAGCTACGCTAGATCTTGCTACCATGTTTCGGACTTCCATGACAAAAATATACAAATTACAAAAAAACTTATCAGTCAAGGATTTAGATATCATAAACTTGTAAAAATATTTTTGGAAATTCTACAATAGCTATTCTGGACTTCTTTCAAAATTTAAGACGACCTCGGTATCAGGGTGTTATCATTGCCTTCATTTTACGGTGACCTTATAAATAAAATCCGAAGGAGTGAAGGCAGATCAAATTTCAACCAAAAATGTAAGAAAATAGTCGGTCGCCTCCTTTACCGAGGATATGATCCTAGAGTCATCACAAAAACATTTGGCATGGTATTGGACCAATCTACAGTTTTGTACCAGTGTCTTTCCCAACGCTGCACACTGGTCAACCGTGACGACGGGACTCCATGATGGGCCTTGTTGAAATCTCGTCAGAGAAGACTTGGTCTTGATTTTCTTTGCTATCCGAAAGTTAGTCAGACTTCTCGGGTGATTGATCTTGAGCTCACTTCAGCCAGCAGAGCACAGACTGTTATACGCATGCCATAGAATTTTTGGATCCATTTGCGTAGAATCTGTGTAACAAGAGGCCGCTGTGTTTAACTATCTTGTTTGTGATGTCACCTTACAGTGAGAAGTTTAATGTTTATACAACAATTATTATTTTGTGTCTATAGAGACCTCTGTGTATCCGGATAAGTGGGAGGATTTTGTGCACGTAATCCGGATAACTACACCATTTCCTAAAAGCAGAAGGCCATCCAAAGTCGGCGCCGGATGCACATTGATCTCCTTCCTTTTATGTGATGTCATCAAGGTTTAATGTTTCTGTACGTCTGTTAGGATTGTTTTGTATGATGTTCTAGTGAATATTGTTGTGTCTTTTTGCGATCTGGGGTTTGTATAATGTCATTTATGTGTCACTTCCTTGTGGGTTTGTTTCTCTGGGTGAATGCAGGGATGTCATGCTAAAGATCATTCCCGTTTCTTTAAGTTACGGATATTTCTTCTCACCGCCTCATCTCATTGACTCACTTTTGCAGAATGTTTGGTTGCTTTTTGCATTTTTCCAGATTTCATATACTTATTAGTTAAAGAAGATCCTGACGATAATCTCAACAGCACTCACAATAGAGCACGAAATTAAACATCGACGGACCCGTATCAAGCTAGAGGTGGGACCAGGTGCCCGGGAGGAGTAAGCATCCCCTGTTGGCTAGCCGCACCCGCCGTCGATGTTTATGAAGCATGGAAATGAAAATATATAAAATTTATGCACTGTCTGACGTAATGTCTATATAGAAAGTGCTATGGCGACAATGTCAGGGAAGTATATTCAAAACACTTACTGTCAAACCCCTCGCGGGGAACTTTTTTACGAGCTCCACACGGCAAAGGGCATAAGTGTGACACAAATGAGTTAAAGAAGATCCTGACGATAATCTCAACCTACCGGTTACGCCGAAGGGGACTTTAAGTTTTTCATTTTAGAATTCTAATTTTGTGTTTAAATCACTAACTAATCATAGAAGTATACAGCACAAAATCGATAATTCAGAAACCGAAGGCATACAAAATCAGGATAAAACAGAAACCAAAGCAAACAAACAAAACCCTCCACCACATGAAAAGAAGCGGACTCCCGATATGAGAGTGAGACCAGGTAACCAGGAAGAGTAAGCATCTCCTGCTTGCATGCAAAACCCGCCGCTTCAATTCGGTAGAACTGTCAAATCCGGTAAGTTCTAACTTGGCTGCGGCTAGCCAACAGGGGATGCTTACTCCTCCCGGGCACCTGATCCCACCTCTAGCTTGCTAGGGGTCCGTCGATGCTCATCATAGTGCTCTATTGTGAGTGCTGTTGAGATTATCGTCAGGATCTTCTTTAACTCATTTGTGTCACACTTATGCCCTTTGCCGTGTGGAGCTCGTAAAAAAGTTCCCCGCGAGGGGTTTGACAGTAAGTGTTTTGAATATATTTCCCTGACATGGTCGCCATAGCACTTTCTATATAGACATAACGTCAGACAGTGCATGTATTTTATATACTGTGTTTTTTATCGTGCATTAACATCGACGGCGGGTGCGGCTAGCCAACAGGGGATGCTTACTCCTCCCGGGCACCTGATCCCACCTCTAGCTTGCTAGGGGTCCGTCGATGCTCATCATAGTGCTCTATTGTGAGTGCTGTTGAGATTATCGTCAGGATCTTCTTTAACTCATTTGTGTCACACTTATGCCCTTTGCCGTGTGGAGCTCGTAAAAAAGTTCCCCGCGAGGGGTTTGACAGTAAGTGTTTTGAATATATTTCCCTGACATGGTCGCCATAGCACTTTCTATATAGACATAACGTCAGACAGTGCATGTATTTTATATACTGTGTTTTTTATCGTGCATTAACATCGACGGCGGGTGCGGCTAGCCAACAGGGGATGCTTACTCCTCCCGGGCACCTGATCCCACCTCTAGCTTGCTAGGGGTCCGTCGATGCTCATCATAGTGCTCTATTGTGAGTGCTGTTGAGATTATCGTCAGGATCTTCTTTAACTCATTTGTGTCACACTTATGCCCTTTGCCGTGTGGAGCTCGTAAAAAAGTTCCCCGCGAGGGGTTTGACAGTAAGTGTTTTGAATATATTTCCCTGACATGGTCGCCATAGCACTTTCTATATAGACATAACGTCAGACAGTGCATGTATTTTATATACTGTGTTTTTTATCGTGCATTAACATCGACGGCGGGTGCGGCTAGCCAACAGGGGATGCTTACTCCTCCCGGGCACCTGATCCCACCTCTAGCTTGCTAGGGGTCCGTCGATGCTCATCATAGTGCTCTATTGTGAGTGCTGTTGAGATTATCGTCAGGATCTTCTTTAACTCATTTGTGTCACACTTATGCCCTTTGCCGTGTGGAGCTCGTAAAAAAGTTCCCCGCGAGGGGTTTGACAGTAAGTGTTTTGAATATATTTCCCTGACATGGTCGCCATAGCACTTTCTATATAGACATAACGTCAGACAGTGCATGTATTTTATATACTGTGTTTTTTATCGTGCATTAACATCGACGGCGGGTGCGGCTAGCCAACAGGGGATGCTTACTCCTCCCGGGCACCTGATCCCACCTCTAGCTTGCTAGGGGTCCGTCGATGCTCATCATAGTGCTCTATTGTGAGTGCTGTTGAGATTATCGTCAGGATCTTCTTTAACTCATTTGTGTCACACTTATGCCCTTTGCCGTGTGGAGCTCGTAAAAAAGTTCCCCGCGAGGGGTTTGACAGTAAGTGTTTTGAATATATTTCCCTGACATGGTCGCCATAGCACTTTCTATATAGACATAACGTCAGACAGTGCATGTATTTTATATACTGTGTTTTTTATCGTGCATTAACATCGACGGCGGGTGCGGCTAGCCAACAGGGGATGCTTACTCCTCCCGGGCACCTGATCCCACCTCTAGCTTGCTAGGGGTCCGTCGATGCTCATCATAGTGCTCTATTGTGAGTGCTGTTGAGATTATCGTCAGGATCTTCTTTAACTCATTTGTGTCACACTTATGCCCTTTGCCGTGTGGAGCTCGTAAAAAAGTTCCCCGCGAGGGGTTTGACAGTAAGTGTTTTGAATATATTTCCCTGACATGGTCGCCATAGCACTTTCTATATAGACATAACGTCAGACAGTGCATGTATTTTATATACTGTGTTTTTTATCGTGCATTAACATCGACGGCGGGTGCGGCTAGCCAACAGGGGATGCTTACTCCTCCCGGGCACCTGATCCCACCTCTAGCTTGCTAGGGGTCCGTCGATGCTCATCATAGTGCTCTATTGTGAGTGATGTTGAGATTATCGTCAGGATCTTCTTTAACTCATTTGTGTCACACTTATGCCCTTTGCCGTGTGGAGCTCGTAAAAAAGTTCCCCGCGAGGGGTTTGACAGTAAGTGTTTTGAATATATTTCCCTGACATGGTCGCCATAGCACTTTCTATATAGACATAACGTCAGACAGTGCATGTATTTTATATACTGTGTTTTTTATCGTGCATTAACATCGACGGCGGGTGCGGCTAGCCAACAGGGGATGCTTACTCCTCCCGGGCACCTGATCCCACCTCTAGCTTGCTAGGGGTCCGTCGATGCTCATCATAGTGCTCTATTGTGAGTGCTGTTGAGATTATCGTCAGGATCTTCTTTAACTCATTTGTGTCACACTTATGCCCTTTGTCGTGTGGAGCTCGTAAAAAGTTTCCCCGCGAGGGATTTGACAGTAAGTGTTTTGAATATACTTCCCTGACATTGTCGCCATAGCACTTTCTTTATAGACATAACGTAAGACAGTGCATGAATTTTATATATTTTCATTTCCATGCTTCATAAACATCGACGGCGGGTGCGGCTAGCCAACAGGGGATGCTTACTCCTCCCGGGCACCTTGTCCCACCTCTAGCTTGCTAGGGGTCCGTCGATGTTTAATTTTGTGCTCTATTGTGAGTGCTGTTGAGATTAACGTCAGGATCTTCTTTAACTCATTCTATTTCGGAAGACATAGAGTACAATCTTTGGTTGGATGGTTCAAATGGTCTATGACAGAATATCATCCACCATTCTGGAGAGTGGGACATCATAGTGTATGACGAGTTCCCCATATCGACCGTAGAACTTCCTCAGTGACGATGTTAGTCGGTCACAAACATATCGGTCCCTGACTGAGAAGCTTATCTGAAAGACGACTAGCTCTCAGAACAAAATCCGTATATTTGGTACTTGCTCTGGCATAGCGTATCAACTGAGATATGAACACGCCATAAGCAGGCAATGAAGGGATGTTGCTACTCAGAAAAGGAAAGTTTGTAATGCTGAAATTGAAGTCGTCACGTTTGTCATAGAGTGAGGTGTTCATGTGACCATCAGTGTCGTAGGACAACATTATGTCCAAATAGGATGCTGAATTATTTGTTTCTGTAGTTTCTTTGACTTCAAACTCCGAAGGATAGATACTGCTCAGGTAATCCGCACAATTCGGATTATTGATGGACAACACATCGTCTATGTATCTGCAAGTGAAGTTGAAGTCAGAAGCTAAGTATCTTTTCCCTTCAGAGAACAGCTTCGTACGAGTAAAGGAAAATGTCGGCAAGGAGTGGGCACAATTGGTCCCCATGGGAATTCCGACAATTTGCTGAAGACCTTTCCTCCAAACACAACAAAAATGTTGTCGATCAGAAAGTTTAACATCTGAATAATATCAGTTTAAGTGTACTTATTTTCAGAATCGGACTTTTCTTTTACAAAGTAGGTTTTGTCATAGTTAACAACAATAAATTTGTATTTGCGATTACCGTTCTTACTTGTAAACGCATTACTTATAATTTTTGCGAGTCTCTCTTTCAATTTAGAATGTGGAATTGTAGTGTAAAGTGTCGAAAAATCAAAGGCTTTGATACAATGGACTCTACTAAAATGAGTGGATTTCAGGTGTTCTAAAAGTTCCTTCGAATTCTTTAAAATCCACATCTGGTTGATTCCACTGCGAGAATATACTGTCGAACAATATTTTTGAAGCCCAGATTTGATTTCAGATAAAACTTTGGTGAGTAAGATTGATAGAGATTTGGTAGAACATTTTGAGGAACCAGCGATGAAACGTTGTTTGTACGGATTCTTATGCATTTTAGGTATGCAGTATAAGTATGGTAAATCTAAATCTAAATTGTTAGTGTCGAAGCCAAAGGAAGCAAGAGCTGATTTGTGGTTATCTATTATTTCAGAGGCAGAAAGGTTTGTTTGGGTGTAAGTGGGATTTCCAGGTGTCGAATTTAAACCCAACTCTTTAACTAGACTGTCGAAATAGTACTTTTTGCAAGTAAATGTGTAATTATTTGAGGCTTTGTCCGCTGGTGTGATGACATAATGTTCTTGGAGGTAGGTAAGCTCTGTGATAACATCAGGGTCTTTAAATACAAGACTCGAATCTGGTGTTCACAGTTGATTTTAATCGGTTGATTCTATATAAAAGTAACCCTCAGATGGATTTTATCAATTCGGAAGATTCATTTCAGGTTTTTTTTTTCTGATAACAAACAGACAGAGCAGAAACTTTATATAAAAGGAGAATAAAATAAAAAAATAACAGATATATTTTAATGATTTATTGTATGTTATTTCCTTTGGAATATGTTGTGTTTCTGTTTTAGTGATTATTGGCCGCGGCTGCACTAACAGGAGCCATGACTCAAATTGAGTCATAAAGGACATCCTAGTTAAATAATTAAAATGCATATTACTTTTATCCGAACTCTAAGATCAGCCGTTCTGGATAAGCTAAATGAAACGAAAATGATATATTTGAATGTAATATTGTCTGTTAGAAAAAACTGAAATGTCTGAACTGGTAAGGCGAAAAAATGCCATAATATCACTGCTACACAACCACATTAACACATGTCTACAGCCGCGACAAGGTCTGTCTGACTCGGAACATCCAAAATTAGAAATGACGATGAAGTTTGACACCAAGAATCCTCTCATACAATGTACATTCTGTGCAATTTAACGATGGTCTCGAAGCAATCCGTAGTCACAGTCAAAGATAGTTGCTGAAAGGCTAAATACATCTGTAATACAAAAATGGGTGGGGGGAGAGACTGAATTTTCAAACAAAAGTGAAAGCATGCCTATGAATAACCCCATGAGCGAAGTTCACATTAATAGGGCACAGGTAAAATCTAATCAAGGTTCATTGATCAGATATAAATAGAAAAATAGATCTTTCTCGTGGGTAGATTTACTCAAGACAATAAGCTACTTATGTCTTCCTTTGATAAATGGATTTAATTATTAGCATAAAATTTTGTTATTCTAATATCAATTATACGCCTTATATGATGAACACAGCACCATATGCGCATTTCAGAAAATAATGACATCACTCTAGTAACAGACACATGCCCATCGTGACATCACCATAAAATATACAAACAGTTTCTAAATGTATTTCGGACTTACTTAGGTGTTACTCCCTTATGGAAATTGGAATATTCTCAGTTTCATTGATAAATAAAAATCGAAAAAAATCTAATTTGTTCCCAAGCTGATTAAAATCATGTTGTAGATTCCGTTTACTAAACGAAACCCGAGACAGATTATTGTTATCAGATTGAATTGTTCTTTGGCAATTATTTTACTTAAATAAGCAGACCGTTTCTGGACTACTCAAAAACCTTTGTCAAAATGTGTCTTTGTGGCACTAATATAGATAACAAGTCTGGAAATCCCCATATACCCTTTCTTTGGGATTTCTTAGTACTCAAAAGTCAAAAAGTCATCGAAACTGATATCATCATTACCGTCAAAAACGAAAATTGATTGGAGCATAAAATGAGAGAAAGACATACACACAGCCCAAATAAGAATTCAAAAATCGCAATAAATGGCAAAAACAGGAAAATATAACCCCCACCCCGAAAAGAAATCTAAACATTTTGGACAGAGGCAAAAGCGAATCCAAAATGGAGACAGTCGAAATCAGGTCACATATTCAATAATATAGAGGAATATTTACTTGAAGAAACAAGAGAAAAAGAAGAGTAATCTATGAATGAAGTAAATGATCTTCTACATTGGTCAGAGTGTACATTATTTGTCTCTTTTATTTGCCATATATTGTGTTCTTATGATGTACTTTTCGGACTTTTGCTCGTGTGGTTGTTATTTGTGGTATCTGATGATTCCTGAAAACTGATTCCAGTGTATGGTTTTTGTATTAAGGATTATTTTAATGCCCCCGGAATCACAGATTCGGGGGAATATAGTTTTTGGCCTGTCCGTATGTTTGTCTGTCTGTTTGACCAAAAAACTTTAACATTGGGCATAATTCCTGAATGGAAGGTGATCGAACTTTCATATTTCACATGTGTATTCCTTGTGACAAGACCTTTCCATTGATACCAAAATGTTTGACCTCTTGACCTTGACCTTTGACCTACTTTTCAAAAACTTTAATATTGGGAATTATCTTCTGAATGGTAAGTGATAAGGCTTTCATAATTCACATGTGTATTCCTTGTGACAAGACCTTTCCATTGATATCAAAATTTTTGACCTCATATCCTTGAACTTTTCCGATTTCCCAATGAGTTAAAGAAGATCCTGACGATAATCTCAACAGCACTCACAATAGAGCACTATGATGAGCATCGACGGACCCCTAGCAAGCTAGAGGTGGGATCAGGTGCCCGGGAGGAGTAAGCATCCCCTGTTGGCTAGCCGCACCCGCCGTCGATGTTAATGCACGATAAAAAACACAGTATATAAAATACATGCACTGTCTGACGTTATGTCTATATAGAAAGTGCTATGGCGACCATGTCAGGGAAATATATTCAAAACACTTACTGTCAAACCCCTCGCGGGGAACTTTTTTACGAGCTCCACACGGCAAAGGGCATAAGTGTGACACAAATGAGTTAAAGAAGATCCTGACGATAATCTCAACAGCACTCACAATAGAGCACTATGATGAGCATCGACGGACCCCTAGCAAGCTAGAGGTGGGATCAGGTGCCCGGGAGGAGTAAGCATCCCCTGTTGGCTAGCCGCACCCGCCGTCGATGTTAATGCACGATAAAAAACACAGTATATAAAATACATGCACTGTCTGACGTTATGTCTATATAGAAAGTGCTATGGCGACCATGTCAGGGAAATATATTCAAAACACTTACTGTCAAACCCCTCGCGGGGAACTTTTTTACGAGCTCCACACGGCAAAGGGCATAAGTGTGACACAAATGAGTTAAAGAAGATCCTGACGATAATCTCAACAGCACTCACAATAGAGCACTATGATGAGCATCGACGGACCCCTAGCAAGCTAGAGGTGGGATCAGGTGCCCGGGAGGAGTAAGCATCCCCTGTTGGCTAGCCGCACCCGCCGTCGATGTTAATGCACGATAAAAAACACAGTATATAAAATACATGCACTGTCTGACGTTATGTCTATATAGAAAGTGCTATGGCGACCATGTCAGGGAAATATATTCAAAACACTTACTGTCAAACCCCTCGCGGGGAACTTTTTTACGAGCTCCACACGGCAAAGGGCATAAGTGTGACACAAATGAGTTAAAGAAGATCCTGACGATAATCTCAACAGCACTCACAATAGAGCACTATGATGAGCATCGACGGACCCCTAGCAAGCTAGAGGTGGGATCAGGTGCCCGGGAGGATTAAGCATCCCCTGTTGGCTAGCCGCACCCGCCGTCGATGTTAATGCACGATAAAAAACACAGTATATAAAATACATGCACTGTCTGACGTTATGTCTATATAGAAAGTGCTATGGCGACCATGTCAGGGAAATATATTCAAAACACTTACTGTCAAACCCCTCGCGGGGAACTTTTTTACGAGCTCCACACGGCAAAGGGCATAAGTGTGACACAAATGAGTTAAAGAAGATCCTGACGATAATCTCAACAGCACTCACAATAGAGCACTATGATGAGCATCGACGGACCCCTAGCAAGCTAGAGGTGGGATCAGGTGCCCGGGAGGAGTAAGCATCCCCTGTTGGCTAGCCGCACCCGCCGTCGATGTTAATGCACGATAAAAAACACAGTATATAAAATACATGCACTGTCTGACGTTATGTCTATATAGAAAGTGCTATGGCGACCATGTCAGGGAAATATATTCAAAACACTTACTGTCAAACCCCTCGCGGGGAACTTTTTTACGAGCTCCACACGGCAAAGGGCATAAGTGTGACACAAATGAGTTAAAGAAGATCCTGACGATAATCTCAACAGCACTCACAATAGAGCACTATGATGAGCATCGACGGACCCCTAGCAAGCTAGAGGTGGGATCAGGTGCCCGGGAGGAGTAAGCATCCCCTGTTGGCTAGCCGCACCCGCCGTCGATGTTAATGCACGATAAAAAACACAGTATATAAAATACATGCACTGTCTGACGTTATGTCTATATAGAAAGTGCTATGGCGACCATGTCAGGGAAATATATTCAAAACACTTACTGTCAAACCCCTCGCGGGGAACTTTTTTACGAGCTCCACACGGCAAAGGGCATAAGTGTGACACAAATGAGTTAAAGAAGATCCTGACGATAATCTCAACAGCACTCACAATAGAGCACTATGATGAGCATCGACGGACCCCTAGCAAGCTAGAGGTGGGATCAGGTGCCCGGGAGGAGTAAGCATCCCCTGTTGGCTAGCCGCACCCGCCGTCGATGTTAATGCACGATAAAAAACACAGTATATAAAATACATGCACTGTCTGACGTTATGTCTATATAGAAAGTGCTATGGCGACCATGTCAGGGAAATATATTCAAAACACTTACTGTCAAACCCCTCGCGGGGAACTTTTTTACGAGCTCCACACGGCAAAGGGCATAAGTGTGACACAAATGAGTTAAAGAAGATCCTGACGATAATCTCAACAGCACTCACAATAGAGCACTA
The DNA here is from genome assembly GCA_028142955.1 of Pinctada fucata. NCBI lineage: Eukaryota > Metazoa > Mollusca > Bivalvia > Pterioida > Pteriidae > Pinctada > Pinctada fucata. The sequence goes on along the minus strand of AP027104.1, from coordinate 73,386,121 downwards.
TGATGAGCATCGACGGACCCCTAGCAAGCTAGAGGTGGGATCAGGTGCCCGGGAGGAGTAAGCATCCCCTGTTGGCTAGCCGCACCCGCCGTCGATGTTAATGCACGATAAAAAACACAGTATATAAAATACATGCACTGTCTGACGTTATGTCTATATAGAAAGTGCTATGGCGACCATGTCAGGGAAATATATTCAAAACACTTACTGTCAAACCCCTCGCGGGGAACTTTTTTACGAGCTCCACACGGCAAAGGGCATAAGTGTGACACAAATGAGTTAAAGAAGATCCTGACGATAATCTCAACAGCACTCACAATAGAGCACTATGATGAGCATCGACGGACCCCTAGCAAGCTAGAGGTGGGATCAGGTGCCCGGGAGGAGTAAGCATCCCCTGTTGGCTAGCCGCACCCGCCGTCGATGTTAATGCACGATAAAAAACACAGTATATAAAATACATGCACTGTCTGACGTTATGTCTATATAGAAAGTGCTATGGCGACCATGTCAGGGAAATATATTCAAAACACTTACTGTCAAACCCCTCGCGGGGAACTTTTTTACGAGCTCCACACGGCAAAGGGCATAAGTGTGACACAAATGAGTTAAAGAAGATCCTGACGATAATCTCAACAGCACTCACAATAGAGCACTATGATGAGCATCGACGGACCCCTAGCAAGCTAGAGGTGGGATCAGGTGCCCGGGAGGAGTAAGCATCCCCTGTTGGCTAGCCGCACCCGCCGTCGATGTTAATGCACGATAAAAAACACAGTATATAAAATACATGCACTGTCTGACGTTATGTCTATATAGAAAGTGCTATGGCGACCATGTCAGGGAAATATATTCAAAACACTTACTGTCAAACCCCTCGCGGGGAACTTTTTTACGAGCTCCACACGGCAAAGGGCATAAGTGTGACACAAATGAGTTAAAGAAGATCCTGACGATAATCTCAACAGCACTCACAATAGAGCACTATGATGAGCATCGACGGACCCCTAGCAAGCTAGAGGTGGGATCAGGTGCCCGGGAGGAGTAAGCATCCCCTGTTGGCTAGCCGCACCCGCCGTCGATGTTAATGCACGATAAAAAACACAGTATATAAAATACATGCACTGTCTGACGTTATGTCTATATAGAAAGTGCTATGGCGACCATGTCAGGGAAATATATTCAAAACACTTACTGTCAAACCCCTCGCGGGGAACTTTTTTACGAGCTCCACACGGCAAAGGGCATAAGTGTGACACAAATGAGTTAAAGAAGATCCTGACGATAATCTCAACAGCACTCACAATAGAGCACTATGATGAGCATCGACGGACCCCTAGCAAGCTAGAGGTGGGATCAGGTGCCCGGGAGGAGTAAGCATCCCCTGTTGGCTAGCCGCACCCGCCGTCGATGTTAATGCACGATAAAAAACACAGTATATAAAATACATGCACTGTCTGACGTTATGTCTATATAGAAAGTGCTATGGCGACCATGTCAGGGAAATATATTCAAAACACTTACTGTCAAACCCCTCGCGGGGAACTTTTTTACGAGCTCCACACGGCAAAGGGCATAAGTGTGACACAAATGAGTTAAAGAAGATCCTGACGATAATCTCAACAGCACTCACAATAGAGCACTATGATGAGCATCGACGGACCCCTAGCAAGCTAGAGGTGGGATCAGGTGCCCGGGAGGAGTAAGCATCCCCTGTTGGCTAGCCGCACCCGCCGTCGATGTTAATGCACGATAAAAAACACAGTATATAAAATACATGCACTGTCTGACGTTATGTCTATATAGAAAGTGCTATGGCGACCATGTCAGGGAAATATATTCAAAACACTTACTGTCAAACCCCTCGCGGGGAACTTTTTTACGAGCTCCACACGGCAAAGGGCATAAGTGTGACACAAATGAGTTAAAGAAGATCCTGACGATAATCTCAACAGCACTCACAATAGAGCACTATGATGAGCATCGACGGACCCCTAGCAAGCTAGAGGTGGGATCAGGTGCCCGGGAGGAGTAAGCATCCCCTGTTGGCTAGCCGCACCCGCCGTCGATGTTAATGCACGATAAAAAACACAGTATATAAAATACATGCACCAAGTCATCGAAAAAAATACTACGGTATGGACAAGTATTTCAGTATTATATTTACGAGTTCCATGACTTTGATGTTATATCTTCGTCATGACAGGAGGTTATAGGGAACAATACTGAAACATATACATGAATACATAAAATGTATAGTAGAGTGGTTTCGAAACTGTTACGTGTACGGTTAGTAAACGTGTACTTGCGGAATAAAAATAAAAAATTCGTTATTATCTATTGCGCGCATACAATCGAAAGAACCTGTTAATCGTGGCCTACATACTTATTACTAGATACATATTTATCTGTGAGTAGTTTCGGCCCCTGTGCTATTTTTACACTTCAATTGTGTGTTCTTCGAGACCTCTAGGTAAACGTAAAAGTTGGAGGGTTGTGCACACATAATCCGGATAGCCACATCATTTGCTACTGGCATGGCAGATGGACGTCCTAAGTCGGCACCGGCTCACTGGCTTTCTATGTCGTATTTGTTGTTCCTTGCCTCTTTTGCGTCTCCCGCTGTGTTTGTCTACTATGATTTCACATAGGGTGTTTTGGTGCCTCACTATGAGTGCTGCATGCGAGTCTTGTTGGAGACCCTACTTTTCTTCGACATGTAAGTATAAAGATGTAGACAGTTTTGTTGATATAAAAAATTACCAATGTACATGTATATACATTTTACTCTTGATAATATGTACACGTACACATAAAAGTCAATTTTCGAAATCTCTATTTACTCGATGATATGAAAGAACGTTACGTAATACTTAAGATCTATATTAGCACATTTTACAGTCATTAACTTTGATTGACCGTGTTTATTACATTTAATACATACATTTCAAGATTTTTATCTTAGAATGACTGAAACTGACGAATGGATTGCATAATTTAAATAGCAATTTTCAGATATGATATAAAATGTAGAATTAGTCTAGTCAAAATAGCCTTAATTTTATCCTAACCTCAAAGAAATTGCAACAAAAGCGATTTTGGTTTCGGAGCTTTCGTCTACTAATACATATATCAAAAGCAATGAAAGTGCATCTAATATTTTAAGCAAGCATAACAGTGAACTGTCTTCATTCAATATCTCTATTTCTAAATTGGATCTCCCAACACTACATTGCATACCGAAACTGCACAAGTCTCCTTACGATTTATTGCTTATTCTAGTAACTGCTCCACTACAATTTTGTCTAGAAATCTGACGTCAGCACTTACTGTTATTAAAGAAAACATAACTATATATTGTGAAAAGGTTCTAACTATTAAGAATTCAGGGGATGTGACAAAATGAAATCTGGAAATTTTCAAGCCAATACGATTTCTTCATACGACTTCTCTAATATGTACACCACACTTCCTCATGACAAAATTAATGATCGATTATCTAATCTCATTAAATGGTGTTTTGATCGAGAGCGGAAAACATACATTTGTACATCTGAATCGAAGGGTTTCTTTTCCTCGACAGACTACAAATCATACAAATCATGGACATGTAGTGACCTGTGTAATGCCTTGTCCTTCCTTTTGGACAATATCTATGTTAGATTTGGTGAGGATCTATACAAGCAGGTTGTAGGAATTCCTATGTGCGCCTCTTGTTGCAGATTTATTTCTATACACTTCTGAAAAAGAATTTATCCAAAATCTTCAAAAGCAAAGAAAATTTGATGATCTGAAATGTTTCAATAATACTTCTAGGTATCTGGATAATATTCTAACCATTGACAATCCTGCTAAATCTGACGGGTTGCTTTATGTAAATGAAATACACGAAACATAATGGTTAAAAATTCATGTTTGTACCAATTTCCTCTACTTCATGACTGCTAACTAGAGTTGTCCTTCATGCTATATTGTTTATTGCTATTTTCGAAGTAAAACGGCCCTGTTACTTATTAAAAAGTTCTAGAAAACAAAACATAATTCACATATGAAAAATATTGCGGGCGAGGAGAATACCTATGAAAAGCTACTCAGTGGTAACGTCGTACCTGTTTATCTATTTATTTATTCATTTATTTATTTATTTATATTTTTTATGTCTTTATTTCAACATTTGTGGAAAAAAATCCATCTTTGAATCTGTTCATTTATTTATCTGTAATGTTAAACGTCTTCAAATTCAATAGCATCATTTAAAAGCAGATAAATTTTCAGCATGGACCAGACATGCACGTTTCGGGTACCTAACCCTCGTCAGTGATCCTCAATCTAAACAATGTAATATTGCACTAAGTACGCCACTGAAATATACATATATTACTTTTTTAAAATTAGAATTCCTTTGTTGTTAAGTGCACTGTTGACTCTCATATAAGCAGATTTTGCTATATTCACTAAGTTCAATCTTTAATAATAGACTTACTCTAGCGATTCTTTTTATAGTTAAAATTTCACTCTTTCACCATCAGTGGCACATTTGATTTTATAAGAGTGCACTGCATGTTATGATATGTGAGTATGTACACATCTCAATAAAAGTACAAGAAAAAAAACATTAAAAATTTACTGTTTTCCCAATTTTCAGCATTTTTTCTTTCGTTTTTGTCCAAGAAACCACAGTTTTTACTGATTATATGATTGCAACATTAATTATATGTTAGTTGGTATACTAAATAACAATTACAAAAATTAAATAATTTTTGGGAGCATAAGTTCTTTCAAATAATCAATTTTCTCCGTTTTTTTTTGTGCTTTTTTATAGGTTTTGTCCCAAAAATGGCACTTAGACACTGATTTCGTCAATAGGAACTTGTGATATTTTATCCGACATATGATATTAGAATGTGGTGAGACAAAAAATCGCTTTTGTTGCAATTTCTTTGGGGTTAGGCTAAAATTAAGGCTATTTTGACAAGACTAATTCAACATTTAATATCATATCTGAAAATTGCTATTTAAATTATGCAATACATTCGTCAGTTTCAGTCATTCTAAGATAAAAATCTTGAAATGTATGCATTAAATGTAATAAACATGGTCAATCAAAGTTATTGACTGTAAAATGTGCTAATATAGATCTTAAGTATTACGTAACGTTCTTTCATATTATCGAGCAAATAGAGATGTTTGGGAGCCTAAAGAGAACGGGTATGTGTACTTCAATCTACAAATAAACAATCATGTAAATACATAAACAGAGATTTCGAAAATTGACTTTTATGTGTACGTGTACATATTATCAAGAGTAAAATGTATATACATGTACATTGGTAATTTTTATATAGAGAATAAGTGTCTTAATTTGTGTTTTGTTACGGGTATACAACACACAGCAAGTGCATTTATCGTACATGTAATGCGCGTTAGCGCATTTCATGTGATAAATGCACTTGCTGTGTGTTGTATACCCGTAACAAAACACAAATTATGACATTTATTCTATATATATGCACCATAGTTGTCTATTTCATTCTTGTTTTCTGAAATCGCGTTTTCTAGGTAAAAGGGTGACGTTAAAATTCAGGTCACCGCGGGCTCAGTTTGCAGGTTAGAACAGCATGCTTCTTTAGATCTTATGCATTGTGACGTCACGAGTGTTAATACACGAATTGCAGCACGTTTCTTTCAATAGTAACATCTCAGGGAATTACATTGGTTGTGCATATATATATCAACAAAACTGTCATACATGTCGAAGAAAAGTAGGGTCTCCAACAAGACTCGCATGCAGCACCCATAGCGAGGCACCAAAACACCCTATGTGAAATCATAGTAGACAAACACAGCGGGAGACGACAAATAGACAAGGAACAGCAAATACGACATAGAAAGACTACTCAGAAAGCCGGTGCCGACTTAGGACGTCCATCTGCCATGCCAGTAATAAATGCTTTGGCTATCCGGATTACGTGTGCACAACCCTCCAACTTTTACGTTTACCCAGACACACCATGTAAGGTGTCCTGACGAGGGATGATTTTTTGTGTTAATTGTCCTGGATTTCTTGTGTATGTCCTGGATTTTTTGTGTCATAAAATTGTTTGAAACTCCATAAAATACTGAATTTGACTTTTTTTCCCAGCTTGTTTTCATGTATTTATGATGTTTTAGTCATCTGTTAGGGACCGCAATTAAAAATATACGAATATCACTAGATTTAAAAGAGTTGAGTATGTCCTGACTTTTTTGTGTACCTAGTCCTGGATTTTCTGTGTGATGTCCTGGATTTTCTAGTTTTGGGGTTTAGAGTAATTGTCAATAGGTTTGAAAAGCAAGCGAATATTTTAATATAATCGGCTCATATAACTCTTAACTTTTATAAAAATGACCCATGCCTTAGTTTAAACGAAGAGAAAGTTTGTTTGTATGCAGACATCTTTTTGTTTTGTTTGTTTTTTCCTTTTTCCCTCTTTTCTACGGTGCCTCTAAGCAGAAGACATGTTGTTTTCTTTTTCATATCGTTCGAAAGGCAGGCGCGTAGCCAGAGTGCTTTTCAAGTGGAAGCACTTTCAGTCATAAGGTGTGGGGATCGCTTTGAGGCCTCAATTTAGTCCATGGAGAAACCCTTGTAGGGATCAAGGCCAAGGGGCAAAGTTCCGGAATCTACTGCATTTTACATATTTACAGAGCAGTTTTCTACGTTATTTAAAATGACCCATGATACGCTTTGCAAAACGATGTGGAGCATTCGGTACTTGCGTGCGCCTGGGTATGCGCCTTGCTAACCCCCATCCCACCCCGCTCTCTTTTCTCCTTTCCTTCAGATTATCAAACATTACGCACAAAAGGAGAGGGGTGGGGGTCATTCACCCAGTTCTTCTTGTACGGTGGTATGTATACGCTATATAGTCAAGGGCGTTTATATATAGGAACACTAAGTAAAGAATGATGAACGAATGACCATACATCCTTTTTATTTATTAATTTTTGTTGCTTGTTGTTTGTGTGAAGTTTTTTGTATTTTGTTTTGTTTTGTTTTGTTTTGTTTTTGTTTTTTGTCAAATTATAAATGTTTCCCCTCCTACCCTTTCCATCAGAGGTATACCTTTGCATGCAAACAAGATAGCAAAATTACATCCAATATTAATTACATTATGACACACCACACAATTTGTAGATGACCAGTGGCGGATCTAGGATTTCAGAAAGGGGCGGGGGAGGATAAAGTCCAGTTTCAAGGAAAATGTTAACGGAAAACTGACATGCGAAAATAGAAGTGTATTCTTATTCCTCCCACTGGGTTCCTTGATTAATTACTTTTAACTAACTTATGCTATGATTGAAAGACGATTGGCGAACTTTTTTTTCAGAGTTAGAATGAAAATGAAAGACAATTACTACTTATATCCTCTATCGATGTATTTTGAGTCTCAAACATTTCAATGTCCATGCATATTTTCAGTCTTGAAAACCGGCGATCAACAGCGAGCCAATGAATTTTTAAATTCGTAATTATTTAGAATTTTCATTGCAAATTCAGAACATTTGAAGAAAAATTGACAGCCAAAGTCGTCATTACTGCATATTTAAATTTTAATTTTGATATGTCATAGTGCAATAAGCATGTCATCAAATATTAAAAACGGTGATGGGGCGGCCCCACTAACTGTCCTCCTCCTCTAAATTTGCAACCAACACTTATTCAAAACATTGAACTGTAAGACTATAGTGGGGGTTCTCTGTTAGCAAAACTCGGAATAAAATAGAATCAATTTTGTAGTCGGGCCAATTTATCAACGTTTTCAGATAAGAATTAAAATGAAAATGTAATTAAACGTAAAAGAAAACTCACATATCAAATTCAAAATATGCGAAGTAAATTTGTCGAAAACCCCATCGCGGGAGGTTAGTTTCGCCCCCTCGTCATCTTTACATGACTATTTGGGCATTCGATCGAAAGGACGACTATCAATAATTAGTTTGCAATATATAGTGGAAGGACATTGAACAGAAGCCTTCTTAATTTTTCTTTTTCCAACAAAACATTTCGTTATGGCGAATGTCACAGTGGCGGAGCCCCCCCCCCCCCCCCGCAGAGCGCCAAAAAACTTTTTTAACTATGTTTTTTTTTTTATCTAGTAATTTTTACAGCCAATAAAATTTCTGGGTATCACCAACAAATGGATTTCAATGAAATTGATATCGTGAAAATATGCTCAAGATTACACCATTTTAAACAATTTAAAAAAAAAATCCGAGGGAGGTCCTCCCGCACTACAATCTTCACAACAGGAGGCCTCCTTATCATCCCCTACTCGGTACCTCATGCCTTGAATTAACCATATGGGCCTACACAACAACAAAAAAAGTCTTGAATCCAGAGTATTAATAGGACATTCTCTCTATTTTGGGGGATTGGTACCCGTACCGCAGAGAGGGGAAATTTACAACATTTTACTTAGAAAGGGGAATTCTAAACTACTCTGATTAAAACCAAATTTTCATTTACATATAAAAACTTGTAAAGATTGTAAGTATTAAATCATGTTATTCCTTGAATGTTGTTCAAAAGTGGTCTCAGATTGCATCATTCGCAAAAAATTCCTGGGGGAGGCTACCCCCTCGGCGCTTCGCAGCTCGTCTTCAGTCCCGCCTACCCCCCACCCCCGACAATGGACCCTCTGGATCCGCCACTGTGTCAAGAATGTGGGAAAATGATTTGCTCGTAATGTAATGATGTAATTTCCGGGTTGATACACTTAGATATGAATTAGATATATTTTTATCCAATATATTATTATTTTTATACATTCAGATACACGTCAGTATCTCTTTTCATACTTTTAAAAGGACACAAAATATTTGTTCTCTGTCCACCCTAATCTAAGAAAGAAAAGTTTTAAATGTATTTGTATCTGCGTTTCAGCATTGCTATGACTACGCTCCTGGTAACTTCGGACAGTCATTTGCTGTATTATTTACAACAAATGGTGTGTTTTCCGGAATGTGTGAGCACGACCCACTATTAACCCGATACATATTGGTATTTTTTAGTTTAACATGTACGAACAGAAAACTTTTTTTTCATTCTTATGTAACGATCCAAAGAACATGTTAGTGACTTAGACTATACACTCGTGATCAATTAACACAGGAAGCCTTTCAGAATCAAATAAGGACATACTCCACCTGAATATAAAAATCAGAACTCATGTACAGTGATTTTTGTAACAAACAAGATTGTTGAAGAAATATACAAAAGCCAGGACAGCAAACACAAAAAATCCAGGACAAAACACAAAAAAGTCAGGACATCTAACTTTTTAAAAACTTTTGTTTTCTGCGGTGTATTGCCGTTTTATTGCTCAAGAAAATAATATGGTTAGCACTGTTGAACTGGCACAAGATATTCATGTTAAAACATTTGAACCTAGTCTGTTAAAACGACGAGAACATGGATTTTTATCAAAAAAAGTCGAAATCTCTTAATTTATTGAAAAGCAGACAGCTCTAAGCATTCATTCAGTCTTAAATAGCATTTACAATGTTTAATGCAAAGATACGTATCTCACGCTGATTTACATGTCAGTTAATCGTCTAAAAATATGAAATTTTGCCGATTTCGCTCGAAACGAACACAAATAATCCAGGACAAACACGAAAAATCCAGGACAATTAACACAAAAAATCACTCGTCGTCAGGACACCTTACATGGTGTGCCAGAGGTCTCGATGAAAAACACACAATTGAAGTTTAATATAACTGCCTCACTGTAAGATAACCACACAAACAAAACATCAAAGCACAGGGGCCGAAGCTACTCACAGATAAATATGTATCTAGTAATAAGTATGTAGGTCACGATTAACAAGTTCTTTCGATTGTACGCGCGCATAATAACGATTTTTTTTATTCCGCAAGTACACGTTTACTAACCGTACACGTAATGGTTTCGAAACCACTCTACTATTCCGTTCATGTATTCTTGTATATGTTTCAGTATTGTTCCCTATAACATCCTGTCATGACGAATGATATAACATCAAAGTCATGGCATTCGTTAATATAATAATCCTGAGATACATGTACAATGTACATACCGTAGTATTTCTTTCGATGACTTATTTCCATTTTTGAAGGAACCTCTTGGCCGACACCACATTAGTACTAAATTGTACTCTAATCCTTAACGGAAATTACACGAAATCTACCAATATACTAAGGACCTCGAATTTACCGATAAATATTTCCCAGACTTCAAGGTGTCACCATGAACATTTCTGTGTTATTTTATTTCATACCGTAATAAATCAGATAAGTCATTGCCCTTCCAGTAAAGTGAGATTTGCAAACAAAGGAATTGATAATTTAGATATTGATCAAATTTAAGATCACAAAACTGTCACAGAAAAAAATCCAACCATACGGTATTTCAAAGAAAGGGAACTCTTTGTATTTCCTATCGCTGCACACCAACAGTTGCATCTAATATTTACAACTACAAACGATTACTGTAGTGTATTGATTTATTTCGAATGTTCTTCATCAGATTTCAATTACTCTCCTCCTGGACACGTTATTACTGTTGACCTTAGTGTAGTCAAGAAAGTCAAGTTGAGCGGATTGTTGAAAAGGGGTCCTAAATACAGAGAAAGTAAATCCTTTACATGGAACCAACATTATAAAATTATCACGAACTATGATCGAGGAATGTGCAAAACGTTGGGCAAAGAAAGAGGATGTACAGCTCGACACCCTTTCCTAATGGTTAAAATCGATGAGAGGGTTACTTTTATCTAAAATTTACCATTTTCAATCAACTGTTAACACCAGATTCGAGTCTATCTTTAAAGACCCTGATGTTATCACAGAGCTTACCTACCTCCAAGAACATTATATCATCACACCAGCAGACAAAACCTAAAATAATTACAAATTTATTTGCAAAAGGCACTATTTCGACAACCTTGTTAAAAAGTCCCTAATAACACCCCAATAAACCTTTCTGTCTCTGAAATAATAAATATCCATATAAATATCCACATAAATATCCACAAATCAGCTTTCGCTTCCTTTGACTTTGACACGAACAATTTAGATTAACCATGCTTATATTGTATACCAAAAATGCATAAAATTCCGTACAAACAAATTTTCCTCAAAATCTTCAACCAAATCTGTATCGATCTTACTCACCAAAATTTTAGCGGAAATCAAATTGGACTTCAAAAGGGAGCGGTAGGTTCTCTCTCTCTCTCTCTCTCTCTCCGCGCAAGATTGTATTAATTGTCTTTACTGATAAAAACGCGATAATAACCTAGTAGACATGAAGGTGAAGATTAATTACAGATTAATGTACAAAAAATAACACCACTTTTTACAAGCTATCTCTTCATTAAAAGTTTTAAAATATTTGAATATTTTAAACTTAATACAAAATTTCAGAGGGGTGTTAGATCTATAGAAGTTAAAAAAATAATCATTTGTAATAAACTCCAGTGAATTGTATCTCTCTCTCTCTCTCTCTCTACGCGCAAGATTATACTACATGTAATTGTCTTTACTAAAATAACATTTAAAACAAGGCGATATTTACCTACATGTACTTGAAGATTAATTACAGATTGATGTACAAAAATAACACTACTTTTTACAAGCTATCTCTTCATTAATTAAACGTATTAGGGAAGTTGTCTTACTTTCATTGATATTTTATGACGAGGAAGGGCAATTACTCTCAACCCCCCTTCCCTAGCTGTTTGTTTTAACTTAAATTATAAGGATTAGAAAGTTTTTTATGTTGAAGAATATGGAAAAATCTCGTGCAAACACACTCAACATTATTAAAACAACAATGAACACCAGGCGAAACAACATGAATATACAAACAGGGGACAACGAGACATACAAAAACATCCACACAAAACTAACAAACCATCAAAGACACATCGGATGGCAACTCGCAGCTGTAATACCAAGTGTGTGTTCACCGGATCTTCCGAGACGCACAGTTGCTTCATACATGTACAAATATTTTGCTCGTTGTTTGATACCATAACACAGAGAATGAGCCCCAGTCAGGTCCTTGGAATTCCTAAAATAAAAACCTGTGCGCTTTTAATTGATGGTTTGTGTATATTCGCAAAAAAGAAAACAATTCCCGAATTTAGCATGAAGTACTACTGACGAGGATTCAAGTACCCGAAACACGTGTCTAGTACAATAAAATTGGTACTATAGAATATATATTTCGATATTGACAATTATAATTCAAATACAAAAGAAACCTAAAAGATTGGCGCCTCAACTGATGTGGTCTTCAGCAAGACTATCCTGTCACAGCGGAACGCACCCATAGGATGTAACATCATTGACTTAAGTCTTAATTTCAATATTCTTTTGCCTCGTTATGATGAAAGTGATGGCTTGAAATTATTCAAACAATTCTCCTATTTTCAGAGTAGAATAGCTTAGATGAACATGTCTAAATATTTCTAATTTTCTCTGATATATACATGTAATATGTCATCTTTTGAGAATTTGACTGAAGTCAATTCTTAGTTTATGGTGCCTGACCCTGATGAAACAACTTCAAATACGACAGGGGACAACGAGACACACAACATAAACCACACCGAAGGTCCAACAAACAATCAGAACAAACTCACAAAAAAAAAAAGAAATAAGAATGACATTATACTTAAACGGAAGAAACCAGCGTGCCTCTGCGCCGACTTTGGACTGCCATCCGCTATATATATACATTGTAAAAATGAATGATGTGATTATCGTGATAACGTGTGCAATTTAATCCTCCAATCTACCTGGATACAACGAGGTCTTCCGAGACATTTATGGTTTGTTTTTGTTCGAATTTCCTTCATAGAAAGCCGGAGCTTTTTTTAATCTTATAAGAAATGCAAACTGGAATTCACAGAATGCTGATGTATTTACCTTTAACTCAATGCATCCTGTTGCTCATCTCTTGGAATATCAAGGACGATAGGACATATGGTCGGTGTCATCTATGGTACCTTGAGCACTTTATCATTATTTTTTTAATGAAATTCTGCTGCTGTATAGCAAAATTCATTTTAATATGTACACACTTTAAAAGTTTAAATGAATCCTACAGAATGCTTCAGGTAAAATAAAATAATCGAAAACTTGAGTTATTTGAAGGGTGTTGTAGTTTTCTAAATTATGGGTATTTTGATTCTGACATACATGATATAAGGCAATACGACCTATGTTACATTCGTGAAAAGATGTTTCGTCCACGCATACAGAGCATGCATGTATCCTATTTCCACGCTTTGTGAATTTGTTAAAACCAACCCTCTACATAATTTTCATGCCTCGCTAGTTTCTAAAACATACCTCCCTCAACCATAAAAGCATAGATCGACCAATTGAAATGAAGTTGTACGATAATCAAAATTGCATAAAACAAGGTGATTGAATTTATTTGCTGCAATCTCAGAGCGAGGCTTAGAATTAATGTACGCATTTCCAGGTAAGTTAAAAGTTATACCGTTACAATGTATTACATCAGTAAAGAAAATTTATTCCCCTCGTTTCATTTAATTTTCTCAATTATTAAAGGTTTGTTTGTAGATATTTTTCTTCATTTGTTTCGGTGTATCTGTTGTATTTATTATTTCATTCATGCCGCTGCTGATCGGTACAATGTACCTCTTTTTACCTTTTCGTATGGTTTCTTTAGTTTTTTCATTTAGTATTTTGTAGGCTAATTTTTCATATGAGAAAAATCTTCTTCAGACCAATATTTATTATCGAAGATAAGCATAATATGTATTGTTGAGATAATTTGACTGTACCGAAAGAAATGATGTAGGAAGAATCCCACATGTCCAGAACATTAGGCCATAGTAATTAAATATTTTGTTTTACGTCCGCGGACGAGTAGCTTTTAGGAGAATCCCTCAGGAAAAAAAAAACAACACACAAACATGCATTTTATTTTTCAGGTAGAAAAATATCATTAAATTGTCTTGAATACCATAAAATGCCTATACAATCATTAATATTAAGAGATAAGTCAGAATCATCCACTTCACTTGAGAAAGTTCCTTCATATTGATCTTGTGTTTGTGTGTTTTCATGCCTGGCGGGAGGGAAGCTTTCAGCAAAAGTTCGGGACGTAAATCAAAATATTTAATCACTATGGCCTTACTATGTGTGATTCAAAACACCTTCAAAATATGTTAGTCATTTAGGGATTGAACCTTGAATATTCCATGTGGTATTACTTTTTAAAGTATTTCTTTGTTCACTTACATCCTACATTATATAAATAAATGAATTATAAATTTATTATATATTATAAACAAGAATAATATAACATAACCATGTCTGAGAATTTTGTAGACCACACTTCGATCTATAACTTTAGAGTCTTTGCAAAAAAAACCCAATTTGTTCTGTATGTATCTGTACGATTCATACAATGTAAAATGAACAGAAAATCAGGAATTAGTAAAATTAGAGAAACTTTTAAATATGTCTGTAATTCAAACGTTTTCACAAATAAATATCATTTTTTAGTTAGATTTCTATTCGATAAATCATATGATGCCATTTTAAAATAGAGATTAAAGTAGGTCAAAGTCGTTTGTCTTTGATATATTTTCTTCACATTTTAATTGTGTGAATTGTACCATGTAATTATTGGTGTAAAACACCAGAATTCTGTCTCCGTTAAACATGTATATCGAGAAAGTTGACGTGAAAAAATGCACGCAAACGTTTGTTATCGTAGGGAAAAGAGAAGTGTACTAGCTGTATACTTGGTTGTTGAAGTTTCAATCCATTTTATTGACTACCTGAATGCATTAGAAATGCAGGTAACATGTCTAACCAACAAAGGTAAAGCTTATCAACGGTATTATGTCATGTCTATGGTTCAAATTACCTATATAAGAAAAGATCACAAATACAGACAGTAAACATGAACAAAAACGAGGTAAGATCGAGAAAATAAATTTTTGAAAAGTAAGACATTATTTTTTATAATTAGATTGATATTCACAATTAATATTACATCGATACTCCATCAAATTCAGACGGAAGAGGGAACGATGACGAGATCAACCTGCACAAGAATACTAAGGAAAATCCAGGCGAAGGAGATAATAAAAGATGAACTGGGAAAAGCAAAGAACTTCCGGTTGTTCAGTATTGCAAGGCCGCACATGCGTGCCTTCCATTCCTCCTGGTTTTGCTTCTTTGTGGCATTCACGTCTTGGTTTGGCGTGCAACCTTTGATCCCCACCATAGCAAAAGAGCTAAATCTTTCAAAGGCATGTTTTTTTTTTAATTCTATTTCCAAAAGACAACAATTCAAAAGAGCCTGACTTCATAGCCGACTCAGGCTAAAAAATGTCTAGCTCAAAAAAGTCAAAAAATTTTAGAGAAATGTTTTTTTAATTCAAAATTCTTTAGTTAATATACTGAGATACAAAAATTAAATTTCGAATCTTTAATCTGAAAATCTTTCTCTTCAATGCCATTACACAGGTAGAGATAGCCAATACGGGAACAGCTAGTGTAGCAGCTACAATCATTGTTAGAGTTATCATTGGTCCATTATGTGATCGCTTCGGGCCTAGAAGAGTTATGTCGGCGCTTTTGATTGGTGGAGCCATCCCAATGGCTCTCACTGGTCTTGTAAAGGTTTGTCTCTACCGAAAACATTCACTTGTAGATTCAGTGTTCGAATCTAAAAATAATTACTTCTTTTGTATTTTCGATGTCTTTTATAAAATAAATTAACATCGTAATACCGAGCCGATCACTTCTTTGATAGTTTGATAGTTTAACTTTTATTGTTATACCCTTGTCAGTATCTCTATATAAAATCTTCATAGGAGAAATGCCTATAATTAATTATACTTATAATTACCAAACATATGAATTTATTCCGAATTAGTACAAATTCTAAAGAAAATAAACGATTGAATACGTGGCGTATGAAAATATTAAACTGGTACGAACTAGTTCCCTAACAACAAAAATGTTCGAGAGGGAAAAAAAGCAAGCCGACATTTAATCAGGAAAAAAAAGCATTTCCCCCTTCAGAACCTCAGCATGTTTTACCTATTTGCACTTACTGCTGTACTGTTATGACGTAATTTGTGACGCGTTGTTTATCGAAGGCAGCAGACATGACAGTTGAAAGTAGAACATGAAGCAATTTGTGTTGGGATTTATACGGACTCTCAGACAGCATTTCTTGTACCTGTAGATCTTATGTGTGAAGAAAAAAAAACACGTTGTTAAGAACTACAGGTATCGGAATATCAGCTGTAAATTATTTCTTAGGAATCAGAACGAAATCGACGTGACAAGTTTGGTAAGTCGCGATTGCGTAGCTTTTGCTCAGTTCTTTCAAATTTATTCATCCTACATGTTGTATATCCATGTGTATTAGATAAATTTCGATGATTTTAGAAAAATAAAGGACAAGTTTTTTCATGCAGTTCTAATAGGTCAATCAAAATTTCCCTAAAAGCACAAGAAATCCCTCAACAAACTGCCGTTCATATTCACTTGTTGCAGTTTTCAAATCATGCGCGTAGCAACCGATGTAATCTCTGCAAACATTCACAGTACTGTGCTGTGATGTTTATGAGACGATACATGGAACTGTCTCTAGTTTTAATGGATTATTTGAGACCATTTGTATTGTTTATTTCATGCGTTAGACAATTCTTGATTTCTGTTGCGTTAGTGTGAAAGTAGTTCCGGTCAATTTTGACATTTTATCATCTCATAACGGAAGTAACAATAAATGCGATCGACCAATCAAAATGCTTAGAATCAGATAAACAAACACATTTGGTAATTATATTCGAATATTTGACCAAGCAGTCAATATTTACATCAATATTGGCCCTAGGGCAATATTTCAAAAAATATTGACCGATAAACGGTACATCGTTTGTGACGTCACGTCATTGATGACGCTATTAGCTCTACCTATTTTTTCTGCGCTCTTTCTCTTATAGAAGAAAATGAACGTAAACATACCGGGCTAATAGGTTCGTTGCTGCAGTATTGATGTAAGGTATAACAAAACAATTATTGACTGGGAATTCGGGCAATATATCATAAATCATATATTGCCCGAATTCCCAGTCAATAATTGTATAATATCTTTCATATATGCGGTCCTTATTTCACTTTCTTTCAAAAAACTTTAACTTTGTTCTTATTTCTTTCATATATGCGGTTCTTATTTCACTTTCTTTCAAGAAACTTTACCTTTGTTCTTAACTTTTTGTTACCAGAATGGTATAGAGTTATTGGTGGTCCGACTTTGTATCGGCATCCTTGGAGGTTGTTTCGTGCCATGTCAGTTCTGGACCAGTGTCATGTTTAACTCCAAAATCGTGGGTACTGCCAACGCTGTGGTCGGTGGCTGGGGAAATCTTGGCGGGGGCTTTACCTTTATATTAATGCCAGGGATATTTGAGGGAGTCAAAGCTGCTGGAGCCGATCCGTTCCTAGCATGGAAGATATCGGTGGTGATACCTGCTGTAGTATGTATAGGCATAGGTAAGGCTTTATTTAAGGCTTTCCCTTCCTAGCATGGAAGATATCGGTGGTGATACCTACTGTAGTATGTATAGGCATAGGTAAGCTTTCCCCTTCTAGCATGGAAGATATCGGTGGTGATACCTGCTGTAGTATGTATAGGCATAGGTAAGCTTTCCCTTCCTAGCATGGAAGATATCGGTGGTAATGTAAGGCTTATTTAAGTATTAAACATCTTCAAACTGAATAGCATCATTTAAGAACAGATAAATTTACTGCATAGTCACACGAGACATGCACGCACTCAACCCTCGTAAGTGATCTTAAAGGCTCTCCCTTCCTAGATTTGAAGATATCGGTGGTAATACCTACTGTAGTGTGTATATACATAGACATAGATAAGACTTTATTTACAGATTTTCCTTCCCAGCATGGAAGATATCGGTGGCAATACCTATAGGTAAGGCTTCTTTCTAGTATGGATTCCAGGAAGATATCGATGGGGAGGCCTTTTATTTTGATACAATGTTTTACGGGAAAATTTTTTTATTTGAAAATGTCCAAGGGAAAGAATACAAATATGGAAAAAAAAGTCCGGTCGATAAAAAATAGAAATAAAACAAAAGATTGGTCGATTTTTATATTTTCTATTTTTTCACAGAAATTACTGTTCATCGTCTTTTTTTTTATTTCTAATTTTAAACAGGGTTTATTCTTTCAGCATTTAGCACATATAAGTAGAGCTGCATTAATTCAGGAAAGTTTAGGTTGTGTTTGCAATGTTGTTGTTTTTTTCAGTTTTTAGTCCTTGGTTTTTTTTTTATTTTATTTTATTTTTGCTCGATTCAGTTTATATGAAGTTTCTCATGACACAAATGCATGTTTATTTAAGAAATGACTGTCTTACTTTTGGTGTTCATGGGTGTATAATTCTGGTTGGTCACGTGCAAATTCCGTGAATCGCGAAGCATTTCGCACATTTTGCCTGTTATAGCATCGAATGAGTTTGAACGTCGGTAAATTCTCCCTACATTCAAAACTTGAACGTGACGTCACAATAGCAACCCAAGTTATTGGAATATAATTCTAGTTGCCTAATGGGCGTTCAACATGGGGAATCTACTAGTAATGTAAATATATATACATGTAAGTGCGTTAAACGTCTTCAAATTCAATACATGTGGCATCATTTAAAAACATAAATTTGCAGCATGGACCAGACATGCACGTTTCGGGTACTTAACATTGTAATATGGCCAAAAAGTGTAAATGTTATTATTGTCAAAAATATCCGAAAGACGAAGCAGGATGGGTGGGATATGATGCTACAGGACCCACGTTTTAGAAATTATCAAGTATGTGATAACAGAAATTTTCGAATGCGTTGAAGAAACGATCAACCGAAGTTGATCAAACTTGGCTACATGTGCCCTCGGGGACTATTGGTCCACTAACAGTGACACTTACCAAGGGATATGCAGTGATCCTCAATCTAAACATTGTTATATGGCCAAAAAGTGTGAATTTTACTATGTCCAAAAATGTACCGAAAGACGTAACAGAATGGGTATATTATCCGCTATCCATTTTGAGTAAAAGGTAAGAGGGAAAGAGATCCCATTACTTCATGTTCCCCATAATACCCCCTTTTTCAATTTGAAAGTCATTTTAGATTGTATGAAACCTTGCATATATAGTAGGGAAGTTATTTCTTTCATATATGCATCCCTGACAGAAATCATTTCTTTCCTGCTTTTTAAGTATTTCCATTTTTTTTTAATCCATAAAATTCTATTGGTAATTACTAGTATTGAATTAGAGCTGACATTCATCACTTACTTACTATGAAAATTTGGGTCTGAGTAAATTCTGAAGTATTAGATTGTAAACAGTTGCAAATTGTATATACATATAGCATCAGTATAGTTTTGTCTTCGTTTTTGTTTTTGTTTTTGGTTTGTTTTGTTTTTTTCTTGTTTTGTTTTGTTTTGTTTTGCTTTGTTTTGTTTTGTTTGTTTTTGTTTTGTTTTTTGTTTTGTTTTGTTTTGTTTTGTTTTGTTTTGTTTTTTGTTTTGTTTTGTTTTTGTTTTTGGTTTTTGGTTTTTTTTGGGGGGGTGTTTTTGTTTGTTTGTTGTTTCTTGGTTTTTTTTTTTTTTTTTTTTTTTTTTTTTTTTTTTTTTTTTTTTTTTTGGGGGGGGGGGGGGGGGTTGTTTTGTTTTTGTTTTGTTGTGTTTTTTGTTTTTTGTTGTTTTTGTTTTGTTTTGTTTTGTTTTGTTTTGTTTTTTTTTTTGCTTTCCTCTTTGCTTACTGATAATGACTGGGCAGAGAATATGTCTTATCCTATGGTTTACAGTAAAAAATAAACACCACAAAAGTCTACTTTCATTTTGTCAGTGCTACTCGAAACTTTCTAAACATGCTTGACAGGTATGATTTTCAAACTCCTGGGTTACTCCAAAAGTCTCTCAGATAGCATTTAGCCTTCAAGCCAAATTAAAATCAGGTGTTGAAGTCGACAATTTTGTTTTCCACAGAGGCAATTTCAGACAGTCGGCGGAGAAATTAAAAATAAAACGCCGAGTCATTACTTTTATTTTTATTCATTTTCTTCAAAAATTGGAGTCGGCGGTCCCGTTAAACATTTTATCAGGAAAAAAGGCCTGATACCTGATGTAGTATGTATAGGCAAAGGTAAAGCTTTATTTAATATACCTGAATTTGAAACTAAAATGTTCGCGCATCGCCAGCCCAAGACGATGTCGCAGTTAGTGGTACATCGGTTTTTGTATCTGTATATATATAAACTTTTACTGACTTGCTTTGAGCTGTATATATTTGAATCATCACCTTTTTATCTTTAATCTAATCCCTTTATGAAAATGTCAAATTAAACTTGGCGAGGTGCATTTCGTCTGAAACGATATAAAATGTATGCATTTCGGCAATATATTTGTACATGTACAATATTTGTACAGGTATACTGATCCTGTTTACTGCAGACGACTCTCCGCAAGGCTCGTGGAGTGAACGACTGACTACAACATCCCAATCGGAAATTACTGGTAAGGATCCAAAGCATGGCCAAAATAATCAGCAAAAAACATATTTTTACCTGAAATTTGCTCTCAAAAGACGTCAATATTATTGTTAAACGTCTTCAAATTCAATGGCATCACTTAAGAACAGGGCAATTTTCAGCGTGGACCAGCATGACTTTCTTTTCAACCTCGGTTTTGTTACTCTGTATGTTTTTTTTTCCTTTAATTTTTCCTTCATGTAATTTTTCAACGAGGTGAATCTACAATTAAAAAAATGTCAAACACAAAATTTGTTTAAATAAAATATGTAGAACAACTGAGATACACTGTTGATATGAACATGTAAATAAATTCTGTGAGATCTGAAGATATATTACTTTAGTTAGAATCACATGACTTCTATAGTATAAGATATTGAAATATTTCTTTTACTGTGATGTTTTGTTACAAATAAGCGATACTAGTATAATACCTGAAAAATATTAAAACGATGTAAACGATAGAAATCATGAAAACAACAGCACAAAAGGCATCATCAGAGAGAAATAACTTTGCTGAACGGAATATATTGTGTGGGTTGCTCTAACATTAATTTTTTTTTCTCTTATTCCCTTAAACTTTCAATGTTTGTATTTGTAGTTCACCATTTTGAAAGATACTTAAATTTGCAAAAGCTCGAAACAATTTATGTTTTGTATAAAATACAGATTGTGTTTCTTTAAGAAGAATATATTTTTTTCTGCGTTTTTTAATTTCATTTATTTTAAAGCTTTTTCATAAATAAAGAGTTACAATGTATACTACCAGAGATGTGAAAGCATGGATGTCCTTAGAATAATCCCTACTCTAAAATCGTTAGATGATTTAATGATGCAAGTAATTATCATAGATCCATACTTTTCAATTCATAAGCTGACGAAAATAAAAAGGAAAAAGATGGAAACGTAAACCTCGCCTTTGAGAAAGATGAAAGTGGCAACAGTGAGTACATAATATTAAGTATGAAAAGATGATTAAAAGAAGAAAAGTACATAAAACGTACTCTACATGAGCGAGTACTTTAAAAGAATATTTACTGCAGTGTTTTCCATGATTTTGCTTCAAAATTGCTCTTTCTTAGTGACAGTTTTCTTATTTGCTAAAGTTAGATTGATGGGTCATGAAAAAGTAAAACCACGTTATACATCAGTGACGTTCTCTTCATTTTAGACGAGATATTACATAACATAAAGTAAAAACTTGTAACTATGTTAAATGCAATGCGATAAAGATGGATTTTAGTGTTTACTTTGAATGAGTACTTTTACTTGTTCATCCTATTTCAATACAGCGAACGGTTCAAACAAGAAACTTAATCACACGCTGGAACCAGGCTTTGATCAGAAACCGACGACCAAGGTTGATGTTTCTGTACCAGAACCAGAAGAGGAGAGCACCTGTTCTTGTAAGCGATCGTTTTGGCTGGTAGTCACCGTGGTGATACTTATTATACACTATGGAATGTGCTTCGGTATAGAAATCTCAGTAAATACTGTCCTAAACTTGTATCTTCTGTACAAATTCAAGAAGCCTGGCTGTGTAGAAGGGGGAAGTAATTCGCTTAATTCTACAATCATGAGCACCACTGCGACTTTAGCTCTAAATGGAACCACCCTTCCGCCTGTAACTACAACTGTAGATGAATATGAATGCAGCGTATTGGACCAGACGACAGCAAGTCTGATTGCCTCCCTTTTCGGTTTGATGAATCTATTTGCACGTGCGCTTGGAGGATTGTTTTCCGATGTTCTTCGTTCTAAATTTGCTCTGCCGGGTAGAATCCTTGGTCACATGATTTGTATGTTAGGGGAGGGCGTGATGCTTATCATTTTCAGCCAGATAGAGACAGTGCCCATCGCCGTTTTGGTTATCATATTCTTCAGTCTCTTTGTTCAAATGAGCGAGGGAACCACATATGCAATAGTTCCCTACATTCTCCCTAAATACGTGGGTGTTATTGCCGGACTTGTTGGAGCGGGGGGAAATGCAGGGTCACTGTTGTGGAACACACTTTGGTCACGGATGGTTGAGGATAATCCATCTCAGTGGTTCTGGATTCTAGGTATCGTCATTATCTGTGGGAGCGTGTTCTCCTGGTTTCTTGTTGTACAAGGAAAAAGACTCATTAACATATGTTCATGCGAAAAGGGCAAACAGTATAATCTGTCATCTTCATAAGACCATGATTGATGTAGGAACATTTCCCGGTGGTTATACTTTTTAATGTTTATCTTTTACTTGTACCAATTATAAAAGAAATCCTTATTGTTTACTTGTCTTCCTGTGTGGTTGATCTTATTTTAGTGTGATCATCTTCCAGCGGAATAAGACGAAAAGTGCCAAAATGACGTGCATAATATTGGACAGTATAAACGTAAACGATTTTTATACAGTACGTCACAGTATAGAAAACTAATGGTGATAAAGTATATTCATAATTACATTGTGCGTGTATGAGACCGATTTCGATGGAGTATGATTTCGCTAAAAATAAGTCACCTACAACAAATAAAGTGATATTATGCATATCGTTTGTATACATTTATTTTTAATGTATGAATTTCATATCTATCAAACTTTCGTGTTTTATTTCTTTTACTTTGAACAGTTTCATAAAATACATGTACTTCAAAAATTAATACTTAAAAAACAAAAATCACTTGTGTTTTATTGCAGAGTGATATTAAATTGAAGTCATGCAGAAACATCTTTGTCTTTTTTCTGTTTGTCGTAGATATGCTGCTGGCGCAATACCTTTAGAATTTTGCCGGCATTTTTATTATGTAAAGGTCACTGACTAACTAACAGTTACGTCAGTATTATACGCCGGGTACCTCCAAATCTGAATGTCAGAAAAGACATTGCCGTTGATGTTTCCTGTGAAATTTGATGCGTCTTCGCACGACAGGACAAATTCAAGCATTGTTGGAAAATACCGACGATGTTCACACATTATCATGATGACATCATAAATCGCTATCAAGATACGAATTTATGACAGGCTTAAGTTGTCAACAGCTCTCATCATTTCATCACATTACGTCATTTATCATATACTCTAATTTACGTTACCGTTTACAAGCTTTCCCATTGGCCAAAACGCGGTCACGTGCAATGCGATTAATCGTCGTATTGAACCGGTCATATTGACGCGTTTCCTGTTTTGTGTATTAGAGGAAAACGGTAGACGGCAGCAACAGTCTGTTTCTGACATGAACGAGTGTGCTATTTGGCAGCATTTTTTAATGAAAAAAAATAATAATAAAAGATGAAGTGTAAAACATTTTACTAGAATACAAAATGTTTATCTGAAAGAAAAAATGTAAAAGTGAGAAGTGTTAGGGAACAAAACAATATGGTTACCATTTTCTCTTCCAGTTTTCATGTTTATGATAAAACAATTATAGCACAGATGATTTGGTCGATATGATGATTCATGGAGTGATAAAACGAACATCAACCTCGGCCTTCGGCCTCGGTCGATATTGGTTTTATCACTCCATAAATCATCATATCGACCTCTTCACTGTGAAATAATTGTATATTGTCTGTTTTTAAAGAAGGTTGTTTTTTCTTCAACGCGTTTGTCGTTAAGTATAGAAGACTTTCTCTTTCGAGGTCAATTTTTAAGAGTACTTTGGGAAAAAATGCGTCCATTGGAGGGTCTGCCGTCAGTCTTGAAGTAGATTTCTTTTCTCATTACCGACAGATGGACAAACCTAGTAATTGGAATCGTCACTATTCCAATTACTATTTCCAGCTGCTATTGTCATCTAAAATTACATGAATATCATCACACGATCCCCTTACTTGTTAGAACTTAATTCAGCACCAATGCTCTATGTGACATGCATTCAAATTTCTTATAAGTTCCCACGCCAAGGCCTAGAGAAGGGTAATCAAATATTTGCTTCGATCTTCAAATTTTCATAATAAAGCAAATCTGTCTTGTGTTGCACAATATTGATATATCATTATCGATTAGCTGCATAAATTTGCAAATCTTACCAGTACGTTACCTTCTTGATGAATGAAACAGGTGCATATGACACGGGATGTCATCGATAGCATGAAATTAAAACTTACAAATTCCTTCGAAGTATTATCCAATCCAAACAGTCAATTTCAATTACGAAAAAAGAGCATCTCAAACATACCCGTACACTTTTCAAAATAAGAATTCATCATTTCTCAAGGATGAAATTCACTGATATGATGCATGTCACAGGAACTTTGCTAGCAAGCAGTAGATACGTGTAGTTTTCCTCGGGGACTTTCAATTTAAAACTTGAATGTAACAATATAAATCTTAGGAAGACCGTAGGTGATAGGTATGCAAATATTATTTATCTGCGTCCGCCACTTAAATTATCTGGCGGCCGCCTCATAATTATGTACCGTCGCCAATTAGCTTATCTGACGGCCACCACTTAGTAATATTGCGGCCACAACTTTATTAATTTATCTTGCGGTCGCCACATATTTATCTGAAGGCAATCACTTATTCACATTATTATCTAACGGCAGCCACATATTTATCTCGCGGACGTCACTTCATTTAAATGGTGGCATCAACCGTAGAATATCGTAGAACACCGTATTACTCCGTATTTGAACCGTGAGTATCCTTGGCTGATTTTTCAAATCGTACTTCTTTTTTTGAACATATTAAAAAAAACCAGTAAGGATCAAGACCCGTTCTAACCCGTACCAATCCGTTTTAAAGCCGTAGAAACACGTACTGAGAACGTGCCAAACCGTACTCGTACGTAAAAACCTGTAGCTTGACGCCAAGGTACATGTACGTATAAGTACGGATCAGTCAACTTGCAACAAGGTCATAGGCAGCACAGCCTTGCCATATAACCTTGCATTCATCGATATTTTCCTACACCATTTCACGCAACTTATGTAGGGGGATAGATCTCGAACTCTCATAACTAACGGTGTTACAGTATGATATGCGACTAAAACAGCGCTCACAGTGAAAGAAAATAGTTTAGATAGGGAGTTTTCTATGTTAATTTTTGCGGAACGCCGCCAATGTTTATCACTGAGTGTATGGAGAACATCGACGACGTCAAGATAAAATTACCATGGAAATCTCTCCATCTGAAATAATTTCCTTTTACTTTGAGCATAGTATTGGTCGTACAGACATGTATCATACACCGTTAGTTATGAGCGTTTCAAATCTATCCGCCTATATAAATTTTAATCGGAAAATATGCCGACAAAATAGAGAAAAGTTCAATTTTCCAATTTCTGAAGTGAGCTGCGCGGACAGTAGAAGTTGTATTTTTACCGGATACTTCTCGCTCAGCTGATCGTGTAAACAACGTACGAATGAAGAAATAATCCCTTATACTGCATCGTATTACATTGAAACAAAGACAATGATTGTACTGTACATTGTATACCTCTTAAATGTAGTAATACCAAATGGTGAGTACTAAGTCTTGCTGTACTTTATTTACAAATATGAAGCCCCAGTTTCAGGTGGTAGGCGATGACGGCAGAGGTAGATTTCAAAATGAAATACGAAAGTGTTCCAGCTCTATACCTTTATGAAGAAAATTCCAAACCAATTTCTCTGCACCAGACACGTGTTTCAGATATTAAATTCTCATCAGTGATGCTTCCAGCGGAGCCACCAAAATTCATTTCAGTAGCGCCCTCTTTTACTTTTTAAATTCAGATTTGTACATTTACTGTACAGAGAGTGCGCGGCACCAAATTTCCTATAGGTTTCGATTCAGTAGCATATTCAAATAAAATATATGTTCAAAATAGCATTGGAGGATTGGTGCTAAGATGTCAACCTCCTTTTATTTAGGTGATAGTTTTGAATAGAATGAGTTTTTGAAATAGCAAAATAATATCTATGATGTCAAATCGATAATGGGCCAAAACAAAGCTTCTTTCATGCGACAGAGCTGGAAAGAAGTGATTAATACATTTCTTAATATCAGGTCACAGCTAGGGGAACGATTTTAACGAAGAAAAGCGGAACTGAAATCGGACGCATGCATGGGAGATTGCGGATCAGTACGAGTATACAGTATTACGGTTCAAATACGGATTTCTACGTATATTCACGGGGAATGTTGCGTATTGCAATGGGTTCATACGGTTCAGGTTTCATTCGGTTAAGAACGGATAGCGAAGTACAATGTACATGTATTGCTGCGATTTTTCAGGGATCGCAACGGTTGTGAAACTGTCTACAGGCACAGCATTGACCACTGATGACTCTAAATCTAAATTTGAGATCTTGAGTCAGATATTCTGTTCAAGATACATGTTACTGTGATACAAAAGCAAGCTGAAAAAACATTTTGCAATGCTATTCACGTGTAAAGTAATATCATATACTAGTACATGTATAAGTTAAGCAGCTCAGTCATTTTGTATTGCTATAATATTTATCCTCAAAAGTGCGCAAGGTTCAAGGTTCAACATTCAAATGTTGAACCGCGTTCTAGAACAAGATTCAACATTCAAAAATTAGCGATGTCTCATTTGTATCTATCAATAATTCCTTTTGATTCCGAGAACGAAAATGCACAACACCACATTGCACATTCTATCAGTGCAAATGGTAAAATTGTGTCGACTTTTTTAACTCACATTTTAGTGCACAACATTCGATGAATCTCAGGAAGTGATGATAAAATAATAAATAGTTCCTTTCACCACGGGTACTTCCTTCACATTTGTATGTAGAGAGATATGGAAAAAGATTTACTGTAAGACTACCCTGTACCAGCCAAAGTAGAACATGTATACCAGCAGGATTGTAACAAATAAATAAGAACTTCCACAAAGAGCAGGGAAAAAGGTATATAATGTAACAATCAAATTAGACATGCAAAAACATGAAATATGAGTGACACTATATACATGCGGGAGAATAAAGTGTACATGGTACACAGGCCTATAGTCCTGTTGATACAATCGCCAAACTACTGGTCATTTAAAACATTTTATATCTAAATCAAACTTCCTTTGACACGCAAAAAATTTTTTTTTTTTTCGTGCTACATGTATAAGCTGTTGTAACTTTAATGTTTCTCAAATTAGTTTGATAATGTTAACGCGTATGGACATCTTCGAGTTTTTTTTATTTTTACTGTAATAGTCATCAGAGTTATCTTTCTTTGTGCTTAGTACAGCCATCTTGACTAAAGTTACCACTAGTAAAATGACAAAATGTTACCGGAACTTAAACCAGGCGCATGCAGGGAGGCAGGACATCAGTTCAACGTGCACTGAGTGGGTTTGTTACTATAGACGAAAATATAGTATCCCGGACAACTCGTGCCATATTTTAAAAAAGAGATTAGATGGTTTAGATGTTTGACTATCATTCACCGATTTCTATTTAAACTTGCAATATGCAACATGAAATTTGAAACACCTCAATTGATATAATTCAGTTTTAGGTATGTTGGTCTTGATAACATGCTCATACATGTTAAACGTCTTCAAATTCAATAGCATCATTTAAGAACAGGTAAATTTTCAGCATGGAACAGACATGCACTTTTCGGGTACTTGACCCTCTTCAGTAATCCTCAATCTAAAGAATGTAATATGGCCAAAGGGTGTGGAAATGTTTTAATGTCCAGAATTAATCCGAAAGACGTCGCAGGATGGTTGGGATATGATGCTACAGGACCCAAGATTTAGAAATTTCAAGAACTTTGACAACAGAAGTTTTCGAAATTGTTGAAGAGACAGACGATCAACCGGAGTTAAAGATAAGATACCAAATATTTTTGGATTCAGATGTGGAATTTGTATTTCAATCACTAATCTATTTTTATGGATATTCAATTTTGAAGGTTTACTATACTTTATACTAGTATTCTTTTCTTTGTACTATTCAATTTCAAAAATATTCAAATTCCGTTATGATAATAAATGCATCAAATTTTTCACTTCCATTCACGTTATTCTGTTTTAAGCCGATCATTATTATCAAATCTTGCATCCTTTCTATCACGTTAGAACGCGTATTATTATGTGGCTTAAAACTTTTGTTACATTCATGCACACGAATGTCAAGTACAGTTGCGTAATTTGAAGCATAATGCATGTACTTACTTTTTCCGTACATCCGATAGCGCCCTCTAACTTATTTTAATTACGCCTTTGAAAAGACCTTCCAAAAAGTTTGGAGCAACTCCAATTTTATAAAAAAGCAAGTGGACTTGAAACTCAGAAATTTAAAAATGTGGAGGCGTCACTTAATTACATTTGGTACTTTGACACACTTTGAGTTCAGGAACAACTGCCAATTAATGTACTCTGACACACTTTGGTTCCAGGAACTACTGTCAAGGATTCATTATCCGAAGAATGCATGTCTGGAGCCCACCATTTGGGAATTATTGTCCAGTAGACTGAGTTGGGAACAGTCGTTTTTCTTTATTATCATTACCATTCTTTGTTCCAGTATGTCGGCACAGGGGTGAGGGGTGAGGTATCATAGCCTAGTCACAAACCCTTTCCTCTACAAGTCTATATCAAAAGCCCCAAGGGTGAACACTATCGTGCCTCTCTTTAAGTTTTCTTGCTGCAGGCTGATTCCAATTGATATGATTTTTTTTTTTGGTTATCTAAAAGAAGGGAGGGGATCTCCAACAAGACCCTGTTGCAGTACCAACAGCAAAACACCAAAACACCCGATGCAAAAACACAAAAGACGAGAATAGTATGAGACGAAAAAGAGACATACGACATGCAAACATCAAACACAAAAGACTACACATAAACCGACGAGACCAATGGGCAACCGGTGCCGACTTTGGACGGCCATTTGCCACGCAAGTAGCAAATGGTGTGGTTATCCTGGATTACGTGCGCACAACACTTCTCCAATTACCCAGAGGTCTCGAAGAACGTACAATTGTGGTGTAAAACAACCTCCTCACTGTAAGATGACATCACACAAACAAGACTGCAAAAAGTAGAGGCCCCAGCAACACAGATGAATATGTAAATGGATATAAAAAGAGGGCCTGCATAATACAGTCCTTGCTCTGCCGGCTGTAGCGAGCTCATGTATGTAATCACCCGAGGAGTCCGACTGACATTCAGAGAGGACAGGTGGTCGGGGTCCTGTCTTCTCTAAAGAGGTTTGGACAGGGCCCGTCATGGAGTCCCGTCGTCACAGTCAGTCAGAGTGCAAGTCTCAAGGATGCGCTGGTACAAGACTGTAGATTGGTCAAGTACCAAGCCTAGTGTCCGTCTGGTGACATTAGGATCATATCCACGGTATAAAAGGCGTTTGATGACTCTGATGCATTTTCGATGGTTATGCTGCCTACCTTTGATTCTTCTTATTTTGTTTATCATATCACCATAAAATACAGGTTGTGTATTACCCAAAGTAATGTACTCTGTTGTTTGTATAGATCCGAGTTTTAAAAGAAGTTGACTGTAATTTTTGTAAAATTTCCAGAAAGTCTTAACTAATTTATGAAAGCGGAATCCTTGACCTAAAAGTTTTTTGGTAATTTGTAAATTTCTACTGTGAAAATCCAAAATATCAGTACATACTCTAGCGTACCGGATGAGCTGTAATATGTAAATGCCGTATGACGGTAATCTTTGAATGAATAAATCTAAAAGTTGCACTGAATTGCTAGAAGTTGCATGGAGCCACGTGTACAAAATCAAAAAACCATGAAAAATGAGAGGATAATTGGTCGATATTTACGGCAATAAAGAGAGAAACCCCTTAAATATTTTTTTTTTAGATTATAAAAAAAATATTATGGATACAAAGTTCTGCATACATACCAGTCTGGTACAGTCGTTAAAAGCCCCATCTCCACCCAAATTAAAGAAAAAAAAGGATAAATAACTATTAAAAAGATCCCTCGTTTTGGTTTCACAAATATGCATATTTAACAAGCTCCGCCCACTTACCCCAAAAAAAGCTCAGTAAACGGCTATCGCGTGCACGGTTACTACAAGAACGGTGTTTTTGATACGTAATCAACTTTATTATTCGGATAAAGATAACTTTACTGACGAGGAATAAATTGTCTGGTCAATGCTGTTAATTTATCTGCTCTAAAATGATGCTTATGAATTTGAAGACGTTAAACATTTGTACCACTTGGTGAGTGTCACTGCTAGTGGACCAGGAGTCCCCGAGGGCACATGTAGCCAAGTTCGATCAATTTCGGTGGGTCGTTTCTTCAAACGCATTTGAAAATTTCTGTTTACAAAATTGTCTCAAATTTCTAAAACCTGGGTCCTGGGTTAAATACCCGAAACTGCATGTCTGGTCCATGCTGCTCTAAAATGATGCTAATGAATTTGAAGACGTTAAACATTTGATTTGGTGCCCCAAGTTCTTTAATAGCTTTTATACTATACAGGAAATGTCCATGGGGGGAGGGGGAGGTTAAAAAGACTTGTAGAAGAAAATGTTTGTGCCGAGGAAAGGGTTTTGTGGACTAACTATGATACTAGTACTTCGCCCCCGAATATGTAGTTCCTGCAATTTAGTTTCAGTGCTGGGAAGATAAATAATTCTATTGCATTTCTAAATGAAACTACACCGCATTTGAACCGCTCAATGTTGACGCAATGGTTTGCATAATTGTTTGTTCTTTGTTGCAAGCAACAATATGGAAAGATGTATCGCTTTGAACACTGTATCATAGTCATGTTGGAGATCTTCTCCAGGAAATGCTTACTGGATGTCTTCGTGCACCTGCCTTCACATCCAGTGGAATTTCACTTTTTATTCTTTGCAGAATGTTTAAGTTGTTTAATTTTATCATGTTGGAGTATTATATTGTTTCTTACTGTTGGTATAGTAGTACATGTAGCATGTCCTTCGCTTGTTGCTCTGATAATGAGTTGATAGTCACAAGTCTTCGGTGTTCAATGTGTCCAGCCTCTATTTTAAAATAGCAGGGTCCGCAAGAAATTAAGTTTGGCATTCTTTTGAAAATCACTGGAATAGCATTTTCAAATTACAGTCCACATCTTTATTGGCTCAAATAAAAATTTCATTAGACAAGCATCTTTGGTGAATCGTAGGGAGTTTATAACGTTTTAGTATGAAATTTTGAAGTTGTGCGTCGTTTTTACAAAAAAAAAGAGATATATTGAGATTTTTCACTTATATACGTTCGTGTATTTGACACTATTATTTGATATTTTATAGAGGTCGTCCTAACCCCTGGCGTGTACTACTTTTATTTTGTCAGGCAATGTATATATACATGTACAAGTAATTTTTGTATATCACATAGAGATAACTCTTATGGAATACATCCTCCTGGTTAATTCCACGCAGTCAGAATACATGTTGGAAGCTTTCGTATCAGAGTATCAATTCATGACATAGTTGTATTGTCTTTAGTTAAGCACTTTGATTTTTGTACGGCGCCGCGTTCTTTAGCGCCAACTATGATAATTCCGTTTTCACACTGGAATCTGCGGAGATTGTTCATATTGACAATGTTGTCCTTTCTGTTGGTGCGATATAAATTGTAGTTGATATTGACTTGACTTGTCTGTCTGTGTCATTGTCCTTATCATGAAGTTTAGTAGGAGATAAACACTTGTCAATAAGTTTACAATTATAGCGACCCTCTTTGGACGGTGCGCATTAAGTAAGTTTCCGAAATTTAGCCTGGGTCACAAACGGTACTAACTACAGTAGTATTATTGTTTTCCTCAAGCTACTTTCTGTCGTATACAAATCTAAGTCATCCATATTACTATGACGTTTGCTAATACATCATTTTAAATCACAGCATGAAAATCATCTGCGTGTTACATACAATCAAAATTGTTTACTCAGGATCTCCTTTAGATGATTTCTGAGATAGCACGGCTGTCAGTCTATGCCGTTTTCTCCATTGGAAAATCTATCACACAAAATGAGAGTTTCAGAAGATGGAGGAGAAAATGCCCCAAACACGAAATTTCCATCTCTTTTGATGTAATAATCACCATTCTTTTGTCAAACTATGTTGCTCGGAGAGGAACGGATGTCTAAACTTTCTCGTCAATCCATAGACCTTTATTCCAATGAAGACACGACGCCGGGGGAACGAGTCCTTTTGATCATTAACATGCATAATATCTGATAGGTTACGAGTAATTCGGTTTGTAATTAAACATAGTTTACATAACTTTAATATTGTTTTGTATTAAAAAATATCCTGCTTTCCAAAGTCTGGGTTCAGGAAGTGCGTAGGTAGTCATTATAATATTTGAAATATACAAAGATACGGAAATTTGGAACCGCTCAACCTTATCATTTATCTACTTATGATTATCCTTAGTGGTACTTTTTTGTTCACGTAATCCAGGATAACCACACCGTCTGCTATTTGTTTGGCAGATGGCCGTCCTAAGTCGGCACCGGTTGCCCATTGGTCTCGTTGGTTTATGTGTTGTCTTTTGTGTTTCATGTTTCTACGGTGTGAGTTTATGTTCCTTGTCCCTTTTGCGTCTCTTTCTGTGGATGTCTGCTCTGTGTTTTTACATTGGGTGTTTTGGAGTTTTGCTGTGGATGCTGCAACGAAGAGTTGTTGGAGATCCTCTCTTTTCTTTTTTAAACCATTCATGCGGTTTTCAAAATTATATATAATAGATAGAATAATATAATGGATAAGATATCCTTTTATTTCAAAAATTGTTAGAAGTAAACCATTTTGAATGTCATTTTAAAGTTTAAACGTCATCGAACAAAGGATACAAATAAAAATCATTAGACTTACATTTTCCTCGTAGAAAGTATTAACGTACAATATAACCCTGCTTCAGAACTCCCAGCTTTTTCTGAAGACTACTGTATAATCAAAATCCTTAATGAGAACCTCGATATAGATAAGATGTATGCCGGAGAGGAGAGTATGTGGTACTGGAATTGCTAACCAAATGGATTACAATTTCGAAAGTGATAAAAATATGAATGTTATAAAAACTCAAAAATTTTGGTTTTAAGTATTTATTTCACTATCAATATCCACAAAGAACAAAACGATATTTTGCTACTCTGAAGTTATGTATCACTGTAACGTAGTTTGAACAATGAATAGGATATGACAGTGATTTTCATGTTTAATGTAGCAAGAAGAAAGTTAAAGGAAGGAAGGACATTATCAAATAGGTTCCTGATATAGTCTTTAAGTCCATTAAGAAATTAAGATTATATTAGACATAATGAAAACAAAATTGTAAGTAATAATCATTTGGTCATGTACAATTTACTTTGGAGACAAACAACACACATGAACATGTAAGTCAGTAGCAATATTTCCCAGCCTGAAAATATGACAGAGATAAATAGAAAGCCCATTGTGCACATTAACATAATATAAAAAAGAATAATCGTTTTTCTCCTTTACAGGCTTTCCTCTGAATCTGAATTATGAAGGACTAAAAGAAACACGAAATAAGTACGTAGATTTCACATTTCTTTTCTCTCAAAATGAATCAGAACTCCCATTCCGTGATTAAGTAACACTCTCATATTTAATCAATTAAACATGGAGTTCTGAATCACTGCATGAAATGTAGTTTGAACAATGAATATTACGATATGACAATGATCTTAAATTTAATGTAAAAAAACAATGATATTAAAAGTCTCTGTCTTGTCAGACATAAAAACTTATTCAAAGATTGATAGTTTAAGGTTTTACTAGACCTTTATGTGGGTACATTGTTTAAAATCGCTATCGATTGCTATAAATTTTATATTATGTTGTACACATATATATCAAAATGTCAAAAAAGAAAAATACAGAAACTTAAAGTATCCAACATTCATTACAAAAATTGGGAAAATCTCCTAAATTTTGCGAAGTCTTGATTTTATGTAATCTATTTTTAATATTCTCTTTTAAACGGCACTTACAAATAGCTGTATTTGTAGAAGTAAAACAAATCTATATGGGAAAACATAGGAAACATGGGACTACAAGACTTATATTTTGGCACTTCAAAACATAGATATACATGTATTAAATATTCTTTACGGAATACAAAAAGAAAGAAAATGATACTTCAATATATACACTATAAAAACTGGCATGAAAATAACACTATATATGTACACCTAATGGTTTTTCTTGTATATGGCAGCATGGACACTGAGTGTATTTATAATTGGCTCCCATGACATTGCAATGATACCACAATTTTGGAAGCATCTTCCCGACCGAGGCTGATTCTCCGTGTACCGTTTCTGTATTTAACATGATTAGAGGCTCAATTCAATAAAATCAACTTCAGTCAATTCTTTCGGGGCCAATAAAATCATATAACAGATAATCTTTATGATTACGACATAATCCATTAGTAGCATTTTTGAAATGCATGAAACAATGAAAAATGCATGAGATTATGAATGTAAACCCTGGAATGTTAGAGATGATTTGTGTTGATTGCCACTTGTTGTCCATTCAACAGATACCATGGCGTTTTGATACTTGAACGCAGGCTGATAGCAAGGCCATTATGACACAATTAATCATATTAGGAGCAGGAGATGCAACTCCATTTTGATCGTTTATACCTGTCCCCATGTGACCTGAAAAGTAAGAAATAATTTTACATGTATATATATATTTGATATGCCTCATAAATAAAACAATAAAAAAAAATAATCAGGGTTTTTCGTTGAGTGCTCAGAAGATTAATTTTCTGTTTTCATTTCTCTGTTTTTGAGCCCCCTTTCAATTTCTGCTTCGTTACTTATTAATGTAAATTTTTATACTCACTGTGATTGAAGAAGGTGACTATAATTTGCAAGCATCCGTTCTTCTTTCTTAGCTCTGATTGAAACAGAAAAAAAATTATTTAGAATAAATAGTAGCTATATGGTTTTTTTTAACATACCTGTAACATATTTGTCCGGTTTCCTATATCTACCCTGAGATCCCTTGGGTGACGGGGTGTTATGTTGGTGATATTCGTTATTTCTCCCATCGCTTACAGGCTTGTCGTAGTTGGATGGTGGACGCCATGATTTGTCTGGGTGATAAGATGGCGCTGGTGTCTGGATTACTGGCGGTGTTGTGGGTAACCGTGTCGTCGGATGGTATAATTCTGAAGAAAAAGGATACTTTGCCTTAAAAAGTTAATTTGGATTGAACCCTCTTTTCATTCATATTTATTACGATATTTCTATTCTTTTTGAGTTCGTATTGTGAATAGTAAAACTGCTTTTTGTTGCTGCAGTTTTGGTATTTGTGTTTCATGACCTAATTTTAGACAAGAAACCGCAGCAACAATGAATGTTAAAAGGCATTTATGGTGAAAATAATTCAATGTTTTTATTTTTACATTGTTACTGTTTGATTTATCCGTCATCACATCATTTATCGAAGGTCTTCATTTATGGTGAATTTGTAACAAAAAAGACATAGAACTGTTCTAGAACAAGAATTCGGTAGTCGCATGACATCGACTCTGCGATTTTGACCTTACAGGTTACCTAGACCATCATCTTATGCTCGACCGTCCCTGCATGTTTGATTGAAATCTAAGAGTTTACTTTTAACACTATTTTCTTTAAAATTAAGATTTTGACCATATGATTTCAATAATGATGAACATAATGTTTTTCCCTCTTATACATCATTTTCAATGTTAAATGTCACTGGATGTTAAGACGCCACTGGATACATATGTACACCATTTTCGCGAATGAAGAGACATAGTATAAAAAAATACATGTTGATTCAAATTCAATAAGGTCAGCTTCATCATAGATTTTCTTTCTTGTAAACATATGATTTTCTTCTGCTTTGGGGATTAACCATAATGTTTGCCTTTTAAATGGCGATTGTCAATGGCTTTCCTCGCTTCCTGTGTCTTAATGTTCACAATTTTACAATTAAGACATCGCTGATATCATGCTGAAGTTGAGCTGTAGCAGATAATTTCTTAAACTTTTAAGACTCTGCATTCCCGACAAAGGGAAGATTTCCTGAGAAGTAATTTAGATAATAACAACATATATAGCTTTGTGGTTGACAACGTGGATAATATCCATTTGCTATTGGTATTTTCTGTGTTTACTCTTTCCTGCTTGCTCATATTTAGTCTTTATTGTCTCCTTAAATCTCTAACAATCATGTTGAAGTCTAAACCAGTAATTCGTAATGTGTACTTCAATTTTCAGCCTATGCTAACAAGAAACAATAATTCAGCTTACCATATAATTCTATGTTGTCATCAGCAAATCCTAGATGATTCTTTGCTTGGCACGTGTAGATACCAAAGTCTGTGGCTGTAACTTCACGTATTCGTAAAGACAATGATATCCTGAATGGGAAAAGGTACAATTTTATGTTATATAAAACTCAAACATGTCATCTTCCTGCACACAGCAGTGCAGTTCGTCCTTGAACTTCGTCTAGGGTGACGTGTCATCTACTTTGTACGTCGCACCTCTTGGAAGAATACTCTTTTGTCAAATAGAGGACTAGAATAAATGCCAAATTAATAAGGTGACTAAAATCGGCATGCTATGAATCAAGGAAATCAAATCATAATTCAAATACCAGACAAACGAGGAAAAAAAACAAAACGGAACATGTTGTCAGAAGTGAACTATCAACCTAGGAGTAACTAATATAAATACAATGTTATTTTTCATCTTATGCTTTTTATCGGTGTGTATTGGCAGTAGGAAATAGAAAAAATGTAAAGCAATAAGTGTTTTTCTGAGAGCTAGGCGTCTTTCAGATAAGCTTCTCAGTCAGGGATATGTTTGTGACCGACTAACATCGTCACTGAGGAAGTTCTACGGTCGATATGGGGAACTCGTCATACACTATGATGTCCCACTGTCCAGAATGGTGGATGATATTCTGTCATGGACCATTTGAACCATCCAACCAAAGATTGTACTCTATATCTTCCAAAATGGAAGTAACCGGATGTGACAGTTCTACCGAATTGAAGCGACGGGTGTTGCATGCAAGCAGGAGATGCTTACTCTTCCTGGGCACCTGGTCTCACTCTCATATCGGGAGTTCGCTTCTTTTCATATGGTGGAGGTTTTTGTTTTTGTTTGCTTTGGTTCCTGTTTTATCCTGATTTTGTATGCCTTCGGTTTCTGATTTTCTGAATTATCGATTTTGTACTGTAGACAGGGATATGGTCATTATCCATATTTGTCATTTCATGAATCACACAAACATGTCATATTCCACGTGGGTCCTGTAGCATCATATCCCACCCATTCTGCTACGTCTTTTGGTACATTTTTGGACATAATAATTTTCATACTTTTTGGCCGTATTACATTGTTTAGACTGAGGATCACTGACGAGGGTTTAGTACCCGAAACGTGCATGTCTGGTCCATGCTGTAAATTTATCAGGTTTTAAATGATGCTATTGATTTAAAGACGTTTAACACCTGAATACAGCAGTGCAGTTCTTCCTTGAACTTCGTCTGGTGTGACACGTCATCGACTTTCTACGTCACACCTCTTGGAAGAATACTCAGTTTTTTTCAAATAGAGGACAAAGATAAATGTCAAATTAATAAGGTTTCTTAAACCGGTATGCTTTGCATCAAGGAAATCACATGTAACTACAGACTGATTGATCGGCCATGTAAGTATGATGATATCTTATTGATAATTTCTCGGTTTATGGAAGCAATGATAAGAATGAAAGGATAATTACAAGACGTTGTTTAAGGAATCAAACTTCAGTAAGCCAACACGGCTATATGGCACGAAATACAGTAATCATTAATGATTATCGAAGAAGAACTTAACCAAAACATTAGGATTATATCTATCAAAGACGGATTTCCGAAAGAAGACGGAATACAAAGGTTAGCGTGGACTCTTTTCTCTTATGAAAAAATTCCCCAATAATTGAATCGCTCATCTACATCATACTTGGAGAAAATTACTGAAATCCGAATAATTTGTCGAAGAATTCAGCGATTGTCATTGAAAACGACGAGAAACAAGTTAAAATTTCATTTCGAGAAAAGTTGAAGACTGTTGTTTACTGAATGACAACAGTGGCGTTTTATTGCGAAATATTATCTAATGACAAAGGGCAACGATCCTATTAGTGTTGTTTATTTACATAAAACTTCATACAAGATTCCTCAAGAACCAAAAGGAATACAAAACAACAATAAAAAACAACCCCCATCGATCTCCAAACCATGTGAGTAGAGATTTGAAGTGGTTTGACAATATAATCTACACCATGATATTGGCTTACCTGTTAGTACCTTCTGTATATAATTCTGTTCTGTAATTGCTATGTAACTTAGAATATCTCATAATTTCGTTGTTTCCTTTCCTCCAGTAGTTCTCTCCTTGTGGTGAAGCTGATATAACGCACTCTAAAATCGTTTCCTTTCCCCTGTATTGTCCCATACGCCTTGCATGTACTCTCACTTCTGGTTTAACTAATAGCAAGACCTCAATCATATTATAATAGCACACAAAACGTAATAAAAGTCATCAAATTATTATTTTAAGAAATGTAAGGCTTTACTAAATTATGGTATTCCAGGACGAAAATTGAAAATAATCAACTTACATTCAACTTCCATTGATATTTCTCTTGTTACAGCTGGTTCCACTCCGTTATATGCCATACATTTGTACACACCTCCACAGTGTCGACTTATGTTCTTAATTATTAATTCTTGTCCTTCGTCGCCAACTTCTGTAATATAAAACAAATAGTATTGTAAAACAAAAGCCTTTGTACTTGCATTTATCATGAAAAGTTTATCAAAATTTTATGTCATCATATGTTAAGATATAAACTTGGTTTAGTCTTCTTTGAAAGGTTAGAAGACATCACCTTTTAAGAACTACATAGTTTCTTGATGTAGCAAGAAACTACTTAGTTACTTGATGTGGCATTTTGTATTTCTAAGGATTTATATTAAAGAAGATTTCATTAATATTAACATGAATTATGTATCTCACAGCTAAAAATGTGTTATTGATAGTTCTTCGGTCTGCCAATACAAGATGTCGGCTCTTATACTAATGAAGACGTTTTCATTAAATGTTATGTAACACTCTAAGTGCAATATTTTTCTCTCTCCATCTTAATTTCACAATGTTTTTGGCCCTGAAGTCACGAGAAAACACTCTACACGGTGATGTATTTTTCCCATAAGATGATGATTCTCTTATAGTATTTATTTACCTTAAATTCTAATGAATACAGTCAATTATTGTTAACTGAAACACGTGAAATTTTTACTTTTGTACTCCGTGAGGGCTATTCCCTCTTTTCTGTACCACGTGACTCTAGGAGGCGGGACTCCAGTAGCATTGCACCATAGATGGACATTTTCCTTCTCGTTGACACGGACAGTCATTGATGTGGATGCATAATCTAATATCTCAGCAGGAACTGAAATAAAGTAGAATAGGTATACTTTCGATATATTTTAGAATATATATCAGTTTATTCTACAGCTGTGGATTTGTTAAAAATATTGTTTGACCTATTGAAACAGCCGTTGTACTTTTTTACCAAATATTAACCTCTCTTATTGGCCAAATCCATTTCTTTCCCGTTTCCGCTTTTGAATGAAACATTGATTCAGAATCTTTTCTTGAGTAGTCATGCATGTACATTATTTGAAAAGCAGGCAATTCTGAATTGAATGTATACACAATTAATTTTGTTCAAATGACATTTTCTTTTACCTTGTACAATAAGTCTTATACGTTTGGAATAAACTGGATTGGTGTTAACAGTACATGTATAAATTCCCCTATCCTCATACTTGACACTACGGATATGCAGGTTCCAGTCTCCGATAAACGGCCTTTCTACAGTAATCCTGGCATCGTCAATATACCGACTCTCGTCTTGGCTAATTAGGATCAATTTTGGATTCATCCATATAACCTTTGTTGGATATTAGAAAAAGGTCAATTTGAGGCAATTTAAAGGTTAACAAATCATGACCAACAAAAACTATAACAATCCGTATCCGATAACTTCTTACAAATCAGAGCATATCAAACTATGCTATTGCTTTACTTCAAAATTCGATACAAGACTAATAGATCCTTTTGCATGTATTATGAAAAGCAACTTAAGGAATCAATGCAAGTTTCTGGATTTCATGTATGACATTTGAACATTTCTGTTATCAAAATTTCTTGAAATTTCTAAAACGTGGGTCCTGTAGCACCCATCCTGCTACTAATTTTCACACTCTTTAGCAATAATACATTGTTTAGATTTAGGATCACTGACGAGGGTTTAGTACCTGAAACGTGCATGTCTGGTCCATGCTGAAATTCTATCTGTTCTAAAATGATGCTATTGAATTTGAAGACGTTTAACATAGTCAAGCATTTCACAGATTTATTGGCAAGATACCATATGAACGAGACCGATCATTTATTTTATCTCGCTTTTCTCAAAACTCCTAATTCTAAGAAAAATAATTGATCTGTCTTTATGATATGTGTGTTTCCCAATATTACAAGTGTATTCTGGATTCAAGTATCAGAGGATGTATTCCAGTTAAACAGTGGTTGGAACACAAACCAAAAATCAGAATCCAAAAACCATAATCGATGGACATACAACAACTTGAAAAATACACAAATAAACAAAACAAATAAAACAGTCGTTTCCAAATGTAATTTCACAGTAAGGCACCTTGTCCTTGAAATCGTTATAGTTTTATCTTGCTCTGGAATAATGTATATGGAAGATCGCAAATGGAAGAAAGGAGGGGATCTCCAACAAAACTCGGTTTCAGCACCCACAGCAAAACTCCAAAACAGCCAATGCAAAAACACAGAGCAGACACCCACAGAAAGAGACGCAAAAGGGACAAATGAGTTAAAGAAGATCCTGACGATAATCTCAACAACACTCACAAGGAACGCCAACTCACGCAATAGAAACATGTAACACAAAAGACAACACATAGACCTAGGAGACAAACTCACACCATAGAAACATGAAACACAAAAGACCACACATTAACCAAGGAGACCAATGGGCAAGAGGTGCCAATTTTGGGCGGTCGTTTGCTACGCAAGTAGCAGAAGGTGTGGTTATCCGGATTACGTGCGCATAACCCTCCCACTTTTCCGATTACCCGGAGATCTCGTTATCCGGATTACGTGCGCACAACCCTCCCACTTTTCCGATTACCCGGAGATCTCGAAGAACGAACAATGGTGGTGTAAAACAACCTCCTCCCTGTAAGATGAACATACAAACAGACACCATGACGCAGGGGCCCCAAGAAACACACAGATGGATATGTAAATTGATATAAAAAACAGAAGGCATACAAAATACAGTCCGTGCTCGGCCGGCTGTAGCGAGCTCATGCATGTTATCAGATTCACCCGAGGAGTCCGACTGAGATTCAGAGAGGACATGTTGTCGGAGCGATCAAAGGAAGATCAATATATGGAAGATCGCAAATTCTTCTTACTCAGATTGTACGATATTTTCACGCACTTTTTGATTGCTCTCAGTTGCCTTGTCGTCATCAATCTACATGGGCAGAAAAAGTGCCCAAGTTTTTCGGACGTCAGTGGGCACAATTTCAAAATAGTTCCTCGTTAGTGTATTTATAGTTTTTGTTACAATCCATCATGAAATAAAAGTTCCAACACTGGATGTTATTCACAATATTACTCACTCAAGTTTGGGAATTTGAATGTTGAAAAAGTGTCTGTTTACTTTTACATCGATTCGATGTAAATCATTCCACCAATGGCCTCCGATTCTTTTTATGCCGTTACTAATGAAGGACGAAGGGGTCCGAATGTAGTTTAGGTAGGTG
The DNA here is from genome assembly GCA_028142955.1 of Pinctada fucata. Classification (NCBI taxonomy): domain Eukaryota; kingdom Metazoa; phylum Mollusca; class Bivalvia; order Pterioida; family Pteriidae; genus Pinctada; species Pinctada fucata. Next base: position 73,343,662 of record AP027104.1, on the reverse strand, counting down.
ATTAAACGCAAATTAGAACGGACAAGTTGTAGTTGCGATCTTGCGTATTGCAATCTTAAATACCATAGGTAGGCTATGGGAAGAAATAATGGTACTAACTACCAATTTATGTAAAATATTTAATTTCGAAGTTGAAAACGTACGGAAGCGTATTAGTGCCAGATACGGAAGCGTATTAGTGCCAGATTGACACTCTTTTTTTATTTATTTTATGCACTTTTTTCTGTAAATTTTATACTTTTTTTCTGTAAATTTTACACTTTTTTCTGTGAAATTTACACTTTTTTCTGTAAATTTTATACTTTTTTCTGTAAATTTTACACTTTTTTCTATAAATTTTATACTTTTTTCTGTAAATTTTACACTTTTTTCTGTAAATTTTACACTTCTTTCTGTAAATTTTACACTTTTTTCTGTAAATTTTACACATTAATGTGTAAATTTTACTCTTTTTTCTGTAAATTTTACACTTTTTTCTGTAAATTTTGCACTTTTTTCTGCAAATTTTACACATTAATGTGTAAATTTTACACTTTTTTCTGTAAATTTTACACTTTTTTCTGTAAATTTTACACTTTTTTCTGTAAATTTTGCACTTTTTTCTGTAAATTTTGCACTTTTTTCTGCAAATTTTACACATTAATGTGTAAATTTTACACTTTTTTCTGTAAATTTTACACTTTTTTCTGTAAATTTTACACTTTTTTCTGTAAATTTTGCACTTTTTTCTGTAAATTTTACACATTAATGTGTAAATTTTATACTTTTTTCTGTAAATTTTACACATTGTGTAAATTTTACACTTTTTTCTGTAAATTTTACACTTTTTTCTGTAAATTTTACACTTTTTTCTGTAGTCTTTTATCACAAAAAGTATCGCGATGATGCATTCGTAGTACTGTGTAGGGCATTGCCAAGATCCTTAGGTTATATATAAATTCAACTATGTAAGCGAACATTGCTGATTCATGCAAACAGATCGAATGACAAGTGTTTATCTTGTTGAAAATATTAATTTTCTTTCTTTATAAACCAATGATGATCGCCTTCCGATGGGAATTTGAATGTAAAATCAGGGAAACAACTGAATTTCGGGTTGAAATGTTGAAGCGACCCGAAATCAAAGTGGTTGCCAGCAATCTGCGATTGTTGACCGACATTGTTTAAGCGAAAGATCAAAACCAGGCAGAACTAGCCATTTTCAGAGCAATACATTTACATCTCTTACATGTCAGTATGTACGTATGCATCAGATACCATCTATGAATAAGGAGCACCCCTATAGAAACAGGGTAGGAGGGCATTCCCAGAAGGGAACATATACTTATGGTTCCAATATAGTTTTCGCGCACTGTTCCGAAGGCGCAAAAAGTTCATGTATGCGCGTCATGCTTATGTTATAGTCATTAGACTTTTAAAGCAGTTTACATAACTTTATGAACCAGACCTTAGTGCAATCAAAGCATCTAGACCTACAAAAGATGTGAAAATCAGTACAACCAAATTTACCATTTAATCGTTAAATGTGAAAATGGCAGTCCAGCGCATGCGTTCAATGGATGCAGTAGCCCAAGTAGTGAGGTCAATACAGCATAATGTTCTCAAAACATGATCTACATCATTTAATACTGAATTGAACGAGAACATCAGTAGCTTTTATTTGAATTTTCAACATCTGAATTTTCAGATATATCCCGAAGAGTGTGAAGTACCCCTCCGTCACTACCGACGTCATGAGCCCAGGACGCGCGGTACTCGCTTCGCCTTCATCTCCTATGGCTGTTTACTATATGAATGAATGGCTAAAACTGATGTCCAGTTCTCTTCTTCACATCCGTTCAAACTCATATAGACCCCAAAATTCCAAGTTCTTTTCACTAACTGTGCCTTCTACAAAATATTTAAGTCTCAACACATAGAAATACCCCGGCCATTTCTTCGAATACGAAATTAATACTGTATATTGGAACCTATGATAAATGTATAAAGCATTGTGTCTCTGTACCTTTGTAAGTCATTGGTTTATGAGAAATAAATATCTTTTTTTGTCTTGTATGTTTCTTTCGTTTTCTAGTGTTGGCCAGTTTACATGGTTCAACTCGCTTGTGATACTTAAGCCATAGTAATTCAATATTTTGTTTTTACTATCGCGAGTGTGTATCATATCGAAGAATTGCTTGAGGAAACACAAACAAACACACCCTTACAAACACACTAATGCATTTTAATTTTAATGTAAAATATCAGTAACTGATCTTGAATACCATACAATCCCTATACTATTATTAATATCAGTGAACAATACCGGTGTTATATAGTAGTCTTTCCCCATAGCACATTAATGTGTAAAATTTACAGAAAAAAGTTTGAAAAAAAAGTGTATAAAATAAATAAAGAAAGAGTGTCAATCTGGCACTAATACGCTTCCGTAAAAACGTCATTTTATATGTATTCATTCAGCCATAGGCTTTATATCTTTGTACATTATCTAGCACAATATTTCTCATACTGAATATTAACATAATAATAACTAGAAAGGTTTCTTGTTGCGGTTGCAACAAGAGTGTCTTCCTCCTATACAATTTTTGGTTTGGAAATATGAAGGACGTCACATTACATGTATTTATATTATATATTTAAGTTTTCAAATAGCAGTAACATTAAATTTTCAAACCGATAATTGTTGGTGAGCAACCATTTGATTTGGGGGGGGGGGGGGCAGGAATTCTATTGCCAGCCGGTAAAATTTTTTCAGCAATTTTCTGAGCAGGCCATTTTTTTCAGACCAGAGTCGGAGAAAAATTTTCGCCGGTTCTTCGGGCCGGATTTAAACAAATTGTCAAATGTTGTGAATGTCTGTGTAAGTTAAACTCCCCGCTGTTACAGAGTATGAGTTAATAACCGTTCCTTCAGATGTCTCTTTGCAATTAGCGAATTTCAGACAGATTGTATGATGTTTAAATAGAACCTTTTCTAGATTTTTGTGCCTATGCGTATTAGGTCTCTGGTATATACAGCTATGTGAACAGTTTGTATTTATATTAATTAATTTTTTGACTATAAATTGTCTGGCACAAAGGGCCAGCAAAAATTTCCATATCATGCAATGTATCCTTACTTTTGCATGGTCCGGGAAAACAAAATTGCCGGCCCTTTGGGCCGGAATATTTTTTTCAGCATTTATCAGAGCCGGGATTTTTTTTTTTTGCAAATTCTTCCTGCCCCCTTCCCCCATAAAAAAGGCGAGCTCGTAGCTGTAGAACCAATTTTCTTGAGAAGAGAAATGGTAATAACAAGTTACGTTCAATATATATATATATAAATACCATGAGGTTCTCGCTGTGCAGGTTCAAATTTGGACCCACCCTTCCCTTTTTTCAAAGTTTATTTTGAATTTCCATCATGGCGACATCGTTCAATATAAACAGAACTGTTTTCGAAAAACGAGGGGAGGGAAGAATGTTGGAGAAATTGTTCATCAATTTGTAAATAAACCAACCGAAAATTATGTTCGAACGTTTGCTAGAATTAGAAATTAAACTTGATGTTCAAAATATAGTTATTGAAGTTTAGAAACAGGTTTGTAGGTTAGAAATCGGAATCAAACTACCACTTTTTGTGTGTAAATTCTGGTTTGTAGCTGATCTCTTCTAAATTAATCAACTGTTTTAAAATCAAATTGTGTATATCGAAATGTATTTATGAAATGCATATTCATCATTGCCGTGAAATCGGAATTTGAAAATCTCAACACTGCTTTTCTCGAGTCGGACTCGGACTACCAATTTTAGTGTGCGCCCGATCTGTTGGCGTGAAGGTGTGTCGAAATACCCAACTCAAAATTTCGATGCTCATACCTTTTCAACAGTAAGAGATAGGAAAAATCAGAAAGACTAAATAAGACAGATATATGGATAAAAAATAATAATATTGAAATTTTTAGGAAACTTCATAAGCTTAATTTTTGTTTACTATTATAAGCAAAAAAGTGTCTTCCTCCTATGAACTTCTGAATTTGGAAATATGAAGGACGGTGAAGGACGTCATCGTAATAAATCGTTACAGTGTGCATCTAGCATTTCATATCTTGCATGGCTGTCGACTTTCAAAAAGAATGGAAATTGTAGATAGCAAAATACGAGATATTTAAGCTTACAAATAGCAAAACATGAAATTTTCGGTCCTTTTGAGTACTTCGACGCTCCCGTCAAATATTTGAATCTACTAAAAAAATATGATAAAAAAATAACAGAGACCAAAAATAAAAAAGACCAATCTAGCTTTTACTCCAAACGTAACGTTGGAGAACTTTCATTGTCCTAGCTTACAGGGTTCTTGAGAAATCGCTGATCCAATTTTCCACGGTTACGAAAACAATAGGTCTTCCGACGGAAGTCGGAAGACCTAATTAAAAAAGAAAATTAAAAGATAAGATGATGGAAAATATTTTAGACATGACTTATAAATGCTATTACTGTAACCAGGATGGACATTACTTAGAGCGTTATCATTGCAATGAAATTTTAAGAACTTCAACATCAATGTACAAGTATTTTACCCTTTCTGTTGTTACATATGTGTAGCTCATTTCAGTCAATCTTTTGATGATATACATCGTACATCGACGTATTTCGATGAGACGTATTATTCTAGACGAAAAAAAAAACCATAGGGTTCATATGACTTCTTTTTTCCCTTTCGGGACAGCATCAGATAAAATAAGATGTCTAGAAATTGTATTGTCATCATTAAATTAATCGGCACGTACTCTGTCATCCTTTGATGTATAATAACTGTCTCCATAAGAGCATATATTGTTTATTCTTTCGATTACTGTATTATCTCCCAAACTTAAATAAACAGAAGAAAACTTTCCTAGCGAGCTTAAGTCCCTGGGATCTGACACTGGGGCTCTCTTAGCCATACATGTCACGCTCCCGTTTGAAGTCCGTAGTAAAATGTGATCGATAATACCACTTCAAGCATTTTCTTTCAGATTAATCGGTTTATTAACAAAACCACATTATAAAATGAATCCGAAACGTCGATGTAGTCGTGCTTATGAAATACTTTCAATCATTGAAACTGAGCTCTTTGTTCAAGAAAATTCGGTATCTTGATGCGAAATCATTAAATTACCGCTTAAAGAATTTTCATAAATTTTGTCGATTGAAACCATTGGAATTAAGCTGAGGGAAGAAAAGAAAATATGTTCTTGTCTTCAGCTCAGCATTCACAAAAACTGACACGTACATTTTATATCAATGTTTTGTGCTTCCTGTCTACATGTTCAAGTAACGGTGCACTTCGTTAACTTTGTCTTCATTAATGTACAGCTTTTATAGAAAATTATTTTATATGTGACTTGACGTAAATGAAAATTATATCAATGAATAAACATCAAAGAAGTATTCATCTGTTATTCAGTCTCAAAGTCGAGAAAGTAAGGCAAAATCATTGGCATTTCCATTGGAACAGTAGCGAACCCTGGAATAAACAATATTCCAGGTGCCCAGGGAGAATCAGCGTCTCCTGTTTGCACGCAACACCCGTCGCAACAGTTCCATGAAAACTTGTCAAATTCAGTGATTCTCGATTGATATCAAGTAAAAATGTCTTAATTGGTGATGTTGACAGCCATTCAATATTGATCGCAATCCAGATTATCACTGATCATTCTGGAAAGAGGAATCGCTTTTATAAGATCCCCGTAGCGCTTGCCCTACCGAAGAACTTCCTCAATTCCTCAAATATGAATTCGGTAATAATTTTTGTTTTATATATAACACTGAACGAGTAGCTTACTTGCATTGCGTCTGGCTCTCGAGATGAAATCGTCGTGTTTGGAACATGCCCTGGCGTACCGAATTAGCTGAGAAATAAAAACGCCATAAGCAGGAGAAGACGGAATGTTGCTACTCAAGAAAAGGAAGTTAGTTATGTGGAAGGTGAAATCATCACGCTTGTCATACAGTGAGGTGTACAAATGGCCGTTTTCGTCGAAAGATAGAAGTGTATCCAAGTACTAAGTGGATTTGTCGCTCTCTAATGTAACATCTAAACAAATTCAAATACAGAATCAGGAGAACTATCCAGGAAATCGGAATGAGCATTACTGACTTGCCATGCTAAGCCGTCGCTTTTAAAGACCGTTAGAAACATCCCGGAAAGTGGGATGGTTAATGCACATGAATATACCATTTGCCATTGATATAGGAAATGATCGTCCAATATCGGCACCAGGTGAACATTAGTCTCCCTCCTTTTACGTGCCCTCAATCATGTTTAAGCGGTGTCCTTGTTTTGTTTCTTTTTTATCCATTCATTTGATTTTGTGTCTTCTTGAATGAAATTCATCTAACAGGTAGTATTTGATGTCGTACGTTCACATGAGGATTGAAAATAAAGACGAATTGCTGCTCTTTGGTTACTTTTATTCTCCCACTTTACTGGAATACTTTGTGCCTAGGAGATCTTTGAATATGGGATTATTTCAGAAGATACTTTTCGTATCTATGAAACCGAAGCAAAGGCATGTTTTACCATTCAGAGAAAGAATTAAAGAGAGTAGACAGAAAGATTAGTAAAAACCATTCCTGTTTGACCGCCTGTTACATTTTTGAGAACAAAATGCAAACTTTCTGACTGAAAGTTTAGTATCTTGATTATTTCTAATCAAGAAAAAAGGAGGGGATCTCCAACAACACCAGGTTGCAGCACCCACAGCAAAATCCCAAAACACCCATGCAAAAACACAGAACAGACACCCACAGAAAGAGACGCAAAAGGGACAAGGAACACCAACTCACAACATAGAAACATGAAACATAAAAGACTACACATAAACCAACGAGACCAATGGGCAACCGGTGCCGACCTAGGACTGCCATCTGCCACGTAAATAGCAGACGGTGTGGTTATCCTGGATTACGTGCGCACAACCCTCCCACTATTCCGATTTCCCAGAGGTCTCGAAGAACGCACAATTATGGTGTAAAACAACATCCCCACTGTTAGATGACCACACACAAACAAGACCGTAAAACACAGGGGTCCAAGCAACACAGATGAATATTTAAATGGATATAAAAAGAGGACGTGCGTAATACAGTCCGTGCTCTGCCGGCTGTAGCGAGCTCATATATGTTATCACCCGAGGAGTCCGACTGACATTCAGAGAGGACAGGTGGTCGGGGCCCTGTCTTCTCTAAGGAGGTTTGGACAGGGCCCGTCATGGAGTCCCGTCGTCACAGTCAGTCAGAGTGCAAGTCTTAACAATGCGCTTAAGTTCCTTATTTTGAAACTGAAAGTGATGTGTTCATGACGGAATACTCGTGGAACATTCGACTAAAATTTCTTACGGTCATGGGTGAGAGGAATTTCTGATTTTGTTATTTCTATACTCTTTTATTTTATGGAAGTATCCATTTAGAGTGAAATGAAATAAAAGCAACATTGGATACTGTAAACGTGGTTATTTTCGCGGGGGAAAATTTTCGCAATATTAACATCAAGACTTTTCGCGATAAAAATGTCTTTCCCATTGTTAGAATGCAACGGGTATATCGTGTAGGGGAAATTTTCGCGAAATCCTCTATTACCCCCACGCAAAAATTTCCACGTTTACAGTAATCCACTTTCATGTGACTTTGAAGTAAATGTTAATGTCTCACTCTGACACCTGACAACTTTTCTGACTGTCTGCAATCATTATCGATGTCGAAATAAATGTTCTATTATGATAATTTCAATTCAACAATTAGTATCTCATCAGTGATGATTGAGTCCAAAAATAGAGGAAGTCCAAGTCAAGAAAATATGAAGAACGATGGAAAGTCTAAAAAAGACATAAAATTTATGCAAATGAAGCAGCTAAGGAAAGAGCAGTGCTTTCAGGGAGATACTTGTACACCTTAGTTTTAGAACAATTTATCAAATTTGGTGACGTAGAATTTACAAATATATTTCAAGTCAGGTACCGAAACACTGTTTTACTAGGCAAACGAAATCCTCGGAGACTAACAGTCAACCAGCAGAGATACCACCAAGTTGCGATACCACCAAGTGGCTGATATATCAATTTTGAAATATGTTATATTGTTAAATAAAATTGTTATTCCACCGTATGCGCATTTCATCTGACAAATGAGTTAAATGTTTGCTCACCCTGACATCTTTTCTGTCTGTCTGTACGTCACACGGTAGAATGGCTGTCTTTCCCTGAGTTATGGTGATGTTTACTTCAGAATTTCGGCTCGGCTGTTCATCGTCCGCTCTCTCAAGTCCTACAGAAACTTTAAGAAAATAAGCAGTTTTAGAAACAGGTATTGTCAACATGCATAATTTGTGAATTGTAAATCAAAACTTTTATTTTGAAAATAATTTTGATCTACAATTCACAAATATTTTATGTTTACAGTATACTAGCTTTGTGTCTTTTGAGAGTATTATTACATTACATATACACATTTATCCTCATAAGAAGAAGAAAATATAACACCTCTGTCTGTTGTCGATCGAAACATACACCAATCCTACATTTGAATTGAATTATAGCGACAAAGTACAAAATAAAAGTTGTTAGATACCAGTATGCTTTTGTTTACATAAGCATCTTCATTTGAATTGTGTTCTCTTTAATAATGGAAGACTTACTAAGAAATAACATGATTTTATTCAGCAGCATTGTTTATTGCCTGTGATGTTTTCAGAAAGGAGTATTATTCTCGCTGTTACATGTATCTGATTAAGAGTTTTCCTTATCTGGTATTTTCATTTCCTATCTGAATTTGTTCGTGAAAACAAGAGGTCATTCAGATTCTATTTGGGGCTGGTTAGTCTTTGTGGTTTCGTCGCTACATCTGTAGCATGGTCTTGTACATGTAGTACACGAATATTTCATTTAATAGGTATTTTTTATGTACTCAATTCACTTTAAGCCACCACTCATTGTCCCACAGCTACAAAATTGCTACGAAAAGATCTTTTTCATTTGCTTCGAAATCGTAACTGTGGTAGATGTATATGACACTTTAATTAACTCAATCATGTGACTTAATGATCATTAAAATGTTATGGAATGTAATAAAATTTCTTCGGATCAATATTTCTACGAAACACTTAAAGGGTGATGTTTGTCTTCTCCGAGCTTTTGTTGCCTCTCTCCATTTTTATAATCTTTTTTTTTCAAAAATGTAATGACATGAAGCTTTATTATATCAGAATCAGTCTTGTCTTCTTGGAGTGATAAAATTAAGATATCTATAGTTCATTCATTTGTGAGTGTATTCAAGTCACTGGTGACTTATCTATATAATACCATATTGGTATTAAAATCAGAACTATTGTGCGACGAAATTAAAAAAAATGTAAATAGTTATACTACCAATAAAATCCATCAGTGCAAACTAATCTACAACAACTTATGAAATTTGATTTGGGTCTTAATCATGTCTAGGAAGCCTGACAACTTTCTTTATCGTCAAACTGAAGCATTTCCATCTATAAAGAAGAAGAAACAGATTCTAATCCCTATTATTGAATACCTACAAGAAATTGTCTCTGCCTTGATTAAATCGCGGCATCTCAGCCGTGATTGGGTCTATTCAACAGGTCCGCTGAGTACCGTCAGTTTATTGTATAGTGATTAATTTGCCAGATAAAGCGCTAGTAATACTTCCACTGCAATGAACAAATCAGCCGGCTACAGACATCAGAGTCTAATTGGGAACAATAGAATAGAAATTGAGATTAACACGATCGGAATCGAGTCGTGTCGATGTTTTATCTCGGAGCGTCCACATCATAAATACTATAGAATCTGGTGTCCGAGGCGAAACTTCTGACCGTAATAAACATGTGTCACATCAATTCTTTTATAGAAATGAAGAAAATTGGCCATCTCGATGAACGCTCAGTCACAGTTTCCGATTCTGCCAGTCTGAAGTGTTTCTATCGAATGCGACTCCTTTTTATGATTATTGGCTCGCCTTTTTTATCTCTTAAAATGGTTCTTTCTTTATAATAAACCCCTCTTAGAATGATGCTTAGCCTTGAGAATGAGTGTCAAGAAGTTCACTTTGAGCTTGAGCCGAGTCTGATTCTCGAAAGAATGAAGGAAATTGGAACTAAAGATGTTTGATATTCTAATAACTCTCTTTCTTCGTCAAAAGTTAAAAAAGAATCTATTGATCTTTTTAATTTTAATTAAGGTATCCAAGGGGTAATGAGAAGTATACATGTAATTGGGGCACCCATTTTTGAAAATCTGAGGACTTTAGAAATCAGGACATCGTTAAAATGTAAAAATTAATCGAGAATGTTTTACCAATTTGGACAAAGTTAATTTTTCTTAAAATTTTCAACATAATTATTGGGCATCAAATATCGATTGGTAAAAAAAAATTCTGAAAATATTCTAATTTCAATTTTTTTTTTCATAATCTCCTTCATTACCAATGGTAAACGTCTTCAAATTCAATAGCATCATTTAACGATAATAGCTGTTCGGGTACTTAACCCTCGTCAGTGATCCTCAATCTAAACAATGTTATATGGCCAAAAAGTGTGAAAGTTAGCAGGATGGGTGGATATGATGCTACAGGACCACCATTTTAGACATTTAAAGAAATTTTGATAACAGAATTTTTCGAATGGGTTGAAGAGACGATCAACCGAAGTTGATCGAACTTGGCTACATGTGCCCTCGGACTTCTGGTCCACCAGCAGTGACACAATCGACCCCAAAAAAGATGTCAGACACAATCGTCCAAAGCCTGTTTCTTAACATTTCAATTAAAAAAACCACGCAATATCGGACTTAAAAATTATAATTTTGGAGAAATGTTCGGATGTCTCTAAGTACTACCGTAAAATTCGAAAAGTGTTCTGGATTGGGAAACTCAATACCGTGAAGCCATCCGGATTGAACACAAAATCGCCCATGGGAATACTCTGGCCGGATTATTGACCTTCTTTTAAAAAAGCGTTTACGTCAAGCAACATACGTCCATTAAAGGAAAAACTTACGACGTCAAAGTGACATTAGCGATTTGGCGCGATTACGTCAATGACGTCATAGAAGCACAGTTATCAAAATACTCAAACGGAAATGTGGCTTTCCTAAAAGATTCCGTGGTTACGCCGAGTTGTTGATGCTATTTCGTAATCTGCTTTACGAAAAATTATGTCAATAAATTTAACTTGTAAACAAAAATAGAGTATAGCTTATACGTCAACTTGCATGTCGAAAAAAGATGTAAATGGCAATATCCAGCATCTCCGCAGCAACTCTGTTTTTGAACGCATAGTAGTACATTCTCATTCACTCATCATTTTCTCAATCAAGCAAGTGTGTACGCGTTACCATATAGGCGAGCTTCGCTCTCTATTGTATGTCATGAAGGTAGCTCTCAGACAGCACAATTTGAACATTTCGCATTTCTTCGGACAAGTTTGTTTGCAAAGTAAAGTTACTACATGGAAGTCAAACAAAAACAACTAGGGTTATCATACAATACGTTATATTCAGAATATGGATTTCTATAGATTCAAAATATTGAATTGCTTTCTATGATGTGGTCGCCAACCATAAAACGAAAGGAGAAACACAAAAATATACACCACAACAATCAAAAGGCATAAAATTAATCTCGTCTACACAAACCGACCAGGCCAATGATGATAGCAATTCAGTTACATCTTTTTCGAATGCACGCAAGTAACTTTTGCTACAATGCTGGATTTCATCCCTCGGAAATTAATGCCTTATTCTATTCCTTGTCGTTCATTTTCCTGTCGTCTTCACTTGATTTTTTGTTCGGTTAGTTGTTCGTCTTTGTGTGAGGGCATTCTTTTGTTATGTTATCTTCCTATGTTTTTGATGCGTTGTGTTTGTTGCATGGTTTCCGTTGTTGATGTGTGTTGTATGGGTTTTCTCTGCAACGTTGTTGGGGATCTTTACGTTACTTTACTTTCAAATAATTTATGGGGAAGAACAGAAAGAACAAAGTAGAGTCCCGCTCTCCTACCCGAAGACAGCTTTCTGTACAATTATCTCCAAATGTGGTGCACCGGAAATCCATGAAGATAGCGTTAACTTTACTGCATCATCACCCAATCGGATGGTTAAGCATTGACGAAGCTTCTACTGAAACATTACACAAAATTTGTGACCGCCTACTCCAAACGTTTAGTGACTACTTATTTGTCCAAGCAATTCATAATATGTCACTTAAGTAGTTGGCGATATTTCAATGTTACACCGATTTTTGTATGTACATATATTTTGTGTTGAATCCTCTGCTTTAATCTGCAATGTTGCCCCTGTTCGACAGCAGGTTTGGGACTATATGTTTTTCCTTTCCCGATACTACAGAGAATGTCGCTAATTGTTGTACTTGTTTTCCGATTTAAAGTGATTTTGTTGATTAACTTAAAGCAAAATTTAGGAAAGCGTTCTGCCATTATAGGAAAAGTTCTAAATCTACAAATGTACATGTATATAGGTAATGTGAAGAGAGCATAGGTCAGACCTTTATTTTGTTTCTTCTTACCGAAAATAAAATGTACGTAATTACGGTACTAATCCGATATTTTGAAAATAGTAATTGTTCTTATGCTAATTACATGACCAATCAAAATTATATTGAATCTTCTCCTAAACTCTTCATCAAAGACCATACTAGGACATTAATTTTGCTGTTTTTGATTTCCTTTAAAGTCATTTCCAAACTTGATTAGCCTTTGTAGTCGTGGTGGAATATCAAAAGATACAAGCAATTTGATAAAAAACAAATTACGTTTGTTTTGCAATAAGTCATTTAGGAGAAATATGTGTATTCAACAATGGAAAATTCAACTCTGATACGTCAAAAGCTATTAACATCTCAGCAAATTGGCCGGATAACTAACTAAGCATGATGTTGGCATCAAGCATAATTTCATTTGGGCGCCCAATGCAGGCATCAAGTGCTTTAACTGGGGAGGGAAACACAGGATGATAAACTGGTCAATTCCCTCAATCTGGAATCAGATTTTTCAAATCAATGAAATAACAAAAATCCCTCCAGGAAGCTGACTCTTGTATGATATTGCGACCGGTTTTAATAGGAAATTCCCTTATGTACAACGAGGCTAACTAAACATTACACAATAATGTCAAGTACGTGTATTATTTCTGTCATACGTGTCTAGCAAAAAGGTGATATATAGGGATCATCTTTTAGGATGCTAATACTATTCTCATTTAAGTGTTTGTGAGAATTCAGGTAATCTCACTCTTTTCGATCTATAAATTCATCTGTTCAATACATTTTTAAAACATAACCCAGTATACCTCTCTTTGACCATTCGATATGGAGAAAATCATATAGATTTTTTTAAAGATTCTTTTAACCACAATTTGTTTATCTCATATCGGTATTTTTTCTCATTGCATAGCAGTTAATAAAGAGTTCTTTCAGAACTTTGTTGTATGTGACAATACATGCGATATTTCTACTATTAAGGGTAGCATTTATGCATCATAATAAAAACTTATCAGTCACTCTGAATAGCAAACGTGCACTAAAGTTTTAATTTCAACAAATAAAATGCATGACGACATCCCTCCAATAAACAGAGATGTGCAATCTATCAGAGTCGTGCATCAAAACTTCAAAATATGAATCAGAGAGCCTCGTGTGGTGTAAATCTCCACAGACAATCAATTAAATCGTTTTATTTTTTCGGTTTCTCAAACACGCTACAAAGTGGCCCCCTTTCAGGGCAAAATCTTAAATTTTCATGAAGTAATGAATACGATACATCAACTATCATTCCCTTTCTCAATATCTTAATGGTATATTTTGCCAAATTTCTTGCAGAACGTCATTTTGGGGCTCATTTTCGACAAACTATCTATTAGTTAGTACCGAGCGGGCTTCTAAACAACTTTTATATTTGGATATGTTGTTACCTTTGCACGACTTAACATGCATGCAAAAGTTGTTCACAATCCCGCTCGATGTTACCTCAATGAAAATAATCAAGAATAATGCTATTTTTCGTGAAAAAAAATTTGACAAAGTCACCGGTTTTCATGATATTTATGCAAATTATACAATGTCGCAGAAAGCGGGAATTATAGTTTTTATAACTATAGATTTCTCAAAATATAGATATTAAACTTTCTAAAATAATTTTGAAGAAGGCAATTTTAGGGGGGGGGGGGGGGGGGGGCAATTTACGATATAAACCATATACATGTATATACTCCATTCAAATCCTTTAAAGTGTCATGTTTCTATTTTCAGACCGTCTGTCTTTGTCCATTACCTAATTTTTTTGTCCCTTTTCCAGATTATCTTATCAATTCTGTATTTCCTACCCAATTTTATTTTCAAAATTATTTGGGCATTAATGTCTTTGACTGATTTCTCTATAGAGATGTAAACCGATTTTTCGAAGAATTCGAAATATCTTAAATCCAGCTTGAAGGACTTTTTTTTTAAGTAAGTGTTTATGTTCAGTCTTCGCATGAAGAAAAAGAATCCACAGTTTCTCGGGATCTTGCTGATAGCATCTCTTGCTTCCCGTGCGTATCCCACACCTCTGACGGCGCAAACTTATTAAAAGCAGAGGAAACTCGCGCCTAATCAATCACAGCGAGTCATACAACAAACGGTTAGTCATAAAAGAAGCCCTATCATGTCTTATTTGGGAGATTACAGAGATTATTGCCTCACAAGCATGCTGGATAGATTAGGTCATTTTCCGACATCCCAACCGGTATCAATCACCCTCACACAAGCCAAGATCTCTACTGATAACTCCCCATACTGAGGGTTTCTGCCTAACAGATAGGTATTGGAACATTCATATCAAGGCTTTATCATATTGGTCGATCCCAATTTTGTGAAAAGTTGCATGACAAATTCTGTCTACAAAATTCAAAGCAAACATGATTGTCTTTTTTTAATTGGCTTTAAAATAAGGCAGAAATACAACTTCATATATCCTCAGTGCATTTTCTATCACATTGTGGCAAGCCCAAAGTAAAAAAACTTCTAAGGCGACAACTTTGATTGTAGATCATGACTATGGAAGCCAGACAATGTTGGTAATAACTGACGATGGTTTTGATCATTCATTGTGGTATAAGATAATAAACTTAAGCCACGTACGATACAAGGCAATTGGAATGTTTCGGCACCAAATTATTGTTTCATTGCTTTTCTCTTTCTTATTTCGTACGCTTCAGTGAGATGCCACAATTAGCGATATCTTTAACGTCACTAAATCGCTTCATTACGAGAAGAAAAATAAATTGATATAATGAAAAAGAATTGATTGTGGCTGACAAGAAATAAAGCTTTGCATCGCTGACAACCTTTTTCGCCTAATGAACACGGCAAATAATTAAAAGAGGTTTTAGAATCGAGAGCTATTTAATTCGGATCGAAGCTTATAAACCCGAGCACGTATATTTAGACAACACTTGTGGAATACAATAACGAAAGTTGCAGGAAAGATGTGGAGTATTTACATGGGTGATTAGTGAATCGTTAGCATTAGACTAACGAGGCTACTGACAAGTCCCATTTACTGCTGATGGTTTCACTCATTGGAAAGTAATAACAGAGGAAATGGCGAACACGGTGTGTTGCTGCTGAATTGCGTTCTGTCATTGAACATATGGCCCAGCGGGCTATATTTGGACATAAAGTCGTTTATTATCATCTGAATATATCTGTAACTGAAAGATGCACCGGGAAGCTCTTTTCCAACTTTACCTATTTGTTCTTATTTCTTGACAAAAATTTAAAATGAAACATGACAGGGTCCGCCAAAATCTAACAAGAAAGGATAGATATTTCCCAATTGTTTCTTTCACGTGTTTATGGATTTTCAGCTTTTGAATATTCACCAAAACATACAGTACCGAATAAAGAAAGAACAACGAGGGTATCGTAAAGCATTATTATTAATAAAAAGAGGGATTTTTTTTTCACCCAGTACATAATTGATATAACTATTCCATTTCACTTTTCTCTTTGGAAAGCTATTTTGACTCTTTTGAAAAGTAAGTGCTGGTTTTGAATACGAATTCGCTACGACACCCACACCAATGCGCTCTATGCACATACATTTAGCCTGGCATTTTTTATTGAATTTATAAATAATGATTTTTAATTGAGGAAATTCAAACCATAAAATTACATTGTATGATGATATCTCAGTCACGAAAATGAAAAGTATAAAAACGTACTTTCTTCTTATTTCTTTTAAATTTTATGTAACAAAGTAAATGGTTTCCGTTCTGATTCTAGGCAGAATTTCCTATTCCATTTGGTATTGAATTTGCAAGGGCTGACTTCCGTTTTTTGACAATTAAATGCGTCGTGTGAAATAGAAATTACTTGCGTTCTGTCGTGCAACTTTCTCGTGGGCATCTCTACTTCCATTTATCATGTTTTAAAGATTATGTATGCCTGTTACATGCGAAATAATGCACTATACATAAGTGACACGAGGACAATTACTAAAAAATGACACAAGATCAAACTAATGAAATCAACTACAAACGTCTGTTTTCGGTTATTGTTCAGTCAATCATTTCAACTGTTAAAGCTTTACAAGGACGTTTTTATCGATATTGGATCACTGAATACATTTTTATTTTTCTAAAGTATTTTCAATTGAGAAAATTGCGCTAAATGTACACTGCCAAATTGCCAAAACTATAAATAATACCTTGTTGATTCCAATCTCTTATGAATCATCGTTGTTCACCAGATATTGATAAAGGGGTACTCTTCCCAAAAGGAAATGTCAACAGACAAGCTTTAAACATTCATTTTGAAATCTTTTTATCGGTCTGACAGTTTATAAATTCCTGCAAAAAGTTGAATATAAAACCATCAGGTAATGACAGAAGCTTCATGCATCCTCTTTTATTGATCTGTTTGAAATCGTTAAATCAAAACATCTCCGACAAAACCTTAGCAATGAGCAAAACATCAACCCAAATTCTCATGAGAGACGACAGCAAAAAGCAAAAAAGGAGTCAGTTTGAGTAGCTAGCTATTCTACGAAAGATAAACTACAGTCAAATTTTCTGTTGATTCCATACTAGTATAAGAATTGACTGTTCAATTTTGACAGTTTATTGGAGTATGAAGTTTGGTTTGTCGCATCACAAATTGTGTAAAACCGCGTAGCGTAGCGAAGCGGTTTTACGCAAAATTTGTGATGCGACAAACCAAACTTCATACTCCAATAAACTGTCAAAATTGAACAGTCAATTCTTATAATTTCCAAACCCAAATTTATCCCAAATTTCACAAATATACCCAAGAAATTAGTAATTTAATACATTGCGTATGAAAATATCAACTCTGTAGGGCCCGTAGGCGAACTTGTTCCCAGACGAAATAGATATAATGTATACGTTGCTAGTTATAGGCAGCAAATGTGTCAAAAATATTCGTTCCCCATCTGGAGCCCCATTTTACCAATCCATTACATCATCCGATGATATGACGTAACATTTTGATGACGCGTTCTGCAGTTCAAGTTCAAGGTCGCCGACATGGCAGTTATGTGTTTGGATTGTACACGCAGGAGCTGGGAGTTTATACAGACAGATTCTCTGTACTTATAGATCTAATACTTGCAGAAAACGGCATGATTATGATCTATTGGTATCAGAATACCTTCCTAGGAAATAGTTATTTCATAAGTGACAAGTTAATTGTGAAAATTCATGACGATACTGTATCCTGATCGAGGCCGAGGTAGGTCGCCGTCTTTTGATCTCTTAATTTTCTATTCGCTGTCAATATCTTCTCCTAAATTCTTCATCTCGCCGAAAATATATCATTAGAAAAGTTTCTAGTTTCAATACTTCAAAGGTTCAGAACGATTGTACCTCATACACCTCATAGAAATCATTTAGAAACAGTGATCTTCGGTCCTTTTGAAGTTTTCAATCAAAACTTCTGTACGTTGTCTTTGACAGTCGTCAGTCATTGGAAAATTTCAAACGCAGGTACTTGCTACTGTTACGACGGGAATGTAATTTTGAAGAAAATAGCTGAAGTTTCTGTTTTTCTCGTCATTTACTGATTTGTCTGTCTTTCATGAAATTTGAAGGACAGGAAATGGTCTAAGAAACTTCAAAAACAGGAGCATAGCAACCGAACAACGCTGTAAAAACCACGTATACCGGTACATCATCGAAATTGTCATAAAATTTTAATTAATTCTGATATCGTATTTATATCTAAGGGCTACTATTAATAACACTATTTTTTCTTTGCATAATTATCATTCGAAAGCCGATCTTAGCAACATGCTAAATGATTTTGATGGAAGTAGTTCCGGCTCTTCCGGTATTTTATCGTGTTCATTGGGTTATGAAGTGTATTTCGCCATTTTTCTGACGATCATATTAAAATCAAATTGCATAGATTGGTGTAAACAAATTTATTTGGAAATTATATTAGGGTGACAGTAGTTAAATGATGCCATTGAATTTGAAGGCGTTTAACATTTGAACCACTTGGTGAGTGTCACTGCTGGTGGACCAGGAGTCCCCGTGGGCACATGTAACCAAGTTCGATCAACTTCGGTTGATCGTCTGTCTCTTCA
Organism: Pinctada fucata; assembly: GCA_028142955.1. Lineage (NCBI taxonomy): Eukaryota > Metazoa > Mollusca > Bivalvia > Pterioida > Pteriidae > Pinctada > Pinctada fucata. The sequence continues at coordinate 73,325,029 of AP027104.1, read as the reverse complement.
ACGCATTTGAAAATTTCTGATATCAAAAATCTTGAAATTCAAAAACGTTGGTCCTGAAGCATCATATCCAATCCATCCTGCTACATTTTCGGTACATTTTTGGCAATAATAATTTTCACACTCTTTGGTCATATTACATTGTTTAGAATGAGGATCACTGACGTGGTATAAGTACTCGAAACGGGCATGTCTGATCCATGCTGCAAATTAATATGTTCTTAAATGATGGACGTTTAACATTTGAACCACTTGGTGAGTGTCACTGCTGGTGGACGCGGAGTCCCCGAGGGCACATGTTGCTCAGTTCGATCAACTTCGGTTGATCGTCTGTCTCTTCAACGCATTCGAAAATTTCTGATATGAAAAATCTTGAAATTTCATAAATGTGGGTTCTATAGCATCATTTACCCCACCTCTGACAAGTTTGCCTGGAAATCCCGGATAGCGATTGGCTAAAGACGTGGTATATCTTTTACCCCACCTCTGACAAATTTCTTTATTTTCATTGGCTAAAACTGCACACGTGAACGCCCTCCGATTTTTTAATACCGGGCGCTGGATTTTTCATACCAGGCTCTGGGTCAGGGTTACGAAGACGCTTTAGTGAATTGACTCAGATTCGTCTGCCAACGTCTAAACAAACAAAGATGGCTGCCAAGAGATTTAAAGTATCGACCATAGAAGAGATCCGTCTGTCCATATGTCCTGTAGTCACACTTTTTGATGGTAGTCACAGGTTTACATATTGAATATTTTGCTGGTATAAGCAATAAGTGTCACTTTCACTTGATCAGGCATCTGTCTGTCTGCATGTGATCACTATGTACTTTAAGACCTGGTATGGTCATCGGTGGGGTAAATTCGTTACCTAGTCTTTTTGAGACCCGGTACGGTGTGGTACTGGGTTTTGGGTTCAATACCGGGTTCGGCTTCGCCTCACCCGGTATTGAACCCAAAACCCAGTACCACACCGTACCGGGTCTCAAAAAGACTAGGTAACTAATAATACCGGGTGCCTAGCCTTTTATACAAGACCCCTTGTGACGTCACAGTGTTATCCTTCATGTTGACGCCGTAGATTCAATTTGCAACAAGGTGATAGGCGGCACAGGCTTGCAATATAACCTTGCCGTCATCGCTATTTTCCTACGCCATTTCACGCAATGATAAAACCCGAGAGGCATCGCAGGTACGGCATGTCGTCACAGTGACGTCATTCGGACTTCTGACGTAAACAGTGCGAAAGATTCAAAGGCAGGGACACATATTTTAGTGTTTAGGGGCGAGTAAATGGGAAATGAAGGACACGATTCTTTTCTTGATGTAGGAAAATTTATACAAGATTCATGTCTAAAGACGGTAGGTTTCGATTTATAGCTAGAATTTGTATTTTACTGGAGACTTCTCGCTCAGCTGATCGTGTGGCAACGTACGAATGAAGAAAGAATCCCTGATACATGTACTGCATCGTATTGCATCAAAAGTAAAGCATTACATGTACACTGTATACCTCAGAAATGAAATCAAATCTGCTGGTATATACTTGCAATACTTAATTTACAAAGATGAAGCCCCATTTCCAGTCTGCAAGAATCTTGCAGACAAACAATAGGCGATGACGGCAGAGGTAGATTTCAAAGTGAAGAGAAGCGGAACTGAAATCGGACGCATGCGTAGGAGATTGACGTAAACATTGCGAAAGATTCAAAGGCAGAGTCACATATTTGAGTGTTTAGGGGCGAGTAAATGGGCAATGAAGGAAACGATTCTTTTCTTGATGTAGACAAATTTATTCAAGACTCATGTCTAAAGACGGTAGGTTTCGATTCATAGCCAGAATTTGTATTTTTACTGGAGACTTCTCGCTCATCTGATCGTGTTGGCAACGTACGAATGAAGAAAGAATCCCTGATACTTCATCGTATTGCATCGAAAGAAAAGTATTGCATGTACACTGTATACCTCAGAAATGTAGTCAACCCTGACGGTATAAACTTGTAATACTTTATTTACATATATGAAGCCCCAGTTCCAGTCTGCAAGAATCTTGCAGACAAACAATAGGCGATGACGGCAGAGGTAGATTTCAAAGTGAAGAAAAGCGGAACTGAAATCGGACGCATGCGTAGGAGATTGGCCGTAGATTATCAAAATAGGTCATCGCCTCGCCCGGTATAAAAGCTAGTGACCTGGTATCATCCCGTACCAGGTCACCAGATGACTAGGTAACTAATAATTCCACCCATCCTGCTACATTTTCGGTAAATTTTTGGACATATTAATTTTCACACTCTTTGGCCATATTACATTGTTTAGATTGAGGATCACTGACGAGGGTTAAGTACCCGAAACGTGCATGTCTGGTCCATGCTGCAAATTAATCTGTTCTCAAATAATGCTATTAAATTGAAGATGTTTAACATTACAGTATTGTCATTAACTTAGCCCATATGTTCCACAGACTACATGTAGTTCATAATATTTGGTTGAACAGTCAATGTAATATGCATACTGTGCATATAGTGAGAGTTTTGTATAGTTTTAAACTACATGTACAAAAAAATTTACCAATACTACAATAATGAAAACCTATCAAATCACGTATCGCTATTTGAAACATCTTTTAAGAATTTTATTATGGCTACAGACTTAGCTTATATACTTCTTTTTACGCAAAAATCTTTTCAAAAGTACAACTTTTGCAATAAGATTTTAGTGGTATAGACCTTTTATATACAAGGAAGGTATTTTGGGATTTGGACTTGGTTTTATATACCCCTTGATAAGAGAATTATTGTTTTACAAGTGGCACACAAAACATAAAAATCGGGTAAAATTGTTTTCATGGGGAACATTTAACAGGATCTAACAGTGAGGTGATTCAGTATGGAACAAAGTCATCCGACAATTTGATCTTTGGGAAAATAATGGGGAAAATGGCACATAATCAAGTTATAGAGAATGGAGAATTCTCAAGAACACTATAGTACATGCAGCATCTAAACATAACCACACTGTCAGTTCCTTCTTGTTTTCTCATATCAAAATTATTAAAATGATGGGATTTCATGCAATGCTTATGGTCTATCGCTAATTAATCATAAACTTTTCGTTGATATAAATCGGAAATGTATTTGATTTTTACAGAATGTATAAATGTATAAAAATGACATTGCCATGTTCTTTTCATTTGATTCTGTACATTTTATCTGTACAGATCCTTTACTTAATCATCGGTCAAAAACTTTCTCTTCTACTCTTCTGTTTGCCACGATAAGATAAACTTCCGAATTCTCCATATGATTGAAAAATATTCCCCTGTAGTAAAATTTGATTGAGCATTCGGTCCTTTCAGAGAATTTTAAAATGAATCATGAATCAGCTGAGATGCATATTGAATACAAAGATAGCCGCGTGGGAGTGTTTTATATCATTTATGTCTTCTTAATAGACTTTTTTTCATCGTGACGGACTTTGCACTTCGCACATTGAAGAATTCGTGGTGTAGCTGCCGTTCACGTATAAACTTATAAGCGGAGTCATCTACATTGTGATTAGTAAACTCAACGGAATTGGTATATTGGACTTCCTGTTTTTCTGTAAACCATCTTATAAAACTTTCTATCATAATTAAAGTGCGAAGTTCGAAGTACGAAGTGCGAAGTTCGTTACGATGAAAAATGTCTAATTAATAACTATTACACTTGAGATTTAGAATTTCCTTCATTAACTGCATTCAAAGTAAATTAATGCCTTTCAGCAAAAGTGTCAAGAGTGTGGTTTTTTTTCAAATGTGAATTGAAAGTTTTATTCATTGAATCTTATTCTTTTTTACGTATTACTTTTATAGAAAGATGTCGACCTTTTTTTTAAATTCTGCTCTTATCCTTTACGTAGTTTTAAATTATTTAAATTCTACAATCAAATCAAAACGAAATGTAAAGTAAAGAAGCAAAATGTAGAAGTTTATAGTTAATCATAGTATATGAAATTATCATATGAAAATATATGATGTATCGTCATAATTTAGTGCACCATATGCGCATTTCAATGGACAATGTATCAACAGTGATGCTCTAGGCCGACAGAAAGGGGATGAATCTAAATGGTGAATATAGGAAGAGCGAAATTCTAAACTTGACAAAGCGCCAGATGTATACCATGACCTTACCCCTCCTTGTCGGATGGCATACACAAAACTGTGTCTCCGGTGGGTTTCGTTCGGGGAGCATATTCTACAAGATCAGAGTCTATATTTCGTCAAACTTTCATATACACGAAATTTTGAGAGTACAATTATTCAAACAAGTTTTAAATAAACACTTAAATTGCTAGTAATTTATACTAAGTTTTGGTCTGATAAGTCTCCAAGCGAAACTCACCGGGCACGCAGTTTTGTGTATGACATCCGATAAGGGGGAGTGAGGTATTGCGTACACTTGTCTTGAGTAGATATGCCATGAGGGAGGTACTTAGTTTCAGAAAATTTACAAATATATTTCAAATCATTGCAGATCCTCGGGGACTAACGATACCAATTGAACGCTTATATATGTACTAGTATATTTAACACATTTCACTTGAATACTCTAATGTAGAATCTGTATAATTTGCAGCAGATGGAGCCACATGGTGCAGAGGTCGTATGATGTCAAAACCCCCTCATTCACAAGACACAACAAAGACGTGACAATTCTCAGAAAATCATCTTAAATCTGTGTTATCAGAGAAGATTTGCTCTTTGTCTGTAGGGAGAAGGGATTTTCTTTTTTGTGTACTCTTGTTTGAACAAATAACTTAAGATTTATGTACGAAATCCTGGAATTGTATGCATGCAATGCATGACCACGTTTCTTTAGAATACTCATCCCCCGCATCATGGATATCAATTATTTTTCGTGCAAGTACATGAATTAAAAGGACTTAAGGTAAATATTTTGTTGATGGGGGATCTAAAATGCTACCTTGCTAAATATTACTGATCAGTACTCAGTTCAAATCACTTTCATTTTACTTTTTAAATTGATGCATCAGATAATAAACGAAACTAAGATTTTGTAGCATTCTCCTATTGCAAAAGATTTGCAACACCCACGACACGGCAAGCCCCTAATGAGATTCCACCGTCTCAGTCACGTAACATATTTAGATGGAAGGATGATTGAAATTTATCTCCGATGATACTCTTTGTAACAATGGTCTGCAGTAGAAAACATAGCTAGAATGGACGATCACAACTTAGACAACTCAAGAGGTAGTATATGTGCAAAGAAAGAAAGACAATACATACAATTACCAATAACAAAGACATACAAAAAAAGTCAACACGTAAATTGACCTTGTCGAATGACTACCCGTGGTTACTTTAACTCATTTAGGCCGGAGGTTTCCAGCTTTGTCATATAAGACATTTCTGAGTTCATTCACTAACGCCTCCTTTGATGATATTTATGCCTCTTTTTCACCATCTTTTGCACTTGCCAAGCTTTATTCTGGGTAGCGGAATTCAAATGGGGTAGATTGACTTTAAAGGACAAGGGGCCTGTATGGTTTGGAGTCATTTTGGATGCCATCGACGAAGAAATCTTGCAAGTTCCGTGATCTGATCCACTCTGATGGGCTTATTCAGATAGGATAAATAGCACAAGCATTTCACTTGGTAACGTTTCAACTACTCTCCATGACTTGCTGGGTATGCGGAAGCTTACGTACATTTCAAGGGTACCAATACCTCTCACCGATAGCAAATTGCGACCAAGTATTATACCATCAGTATGCAGCACCCTGTTCAAGCGTTTTATATCAAATGGCAATTTTCTTTCGCGGCTACTGACTGTTGATTAGACATTACTATGAGCCAGAGAACGAGCTCAGAGTCCTCAGTTGGTAGGACTACAGCAAAATAAGCTAAAGACACAGTCATCTGGAAGCAAGGTGATGGCCAACGTATTTTGGGACTCACTTATGTTAGTCCAGGACTTTATACCCAAGATAATACAAATCTTAAATAGAAGTACAATAACTTGACCTTACTATGCGAATTTCTTGACCAGCTGAGAGCTACCATAAAGTGAAACGTCGAAGATGTATTATTTCAACAGGACAACTCGAGAGTCTACATTCGCAAATTTGACCTGGATGCTAGAGAGCGTAGTATCCTACATTGTACCCTGCCTACCTCCCAGACGGTGAAGTTTAGCACCCGGTGACTTCTTTCTGTTCTCAAACTTGAAAGAGATATCTGTGGATGTTATTTCCGGTCTGATGACGATTTCATCATGGCAACCGAGGAATTGGTAATTAGAAAAGATACTGCAGTACTTTTATATGTTCTGGACTGATGGCACTGGGGCAACGTCGGACTAAGTGCATCGTATTAGAGGGGAATATCATCATAAACATTTTTTCAGAGAAATTTGTTATACCTCTTGTCAATCTAAGATAAAAATTTCAAATCTTACATCGTCTGGGAATACTACTTCCTTAATTTAAGGAAAATTTAGATTCTGTTGAAATCTTAACATCCATTTAAGCTTGCATTAACAACTTTATTACGTCATTCTTGCCAAATTCATCAAATCTTTTAATCATATTAAGGATTGAAGTTGTGAAAAAAATATAAGACTTCAATTGTCTGAGGATATAGCTCTGATGCATCAGTGTATGAAAGTCTAACACAAAACCCGAAATCAGAAAATCACAATCAAAAGGCTGACCAATTCTTGAAAAGAAAAAGAAAATCAGATAAATAGACGAAGACAATAGCACAGCACTATAGAAACACGAAGGACAACTTTATATGATGATCAATCCCCAGAGTCCAGTGAAAGTACGGGATATATTGTAGGTGGCACTGATAAATACTGCGTGTATTTTAAAAATAGTAAGGTATAAACATATTCAAATATCACATGCATAATGATCTAAGTAAGTAGAATTGAAAAGGAAGATGTAAGCTTATTAATATTTCTCTCATTGTATTTAAAAACAAGGGAGGGGGGTAGTACATTTGCCCGATCAGAATAATGATAAGACATTGTAAGAGGCGTTATCTTCTATGTTCGCTACAAAGAACTTATAGCTGCACATTTAGACATTTGCCTATCAAGGATGATTAAGGACATTTTTGAGTACGACCTTTCCAATTGACCGTGTTTTACCTATTTTGACATAACCGGATTAGACACGTTTCTATTTGATTCGCGGCGGGTGTTGTATGCAGTCAGAGGACCCTCACTCCTCCTGGGCACCTAGTCCTGTCTACATTCGGGCCTTATACATTTGTACAATCATGTCATATTCCTCAGGGTCTTATCTCTGGTTTACTTGAATAGATAATTAAATGAAGAAATCAGATTTACGCTAAAACTTAAAAATGCAATTCCATTGATACCAAAGTCCAGTAAACAATTATTTCTTGTAGAATCTGCTATAATTGCAAAATAGAAACACATTGAAGACTATCACACCGACAAAAAGTTAGACACATAAAAATGTTTCCGCAAATGAAGATGCGATACGGACAAGTGCCCGGGGAGAGTAAGCATCTCCTGTTTGCTAGCAACAACTGTCACTTAGGTCGTGTATAAAAGTGTCATGTTCGATATTTTGGATGATTCTGATCTGAAATACAAATCTCATTCTCATTATTTCTAGGATCAACTGTATACAACTCACTTAGTATTTTATTATTCGTATAATTCAAACAGTTTAAGAACCGATCCAGGTTCTTTCAATTCAGAAGGAAAGTAAGTCATGCTTTGGCGAATCACAAAACATAATCGAATGGACCAATATACTTATTGCAGATTCTGTGAATCGTAAATAGCTGTTACAGTAGATTTTAGCGCGATGTAGCCGATGTTTAAGGTCAGTGTGGCGACTTTCAATAGAAATGGGGTAGAAGAAAGATGGATATGTCCACATGTAGAGGAACATCTCCTCGAACTATTCAGACCAAAAAATCAAAATTTGCCCGTCTCGTATTTTGGCTATGATCATCCATTTTTGGCCTATTTTAACATTTTCGTCATTTTAGAGAATACCACATCATAACATGACATACCTCTGCAACGCATGAAATTTTTTTAAAAATCATATATATACCCTTATTTTTCTGGATTCTTATAGCTTGTGTATGAATTAAAGCCTATTTTGAAAAATTCTGATAAAATAAACAGTTCTAAGGAGTGTATTTTCTTATAAATACGTTTTTGCTGGTTGCCATGGCAACAACCCGTTATTTTTATTAATAGCTAGAAGGTCGCCAGGTACACAATTTTTTTTCTATGTATAGCTATTGTATTGCTTTATCCTAAAGCATTCAAACCAATATGTACCCGAATTCGTTTTTGAGAAAAATGACTGTTTCTACAAATAGCACAATAATTTGTGCAAAAAACCAACATTTTGACCCAAAAACAGAGAGATTTACTCGATGTTCGAATTTCTAATTCTCTCATTTTTAAAGAGTTTGATGAATAGTATACATGTATATTCTGATTCTGAATCTTTAGAAGCAGAACTCATGCTAAAATGACAATGTTTTTTTTTTCCTATTTTCGGCGATTTTTCATTGAAAAATATGCATTTTTCCCAAAAATACCCATTCAGCTATGAAAATTTCAAGGAGTATTATTTTTTCTTTAATAATGCAACAAACTGAGCTTATACCATATATCGTCCATGTCGGTTTCAAATATTACGTGATATGAAAATCGCAACCCTAACCTTACGGAAAACCAAAGCATGATCAGCCACGTGTACCTAGCACATGCGCATAACAGCAAGAGGTATTTCTTCAAAAGATTTTCTCCAAGTATAAAAATTACTAAAATAATTAATTTGAAGAAAAATGCAAATTATACCTTATTCTAAATATGTATGCAATGGGATCATTGAAGGACATTTAAGTGAGGGATAAGTTCTATCTTTTCAAAGTTCGAACCCCATTACAGAAAAAAATGCACTAAACAATATCTTCGGGGACTAATTTTAAAAATTTCTTGGCTCTATGTAAAATCAAATTTTCAGTGTATTAAATTGGCATGTTCGACCAATAATATCAATAAACATCAAAGAAGTACCTACAGTATCAGTTATTCAGTTATCAAAGAGGTACCTATCACTTCTATCAGTTATTCAGTTTTCAAAGAAGTACCTATCAGTTATTCAGTTATCAAAGAAGTACCTATCAGTTATTCAATGAAAGCTAATCCGTCGATAGTGAATAATTCGTTGAATTGTGCCAGCATCTTGCTGTGGACCACCATGTCCTGTTGTGGCGTGTTTCATCAATGTCCCTAAGTCTTTCAATACTATATAGTGTTGTTTTGTAATTTCTAATGAGATTTGCCTGTTTTTCATCATTTCGTTTTACTGTATTGTTCTGTTATTTTACTGTATTTCATTTTCCTATTTAAAATTTTGTTGATTTGAATATTATTGATCTGGTTAAATTTTGCCTCTTTTATTTTATCTTTGTCGTTGCAATCCGTGTCAGGTGCATACATGTACACAATGACGACAGACAAATAATTTGACTCGCATAAAATGTCGCATCATTAGTGTGCAGCTCAGTATTAAACTTTGAAGTTGAATAAGACATTGAATTTTTATAAGTACTTTAGTTATGTGTAAACGAGTATAGATCAAACTGATTAGTTGTTACCTTACATTACATGTCATTTACACGTCAATGACGGAAATTTTATCGTCTATCAGCATGATCAGTCACAGATATTTGACTTTCATATTAATCTGCAATTATACCACAAAATAGAGTTTTTCGCGTATAGAAACATTTTAATCATTCTAATTCTTTGATACAAATGCAATTACAATACTTTTATACGCTCATTATCGAGTTTGAGACGCCCAATCAAAGTTTTTACAAGCATCTTCGTTTCTAGATACCCTACCTGACTTCACGTGATAAGACTTAATGCGTCTCGAAACGTTGAGGAGTCTCTAACTTAAAAATCGTCTTTGGCCTTTCAATTCAAGTAGAAGAATTTACATTTTAACAAGTCTGTTACTATTTAGCTTCATTCAAATGAGATTGAATCGAACCGAATTAATTTGTATTCTGTTGAAAACTCATGCAAATAATGGAAAAGTATGTATTCTTCTTAATTTCAGCAATTTAAAGAAAAAATCAATATGATAAACATAAAGTACTGCATGAAGACCATATGTATGACAGAAAATAAATTTAAAGTTCCCTTTGATAAGGACGTGACTTATTGTGCATGTAATTTTAGCAAATTCAAAATTTGGATTTTTTGCGAGGAAATGACAGGAAATCCACCTGTCTTCTTTTATAGTCCCCACCCGACCTTTAAACAATTTCTTATGAAATCAGTCAGCAATGTTCTATAGACTGGTTAGAAAAACTTTAAAATTCTATTCTGCTTTTTAAAAGTACATTAAATCTTTTTTTCACATGATGCTTATTGGCTTGAAGTTATGAGTATATTCAATCTATGTCCTTCTATCATCAGTATACAGTTATACTTTTGCGCTTTGTAATTTCATACAACTTTATTCAAATACATGTACCTTGACAACTAGTTAACTGCATTTTCGTTTCGTGTTAATTTGTACATGTATGCATATGTGACAAAAATTAGAAGTATTTGTACACGTACTCTTATATTTCGCGTACTTGTGTAAATGAACCAAGCCTTGAAGGTCATTTAAAAAAAAGAGACAACTTCTTGTTTCATTACATTTTTGTAAAGGATTTAAAATCTTACTCACCTGACAGACTGCATAAATAGATCAGTATCCTCCAATACGTCATATTGTACTGTCTTGTAAAAATCTAAAAATCCAAGACTTTCAATAACATCTCAAACAGGCGTAGGTGAGAGATACATGTATGAAATCCTAGAATCTCCTTTTGTCATTTTATTCGTTCATCGAAGGAGAGTCAAACGTCCCTTTCACATGTTTAAATTTGTGAACTTAAAAGATAAAATAATGTCACCTTTCTCAAAGACCAACCACACTACAGCCAAATTATTTATTCGTTTATAACAATGTAAAATCAAGGCGTGAAATTAAGCGGATTAATTTCAAACTAATTTGACTTCGTACAATTGAGAGGATGTAGAGATTCTCAGTTTGACGGTGATTAATTCCGAGCTGGTGTGAGGGGGAACTTTGGACCACAGTTGCATATAGCGGAGCAAGTTTTCTATGCGAGTAAATTATTAGAAATTCGCGTTCGATCACGATCGCCTTAATTCAAGATAACGTCATACGTAAAAGGGATCGATTTGGGGAAATAAAAGTTAAAACTTCACCGCGGTATAGCGTGCTCCGTCAATCATACTCTGGTCTTTTGCTGAGTTTCCCCCGTCCGGGAAAGAGGCGGTCAGTGAAGCGTATCAGCACCGCCAATCAATGTCCAGTACTTCCCTTCTGGAGCCAAACCACGTGCCCGCAGCGAAAAGTTCCAACATCAAAGACATTGTGGCGATTACTATTGAATATAGCGATAATTGTGTTATTTAGAGCAATTATTGGTTTTATATTATCCAAGGGATATTGAAAAGGAAACTATTGACAAGGAGTGATACTGGGGACAATATTTATACCATGTAATGATGTCTTACATCAACAAAATCTAGCTAGGTGAAAAGATTTCTTCCACAGACCAATGACACACAACCATATTGGGCAATCCTTTGTTCATTTTGACTTTCACGTTATCGCACAATATAATAAAAAATTATTCGTCTCTCTTCCAGGTTCATTTTCTCATTGATTTTTGTCGGAGCTTGATTCTTGAAAGAGCCATCAAGGGTTATTTTGGTAAAGTGGAAAAGAATTAATGAGTTTAAAAAGGCAGGTAAAGCGGTGTATTAAACACATGTACATCAATATTTTCATTGTACCCACCAGTTATTGTTGGGGATACATGTATGTCCAACTCAAGTCTTTATTGTTTCCTTTTCTTTCAATACCTTTTTATACAACGTTTGTGGAAACATAATAATATGAATCAAGGCAAAGCCTTTTTGTGCGAGCGGAGAGAAAATAGATATGATTACTAGTATATAAAATAAAAAAGATCTTTCTTTTTTATTTTGACTATGATGGTTTATCTTATCTTACAAAACTTTCTGTTTGATGATTGCCAAAAAAAGGTACATGTAGTATAAGGCGAGTGGAAAAACGGAAGCATTAGTAAAATTGATCTAGACCAGCAGATGAACATTTTAAGGAGGGGGGGGGGGGCTTAAAATATGGTTCTTTAAAAATATGGTTCTTTATAATTCATTTTTATTTTGTAAGAATAATGTTTAGGCTAGCTGAAAATGAATTACTTTAGAACAAAAGAAAAAACAAATAATTCCGACTTCTGACAGTACGAAACCACCCGAGACGAGAAAAGCAATCGGAGCGAGACGTCTCGTTTAAAACCGGAAATGTCGGATTTCCCGTGGTTACGCCGCCTTGTTGATGCTTTATCGCTACCTGATCTACGAAAAATATTTTCAATAGATTCAACTTATAATCAAAAATTGAGTATAACATATATGTCTACTTGGAGTCGAAAAAAAATTTAAATGGCAATATCCAGCATCTACGCAGCAACTCTGTCTGCGAGGGGACGAAAGTTTTTGAAAGCATAGTAGTACATTCTCATTCTTTGATACAGCATATTTTCTCAATAAGATATGTGTATACGCGTTACCATAAGGGCGAGCTTCGCTCGCAATTAGTGATACAAAAAAGAGAAAGACTAACCTTATATTTCATGTATGTATCGTACATATATATATAAATACAATGTATGTATTCTTTATTTTAAAGTCTACACGAAAAACACTATACATGTACATCGACCGTATACATCACTTGGCACTATAGGACTAAAGATTATGATGTGCGCAAAGCCAAGTAACATCCCTGAGGTGACTATGGACCTTAAATTTTAGCATGCAGTATATGTATAACCTATAACTTATATAGATTAATTACATGGATAAGACACTCATTCTTTGAATATGCTTGCGAGGAAAATTTTAGTTAGATTTTATTTACACCAAGAATCGTTCATCGACTTTTATTCCGCAAATGCGATAGAATCCCGCATAGTGTTGACTCAAATAAGCCTTATACATACAAGTTCTTGAGAGAGGAATATTGACCGACTGTGATGACAGGACTCTATGATGGTCCCTTACAAACGTCACAAGAAGACAGGCTCCCGAATACCTTTCGTTTGCTTCTAAGGCTTTGCCAAAATTCATATTATTAAACTTTAAGATGATTTGGTCAAAGAAGAAAGGAGCTCTTTCGCTTGGTCGCTCGTAAAATGTTTTTCGGCCATTTTCAAATTCTAATTCCAAAGATTTGCATTATTGACCTCTTTACCCCCTCCCCCTAATAAAGTTCAATTTCTTTGATAATTTGATTATGATTTATGTCTGCTACTTCAGCATATATACCTTTTGATATGACTCACAATTACCATTTTAGTGCAGATTTTAATTTTCTCAAATTTTGGCGCAATAGATTCGAAATTAACCATAAAGATTTTCTTTTGAAATCAATTTTATTACACAGTCAATGAAAAGATACCGAAAATAAATCTTCGGTAATTTTAATTATTTCAGACATAAATTTAAATGAAATTGTAGAATAGCCGATTTAGAGTAATCCATACGGCTTAACTAGTATCAAGTTCCGTTTCCGATTCTGATGAATATTAATTTTTTGCCTTTTTCTCGTTTGTGACACACGTAGCTTGTTGAATAGAAAGACCATTATATTTCATTTACAACAGGAATAAATAGAGAAAGCGTGCGACCATCTGCTCTATTTAGAAATATCAATACGGTTATCCAGCGGGTATCATTTACCGAGAAAGGTTGATATATGTGGACCCTCTAAAATCCATGCTCCTAAATTGTTTGTTTCTGATTTGTTGATACAATTCATTTATGAATACTTTAAATGCGCCGATTATGTCAACAATAGAACTTGTCTGTACACAACGCTCGTTTACAGAGAAATCATTTTTGTACGCTATTCAAATACGCTACAGGTCATGATCGATATGTGTGAAGAAAATTAAAAAGGTCCAAATATTTTACTTTTTCACTAATTATTTGCGTTAACTATTTTTAGACGATTTCGAATTGATAACTATTTCTTTTCAACAACAAAAAAAAAAAAAAAAAAAAAAAAAAAAAAAAACAGTTAAAAGAGGTAGACATGACATAGAACAATTTAGGATCCGATGAAATGACCCTACGCTAAAAGACTCACAACAGATGTGCACGTGATTTAGTGTAGTTTTATCATATATTCATACTCATACACATTGGCTACAACTACGAAAACATGAGTCATAATCATGTTGCCGACAAATACATAAATATTGTCGTCAAGATAAAACATCTATAATGCATTTCGTATAGACAGTGTAATTTTGTGTCAAAGAAAATAAAAAAGTAAAAATAATTCGTTTTTATGTCTATGTAACTCTAATTGATGAATAATTCCAAAACTAATGAGTATATCTATATCCCTAGCTAGTTCTTTGGCATAAACTTGTATCTTTATTATTTTTTCGAATAATACTCTAGATATATTAAAATATTTGAATTTCCTTTGTTTTTGCATCAAGCAAATGTTCGATTAAGATAGATGAGCTTTGACCAGAATCTCTGTATCATAATTTATATGAATATCTACTGTAGTGCTCTATGTTTTTTTCCTTCAATTACGAGGTCAATAAGTTTTGCTTTGATTATATGTATTCCCAATTGGTGTTTTCTTTTACATTTTCTTTTGATGTTTTATGGGTCCAACAGAACGACAATGTAGATCACAATATGGGGTCCATGCAACCACGTGACCTTCATTTTGTACCCAGATGATAATTGATTAAGTCACTCTATACAGTCAAGTGTGACTGCCACCAAAATATAATTTCTCAATTGTTTTTACCGATGAAGTAGTCACTTAAGATATTCTTGTAATTATTTAGTAGCAAATACCGAATTCAAGTCATTTAACTCAAACGCTATTTGGCTTTTGTTCTTTTTTTATGTTTTGCTCGTGTGCTTGTTCGAATGTTTTGTTTTGTTTTGTTTGTGGTTTTTTTTTTTTGGGGGGGGGGGTTGTTTTTTTGTTGTTGTTGTTGTTTTTTTTTTTTTTCTTTCTTTTTTTTTTTTTTGGCTGTTTATTAGTTTGACAGACGACATGTATTTGTGGACATGTTGAGCTGCTGTAGTGCTGGTTTGCCTGTTATAGTCAGATATACACCAAGTCGTCTCTGTGATTGATTCCTTACAATCACAAAGATGGGCAGAGAAAACTGCCCTTGATTTCTGCTCTGTCTGGATACAGTGTCATTATCTTATCAACTCAGATTTATCTCGATGATAACACATTATTATCTACTGATTTATTCCTCCTAAACCCTTATACATCTGACCCTTAGATACAGAAATCAATGCAAGCGAGACTTTCTTCTTTAACATATGCTAGCTTTGTTCTTTTTCTTAAGTACCCTGTACAAGGAATCTTATCGAATACTTTAATTTACATATACAAGTATAGATAAGATATTTCAAAAACAGGAAAAATAGAAAATTAATGTACATTGTCGCTGTTACTGAAAAAGACGTTGAACTTCTTTTAAAATGTTGAATTGCATTACACGGTGCTTTTTTTCAGAATGTATCTGTACAAATAAGGACCAATGTGCTCATTCTAGTTTATATTTTGTGTGGTTTGCATGACTCCTTTTGACAGTGTATGTCAATTTTTTAAGTCTTATTGCACCACGTAAACACTCACCAGTGATTGAAAGTCAAACCAAAAATCGAACACTCATAATCAAAAGTCTTGTAATATACAAATCAAACAAAACAACTAATATATTCTGCAAAGTGGTGTTCGGGAGGGGTAAGCACCCCCTACTTGCTAGCGACACACGTCACTTCTGTCGCTGAGAAAAAGCCAAAACCGATAAATGTAATAAGTTCGGTGCTTTGTATGGTTAAAACACCCTTCAACGTTTTGGACGAAGAGATTTTGATAATAGGAATTTATATATTTCATTGCATCGTCCAAAGTGTCTTTGTAGTGCCAAAGTCATTAGCTCACAAAAGTAACTTTGCGTAAGTAGTTTCTTGATTAATCCAGTCCTTTTTGGCTTAGGCCTCCTCTTTATCTTTTATTTTACTATTATGTTGTGTGTTTTGCTTGTGTGGTTTTTTTTTTAATATATTTTTTTCGTATTTTTTTTTTTATTGAGATTAGTTATATTGTACATTATTTATGCTTAAATTGTATACTAAAGTGCATCCAATTTTAAAGTGTGAAGGTCAGTGAAAGACCTTATTCAACCAAATGTTCAAAGCAAATAAAATCGTGAGAAACATGGTTCTATCAGAATGACCCTGTCAACTTTTGTTGATAACGTTGACGATCTTGGAAAGCATATCTTAGACTAGTTAAGATGTTTCTGTTTTCCGTTGGAGCATGATCAAAATCAAAGCATGAAGCATTACTACACAAAGAACAATAATCATATGGTTCATTGCTTTGGCACACTCAGTTTTACATTTCCTCTCACTTTTGAGAACTGTCTGTTTCCCAGCGGTGGAATCTTTATTGCCGCTAATGTCATATGAATATAATCCGCCAGCTCCGCGGCAAATCATTTTGTTCTCTCTGATTGGCTTAATACGAAAAGTAGTAAAAAGACCATGATAGATTCATAAACTTGTCTGACTCACAGTTAGAAGCACTATGCCATGATCGATTCTTTATTTTTATGACCTGTAGAATCCCTCCTAGGACCACCTGGACATAAGGACAGCGCGTTTAACCCTTATCCCTTGACATCACATTATTTGTCTATAAAACCTTTTGTTATCTATATCCTAGAAAATGTCTTCGAAAGTCGTCACAGTGAAACTATACTTTTTTTCATTTTAGTTTTATTTCAAAAATTGTTTCTTTAGTGTTGGCAACCTAGATTTACATAGAGTGAGGTCCCTTGTGAGTTGTAAGCTTTACTTTGATGTTAAATCACCTCTGGCTTTTTCCCTCAACACGAGGCTCTGAAGGCCCCGTATCACGTCTGGCTGTCTTCAGAAGACGTCACATGAGAGTAACGTCAATTTGAATTTAATACTGGTGTTGAAAATAAGATGTATAGTTCACTGATAAACATAAACATGTCTGATATATGTTCCCAAATCAGCTATATACACTTGATGTCAAAATATACTCTAGGTTAACGAATTACTGAATGCAAAAATACTTTAGACATGATGTAAGATACAAGATACTTTATTGAGCAACATGGTCCGAGATTTATAACAGAGAATATTTAAACATAAGTCATGAAAGTGAGGAACATATGACACAATTTTTTGAAGTGAAGAAATAGTTGGCAACAGTGTTGAACAAAAATCAAATCAACAATATGTATTCAGTACCCATAAAAGAGGTAAGAAAAATGTATATTACAATATAAGAAAAAGAGCCAGGTCAGTTAAAAAAGCAAGAAATAAGTAATCGAAAGAATGATGTAAATTATTTGTAGTTTTCAGAGGTAATCTTTATGGTGCTGCACTGAATTATTACGATAGAACATACGGTATTTCAATATTGGATTTTAACTACTGGGTTGGTGTCTCTGCTGGTGGACTTTAGTCCTCCATAGTATCGTTCGCCTAGTTTCACTGTGCTTCAGCACTGACTTGAAATACATTTGTAAATTTACTGATACTAAATTTGATAAATCATTCTGAAGCTGAGGGGTATCTATCTGATGACACAGCTATGTCCTTACCTGGCTCTTTGGCACTCATTTCAGAATTTCGCTCTCACATATTGCTATTTTATGTATTTTGGTTTCTTCCCTTTCGGCTTTGAGCATCACTGATGAGTCGTTATTTGTTGAAATGCACATATAGCACACTAAATTATTGAAATAGAACATTAATAATTTGATTTAAAAAAAGCAGACTTATTACGGTTATAGCAGACAGAGTTATCTCCCTGTATCCATGTTGATAGAATGTGGTATCATAGCAAAGAAACATATCAAAAGTCTCCTTATAAGGTGAATCAATCGTAATCATATTCTATTGTATCGTCGTCCAATGTTCGTCGAAGTTGCTTTGCCCTTTGTTTGTTGCATTCTGTGGGTTTGTTTTGTTGTCTTAAGATGTTGGTTGTTATATTTTATCTAAAAGTCCAAGAAAAGCTGGACTCGGTTGTTCTGTTAAAACGCTTGTTTGACGTCAATCGTTTTTCATGTGCACTTCGCCTGTTCAGACTTCAGAATTTTGATAATAGTTCATACATGTTATTTCATTTTTTTTTTTCATACGTCAGATTACTTATAATAGTAGATTTATATGCTCTTTCATAATTATAATTTTTAATTTTGCATTGTTGAAATAAATATTAAATCAATCAAAGAGTTGGTTTTTTATACATGAAACAAAAGAAATATCCTCTCCTAAAATAACTTTAGAACCTGGAAATGGCCAAACGTACTGTTGACGAAAATGAAACCAGTAGAGAACTTGCAGTCTATGGATAGATATTCCTAAAATGGCAAATTTCAGCTGTAAGGAACATTAATACTTCCCAGTCTTTGCTTGAAATAAGCATGTTTATATACGTATATAAGGTTCGCTTTGCTAATGCTTTCTGATGTTAAATGATGTTGTCAAAATCTTGTCGTGCCTTTTGACGCAATACCAAATTTGAGTGAACTGCAAAACTATTCTTAATTTATTCCCGTTCGTTGTAATTGTTGAACCAGAGTGGTTCATTTAGTAAATGGATAAGGGAATCCATGTTTCCTCATCTATTGGAGGGAGAAAGGAGCATGATAAGGAGAGGTGACTCGTAAACTCCTCCATCTTATTGCCCGGTTGAATCTATTTCTGACAATTATAGTGAAAAATGATCGATCACAACTGATATGACTTGTTATTATAACTCAATTGATTCGACCAGCTCTCATGAAAGGAAAACGAAACAACAACGCTGGGGAGAGCGGAATTACGTTGGCCTATGTCACAAAATATACTGCAAGTCAATTTCTGGAGGCTAATAACAATCTAAAACAACGGTCAATAGTGTAGACATGCACTGTTCCGCAGATAACTTTATTTTTGTACAAATTATGACTGTTTGATTTAAGGTGTCCATTTTGTCTGCTTGTAGACTTGATTTGGCACTTCCAGATATGAAAGTTAACTTTTCAGAATGATTTATTCAGGCTTTCATAGTGTTTATTTTGGCATAACAGGAAATAAGTTTGACAGAGTCTACGTGGCTGGATTTCTCTATTATGACGCTTTTCTTTTTGTTATATTTTACTTCAGTATTCTACATGTAATTCGCATGTCATTTGTACATGCCAAGATTTTTAAAGAAAATCACGGGTGATTCAGATACAATGAAAACAAGAAAATTGAATTGGACATTTCAGTAATTGTCTAAAATCAGTTTATCGTAGATGTCTTTTTAAATGAGTTACACACAGATACAAATCAAATTATACCTTCTCTTCGATATATCTTTTAAGAAACTCAGTTTATCAGGAGTATTTTATTTGTTAATAAACGCAGTAATGGTTTTTCATTTCTATAAATTTTGGAATAAAAAAGAGGAATAAAAAATTGGGGGAAAATCTTTGCACATTCAAAGCAAACGGAAAGATGGTGATATCGACAAATATTGCCAAAGAGAGGTGTTAGGTGATTTCTTATTATCTAGCTACTGTCTCTGATTGGCACAATAGAACCGAGATCTGTTCGCAGTAATGTTATCAAGTGAGATGTAATTTGGCTAGATTTGTCGCTTCGTTTGCGGAGTCTCTCTCACTTGAAGAAAATTGAATCTGCGGTGCCTGATTTATTTTATTGATTCGTAGAAATATGTTCTTATCAGTCAATTCAATTCTCCTCAATTTCTTCTCTACTTTGAGACTAATAGAGGGGAATTGTCTTCCTCTGGTAGCATTTAAGTGTTTGAAATGTAAATAAGTTCACGTAATTTATGGCAAAATGAACTTTCTATTTCTGAAACGTCCTTGGTAAGGATCTCAGTCATCTCCTTCGCAAGCAAGAAAAACAATATTCAACTTTATTTTCAATGAGTCAAATTTTAAGCAACTTTCTGATAAAAAATTATTGGTGTTATTTTTCAAACGATCTGTAGATAATTCTTGAAAAAAAATTACACCAGGGCAAAAAATAAAATAAAAAAGCATGGTTTAGACATATCAAGAATAGAAAGAGAAAAAAGTAATATAAATCGCTATTTGCATGATAAATGAAAGAAAGGTAGGGATCTACATCAGGACTCGGTCTCAGTACAAACAGCGACTCCATCAGGACTTGGTCTCCGTACAAACAGCGACTCCATCAGGACTTGGTCTCCGTACAAACAGCGACTCCATCAGGACTTGGTCTCCGTACAAACAGCGACTCCATCAGGACTTAGTCTCAGTACAAACAGCGACTCCATCAGGACTTGGTCTCCGTACAAACAGCGACTCCATCAGGACTCAGTCTCAGTACAAACAGCGACTCCATCAGGACTTGGTCTCCGTACAAACAGCGACTCCATCAGGACTTGGTCTCCATACAAACAGCGACTCCATCAGGACTTGGTCTCCGTACAAACAGAGACTTCATCAGGACTTGGTCTCCATACAAACAACGACTCCATCAGGACTTGGTCTCCGTACAAACAGAGACTCCATCAGGACTTGGTCTCCATACAAACAGCGACTCCATCAGGACTTGGTCTCAGTACAAACAGCGACTCCATCAGGACTTGGTCTCCGTACTAACAGCGACTCCATCAGGACTCAGTCTCAGTACAAACAGCGACTCCATCAGGACTTGGTCTCCGTACAAACAGCGACTCCATCAGGACTTGGTCTCCATACAAACAGCGACTCCATCAGGACTTGGTCTCCGCACAAACAGAGACTCCATCAGGACTTGGTCTCCATACAAACAGCGACTCCATCAGGACTTGGTCTCTGTACAAACAGAGACTCCATCAGGACTTGGTCTCCATACAAACAGCGACTCCATCAGGACTTGGTCTCAGTACAAACAGCGACTCCATCAGGACTTGGTCTCCGTACAAACAGCGACTCCATCAGGACTCAGTCTCAGTACAAACAGCGACTCCATCAGGACTTGGTCTCCGTACAAACAGCGACTCCATCAGGACTTGGTCTTCATACAAACAGCGACTCCATCAGGACTCAGTCTCAGTACAAACAGCGACTCTATCAGGACTTGGTCTCCGTACAAACAGCGACTCCATAAGGACTTGGTCTCCGTACAAACAGCGACTCCATCAGGACTCAGTCTCAGTACAAACAGCGACTCAATCAGGACTTGGTCTCCGTACGAACAGCGACTCCATCAGGACTTGGTCTCCATACAAACAGCGACTCCATCAGGACTTGGTCTCAGTACAAACAGCGACTCCATCAGGACTTGGTCTAAGTACAAACAGCGACTCCATCAGTACTCAGTCTGAGTACAAACAGCGACTCCATCAGGACTTGGTCTCAGTACAAACAGCGACTCCATCAGGACTTGGTCTTAGTACAAACAGCGACTCCATCAGGACTTGGTCTCCATACAAACAGAGACTCCATCAGGACTTGGTCTCCGTACGAACAGCGACTCCATCAGGACTTGGTCTAAGTACAAACAGCGACTCCATCAGGACTTGGTCTCCGTACAAACAGCGACTCCATCAGGACTTGGTCTCCGTACAAACAGCGACTCCATCAGGACTCAGTCTCAGTACAAACAGCGACTCCATCAGGACTTTGTCTCCGTTCAAACAGCGACTCCATCAGGATTCAGTCTCAGTACAAACAGCGACTCCATCAGGACTCAGTCTCAGTACAAATAGCGACTCCATCAGGACTTGGTCTCCGTACGAACAGCGACTCCATCAGGACTTGGTCTCCGTACAAACAGAGACTCCATCGTGACTCAGTCTCAGTACAAACAGCGACTCCATCAGGACTCAGTCTCAGTACAAACAGCGACTCCATCAGGACTCAGTTTCAGTACAAACAGCAACTCCATCAGGACTTGGTCTCCGTGCGAACAGCGACTCCATCAGGACTTGGTCTCAGTACAAACAGCGACTCCATCAGGACTTGGTCTCCGTACAAACAGCGACTCCATCAGGACTTGGTCTCTGTACAAACAGCGACTCCATCAGGACTTGGTCTCCGTACAAACAGCGACTTCATCAGGACTTGGTCTCAGTACAAACAGCGACTCCATAAGGACTTGGTCTCAGTACAAACAGCGACTCCATCAGGACTTGGTCTCCGTACAAACAGCGACCCCATCAGGACTTGGTCTCCGTACGAACAGCGACTCCATCAGGACTTGGTCTCAATACAAACAGCGACTCCATCAGGACTCAGTCTCAGTACAAACAGCAACTCCATCAAGACTTGGTCTCCGTACAAACAGCGACTCCATCAGGACTTGGTCTCAGTACAAACAGCGACTCCATCAGGACTCAGTCTCAGTACAAACAGCGACTCCATCAGGACTTGGTCTCCGTACAAACAGCGACTCCATCAGGACTTGGTCTCCATACAAACAGCGACTCCATCAGGACTTGGTCTCAGTACAAACAGCGACTCCATCTGGACTCAGTCTCAGTACAAACAGCGACTCCATCAGGACTTGGTCTCTGTACAAACAGAGACTCCATCAGGACTTGGTCTCCATACAAACAGCGACTCCATCAGGACTTGGTCTCAGTACAAACAGCGACTCCATCAGGACTTGGTCTCCGTACAAACAGCGACTCCATCAGGACTCAGTCTCAGTACAAACAGCGACTCCATCAGGACTTGGTCTCCGTACAAACAGCGACTCCATCAGGACTTGGTCTTCATACAAACAGCGACTCCATCAGGACTCAGTCTCAGTACAAACAGCGACTCTATCAGGACTTGGTCTCCGTACAAACAGCGACTCCATAAGGACTTGGTCTCCGTACAAACAGCGACTCCATCAGGACTCAGTCTCAGTACAAACAGCGACTCAATCAGGACTTGGTCTCCGTACGAACAGCGACTCCATCAGGACTTGGTCTCCATACAAACAGCGACTCCATCAGGACTTGGTCTCAGTACAAACAGCGACTCCATCAGGACTTGGTCTAAGTACAAACAGCGACTCCATCAGGACTCAGTCTGAGTACAAACAGCGACTCCATCAGGACTTGGTCTCAGTACAAACAGCGACTCCATCAGGACTTGGTCTCAGTACAAACAGCGACTCCATCAGGACTTGGTCTCCATACAAACAGAGACTCCATCAGGACTTGGTCTCCGTACGAACAGCGACTCCATCAGGACTTGGTCTAAGTACAAACAGCGACTCCATCAGGACTTGGTCTCCGTACAAACAGCGACTCCATCAGGACTTGGTCTCCGTACAAACAGCGACTCCATCAGGACTCAGTCTCAGTACAAACAGCGACTCCATCAGGACTTTGTCTCCGTTCAAACAGCGACTCCATCAGGATTCAGTCTCAGTACAAACAGCGACTCCATCAGGACTCAGTCTCAGTTCAAACAGCGACTCCATCAGGACTCAGTCTCAGTACAAATAGCGACTCCATCAGGACTTGGTCTCCGTACGAACAGCGACTCCATCAGGACTTGGTCTCCGTACAAACAGAGACTCCATCGTGACTCAGTCTCAGTACAAACAGCGACTCCATCAGGACTCAGTCTCAGTACAAACAGCGACTCCATCAGGACTCAGTTTCAGTACAAACAGCAACTCCATCAGGACTTGGTCTCCGTGCGAACAGCGACTCCATCAGGACTTGGTCTCAGTACAAACAGCGACTCCATCAGGACTTGGTCTCCGTACAAACAGCGACTCCATCAGGACTTGGTCTCTGTACAAACAGCGACTCCATCAGGACTTGGTCTCCGTACAAACAGCGACTTCATCAGGACTTGGTCTCAGTACAAACAGCGACTCCATAAGGACTTGGTCTCAGTACAAACAGCGACTCCATCAGGACTTGGTCTCCGTACAAACAGCGACCCCATCAGGACTTGGTCTCCGTACGAACAGCGACTCCATCAGGACTTGGTCTCAATACAAACAGCGACTCCATCAGGACTCAGTCTCAGTACAAACAGCAACTCCATCAAGACTTGGTCTCCGTACAAACAGCGACTCCATCAGGACTTGGTCTCAGTACAAACAGCGACTCCATCAGGACTCAGTCTCAGTACAAACAGCGACTCCATCAGGACTTGGTCTCAGTACAAACAGAGACTCCATCAGGACTTGGTCTCCATACAAACAGCGACTCCATCAGGACTTGGTCTCAGTACAAACAGCGACTCCATCTGGACTCAGTCTCAGTACAAACAGCGACTCCATCAGGACTTGGTCTCCGTACAAACAGAGACTCCATCAGGACTCAGTCTCAGTACAAACAGCGACTCCATCAGGACTCAGTCTCAGTACAAACAGTGACTCCATCAGGACTTGGTCTCCGTACGAACAGCGACTCCATCAGGACTTGTTCTCAGTAAAAAACAGCGACTCCATCAGGACTTGGTCTCCGTACAAACAGCGACTCCATCAGGACTTGGTCTCCGTACAAACAGAGACTCCATCAGGACTTGGTCTCAGTACAAACAGCGACTCCATCAGGACTCAGTCTCAGTACAAACAGCGACTCCATCAGGACTCAGTCTCAGTACAAACAGCGACTCCATCAGGACTTGGTCTCCGTACGAACAGCGACTCCATCAGGACTTGGTCTCCGTACAAACAGCGACTCCATCAGGACTTGGTCTCCGTACAAACAGAGACTCCATCAGGACTTGGTCTCAGTACAAACAGCGACTCCATCAGGACTTTCTCTCAGTACAAACAGCGACTCCATCAGGACTCAGTCTCAGTACAAACAGCGAAACACACAAATACGAAAACACAGAATAGACAAGCACAAAAGAGACACCACTGGGATTAGGAAGACCAAAACACAGAGTAGACAAGCACAACAAGGGCACCAAGGGGATAAGGAAGATCAATCGATAAGACAAAGAGATCAATGGGCAACAGGTATTGTTGAATAGCTTTTAAATTATCATGTTTATGTTATCAATAATATTTCATCAACTATCCTATGCACATTAATATAAGTTTATTTATTTATTTATTCTGATTTCCTTATTTCTCATTTATCAGCACAGCTATCAATATCACCGACCGATCATGGATGAGTTTATTTTACAGTCTGTCCCTAATATTTATAGTCCTCACGCCCAGATAACCTTTAAGTATATGTTTTAGCTATAGCATTACACTAATTGTGTTGTTTATTACACTAGTGCCATCGAAAATCGCGTTAAGCTACTCATTACGAAACTTATCTTGGACGGAAATTGATCGAATTTGAATTAATTGACAGAAGCAGAGACAAGAAGTGCCAATTATGTCCGGATAGTCCGTATGATAAGTTTTTTCTCGTATCTCTTCAATTCGTCTTGTTCAAATATAACAGAATCACTCCTCAAACATTTCATTTTCGCCCTGCTATATACATTATGGATGTAGCTATGGGTCAAAAATCTAGACAAACATCATCGCGAAGACAAGTCTCTTAATATTCTGAAAATAATTCACGATAGCTATGCTACATCAACATGTATGATTACGTGCATGTACAATGTCAATTTATAATCACAGATGTGAAATTAAATGAATTTATTCTCATGTTTTATATAAGCTTAGTATTTCGTGGACATCCTCATTTTTGTCAATATACTATATATAGAATAAAGAGATGGGCTGATTAGCAATTGTTCTTTGGGAGACGCTGAGATCACGTACATTATGGTTTGCCTAGAGTCCAAATTTACCCAATTTCAACTTCACAGCAATCATCAAAGCCATTTGGTGCTTGATAACAAGCGATGTATAGATTTCCCTCATATCACACATCTCAAACTCGGAAAACTCAGGCAATTTCGGCATTTTTGTATCAGATTGTACCATGATTCATAACATTCATCTCTTCTGGAACAATTCAATCATCTGATTTATATGAAAAACCGTGCATTTGCACGTGCATTATCGCAGATTGGCTAGTTTAGATTCCGCGACACGATAGCCTGGCGGGAATTCATTTACAGGACAAAAGTTAATGACATTGAATTATAACGCGATAATTTGCGGAAAATGACCGCTCCCCACAGACCTGAGGGTTGATGGGCTGGTATCTGTTGAACAGACGATGGCCAGACACCTTACTAATACATTTACAGCCGATTTATGGCTGCAGTTAATGAATTTAGCTCGAGTTTCAAGAAAAGGTTAATTCTGGCTTCTGTAACGAACAAAAGCCTTGGCGATTTGTATTGCCTCTGTTTAATAAGCAAAGATAATTTCTATGTGAGAGGGATTCATGGTGTATCAAGCAAGCTAGATTCGCGAAAATCAATCTGTATTCAGGAAGGTCTCCGAATGTTCATGGAAACTGTGTATTCATATCATCCCATATTTACAATATGTGTTTTGTAGTATACATGTATTATAAGTCTTCTTTTTAAGAACGATGTTATTATATATATTTCCTTGAACAAGTAACACATTCATGGATGAGAATATAAAAAGCACTGTGTCAATAGGATGTAGTGATGTCATAAAGATTATACAGAAGTCATTGTACTCGTTACGTTTCAGTAATTATTGATCTGAAGTATCTACTTCAGTACAAGTAGGCCCTTCTTCTTTTCTGGATAATCTGAATACATTATATATTTCTCTTTGATGAAACATTTTGGCAAGATATTTGTATTATGTTGAAGATGTTTTACCCAATTCTCAGCAACAACTTGCCATAATCTGATCCAAATTTATCCAAATGTTGCAAGTCTTGAACACACAATACACTAGGATTAACTTAATCCTCATCAAATATGAGCTTTGTATACTGAATTAGGGTATTGTGTTTGTCTTTAATTCACTAATGTCTACACATGCTGAAAATGGTGAGACGGAAAAAAAAGATCTCAGATCTCTGAGTACAAATGAAAAAGCATAATTTATATGTACATGTACTTTCTTTGAAGATGACATAAAAACATGAATCCAATTTCTCATTTGACTTACTTGGAGTGTGCTGTAATGGGAATCATTTTGGATCTTTATCTGTACATATTTGATATAAGTATGTTACATGTACAACTATTTAAAAAACACAAGATTCTTATATATGCAAGTCATGGACTCCTAAAACAGCTACATTTCTCCCTGATTGTGAAAATAAAGCGACAACAGAGCTGGAATTTACAGGAAACATTGGATTTTTTGCTGTGTTAGCTGCAATAAATAAACACGTAGACCTGGGCGACAAGCCTCTTTTTTAATCGACACAAATGAGGTGTCCAATAAGGAGTTAGGAAGATAAAAATCTGGAATCGTAAATTCTGCCAATCCATTAAACAAACATTCCTGCATACTTTGGCGACCATTAAAGGACCGTAAAGCTAGCTCCGAGACTCCCAATAAATTCAGAATAAAACGCTCTTGTCAAGTCAAAGACGGATTCATCATGTTTAATGAAATGATTGCAATGTAATGAAGATTCTATGCTTCATCAAATATTAATTTTCCTCGATGATTCGGTTTATGTTTCTGGAATAATTGTTTTATTTTGTAATCCAAGAACGGTTGTAAAATTCCGGGACAGACCATGTCTTTTTGAAGTATGAAAAATTATGTAGTAATGTATTTTGGAGGGAGACACGTGTCTGGGTTGGTTTCTTCTATAAAAAATAACGTTCATGTAGTCAACGTTGTGCTGAATTTACGATTTCTATCTTTATGATACAATTTCTTTATATAATTTTAATTTTCTCGAAATTTTTAAAGTAGATTATGGGAGGGGATTCGAAAATTAATGCAAAAAAAAAAAAAATACTAAACAATAAAAAAACCAACGAAACGATTTTTTCCATGATAATTCCTCTATCATAATGATACATGTATAAAACTTTCCAGAAAGGGATTTGATGCCCATATATATGTCTACGTGTAAATGAGATAATATCCAACTATAATGGGTGATGGAGTAGTGATTTTGTCTTAACAAAATTTTACATATCTGAACATTTTTATTTATTGTATAAATTTATTTATATTTTTTTTTTTTTTTTTTTGTTCTTTACCTTTTTTCCGAGAAGTACATGTACTAATAATTACAAGGCCCTCTCTACGTCTTGATATAAGATGGTAAAGACCACCAAACTAATCAAAAGAAATGTACATTTTATATGAAAAAATAATTGCAGAAAATCATAAACACCAATATACATTTTTATTTCAATAATATTTCTATTTTGAATAAGTCTAAGGAAGCGAAGCAACTGCTGGCTTCTCAAGTGACTCTATAGATATCAAATGAGTTGCCTTCCTTGTACTGGTATCTCATTTCGTCAACTTATCGAAGAGTGAAGAAGAAAAATAAAATTTAGAAAACTTCTCAAATATATGTAACTTACATGTAGTAGAACTGAGCAATCAAAAGTGACGAAAATTCCTGAAATTGTTCATAAGTATTTTTGTGAAACAGGCTGCTGATCTACAGAAGTGGGGATTTATAAGATAAGTTAGAGAAAATAAAACTTATGGATCCTTCTGTTGCAACTGTAAGTAGTTCATGGTACACATGGTCGCCATAGCACTTTCTATACAGATATTACCTCAGACAGTGCATGTATTTTAGATATTATATTTATTTTCGTGCGTGAAGATCGAAGGCGAGTGCGGCTAGTCAAACAGGGTATGCTTACTCCTCCCGGGCACCTGGTCCCACCTCTAGCTTGCTAGGGGTCCGTCGATGCTCAATTTGGTACTCTATTGTGAGTGCTGTTGAGATTATCGTCAGGATCTTCTTTAACTCACCTGTATATTTTCAATATTGAAAGATATATTATTTTAAAAATCAGCACACCATACATATGCGCCTTTTAAGGAGGGTTTGAACACCAAGATGGCGGCGGCACAATTTGCTTTCTCGCTTCCTAGGAAAAGTACAGTGTTTACTCCCTTAAAACATTTGATACTTTGATTGATATACGCATTTGAGTATCCTGATGAAGACTGAATAATTTCCGGCGTCATTTGATGAAATTATGGCGATTTTCGAAATTTAGGACTTTGGGAGTTTTATCTATGAGCAAACCACGACGTCATTTCGACGTAATCGGGTAAAAATGGCGTCACAAACCTTCGCATTCAAAATGCAATAAAAACATTATTAATAAACGTATTGCATTGAAACTTAGCATGTATAAAATAGAAAATTAAAGCTTCATTACAGTGTATTCGTTGACAAATTTACGTTACTGGAAAGCGGATATCACTTCATTGAAAATGGACGATTTTGGAAGAAATAATAGGAAAATATAAAGCCTTGTAATATTTTAATCCTAAATTCAATTTTTCCCATTTTATCATGAAATCATCTCTGGACATTCTTGATAATTTTGATAGTTTTTGACAAAGATTCATCATTACAGGATTCCTAATAATTAACTAGCAATTACATTAAATTGGCCCGAAATTGCATTTTTTTAGCGACAGTGTCATCTTTCATTCAAGTATCCTGCCTATGTTTAAAACACAATTCAATTTATCTTTTCCATACGTAAGTGCAATATATTTATGGTTATTTTGGAAATTAAATCAAACTAATGCATATTTCAAAGTCTCGTAGAAAATTTTCCTGTGGATAGAATCAAATGTAAGTTTGTATAGTCAAGGACAGACAAGATATATATAATTTCAGAAATTTTTAGAAAAAATTGAATTTGGCGTCCAAGTGTTCAATACCTCCTTAACTCGAGGTCGAATCTCACTGTTTACGAATATCTCGAGCATTCATAGTGACAATTTATGTCCATGTAAAAAGTGAAAAAAAAATCTGTCGTCTTTAAAAGAGTCTGAGAAGTTTTATGTTAAGGTGGGACCCTACTCGTAGATTATTTCCTTTGCATTTGAGAGATGGCGTAAGGAGCGTATAGACATAGATAACTAATTTTGTTTTCAATAAAGATATAGTATATTTTAGAAAGGTACCCTTGGGCATAAGATTTATGAACATTAAATATTCAGTATTTATGCATTTCATCCCTCCAAATTCACTTATTATAGGTCAAAAATTAATTGTTCAGTTATGAATTTAAAAAAAAAGTAATTTCGGAATAAATATAGCACTTAAAAACATAATTATCATAAGTTGTAAATTTCAGTGATATGTTACGAAACACAAGGGTACCCCCTTATAATTTCATTGTATTTTCTACTAATTTTTATTGTTTGAATGTAAGTGTAAACAACCAGACTGGTTCTTATGCAAAGCACATCAAAGTAATTAGCACAATGTGCCATGCAAATTATTGTGTATTGTATTGTACTGTTTTACATTATTTTGTATCATATTGTATTGTAGTATGTTGTATTGATGAGTTTATTGATAAATATCCACGCGGCTCACTTCGGAAATGGATAAACGTGATTATTATCACTTTATCATGCTAAAATATAAATAAATTGATATTATTGAATAATTCTCGCTTGGTCGTAAATTTTGGTATACGTAGGTTTTTTGGTCTTTTTTTTTGGGGGGGGGGGGTCATGAATATGCAAATAATTGATAGGCACTTCTTTGATTTTTATTTCAATGTAAATTCAGCGTGACTTATCAATTCTCTGTAAGGACCAAAATATTTTGGAAACAGCATGTCATGGATTTTCATGATTTTCTCTATAAATGGTATGTATAATGCCCTGAATACAAAAATAAAATTTTGTTGAAAATAAATATTCTGGTTGCCATGGAAACGAGGTCTGTCTATTTATAGCACTAAAAAAATGGTCATATAAGTCATCTTTGGTTATTATGTTGCCATGGAAACCATTGTCAGGGTTAATTGGTATTAACAAATTATAATCTTCAAAACCTCTATTTTTAGAAAAAATAACAAATTTGTGACATTTCTTTCAATTAGCCGGATCCTATCAAATCAAAATCAGTCAAAAATTGCCATAAATTATGGTCAAAATCAAGGCCTATTTTTGTCCAATTTTTACCATTTTTAAGCAAAAATAACACAAAATGTCAGGCTGATAACACCATCACTGTTGTCAGAACAAAACAGATTTCATGTGACAAATATAATCACTGAAAAAAATAAGTGGGACCTTGCTTTGTTTTCCTACATTTTGAGGTCAAAAATGGTTGTCATGGCAACTTTTCAATTGATACATGATGACTATATCTTTTCAAATTGATTTTTAGCATAGTTTAAATAGCTTATGTTGCTTAAGCCTTATGTAGGGACAACAGAAGTTGTTTTAAAACAGCGCCACTTACAATGTATTCTACAAATAATATGGAAGTGTTCTAACTCTATACCTTCTTGAAGAAAATTTCAAAACAATTTATTATGCAACAGACACGTGTTTCGGATATTCCTCATCAGTGGTGCTTCCAAGTAATTTTCAGAAGCCTCAAAAATTCATTTCAGTAGCGCCCTCTGGTTTTATTTCTTTAATTTAAATTTGTGCATTTACTTTACAGAGAGTGTGCGGCTCCAAAATTCTTATAGGAACGTGCTAAGATTTTAACCTCCGTCAAATTAACAATTTATGAAAGCTTCTTTCAGGCGACAGAGCTAGAGAGAAGTAATAAATACACTTAAAACATCCATCAAGGGGAATGAGTTTAACTGCTCCACACTGCAACCGGAATAAGTGTTTTAAATCATATTTTAGATAATACCGAAGTGTTCTAACTCTATACCTTCAGCACTTGCACTGGAGATGGTTCGAAGTTGTCCATCCGCTAACGCGTCGCAAGAAAAACTCAGTTTGCGACCGTAAAATCAGCATTTACCGTCCGCAAACATAACGTCAGAAGCTAGTTATTCCCTAGTTTACCGTCCGCAAACATAACGTTGATACATTGATCAACACAAATTTTCACGGAAGTCTATTTGTAGCACTATTTTTAGAACCGGGGATTCCCTCAAACACGAATGAAGTCGTTGCTGAAAATATAATTTGTTGATGTTTGCTTATCATTTCAAGGGTACCATTTCTTTTCTACTTACTCAAAAATTAACAGTGAATGTAGAATTTGCTCAAACGAGTCCTTATGCCAAAGATATAGAGAGATGATCGTTCGCTGTTTGAACCATAGCGGCTGCAATAACTTTTTTACGCAGACTATCACCGCGAATCCCTGCGACTTACGAAATATAGTGCGGTGATTAATTGTTTTAGATCCAAGAAAACAGTCAATAAATAGATGATAATTAAATCATTAGAAATGAATCTTATATGTTTTCTGTTGATGCAGGTATCGCCCGAAAAATTGGACAGAAAACTTTTGCATCAACGCGCTACGCGCATTGATGCAGTTTTCTGTCCAATTCTTCGGTTGATACCTGCATCAACAAAAAAAAAAAAAGAAAGAATGAG
This sequence comes from Pinctada fucata, assembly GCA_028142955.1. NCBI lineage: Eukaryota > Metazoa > Mollusca > Bivalvia > Pterioida > Pteriidae > Pinctada > Pinctada fucata. The sequence continues at coordinate 73,292,435 of AP027104.1, read as the reverse complement.
ATTCATTTCTTAAATACCGTTTTAGGCTATTTTATCGTTGATATTCTTTATGCCGTTACTATTTTATCGTTGATATTCTTTATACCGTTTTGAGACTATTTTATAGTTGATATTCTTTATACCGTTTTTATACTATTCCTTATACCGTTTTGATAATATTCTTTATATCATTTTAATACTATATGTATTTTATCGTTGATATTCTTAATACCGTTTTGATACTATTTAGGGGAGAAACGTACTGCGTTTTGTGGTTCCGACAGGTATATGTTGGATATACTGTTGGAAACGCAGTTATACCGTCGGGGCTTGTCATATTCCGTATTGGCCCTGGTGTTTTCGTATTTGCTCTGTTTTCCGTATTGGCCCTGTTTTCCCATTTTGGTCCTGTTCTTATGGTATGGTATGGTATGGTATGGTATGGTATGGTATGGTATGGTACAATCTGTTTTTAAGGTATTGGTTTTATTATCACTTACGTTGATAAATAATTAATAATACTTCATGTTCAACTGCATCCATGCGAAAAAGATTTGAAACTCAACAGAGTCTGCATGTACATGTAATTGTTGTTTGTTCTGATTAAGAACGAGACGCACTTTAATGATATTATTTTGCTCAACAAATGGACCAAACATAAAAGCCTTTCCTCTAAGAAAGGTAGCTAATGGAATATTTCCGTCATTACAAAATGGCCTCGCCTCTTCTGGCTTCTTTCTAATATACTGTAATTGATTCCAATACAATGCATTGCATTAGAAAGAAGGGTTGTTCCTTTTATGCACGTCATTCCATTTCCGCTCATGCCCATGATATTGGATATGACTTGTCGACAAGATGTAAAGATTCATCATATAGAAGTTAGTCCACCAACACTTCACAGGTATGTATGCTTTAATGTAATTAAAATGAGAATTTTAAATTTATCAACAAGATGTTTTCTGAAATGGTATGTTTTTAGTAGAATTACAAGTGTAATGTTTCCCTTAACTTGAACATTAGCTTTTAAAATTATTCTCAAGCCAATGTGAAATTGAGCTTAAGACTTTTTTCAATTAAAAACTTTAAGAATGAGTTAAAGAAGATCCTGAAGACAATCTCATTATATTGAGCATCGACGGACCCCTAGCAAGCTAGGGGTGAGACCAGGTGTCCGAGAGGAGTAATTTACTGATTTTCTCTTTCATGGAAATTGTTAAATAGGTACAAAAATAAAACAATTAAGACTACATTACTCTTAACTAGAACATATAAAGCTTCTTGATTTGCATATTTGGAGCTAAAATAGAGATGGTTATCTTCATAACCAAATTGATACTAGAAATAGTTATTTTATGTTCTTTTGATTCAAACTAGCAACGATTCTTTTATTATCATTATTGTACATAATAAGTAAATTATTGGGTTTTTTCCGACAGATCAAATAGAGATGTTTTCAAATATCTCAAACCAATCATATCCGGACACTACTGGAGGAAGTGCATCCAGCAATCCAGGGCTGTATCCAATGATTATGGAACGACTAATTCTACATTGCGTCTTTTCCCCGATCATCATTCTGGTTGGCATTGTGGGAAACATCATGACCTTGCTTGTCCTCTGTCAACTCAACGAGAAAACCACAGCAACGCTTTTCCTTTCCAGTTTGGCGATATCTGACACAGCAACGCTTGGACTGAGATCTATTTACATGGTGTATGCATGGGCACAGATATTCATCCCAGAGGAAATGATAAAATGGACATTGAACTCATACACCTTCTTTAAATTATCCCACGTGACGGAGAGAATCAGTAAGCTTACTTTGGTAGCCATTGTTATAGAGAGAGTGATTGCTGTTCACCTGCCTCTTCAACTCAAGTCCATCTGTACCCGATCGAGAGTGAGTAAATCGATCATTATAATTTACCTCGTCACAATGGCCAGTTCTCTGCCAAACAACATCGACATAATTATTTATGACTATAACAAGGAATCGAGTGTGAAAGAACATCCTATGATACAAAAAGATGCATCTGATTATTTCAAGGGACGCTTGCATAAGTCAACAATCAGAATGGTTCACAGCACTATTAATAGAGTAGTGTTAGACTTTTTGCCAATACCTATTGTCATTATTTGTAACATCGCTATTATCTTTGGTTTGAGAAGAAGTAATGACCTTGAAAATTCAACACACCAATCAAACAGGAGAGCAAATGAGAGGAAACTCACACGTCTACAGTTGTCGGTCAGTCTCTGCTTCCTCGTGCTCTGTGGTCCTTTCGATGTCTACTCATTCTCCTTGCTCACTGGTACATTCGCAATTTCAAATAAGACTCTCGTCATGAGCGAGGTCTTCAAAATTGCAACTTTAATGAACAGCTCCATAAATTTCATCATTTATGCCTTCATGAACAAAAAGTACAGACAAAAGTACATTGATATCGTTCTGTGCAATGTGAGGCAAAGACAACATGGACCTCGTCTGCATATCGAAGATGATAGCAAGAACTCGGGCGCTTTTCGTTTCGCTCAAATCCCTAATGCATGAGCATGTACCATGGGCGGATGTAGATAAAAAATTCAGGGGCGAACCAAGCAATCGGGGGATCCAGCCTTTGATTTTGAAAAAAAAATAATTTACGTAAAATGGGGAAAATGGACGTTTTTGGCAAATTGCAATGGGTTCTTATCCCCTGCAGACCCCATCCTCTCCATCTTGATCCCCTCTTGTATAAGGAATGTTAAACATCTTCAAATTCAAAAGCATAATTAAAGAACAGCTAAATTTGCAGCATGGAACAGACAACCCATTGCAAGTTGTCTTACTTTTACATGTAAATATGTCTTTTATGTATGTCAAAACACAACTTTTCAGAATGTTTAAGTGTTTCATGTACTAAAGGGATAAATTACGGGTATATTTGCACAAAAAAAAGTGCTTGGAATAAATTGATATAATTTACATTTGTAATTGTGTAACTTTGAAGGCGATGTTATAAGTAATATGTAACTTTTGACATGAGTACTATGTTACTTGTGATAAGAGGGCTGATTGATACGTTGTGAGCGCAGCATTGAAGGAGATATACGCAGGGATGTTCTTTTTAAGTCCTGCTATTCTCTGACTATATAAGGCCATGTACCCAAGAACTGGTCTCATTTCGTCAATTTAAATCGACGAGAGAACACTCTAAATAATACGGAAGTGTTCCAACTCTAAACCTTCATGAAAAAAAAATTTCAAACCAATTTTCATGCACCAGACACGTGTTACGAATATTAAATTCTACAATGTAATCAGTGATGCTTCAAGCCAAAGTGCTTTTCATACGCCGCCCAAATTCATTTCGCTAGCGCCCTCTAGTATTATTTTTAGAATTTAAATTTCTGCATTTACTTTACAGAGAGTGCGCGGCTCCAAATTTCCTGAAGGGTCGATTCAGTAGCATATCCAAATAAAATCTTTGTTCAAAATAGCATTGGAGGGATGGTGCTAAGATGTTAGCCTCCTTTAATTTCAATGATATTTTTCGATGAAATGAAAAGTTTCCGAAATAGCAAAAACAAAAAACAAAATTTATGATTTCCAATTGATAAAGGGCCTAAACAAAGCTTCTTTCAGGCGACAGAGCTGGAAAGAAATAATAAATACACTTAACAAACATCAAATCACAGGGAACAATTTTAACTGCTCCACACTGCAACAAGAAATAAGTGTTTATACGGAATAATACGGAAGTGTTCCAACTCTATACCTTCTAAAGTAAACAAGACAAGTTGCTTTTGCACAATGGATAAAATCGGTGAGAGGGCAGTGATCCAATATATGCATAAAAAGTTTAACACAATGATACGGTAACAACACCAGGGAAAGATGTCCTTTCTTATGCTAAAAATGTACAATGAAAAGATGGATGGCGTAATTTAAGCGCGGAAAACAGATCCTTGAGGATGACCCACGTTCTAAAAGAATGTCACTGTTGCAACTCCAGAAATTATCAATAAAGTCCATGATATTGTTATAAGTGACAGAAAAGCTCACTGAAGGTGTGTTGTTCCATCAGGACAATGCTCATGTTCACAAGTCTGTCACTGCCATGTTGCCATTCATGATTGTAGCTTTAATTTGATTGAGGTGTGACAGCTGTATAAGATTTTATGCAGTTTTCAACCAAATTATAAGTGACATTTCTTTCTTATAAAAAAATTGTGGACACTTTCACCTATCTAGTCTTGAAGTCTGATCTTAGCTCTTTATTTTAAGAACAAAAAAAGTATACCTTGTGTTTATAAATCGAAAAATAATTACACATAAAGTACACAACCCTCTGTTTACGTACATGCGTGCATGATTACCTCTTAGGACCCCCATGGTCAGAATCGTATCGAATTTGATATAAAGAATGATTTCACATATGTATTATTTTCTGAAATGTCTTCGTCTATCCTCAAAGATTACACTGATATCAAATTCAAGTTTATAATGCTTGTCATTGTCAACATTTCATCGTAAACACGTGGTAGCTCTGACGTCAATTTTCGTGACCTGAGGTGTGTTACAAATTTGATTGGCTTATACAGCCATGTGACCTTAAGACGCTCACCTTTTCACCCCTGAATCAAATTCACAATCTTATTATATACATCAATACCTACCTTTGTCATGTTCCAAGTTTCAACAAAATATGTTCATCCGTCTCCATGAAATACAGTGCTATCGTAGGGAACCCTATTGTGTAAAAACTGGCGAAATACACAATTTTCCTTCAAAATCCTTGCTTTTAATTTTCCTCATTTATTCGTTTTTAGAAACACAAATTTGCATCAAATATGTCACATGATCATCATTTAACTTTCTAATTACTAGATTTATCATTGTCAATGCTTTTTGTTTACATTTGTAAATTATAGGAGCTCGATTTAGGTGTCCGTAAGTAAAAGTTAGAAAACATAGAAAAATGCAATTAAAAATTGAGAAAAAAAAGTGTTTAATTTTTTTTTTGTAAATTTTGGGTTGTTTTATCTTTAAAACATATATACAAGATTCACAGCTCATAAGATAATGCATCTAATCAAATAGCAGCTCGTAATTCACAAAACATAACCCCTACCCCCTTAAGTGCACGAGTCCATTATCTTAATGATATGCCCAATATATTCGTTTAACGGAGTTTACAGTCTTATTTTGTGACTGATTTTCAACAAAATTCGATGTTTGAATAGTTAACAAGAAAAATAGAATCATTGCGGCAATAAAAAACATTGCATTCCATATTAATTAGAGGAATGAAAATGGCGGGAAGGGGGTTAAAGAACACCCCTCCCCCCTTCTCTTTTAATTCCACGTAGTCTTTGTTGTGTGTTACACATAAATTATGATTGAAATTGACCAGACAATATCAAACATTTATAATTGAGTCGAAATTTTGATATATTGACACCACAAGCGTTCGTTCTGCACAAATTTTACACATACATTCCAATGCGCTCTTAAGGTGTGACAGCTGTATAAGATTTTATGCAGTTTTCAACCAAATTATAAGTGACATTTCTTTCTTATAAAAAAATTGTGGACACTTTCACCTATCTAGTCTTGAAGTCTGATCTTAGCTCTTTATTTTAAGAACAAAAAAAGTATACCTTGTGTTTATAAATCGAAAAATAATTACACATAAAGTACACAACCCTCTGTTTACGTACATGCGTGCATGATTACCTCTTAGGACCCCCATGGTCAGAATCGTATCGAATTTGATATAAAGAATGATTTCACATATGTATTATTTTCTGAAATGTCTTCGTCTATCCTCAAAGATTACACTGATATCAAATTCAAGTTTATAATGCTTGTCATTGTCAACATTTCATCGTAAACACGTGGTAGCTCTGACGTCAATTTTCGTGACCTGAGGTGTGTTACAAATTTGATTGGCTTATACAGCCATGTGACCTTGAGCATCGCCCAATACACCTGATCTTGCTCCATCAGACTTTCGTCTATTCCCAAACCTGAAAGCAGCTATTTCTGGAACCCACTTTCAGTCCGATGATGACGTCATATCGTAGTGGATGGCTTTCTGAACAGTCAATATAAGGAGCTTTGAGGCCCTTAAACAGCGGTGGTAAAAGTGTATAGATACTGGAGGGGATTATATTGAAAAAATAATGCAAAATGTCTGATAAAGTTCAAATCCTTCAATACGAGGCTCACAACATACATGTATCAATCAGCCCTCGTATCTGTAACTTTTAAATCTATGATACTATTAGTACAAAGCAAGGGAAAGGGCGTTAGTAATGTTGTAAAAGTTTTGTCCGATCCCATTTCGTTTAAGAAAATAAAATATGTTCAAACTAATTACAAAGCAAAATATATAGGAGACATGTAAATCTGTGATGATATATGCAATTTGTAAATTTTGTTATCAGTAACTTCCGTATTATTGTAAATCTTATTTATACTATGTAAAATGATGTTAACCTGTGATACATGTATTATTTGAACTCTTTAAAATTGTGATATCAGTGGCTTGTAAATCTGAGATGTATGGTGGCATACTTCTGCCCCCTACATGCGAGATATTTTGCTTCAAAATATGTCGACATGCAACTTAATTATGTCAACATGCAACTTAATTATGACAACATGCAACTTAATTTTGTCAACATGCGACTTAATTTTGTCAACATGCGACTTATTTATTTCAACATGCAACTTATTTTGTCAGCATGCGACATAATTATCTTGCATGTCAACATAATTATCTTGCATGATGACATAATTATCTTGCATGTTGACATAAATAAGTTACATGACGACATAATCTACAGAAGTATGCCACCATAGAGATGGTATAAGAACTTTGCGTAAATTTGGATTTCATTAGCTTGTAAAATGTTACTTGTTCCGTAATATTGTGAATTGTACAAGTTGTTACAGGTAAATACTTTTTACTACCTATAATAGTAATAGTAATGCATTTGTTAATTGCTGATTCTTCAAGAAAACCAATTTAGTGTTCCAGGAATCGTTACCCTGGCTTTCTTTTTGGTAGTTTGTCGGGGGTATTTCGGTATTTTAAAATTAGTGTTGCTTGTGTGGGTAAATAATCTTAATGCATGTCTGGTGCATTACACACGGATCTTTGGGCTGTCAGAATGCTACAAGTGAACAGGTTGGGACCTCTGTTTGTCCGGTTTGTTCGCACATCATCCAGATAAACATTCAGTGTGCTTGTGTGTTGAAAATGGTAGTAAACAGTCGACGCTTGAAACACCACTTGATCTCCATTTTCATCAAGTGCGCCGTTTGTGATTTTTGTTTAAATGTGACGTATTGGTAACTCGTTTGTTTGTCCCTCATTTATCTCGTCTCGTGCGTGTGTGTTCCGCTGTGATCACTGTAACGTCGTCATTTTTAGGATGATTGTTCTCTTTTGAGTGTTGAAAAAAGTTCAAATTTACTTCCATTTGTTAGGTTTTGTTAATCAGAAAATCTGTAGGATCATTGATCATAAATGAAGTCTGCACTTTGGTAAAAGTTTGACATTACCTGATTAGGAGTGTCTCAAAACGAAGGTAGCGACAATAAACTGAAACGTATCGGAAACATCTTTCTCAGAAAAGCATTATCATCGACATCATCTATTCAGGGATTCCATATTGCATTAAATGATTCATTTGACAAGATCATGTTAATCACAACATTAAAGGACACAGGGAATTCCGCATATGATGGCGCGCTACAATACATTATGAAGTCAACTCTTTTTTGCACATTACTAATTAGTTTAAGCTTTGTTCAAAGCATTTTTAGATGCACTTTACAAATCGCTAAGCGTATAATAAAGCGATAAATAGTTATCAATTAAGTTTTGCACGTCTGCATATTAACTATTTACGCTGTTTGATATACACATTTGAGTATCCTGATGAAGTTTGAATAATTTTCGGCGTCATTTGAAGAAATTATGACGATTTTCGAAATAGGGGATTTTGGGAATTTTATCCATGAGCAAACCACGACGTCATTTCGACGTTATCAAGGAAAATGGCGTCACAAACCTTCGCATTCAAAATGTAATAAAAACATTAATACCAAACGTATCGCATTGAAACATGTATAAAATAGAAAATTAAATCTTCGTCACAGTGAATTCGTTAACAAATTAATATCACAGGAGAGCGGATGTCATTTCATTTAAAATGGACGATTTTCGAAAGAAAAATTGGATAATTTAAAGCTTTGCAATATCTTAATCCAAAATTCATTTTTTCTCTTTTAATCATGAAATCATCTGGACATTGTTGATAATTTTGTTAGTTTTTGACAAAGATTAACCCACAGGATTCCTAATAATTGACTATCAACTACAGTCAACTGGCTCGAAATCGCAAATTTTTGAGCGACAGTGTCATCTTTTATTCCAGTATCCTGCCTTTGTTTAAAACATGATTAATCTCATCTTTTCCATATGTAAGTGCAATACATTTATGAAGATTTTGGAAGTTGAATCAAAATTTTAATTCATTCTGTTTGTTTCACGCATTCTGATTGGTTCAAAGGATTTTTACAAGTACGTATAACGACGATATACATGCCGCAAACCGACTCACTTGACATACTTTAAAATGTTTGCAAGTTACAAGCTTTAGCGCACTTTTTGCGTATGACGTCATGCTTCCCTTTGTTCTTCGCTCCTGTGACGTCATACTGTGACGTAAAACTCGAGGTATGAGCTTGTAAATGGCGTTCTCCACATGTAAACAACAGAACAAGTAAGTTTATTATTGATTACACTTTGATTTTTCGCCATTGCAATGAATACGAAGCAGTTGTATTTCATATTTTGCAGCGCAATAATTTCTGTTGGTCCTTCGTAGCAACGTCACCTCTAAAGCGATACGTGGGACCCTCTAAGGGGTATAAAAAGTTAAAATATGTCACATGAATTAGAATAGGGATAAACGTACTGTGTTTTGTGGTTCCGACAGGTATTTGTTGGATATACTGTTGGAAACATACGTTATACCGTCGGGGACAAGCCCCGACGGTATAACTGCGTTTCCAACAGTATATCCACCATATACCTGTCGGAACCACAAAACACAGTACGTTTATCCTCTACTTAATTTCCAATAGCTTAACGAGAACTGGAATGACACTTTCAATAGTATGACGTCATCAAGAAAATCACGAAAACGTCGATTTATGCATATTTCAAGGTCTCGTAGGAAATTTTCCTGTGGATAGAATCAAATGTAAGTTTGCATAATCAAGTACAGACAAGAAATATATAATTTCAGAAATTTTGAGAAAAATTGAATTTTGCGTCCAAGTGTTCAATACCTCCTTAAACAAGTTTATTATATCGAAATCCTAGACCTTATAGTTTTTGGTTGTTTTTTTTCACCGTGGAGGACGAAAAAAAGACGAAGTTTATTAAAAGCTCTAACTTATTTCATGGATTGAAGAATGTAAATGATGAGAATATTGCTGCCATGACAATGAAAACAATGCTGTAATAAAATTCCTTGGTGTGGATTTCTCCGTTTATGATTTTTATATTGCGAGATAAAAAAGTCTTTATTGACGGGTAACTAACTTTCGTCATTACAATGGTCAAACTGCGGATAACATGAAATGAGAAAAAGAAGATCCTGACGACAATCTCAACAACACTCACAATAGAGCACCAAATCCTGGAGATTTTGTATGACTTGCAATTTCGTAAGTGTATAAAAATAAATTCGCAATAAGAGGCACACAATAAGTACCCATAAAAATCAACAACTTACCTGCAGATTATCCAAATCATACAAAAAATTGTCTTGAGAGAAGGAAAATACCGTGCACAATTCAGAAAGAGGCCATGATTTTTTTTTCTTGTATACTCTTTTTTAGTAGAAGGTTAAGTACGAACATTAACACAATAATACGGAAAGTGTTCCAACTCTATACCTTCTTGAAGAAAATATCTAACCAATATTCATGCACCAGACACGTGTTTTGGATATTTATTCCTCATCAGTGATGCTTCCAGCCAAAGTGCTTTATACAAGCCGCCCAAATTCATTTCACTCTCTGGTTTTATTTTCAGAATTTAAATTTGTGCATTTTCTTTACAGAGAGTGATCCACTCCAAATATCCTGTAGGGTCGATTCAGTAGCATATCCAAATAGAATTTAAGTTCAAAACAGCATTGGAGGGATGGTGTTGAGATGTGAACCTCCTTTGATTTCGATGATAATTTTCGATGAAATAGCAAGTTTCCGAAATAGCAAAAACATATATATATGATGTCAATTTGATAAAGGGCCAAAACAAAGCCTCGACCTGAAAAGAAGTAATTTCAAAATACACTGAACAAGCAAAAAATCACGAGGAACGATTTTAACTGCTCCACAATGCAACAAGAAATAGGTATTCGTAGTAATAATACGGAAGAGTTCCAAGTCTATACCTTCTTCATGCACCAGACACGTGTTTCGGATATTCAAGTGATGCTTCCAGCCAAAGTGCTTTTCATAAGCCGCCCAAATTCATTTCACTAGCGCCCTCTGGTTTTATTTTTAGAATTAAAATCTCTGTGCATTTACACATGTACTTTACGGAGAGTGACAAGTTATGTTTGGTTGGAAGTCATCAACAAATATATTCGAATGTTAAGGAAAACGTTTTGAACATTATTTAATAATGGCTATTGTAGACTTTTCCGGACAAGTTGAAGGGTTGTGCACATGTAATGCAGATATCTACTCCATTTGCTACTAATTCTTGGTCGGCACCGATTTTCCATTGATCTCGTTGGTGTGTGTTTAGATGTCGTTTTTGAACGAAACTCCCCCAATGAGCGAAACTCCCCTAATGAGCGAAACTTCCCCTTGTTTTTAAATTATACGAAGAGAAAAATGTAAATAAGCTGTAAGCTTTCTTTTTGTCCTGCTATCTTGGATACTTCATGTAATATTTGAATATGTTTAAACTGTACTAATAGGCATAGCACTGCGTTTAAAGCGCCACCTATAATACTATGCCGTAGTTGCACTGGACTATTGGATTCAGTTGCCCTTTATTGTTCTGTGGGGCTTTGTTGTTGTCTCCTTTCGAGTTTCTGCTTTCAAGAATCTGTAAGCCTTTTGATTGTGATATATCGATTTTGATTTCAGTTGTTGTTTATTATTTGAATTCACTGAATTGATGTTTGGTCATCCATGTCACTTTGTGTCTCTGGTGCCTTGTGCTTGTGTTCTCTGTGACTTTGTTTGTGTTTTTTTTTTTTTTTGGGGGGGGGGGTCGGTGTTTTGCTGTGGGTGATACAAACGAGTTGGAGATACCTCCTTTTTCTTTTCGATAAATTCCATTTACAAAGACAAGTGGCCGGTCAGAAATTTTACAATAATAACACGGAAGTGTTCCAATTACAAAAAGTGTCTATATTTCATTCACAGTTTATTTCTCTTGCCCGATAATTAAAAGTAGGCTGTAAAACTCATTATGTACTGATAGTATAACTATCATGGTGAAATTTGTACATATAATCAATACTTTAGATTCATTAATTGTAAGACAGGTATTCACGGCAGAACGTGGATCGTTACGAAAAGGAAATTTACTACTTTCTGAGTTTTAATGATCATACATTGCCGAAGGGCATTCGTGGCAGAGGAGACGAAAATTGGTGCCTTCACATATCTTGAGGTTCAGGAGGATCTTGTTGCAGAAACAAACAAGAGTTACCGATGTTAAACGTCTGTGAATTTCTGTAAATTCAATAGCATCATTTAAGATAAATTTGCAGCATGGACTAGACATGCAACGAACAATACATTTATATTTTCTTCTTCAATACCCTTAAAAAACTAGTAAGGCCATTTCTTGCTTTTATCCTGTTTTGCGTACTTTTGAAATTGAAAGCTACCAGCCAGCCAGGGAGAAAAACAAACAAGCATATGAAACAAAATTACAATTTCATATTGTATGACTACGTGAAATATGACAGAAACTTGTGTCATTTGATTATTAACAGATTTCAGTCAACAAAAGAACGATAGACAAAGCACAGTCTTGAATCATTGCAGTACTTTTACATCAAATATGAAAAATTAATCAATTTCTCTTTATTTTGATAGAAAATACATTTAATTTGCAAAAGATTTTATTACTTTATTATTTCAATTTTTTATGACTGTGGGCTCAAAACCTACCAGCACGAGGACGCAAAACAGAAAATAACAAAGAAATTACCTAAAGTGTGATTAAAAAAAACTCTTCAAATAAGCTTAAATATTTTAGTGACTGATAGATTATCTATTTTAAACGTTGCCTATTGTAAAGTCACGTGAGGTACCAGACCAGTGAATGAAAATCATAAAAACAAAATTTCAAAATATATATATTTAACAGAACATTTTAATTAGAAAAGAAAAATCTGACGAACTTACTGAGACAATAACACTTACAGCCCCATAGAAACACGAATGATAACTTGTTCATCCACTTTGGACTGGGATATCCAAGGAAATATTGGGGAAAGATTATAAGACTCTTTCACGGTCTTCTATGAAAGATACATCGGTTCCACCCGAGGGGTCACAAAAATATGTAAAATCCGGGGCTAGGCCGAGGATGGGAACAATGTATCTTTCATAGAAGAACATGAAAGAGTATTTTTCTCTCATATCTAAGGGTCATTGGCAAGAGAAAAATACTGTTTCATGTACTTCTATGAAAGATACATCGTTTTCACCCTCGGGGTCTCAAAAGTTTGAGACTTCTGACTGTGGTGGAGTTTTTTGTTTGTTTGCTTTGGTTTCTGTTTTATCCTTATGATTTTGTATGCCTTCGGTTTCTGATTTTCTGAATTATCGATTTTGTGCTGTATACAGGGATATGATCATTATCCATATTTGTCACTTTCAACTCAAATATTAAAACGTAAATATGACAATCAGCAACTACAACAACAAACGCCTAAAGTACACGATTTTAAGACCCCTTTTGGAACCGATGTATCTTTCAGAAGACAACGAAAGAGTCTTATAGTGTTACCCCATATGTGGTAAGATAACATTTAACATTTGACTGCTATGTCAATGGTCACGTCATACAAGATTGCTGCGTTACCCGAACAAAAGATGAAAGAGAATACATCGAATCTTATTTTTGAGCGCTTTTAGACAGTGGGAGATAAATAATAAATCCCCATATGTGATCAGGGACACATAAATCCAACCCTCATGTCCAGGATTTGCTTCCGTCCACAACTCGGCAAGCCTCGTCGTGGTACAACCAAATCCTGGTCACTCGTGTAGATATGTATATAGTTCAAAAATACAAGAAGCACCCTATAATTAAAAAATCAAAAACTCCTTTGATCCCGAAGCCTGCCAATGAAAAGTGCACCTTTCAATCCCCTCCTTTGTTTCAAAACTTCCTCACCACTGGACCACGAATACCAAATATAGACAACACGTCACTGCATCACACTATGCTTACGACCTGTAAAGAAAAAAGGTGTTGCCTTGACAAAGGCAAGTTAAAAATGCTCTCCCAGGCCCATTCATCACAGCAATTTCTTTACTGTTTTAATAGGCAAGATAATGTACGTTACTAATTGTCACTGTTAACCTTTATATTAAAAAAAAACTCCAGCCACGATACAGTGAAACTCCCGGGTACAGATCACAAGGTCAGTAATTTTATCAAGTTGGTCTTTATCAAGTTACAACAATGTATTTATCACTAAAGTAAAACTCATCCTTACAAACGTTTAACTAAATACATGAAGCACATGGTTATATTGCCATATGAGTTAAAGAAGATCCTAACGATAATCTCAACATCACTCACAATAGATCACAAAATTTAACATCAACGGACCCCTAGCAAGCCAGAGGTGGGACCAGATGCCCGGGAGGAGTAAGCATCCCCTGTTGGCTAGCCGCACCCGCCGTCAATGTTTAAGCATGGAAATGAAAATATATAAAATTATTGCACTGTATGACGTTATGTCTATATAGAAATGTCAACATACAGAAGAGGATAACGAAAAAATCGCGCCAAAACGACGAACAAACATGATAAAACTCCCTGTCAATATGACGGACAATTCATAAAACGTAAGAATACAAATGAGATTAAAAAGATCCTGACTGCAGCACTCACAAAAGAGCACCAACTGAGCATCGACGGACCCCTAGTATCATGATTAAGTTAAGGCCCATACCGGGTAAAACCGAAATATTAATCATGATACCTAGCAAGCTAGAACTTGATGGAAAACGGATTTTATTGGACAACCGAACGGATAAAACGAACAAATTAAACAGCATCAAAATCGACCAGATTCATGAATATTGACAAATAAACACAACCATCAAATAAAGAAACATTTTTTGGAAAATAATTATTGAATTACACTGCACGGGTTGGGATCCCTGTGGATGACGCGAACAAAACGAACAAATAAGTGGTCAAATAAATGTTCAGATAAACAGGCTTTATAAGTTAATTATTTCGGAACATGGCCCTGTCTTGTAAAATATGGAAAATACATCTACTCCAAATCTAGAAGTTATATCGGGTCGATGAAAAATTAATGGGAAACAGACAAAGTAAAATTGTATGATTTTGAATGCGTTGTCAAAAGTTAAAAAAAGTGAGCATTGAGGACTTTCAACTCAAATACATGTACATGTATCACAACGTAAATATGACAGTCGAAAACTGCAACAACAAACACCTAATTAAAAGTACATGCACAAAATACATTGTAGATTAGGAAACAAGGTGATGATATTGATCAATGAAACACGAATTAAAATACACGAACTAAGGAACACCAGTAATGAGATCTTTTGCTTCCAATTCCATATACTAAATACGTTTTGACACTAAAGGGACGCCGCTCTCGGTCTGAGAAAAATATGTACCGAAGACGGAGAATTCCCCTTTGCGCATGTTTCAATGTAGTGTTTTCTGGGCTGTCTTAAAGTTAACATGTAAGGAAAATCGCAATTTCGATTTACAAATCAACTATCTTCTAGTTATCTTTCTTTGTACATTGAATAAAAATATCCGAGAAAGAAAACACCATCAAGCATTTATCTCATCGTTATCATTGAATAGCCTAAGATATATTTGTCTTTGTAACATTATATTAACATGTGCAAATTTCAAAAACAAAAGAAAAACTATTTATGCGGTCGGCTTGCAAAGAACATCTTAGCAAAATTGATATAAACCTGAAATAGCTCTTATTTGTACATCTTATTTCTTCGTTTAATTTCTTCAACGTAACGACACTTACAATAAGGTTTTGGTCATTTTCCTGTCCTAATTCTGATACCGTGGCCAATGGGCGACCCACTTGTTTTTAATAAATAGGGAGAGAAAAAATTAGACAAGCTTCCTTTCAATCCTACTTTCTGAGATACCATAACTTACATTATATATGTTCATGTGGTTTTGAATACATGTACCTTTAAATACAGAGCCAACTACAATACATTGCGTACTTTCACTGGACTCTGGAGAGTTTCGTGCTTCTGTCGTACTGTGTTATTGTCTTCATCCATTAGTCCGATTCTTTTTTCGATCTATTGAGGAAGCTCTGTTTGAAATTAGGAAAAATGCAGCATTTCTAAAGAATAAAATTTAGAAAATAATTAGAAAAATCAATTGGTATTCTTCAATTTTTAAAAGAGGATGATTTAACAGACGGGAACTTTATCTAATTCCTCCATGGACATCACCAAAATCCGCAGTCAGAATGGTATCTTAAAAACTGTACCAAAAATAACCACTTCAGAAGAAAAGAATGTATCTTACACTGAGTAGAAAAAATAAGTGGAAATATTGATCTGCTATGTGCCATTGAAAAAGATACACATTTAATGAAATATGTTCATGTGAAAACACATAGTGCAATTATTATATTTTCCACTTCTTACAATGGACAGACATCATATTAGCAGGTGACGCTATGAACAGTCTATCAACGTGAATTATGCAATAATATGAAGTAAGTATCCATTGCTATGAGTTTATCAATAATGTATATTTCTATTGGTTCGAAAAATATAACATCACAACATGTCACGAAAACTTTTAACACTTTGATGTGTTTGACCATTTTCAGTGGCACAATATCTGTGGATATCAATTTATTATTCATAAAGTCACGATTTCTAAAATTAAACTAAATTATATCAAATTAGATTAATTAAATTAATAATTCGATATTTATACATGTTTGAATAAACATCAAAGAAGTACCTGTCCGTTATTCAGTCTCAGAGTCGAGAAGGCAAAGCGAAATTGTGAGAATTCCCATCGAAACGGTCGCGAACGCCAGGTGCCCGGGGAGAGTCAGCGTCTCCTAATTGCATGCAACACCCGTCGCAGCAGCTCCATGGAAACCTGTCAAATTCGGTGATTGTCTCGATGTACATTTTGAAAGACCTTGTTTCACTTAATTCATGAACGAAAATCACAATAATAAGACCAACTCACAGATATACACGTTGATTCCAAAAAAATCTACTAACTCGAAAGTCGACTTTCAGTACCAAAAATGAAGATTCAATATCCAAAACAAAATTATCATTGTTCTTCCTGCATTCAGAAGATCCAGAATTCCCTTTCAGTTACTTTAGCCTAAGCCTCAATCGAGCTTCTTTATAACACTTGATTTTGCTGTGCGGACAATGATACCATTGGATGACCGTCCAAAGTCGGTCCCGGGCGCTCAATCGTATTCCTTAATGTATGTATCTAATGTCATTCATGTGTCTACTTTGATTGTTTATTGATCCATTTGGTTTTGCATGTCTCTTTGTACTCTTTTATTGTCGTTTTGTCTTAAATCTATTGGGAATTTTTTTTGCATTCCCGTTCGTTTTTTCGCAGTGGTATCTTCAAAGTGCCCTTCCTGGAGATCTCCTCCATACCCTTTTTATTAAGAAAATTGAATTTCTGAATAAAAAAGGTATGGAAAAAATCTATATTCAGTGAGATCTTTGCGCAAAAAAAATTTTTTCAAAATATAAAATACGTAATATAGAATATAAAAACGTATTGTTTTGGATGCAGGGGCTTTAGAGAAAGGAGGGAATCTTCAACAACTCTTGGTTTGCGCCGACATCAAAACCCCAAAACACCCATCATTGCAAAACACAGAGACATTTAATATCAATTCTCTGTAAGGACCAAAATATTTTTGAAACAGCATGTCATGGATTTTCATGATTTTCTCTATAAATGGTATATTTAATGCTCTGAATACAAAAATAACATTTTTTTGAAAATAAATATTTCGGTAGCCATGGAAACGAGGTCGGTCTATTTATAGCACCAAAAAAATGTCAAATAAGTCATTTGTGGTTATTATGTTGCCATGGAAACCATTGTCAGAGTTAATTGGTATTAACAACTTATAATCTTTAAAACCTCCATTTTTAAAAAAAATAACAATTTTTGACATTTCTTTCAATTAGCCGGATCCTATCAAATCAAAATCAGTCAAAAATTGCCATAAAATAAGGTCAAAATCAAGGCCTATTTTTGTCTAATTTTTACCATTTTTAAGCAAAAATAACACAAAATGTCAGGCTGATAACACCATCACTGTTGTCAGAACAAAATAGATTTCATGTGACAAATATAATCACTAAAAAATTAGTGGGACCTTGTTTTGTTTTCCTACATTTTGAGGTCAAAAATGGTTGCCATGGCAACTTTTCATTTGACACATGATGACTATATCTTTTCAAATTGATTTTTAGCATGGTTTAAATAACTTATATTGCTTAAGCTTTATGTAGGGACAACAGAAGAAATTATTCTTTATTTGAGCTCTTCCAAAATTTGTCAAGGTCATTGACTCTGAGTTCAAGGTCAATTCAAAATATAGGTTCCAATTTCAATAAAATTTGCATTTTTGTTGTTATTTATTGTTACTAAATTTAGGCTTGACTGTCATATATTTGTATCCGAAATACTTCTTTCTAAAATAAGGACCGATAGATGGAAAAAAAAATACAATTTTTAGTTCAGAACATTTCTCCTAAAAAAATAAGACCCAGACAAAAATCATGATAATCTCACATTTAGTTTTATATGTATGTATGAAATACTAGCTAAAAATCAAGGATGTCATTGATTTTGAGATTTTTTACAACGTTGGTCAATAAATGGGGGATATATCCAAAATCACTATGTATGTGTTCGTTTTACTCAATACCACATGATTTTTGAGTAACTGCCTCTCATATTTTTGAAAAATAACAGAATTTTGCCAAATTTTGTGAATTACATTCAAGATGACCTTTACATTGGGTCCTGTGACCTTGAAAAAATTTAAGGTGATTTTTTAATCAATAATGCTCTTGTATATGCTTTAATATATATAACGGACAGCTGAAAATTTACCAGTAAATTACTCTATGTGTAATATCACTGACCAGAATGTCACCATGGTAACCATTTTTTATACTCTTTTGAATAAAATTGTGAAGAGGTCCCACTCAAATTTTAACATTTTCTTAAAGATCGAGGATTAAACTTTAAAGATAATTGTTAGTAGAAATCAAGTTAGCCTGATATTTCAGATTCTTTGCCCTTAAATTTGAGCAAAATCATGTTAAATTAGGAGCTTTTTCGGTCTTAAAAGGGCCTCTTCAAAACAGGTTTTTGCCTACATTTTGAGCATATTGACGAAGAGAATAGCGGGCAGAAACATACTTCTGGTGTAATATTTATATTATTAAAGATATAAAGAGAAAAATTAAGGAAATTTCAGTTGACTACAATAGCTGTTACCATGGAAACGAGCCTTGTGAATTTGCCATGTTACAAGTATTCTACTGATGCGTAAAATTTCAATCATGGTTTGCATGGCAACGAAAACTTAATTTGTAAAAAGAAAGTTTATTTTCGTCTCAGTACATCATATACACCTCCACACCAAAAATCTCCAAAATTGGAGACATGCTGTTTCCACGTGCCATTGAAATTATTTTGGTCCATACAGAGAACTGCTATTAAGATTTCAAAATATGACAACGATGTTTTTGTTGGTTTATTTTAATATTAGATGTTGCAGTTTCAACCTCTTCCGTCAAAACACTTAATATCATAACACTACGGCTTTATTAACTTAAGTGTATCGTGTAGTAACATAACAAAAAAGGAGTACTTCTCAGAAATTAAAACATAATTTTTTAAGTATCGTTACTGATCTTAAAGAGATTTGATGAAAGAAGAATATTTCTCATTTGGGGATCTTAATTTCTTCATCAGGTTTGTAAAAAATTCTACTCTCTTGCTTTTGTAAAGCAATATGAATAATACGGAAGTGTTCCAACTCTTTATCTTCTCGAAGAAAATTTCAAACGAATTTTAATGCACCAGACACTTGTTTCAGATTCTAAATCCTTCTAGTGATGCTTCCAGCAAAGGGATTTTCAGACAAAGTCAAAAATCATTTCAGTAGCGCCTTCTGTTTTTATATTTTTGAATTAAAATTCATGCAACTACTTCGCAAAGAATGCGGGGCATCAAATTTCCTATAGGGTCGATTTACCTGGGTCCTGTAGCATCATATCCCAACCATCTTGCTACGTCTTTCGGTAAAGTTAGGACATAATTTTCACAGATTTTGGCCATATTACATTGTTAGAATGAGGATCACTGACGAGGGATAAATACCCGAAACGTGCATGTCTGGTCCATACTGTAAATTTATCTGCTCTAAAATGATGCTAATGAATTTGAAGACGTTAAACATTAGTAGCGTAGTTAAATAAAATCGAAATTCGGGTACTGAATTCACTTCAATGATGAAGAAGATTTACATGTAGTATCCGAAGAGAGATACGTCAGATTAAGCATAGTTCATAAGTTGTAAAAAGGGATCCCTTAGTTCTTAAGTCCATTTGCAAATAACTTTACCTAATAATAAGAAACACGTTTTGACGCTGTAGGCGACGTCGTATTTGGTCTGAGAATAAATATGTATCGTAATCGTAGAATGTCCCTTTGCGCATGTTTCATTGTAGTGTTTTCGCGGCTGTCTTAAAGTTAACATGTAAAGAAAATCGCGATTTCTATGCCTAGATATGGCTCAATCAGGTTGACTAAGTCACTAAGCTGTCATCTTCTAGTTATCTTTCTTTGTACGGTGAATAGAAATAAACTTGCTGGATGTCCGAGAAAGAAAGCGTCATCAAGCTAAATGAACGATATTATCAAATTGTTGAAATGCAATTTATCTCATCGTTATAACTGAATAGCCTAGGATATGTTTGTCTTTGTAACATTATAACATCAAATCTAGAAGCCGATAGCCTTTTCAATTGAGACAGAGGTACGCAATTCCAAAGTATAAGAAAACTTTTTTATGTGGTCGGCTTGCAAAGAACATCTCAAAAAGATTACTATAAAACTGGAATGGCTCTTATGTGTACATCTTATTTCTTTGTTTAATGTATTCAAGGTAGTGTCACTAACAATAAGTTTTTGGTAATTTTTTATCTAATGAATCCATGGCTAATTTGCAACCCCCTTGTTTTTAAGTGAAACAACGAGAGATAAGCTTCCTTTCAATCCACTAAATATATTCATGTGATATTTGAAAATGCAGAGCATTATTTAAGGGTGCCTACATCATTGTACAATACATTTCGTACTTGCACTGGACTCTGGAGATTTTTTTCGTAAGATGTTTTGTGGCACCGCCTTATATATAGTTCCTCTTGTGTTTTATTGTATTCATAAAATGTGTTCTACGTGAGACTTTTCCGTACAAAGATCAATGAGAGGGTTTTGCGCTTGGAATCTACATAATGTTGCTTTTTCATAGTATATATCACATGACCATCAAGTGGTTTATGTGTAGACTTTTGTGTTTAGTGTTTTGATGTTGTCCTTGGATTTGTGTGTTCCTTCTCCCCTTTGTGTTTTTGTTAGGCTTCTAACTCTGTGTTTTCGCATTCTGATGTTACGGTGTTTTTGTTGTGGGTGTTGTAACCTAGTCCTGTTGGAGAGTAGGGGATCTCCAACAACACTCCAGCACCATTCTTTTCTACTCTGAAATATGAAAAATGGTTTGAATAAGAGCAAGTCACATTTGATATAATAATGAGACAAAATGATCTTGAAATTTAGACATAACACACTTTTGAAGTTCCTTTTAAAAATGAGGAAAAAAAAAAACGCAGCATTTAAAAAAAATGAGGTTTGGAAAAAGCAGATGGTGTCCTTCAATTTTTAAAATATAGATGATGATTTTACAGACGGAAACATTTATTTAAATTCCCCCATGGGCATCACAAAACTTCGGTCAGAATTTTATCCACAAAACTAACGAAAATAAGCGCTTCATAAGACACGAATGTCTCTTACGTGATTACTGTATAGGAAAAATAAGTCGAAATATAGATTTTATCTGCTATGTACTATCATATATAATTAAAAAGAAACACATTTTATGAAACATGTTCATGTGAAAACCAATAGTGCAATTATTATATTTTCCAATACTTGAAATGGAAAGGTATTATATTTACACATAACACTATAAACAATTCCCATGGGAAGTCCTACCAAAATGAATTATGCAATAATATGAAATTAGTATCCTAATCTATGAGTTTATCAATAATGTATATTTCTATTATATTGGTTCAAAAGATATAACATCATCACAACATGTCACGAAAACTTTTAACACTTTAACGTGTACTTGCTGTTTTCAGCTGGACAATATGTATCTATGGATATCAATTTATTATTGATAAAGACACGATTTCTATATTTAAACTTATACTTGTTCGATCTTTATCTATGTTTGAAATAAACGTTTCAAACAACATAGTTTTAATGAATGACAATTCTGAAAACTTGTTGGGTTTTTTTATGCGATTCTTTTTTGCAGAAATAGAAGCACTCAAATGAAGAATTTCCTTGAACTTTTTTTCTTATTTATTTATCGGAATATTCCTTTAATTATTTTATTCTTATCAATTCTTTAAATGTATCTAACTATTTGTTAAGGACAACATTGAGACCAATTTATAAATATAATCGTTTCTTCCAACTAACAAAAAAATCTTTCATTTCATAGTCGTTGGAACTACAAAATTAATCTTTATAGTTTATACTCGGAAGTCGACTTTCAGTAAAAAAAGAGAATGTGAGAGAGAATTCGTGTTGTGGAGTTTCCGTTGTTCAAGGTTTATATTTTTTTTTAATTTTACATGAAATGTCAAATGAGTCGTTGTACTATGGTGAAAGTGCTCGCTCTTGATACCCGACATCGCGGGTTCGAATCCCGTCTTCGTAAATTTTTTTTTCAAATGGCTTTATTTTCATTAATCAAAATATTCAATTTAAAAAGAAAATTTCATAGTTACATGGCTACAGTGAAAGATAGTCGGTACTCCAGCTATTTAACTTATAGCTATTTTATTTTAAAAGTGCGTAAGAAACAAGGAGGGGCTTTTTTTGTAATATTATGTTATTTTCGAGATAATCTATTCATTGTTAACTCAGTAGAGCTATTCCTACTGTATGTAATAATAGGACATACGATAGCTTGTCTAGAAATATGTCTATTTACCGACGCGGAACTGTTGGGTCCCAATTTGTGAATCCGGATTATTTACGCCCGATTAAATTCTTCCTATTATGCATAACGTTCAGTCTCTTTGTTTAACGCTTTCAAAGGAAGAGGTACGTTTATAATTCGCTCCTGAAAAATCTTTCTTATCTTATGTAAAACAATGTATGATTTTATTTAACTGCTGTTAAGAGTTAATTGATGTAGTCTTTTTACTTATCTTGAGTCACATTGACCATAATTAAGAGGTGTTGAGTTGCAATTATCAGAGAATTGGAATGTGTACATGTACTTCGAGTAATAAAAAGCCATAATACATTTCGAAGCGTGGTCTAGAGCCGTGTGCAATATAGGAGAGGCTGGGTGCAAAGAGAGCCACGAGGTAACAAACCAGTTGATATAAAACAGGTGCTCGATGTGACGTGCGAGCCAAGCAAGGTAGTATCGTAAGTGGTACATGCAAGCAGGATGGTATAAAATATTTAGATAATGCAAAACTCTTTTGAAGTTGTAAAGGGAAAGGTTTGAATCACAATCATCAAACTTGCGACATTTAATTCTGATACATCATAATTTATAAAAGTTGTAAAATACAGATATGTTAAATATTATTGTCTATTCAGTAGAATGACTATTATATTTATTTCTTTATTTTGGTTTGTACATACATATATCAACGATGCCGAGAGGAAAACGTAAGGCTACAGAAACAGGAGATAAAAGTAGGACAAAGGCCAAGAAACCTGCAACCAAAACGGGCCGACATGTACCAGCAAAAGAAACGGCTAAAGAGTCAGTATCGATACCTGAATCTAATGAGGGGGAGGATAACCATCACAACCAAGTTGAAGAAGCCCTGGCCCAATGTCAGTGCAACTGAGGTAGCACTCTCTACTGATGACACAGGTACGTATTTTAGTGAGTTGCCCGTACAAATATGCTCAACAAGCTATACTCTTGGACGCAATATCTCTGATAAGATAAAAGAAAAAAATATGCAGGGTCTTTATGTCGACCTAGCAACATTACTTGTTAACTCGAAAACGTCTGACGCGGATGAAAAGGTAATGGTGCTAAATTCGAAAGGTGAATTGGTAACAAAAGCAAAAAACACAAAGTTCATAACATCAATAAAAATGTGGACCGATGCATTCTTGATATATACAAGTATTTATACATGTATACATATAAATTTCAGCAAATGCTGAAATACATGAGTGACGTACGGATAGGATCAGATAGGTCCGGGAACTGGAAGGCGTACGACGAACAGTTTAAACTTAAGCTTGTGTCTGACCCAACAAAATCATGGGGGGAAATAGATACCGAGCTGTGGTTATTGTACATGGGAGGCCAGTCTAGCCTCACACCCTCTACAAAACCAAGTCTGGGTAAATGCTATTCTTTCAACAACCAAGGCTATTGTACAAATACAGCATGCCAGTATAGTCATTTGTGTATAAGGTGCTCTTCCAATCATCCGGTCAAAATTTTGCACTGTGCAAATCCCCGTCAGTCAACCGCGTTACAATGCACCAAGAAGTAATTTGCCATTTCGGCACCAAAATTTTCGACCGAGACAGCCGTTCGCTCCGAGGTCAAGGGGTTATACACGATATATGGGCCCTAGGGGATTCCCCAATCAATATTAAGGCTTGCTTGCGACATCTGTATTTATATAAAGAAGTAAACCGTGAACACGCTATGTCTCTGATGGATGGTTTGGTAAATGGTTTCAAAATACAATATTCGGGCCCTAGAATCGGTATATTTTCCAAGAATTTTATATCTGCGAAAACTCACGCCAATATCGTGGAAGAAAAAATAAAAACTGAAATAACTGAGGGACAAATTATGGGTCCTTTTCAGTACCCTCCTTTTCCAAATACGCACGTTTCTCCGACAGGGATTATTCCCAAATCTAGTGGTGGCAGGAGAATGATAACGCACCTATCCTACCCTCCATCACAGAGTATCAATGACTTTATCGATCCGGAACTGTGTACCGTTAGGTATACCTCGTTTGATACCGTCGTCGAGATGATTGCTAAACTAGGACCGGATACCGAGCTTGCTAAGGTTGATATGAAAAGTGCATTCCGTTGATAAGAGTTTGCCCATCAGACTTTCATCTATTATGTTATTTCTTCAATGGATTTTACTATATAGATAAATGTCTACCGTTTGGTTGTGCAATATCTTGTTCAATTTTCGAGAAGTTTGCGACATTTGTGCACTGGGTAACTATGAACACTTCTGAATTCAGTACTCTGGATCATTATCTAGATCTGGTCCAAAGGGAACGTCTCAGTGTCAAACATTGATGACGAATTTCCTGTCAGTGTGTAAGGAAATGGGAATACCCAAAGCTAGCGAAAAGACCGTCGGACCAGTAACTAAACTAACATTCTTGGGATTAGAAATAGATACCAGAGAACAACTGGTACGTATTCCTTCAGAAAAGATCGCGGATTTGATCAAGCATATCGAGGAAATACTGAATCACAATAAAAGTACACTTAAAATCATTATGTCTTTAGTAGGGAAGCTTAATTTTTTTTAGCAAAGCCGTGAGGGGTAGTCGAGCATTCAACCGCCGCTTTTATGACGCAACGATAGGTGTTTCAAAACCAAATCATCATATTAGGATTACACAATCCCTACGAGAGGACCTTAAAGTTTGGCTCCAGTTCTTGAATAATTTCAATGGGATCACCTACTTCCCAAATGTAGACTGGGAGTCGTCCTATACTTTGTCGTTATTCACTGACAGCGCAGGATCGCATGAATTAGGCTGTGGCTGTTTCTTTAATGGGAAGTGGATGTTTATGCAATGGCCCCCTCATTGGGAGTCGTGTGATATTATTAAAGATATCACATTTCTTGAACTGATTTCGTTAGTATCAGCCATAGAAGTATGGGGTAAATTCTTACGCAACCGTAGGGTATATTTTAACGTAGACAATGAGGCGCTAGTGGCTATTCTGAATAAACAATCCTCAAAGTCTAAGCGCGTTATGTCCCTTCTTCGTCCTCTAGTTTTAGCACTCATGAATTATAATATTACGTTTAAAGCTAGACATATTGAGGGTGCAAATAATGAAATAGCGGACTCTATTTCTCGTAAACAGTGGGACAGATTCAGTAAGCTGGCACCAAATGCGGATCAACGCCCGGAAACAGTGCCACCCCTTTTTTGGGATCGAATTTTCAGCATGAAATAAGTAAACTGTTACGCGCATCAATGGCAGAGAACACGTTAGCGACACATAACACAGGGTTGACTGCGTTTTCTAATTTCCGGCGGAACAAAGGTTTTGATGCGTTGTGGCCGCCACCGGTAAACCACGTTATTGATTTCATAGCGTCTTTATCATTGCATGATTACTCATTCGCAACGGCAAGGTCTTATGTTGCCGCAATTAGTTATTACTGCAAATTGCATGTTAAAACTGACCCGACGAACAAATTTGTTGTCTCCAAGCTACTGGAAGGTATGAGACGCCTAAATAAGACTCGGGATAAGCGTTTACCAACAACAGCCACCCTCCTACATGATCTTATGTCAAATTTAACGCCAGTTTGTTCTAGCGCGTTCGAAGCTGCGATGTTTAGGGCAGCGTTTTCTGTAGCATTCCATGCTTTCTTACGAATAGGTGAGTTAACTAATACAAAGTCGACAGTTTCATTGCACATAGACGATGTTCAGATGGAATCACACAGAGTAATTTTGCGCATAGCACAATCGAAAACGGATCAATACGGTAAAGGTACTAAAATTATGCTGAATGCAACTTGTAAAAGTACATGCCCTGTTCTCAGTATGAAATCCTACTAACAACTTCGCCCCAATTTCCCGGGTGCCGCATTTTGTCATGTTGATGGTAGGCCTCTGACTAGATATCAATTCTCTGCAGTTCTTAAAAAAGTCTTGGCTATTTTGGGTTATCCCCAAACCGTTATACAAGTCATTCCTTCCGCATAGGTGCGGCCACGTATGTGGCCAGTATCGGTCTCGATGACAATACAATCAAGACAACTGGTAGGTGGAAGTCGGGTGCATTCCGCACTTATATTCGCTCGCCACTTACGCAGATTTAACCTATTTACTTTATCCATGTATACTTAACATATGTTCTTTGCGATACACACAGTATCATTATATTCTGGGTACCATATACGCCATGCTCATTGGTATCGAAGTACTTTCAGAACGCAAATTCATCTGGATTGTTGGTTCATCCATAGTAAGAAACGCAGCAGCTAGAGCCTGTGGTCAGCCTGGCGGTCTTAGTCTAGGAAAAAGGGGTTGATATCTGGTGGCAAGGATACGGAGGATTAACCTTACAGAGTGCCCTTAAGAAAATTAAATACCTCACTAAGTTCGGAAATTATCCAGACTTTATCATATTGCATTGCGGTGCAAACGACTTAGGTCAAACTCCCATTCATGAGATAATGATGCACATGAACAGACTGTTTGAGTTTTTGAAAGAAAATTTTCCGCGTTGCAAAATAGCTTGGTCTGAACTTCTACCACGTATTGTTTGGAAGCATTCCCAAAAAATTCAGCTATGAATCGGGGGAGATATCGCATAAACGGGGCAGGTTTTTTCAAAGGCCAGGGAGTGTGGAGGCTTCAGAATTAAGCACCCAGAGTTCAAAAACCGGAAGTTGTTAGCATCAGATGGAATACATCTATCACAAGTCGGAAATGACATATTTTTGCGAAATATTCAGTCTGTCATAGTGACAGCGCTTTAAGCACCATAGAAATAAGGGCCGCGGTTGGCAAAGCATACAGTAAAAATACTTAGATAGGGCGCGACGCTGCCTTTTGATCTCATTGATAGGGTCTGTCGTCACTTTGTGGCGGTGACCGCTGTTTGTCGTACTAACATTCGGCAAACGAGCGGTCAGGTAGAGTATGCGACCCTATCGACGCAGTGATTCTGAGAGATGATGTGAATAACTCTTAATTAACTGTAATACATGTATATTATATGATCACAGAATTTTAGACTTTTTAACCTTAGGAAAATATATTGTATATTGATTAATGAATTGATTTGATGGATTGATTGATTTGATGGATTTGTGTGAAATATATATATATATATATATTGTGTTTCCGGAAATACATGTGTGTGTACCCTGTGTATTTGCTGCCCCGGGTTAACCCTCGGCCCGGAAACACAATGTACCAATTGATTGATAGGGGGCGAGCCCGTATGTGAATGGCGGCCCCCACATGTGATTTGATTCACATGATTTGTTACTTTGATCGATTAACTAATTTGAATTGATTGGAATTTTGAAATTGTACGGCTCCGCGGCCCAATATCGCCAACAAATTAAAAAGTAGAAGATCAAACCTAGTGATTAGTTTATTTATAGTAGAGCTATAAAAAGAAAGTATGTCTTGACATAAAGGCGGAATGGTGATACTAGACACGAAATGGAAGCATACAAATACTGAAAGTCTCGCTTGTATTATGGTGTAGTGCTGTCAGTCGGTAATAGGACATACGATAGCTTGTCTAGAAATATGTCTATTTACCGACGCGGAACTGTTGGGTCCCAATTTGTGAATCCGGATTATTTACGCCCGATTAAATTCTTCCTATTATGCATAACGTTCAGTCTCTTTGTTTAACGCTTTCAAAGGAAGAGGTACGTTTTATAATTCGCTCCTAAAAAATCTTTCTTATCTTATGTAAAACCCACCCACCTCACCCTATGTTGTGTTAATATGTTGCTTGATAATTATTGATAAACAATCTGTGCTGCTGTTTTTCCCCTTGTATATTTTCAGCATCTGTTTTTTTTTTAATGCGGACATTGGTGCCCTTCTAACGTCATCGTCATAGGACATTCCATTAAAGAACAAGGAACCAACAGGCCCTGTCGCGGAGGTCACAACTAAGCGCATGCGACCCTATCGACGCAATGTTCTGAGAGATGATGTGAATAACTCTTAATTAACTGTAATACATGTATATTATATGATCACAGAAATTTAGACTTTTTAACCTTAGGAAAATATATTGTATATTGATTAATGAATTGATTTGATGGATTGATTGATTTGATGGATTTGTGTGAAATATATATATATATATATTGTGTTTCCGG
Organism: Pinctada fucata; assembly: GCA_028142955.1. Taxonomy (NCBI): domain Eukaryota; kingdom Metazoa; phylum Mollusca; class Bivalvia; order Pterioida; family Pteriidae; genus Pinctada; species Pinctada fucata. The sequence goes on along the minus strand of AP027104.1, from coordinate 73,263,692 downwards.
AAATACATGTGTGTGTACCCTGTGTATTTGCTGCCCCGGGTTAACCCTCGGCCCGGAAACACAATGTACCAATTGATTGATAGGGGGCGAGCCCGTATGTGAATGGCGGCCCCCACATGTGATTTGATTCACATGATTTGTTACTTTGATTGATTAACTAATTTGAATTGATTGGAATTTTGAAATTGTACGCCTCCGCGGCCCAATATCGCCAACAAATTAAAAAGTAGAAGATCAAACCTAGTGATTAGTTTATTTATAGTAGAGCTATAAAAAGAAAGTATGTCTTGACATAAAGGCGGAATGGTGATACTAGACACGAAATGGAAGCATACAAATACTGAAAGTCTCGCTTGTATTATGGTGTAGTGCTGTCAGTCGGTAATCTGATAATTGTTTTCAGCAAAGATATACGTAACATTGTTTTGTAACCGGTTGTCTTCCCTGAGGTCAATAATATCTACATGTATGGGTGCACCTACCTAAAGGTGGAATATACGAATAACAACAACAATGGCGGACTTCAGCTTCACTTCTACTTATTTTACAGCTTCCATGGCAACGCTAAAGCATACTTCAAAATTACTTGTAATATAATTGAGGTCAAGGGAACCCCATTTCTTGTAGAAATTCGATGTACGTTGGTGAAGGCTGGCGGAATATTTATCATGCTCGCCTCCACCTCCCTATGTCGCGGATTCGGAACAGGTCGGCATCGAACATTCTTTTTAAGCTGTTATGGTTTTTTTTTGTCACAAAACATTCCCTTTTGTGTGAGGTTTTTATTTAAGGTTTCATGGAAAAAATGCAGTCCGTACTCCAGCTATAAAGTTAATGTTATAGCTTTTCTTGTTAAAAGTTTTAGTCTTTAATTAATTGTTTGTTGCAACTTGCAAACAAGGAAAAATGCTGCATAGGCTTACAAAGTGGGGAACAGTGGAACTGAAATCAGATGCAGGCGTAGTAGATTGTTTTTGTTGGATTCCTGTGGGTTTATTCCGCTGTTGCCATCCAAAGCGCCATTCATGGACATCTTTTCTGAACCTATTTTTTATTCATAGATTTATGTCTCCTTATATGGAGGACTTTTGTTCATCGAGATTTCTCTGGTGGGTCCTTTTTTCTACAAAAATAATATTTAAATATATAATATGTGTTGTTTTGATTGTGGGAGCTATAGAAACATTTTGTTCTTTAGAATTCTGACAAAGATGTTTTTATTTGTTTGTTTTATCTTATTAGATTGCAGTTTAAATGAAATAAACTCTTCCGTCAAAACACTTAATACAAATGTATCATTAACAATACGCCTTTATCAACTTCAGTGAAAGAAAATAAGAGAGAGTTTTAGTTTTAAAATATTTTATTTCAATAGATGAAATGGGATTAGGCCTAAGTTACAGAAACATTATGAAAGCCCTTTCCCTACAATTTATGAACAAAGATGATGGCAATTTCACATATACAAGAAAAAATTATATATATTATGATGAATTAAGGTTCTGAGAGAGAGAGAGAGAGAGAGAGAGAGAGAGAGAGAGAGAGAGAGAGAGAGAGAGATCTTATACGTTGAATCTTTTTGAGTCTTTTATAAAATTCATAGCAGCGGTAACAATTTCTACATTTTCAATTTCTGAAAGTTCCGAATCTCCAAAAAGAAGTTTTTGAATGGTAAGTGGTCGGAAATTTGATAAATTTTGAAAAAGTTCCTCTTTGGGATCTAAATTTGTTACATTCAACAAAAAAAGTGAAAAGCATCCTCATTGAAGTATCCACATTGGCAGTAAGGTGAGGGAGTGAGATTAACCCGATGAAGGTCACTATTAAGACAGCTACTGAAACAACGGATTCTTGTGTGAAGGATATTATATTTACGTTCCCCTGTAAGTAGATAACTTGGTAAACTTTGAAAATAAAACTTCTGATTTCTAATTTGGGGATCTTAATTTCTGTATTCGGTTTGCATAACATCATTCTCTCTTGCTTTTGTGATGCAATTTGAACTTTTTCAGCACCAGATAAAAAGTAGAGTTCATAAGTTGTAAAAAGGGTCCCTGACTTCTTATGTCCTAGCACTAGAAACCCACGAATTAACGTGAAATGAGTAAGTTTCTCAATATAAGTATATCAAAAAGTATTCAGCAAGACTACCATTATAGATTGACGAACATGAAACATCTACATTAATCAACAGGGGACAAACACAACGGCGACAAAAAGGGACAAACAAACAAAGCGGACAAACTAATCCACGAATGCCAATATATACACTGTGAAAGATCAATGAGCACCCGGCTCCAACTTTAGAGACTAATCCGCTATGTTATAGGCAATTGTGTGGTAATCTGAATTACGTCGGCAGAAACTGATATACAAAAGTATTGTCCCAAGGCACTCAATTTTTGTATAAACAGAAATCCTACTCACTGGACGTTGACATAACAATTATTTTATTTCCTTTGTTATAATTTAAAGGTGTCATCCCGATTGTCCCACATTTATATAAAAAAGGTATAAAAGTCATGTGGGATATTGTGTGCAGGTTAATTGGGTAATTTCGGCAATTATCTCATTCAGAGATCAAAGGGTGAAGGTTAAAGTCTGATTCATGATTTCTTAATTAACGGCATGAATGTTTTGTACTTTCTGGTGTGCGTTTATTTATTAATTTCTTTTATTCATTTTTTTTTCGGATTTAAGGACCATCCCTCTGAAAATCCTGGATCAGAAATCTACTAAGAGATGTGGTTTGTAGACCGATTTTTGTGACCCTATATTCTGGCAGGTGTTTTATTTCTTTTTTTTTTTTTGCAAATTACTTGACCACCGAATTTTAAAGCTGTAATTCAAATTGTTAAAAAATGTGAAAGGATGAAGATGCAATCAATGACAGTTATGAAATAACATAAAATTGTAAATGAAACTGTCTGATAATTGTCCGAATTGTCTCATTCCTGTGAAAAATTAATGGAGTTTTAGAAATAAATGAAATAAATATCCATATTTGTCATACTTATCTATTTGAAAATAAAAATGCCTAAATTGTGTGAACGTAACGTGACAACAGTATGACTACTCTTTTCATTGACATGAATTTAAAATCTTTTCATCACTATATTGCATACGTTTCGAAACTAATGTTCTGTACAGATACAATTTTTAAAGTACATGTATATGCTCTTTCAGTTGAAATGTGCAATTTCTGAATTATGATTATAAATCTTGATCACGTATGAAATCTATGAAATACGGCATACGAAACTAATCCTTTAGAATCCATAAGTCTTAGATTGTATTTATCGATAGAAGATTCATATTTAATATTTTCAGTTGCTATCCCATACTCTTCAATTAAGGGAATTCCTGATGCAAAAAAAGAACCCTGATTATGATATCAAATAGTTAAAAATTGAATCAATAAAGGTGCCAAAAATGAAGATCGTCCATGTCTTTGGAGTGAAATATTTTTTGCAAAAACTACTTATTTTGAGAAAATATTAGGCTTATTTATGAAAATATAAAGAGTAAATGTATGTCCATATAAAAGTGTTCGAGAGAGAGAAATACATAAGAACATTTAGCCAGAAACAAGTTAAAAAAAGGGGGGGTTGTCTCTTATGAGTAATAATAAAGAATGTATCGGTATTTAATCATATTAATATCATTTTCAAAAGTGTAACAAAAAACTTACAACAATAAAATAGACTATAACCTGAATGTTTGTATTATCATTATACATGTGTTTGTTTAAAAATGTAGGACAATCGGGATATGATTTTTTCCAAATGTGGGACAATCGGGATTAAAACAATTTAAAAACAAAAATTCTTATTGGCTAAGAAAGTTTGTTGATACTTCGATCAACTAAAGTTTTCATTAGGTACATAACTGCTACCATTTTCCCGTTTTTTTTTAAATGTTATACTGTCTTTAATATCTTTAAACGGGAACACACGTCGTCTTGCGTTTACTTGTATAGGTCCAAGTCAGTTTTAGTTTTTAACCGTCGGAATCCTTAATTCTTATTATTCTTTCCCCTAATCGTTCCGAACAATTTCCAGAAAAATCTCTCTTTTCATGATAAAATTGAAGGTACCATGAGAAAAAGTATAAGAAGATCTGGAAGTGAAATTTTTCCTGTGGCGAAAACGTTATCCACCCCATCCCCTCCCCCGCTAGAGGTAATCAAAGGTAAAATATTTAAACACTTCTAACTCTCAAACAAACCGTACGATTTTGATTTGATTCTTTCGAACATTTCAGTCGTTTAAGATGTGTTCGATGAAAAATTTACTGTTTTCGAGCTATTTCGAGTTGAAATTAGAGCTTTAAATTGGCAACGTGCCAATTTCTACAGATGCTGAGATTTTGATTTGAAACTTGACGGCGGGTGCGGCTAGCCAACAGGGGATGCTTACTCCTTCCGGGCATCTGGTCCCACCTCTTGCTTGCTAGGGGTCCGTCGATGCTTTATTTTTTGCTCTATTGTGAGTGCTGTTGAGATTATCGTCAGGATCTTCTTTAACTCATTGGTGTCACACTTATGCCCTTTGCCTTGTGGAGCTCGTAAAAAAGTTCCCCGCGAGGGGTTTGACAGTAAGTGTTTTGAATATATTTCCCTGACATTGTCGCCATAGCACTTTCTCTATAGACAAAACGTCAGACAGTGCATGAAGTTTCTATATTGTTTTCATTTTCGTGCTTAACCATCGACGGCGGGTGCGGCTAGCCAACGGGAGATGCTTATTCCTCCCGGGCACCTGGTCCCACATCTAGCTTGCTAGGGGTCCGTCGATGCTTAATTTTTTGCTCTATTGTGAGTGCCGTTGAGATTATCGCCAGGATATTCTTTAACTCATTTGTGTCACACTTATGCCCTTTGCCGTGTGGAGCTCGTAAAAAAGTTCCCCGCAAGGGGTCTGACAGTAAGTGTTTTGAATATTTTCCCTGACAAGGTCGCCATGGCACTTTCTATATACATGTAGATATAACCTCAGACAGTGCATTGCATGTATTTTACATATTGTTTTCATTTTCGTGATTAACCATCGATGGCGGGTGTGGCTAGCCAATAGGGAATGCTTACTCCTCCCGGGCACCTGGTCCCACCTCTGGCTTGCTAGGGGTCCGTCGATGCTTAATTCTTTGCTCTATTGTGAGTGCTGTTGAGATTATCGTCAGGATCTTCTTTAACTCATTGGACGTAGATTACTTTTGGGTAGTCGTTTAATATTTACATAGTTTCAAGCGCAAATCTTCATTTTCAAGGTGCCTATAGAATAAAGGCTATTTGATCTTTAGAGTTCAAACCTGTATAAAGCTCTTACGCCTTGACCTTGACCAAAGGTCACTGATATGATTTCAAGGTCACAGCAGAGTATTTTTGAGCTTTCATAAGATTCAGATAAATTTTGATGGGCATAATCTCTGATAGGTTACTTGCTATGAAACCTATCGGGAGTTCGCTTCTTTTCACATGGTGGAGGTTTTTGTTTGTTTGCTTTGGTTCCTGTTTTGTCCTGATTTTGTATGCCTTCGGTTTCTGATTTTTGAATTATCGATTTTGTGCTATATACAGGGATATGGTCATTATCCATATTTGTCATTAAGAAGATCATGATGATAATCTCAACAGCACTCACAATAGAGCAAAGAATTAAGCATCGACAGACCCCTAGCAAGCTAGAGGTGGGACCAGGTGCCCGGGAGGAGTAAGTATCCCCTGTTGGCTAGCCGCACCCGCCGTCGATGGTTAAGCACGAAAACGAAAACAATATATAAACTTCATGCACTCTCTGACGTTATGTCTATATAGAAAGTGCTATGGCTACAATGTCAGGGAAAGATATTCAAAACACTTACTGTCAAACCCCTCGCGGGGAACCTTTTTACGAGCTCCACACGGCAAAGGGCATAAGTGTGACACAAATGAGTTAAAGAAGATCCTAACGATAATCTCAACAGCACTCACAATAGAGCACAAAATTAAGCATCGACAGACCCCTAGCAAGCTAGAGGTGGGACCAGGTGCCCGGAAGGAGTAAGCATCCCCTGTTGGCTAGCCGCACCCGCCGTCGATGGTTAAGCCAGAAAATGAGAACAATATATAAACTTCATGCACTGTCTGACGTTATGTCTATATAGAAAGTGCTATGGCGACAATGTCAGGGAAATATATTCAAAACACTTACTGTCAAACCCCTCGCGGGGAACCTTTTTACGAGCTCCACACGGCAAAGGGCATAAGTGTGACACAAATGAGTTAAAGAAGATCCTGACGATAATCTCAATAGCACTCAAAGGTCCAACTTTCATTTCTCAATGTCACAACAAACTTTTGCCTTTAGAAGAAAGATTTTTGTAGTTTCAGAGTTCAAACTTAACACAAAATATTCTTTGAGCAAAACTCTTTCACCGTGACATTGACCCAAGGTCATTGGCATGATTTCAAGGCCAAAACTTACTTTTGTTAATTAAACATTCAGCTTTCATCAAATTGAGATGAAAATGTTCCAAAGAAGATTTCATCGTTAGAGCCAGACTGATTGCTTCTTGTCCAGGGTTATATTGCACAACATCTGAAATCATCTTTGAGGAAGTTCTTCTATCGCTACGGGGATATAATAACAGCTGGATTGTAACTGAATGGCTGTCATTATCACCAAACAAGAAATACTTATCTGATGTGTACATCAATATGTACATCGAGACAATCACCGAATTTGACAAGTTTCCATGCAGCTGTTGCGATGTGTGTTGCATGTAATCAGGAGACGCTGACTCTCCCCGGGCATCTGCATGGTCTCACTTCAGAATGTTATTATTATACAAGCAACGGAGTATATTACTTTAGGTATTTCACAACCTCCATTTTATGGTGACATAATTAACAAAATAAGAAGGATCAAAGGTAGACAGCATATGTATCGAAAATGCGTCAGAATCATCAAACGCCTTTTATACCGTGGATATGATCCTAATGTCACCAGACGGACACTAAGCTTGGTACTTGACCAATATACAGTCTTGTACGAGCGCATTCTTAAGACTTGCACTCTGACTGACTGTGACGACGGGACTCCATGACGGGCCCTGTCCAAACCTCCTTAGAGAAGACAGGGCCCCGACCACCTGTCCTATCTGAATGTCAGTCGGACTCCTCGGGTGACAACATATATGAGCTCGCTACAGCCGGCAGAGCACGGACTGTATTACGCACGTCCTCTTTTTATATCCATTTACGTATTCATCTGTGTTGCTTGGACCCCTGTGTTTTACGGTCTTGTTTGTGTGTGGTCATCTAACAGTGAGGAGGTTGTTTTACACCATAATTGTGCGTTCTTCGAGACCTCTGGGAAATCGGAATAGTGGGAGGGTTGTGCGCACGTAATCCAGGATAACCACACCGTCTGCTTTTTACGTGGCAGATGGCCGTCCTAAGTCGGCACCGGTTGCCCATTGGTCTCGTTGGTTTATGTGTAGTTTTTTTATGTTTCATGTTTCTATGTTGTGAGTTGGTATTCCTTGTCCCTTTGCGTCTCTTTCTATGGGTATATGTTCTGTGTTTTTTTTTTTCATGGGTGTTTTGGGATTTTGCTGTGGGTGCTGCAACCTAGTGTTGTTGGAGATCCCCTCCTTTCTTCATTCTGGGGCTCGCAACTGTTCTAATGGAAATTCTAATGATTTTTCCTTACCTTCTCGAATATGAGACTGCATAACTGATAGGTACTTATTTAATGTTTATTTCTAATACACAACGTATATATTCGAACTTGGTTCAAGGTAAAACTTTCATCCTCAAGGTCACGGCGAGTTTTTGCCCATAGAACTAAGAGTCAAACTTCGCAGACATGTCCCTTGCATCAAGCTCTTCCACCTTGACACAATGTCCTTGACATGGTGAAATGGTCACAACAGAATTTTGTCGTCTGAACATTAAGCTTTCATCAGATTAAGATTAAACTTATTGAAAATAATCTCTTGTTATCAATGTTTAATCGTGACCTTGGTTCAAGGTCAAGTTGTCATTTTCAGGTCATTCAATTTTAATTTCAGCAATTGATTAACAACTTTCTTTTCTTTATAAGGATCAGATAAAACTGTTTCTTTTTTCCATCTTCATTATTCGAATTTAAATACTTCAGTTCCAAGGAAGATCTTTTAAAGGAGGAATCCGTCTGTTGCATGCAGCAAAACCCATTTAGTTATACCTAAATTTTATCATTTTATGGTCACCGTGCATATATGTAATCATTTACATATCCGACATAATTTATGTTTGTGTACTTGCTAACTTGAAATTATTTTTGTTTTTATGTAATTAGGAATATCACCTGTTTTCGATCCTTCTTGTGAACAGGGCAACATTTCTAGTTTTTTTAAGTAAATGTTTGATCGCGTAACGATATTAGATTTCAAATGAGCGAATGAAAGTCAAACACAAAAGCCAAAACCAGATTCCAAAAACTTCGATCGAAAAACTCACGAATTTTGATAAAAAATAGAAAATAGAACTCGCGCGAACAAGAAAAATTGGACAACAGACGGAAACGATTACAATGCTGCACAGAAACACGACGGACAACTTATCTAACGAACTATTTAAGGCATTGTAGAATGATTGTAATTGGATACTTTAAACTATTATTACGGCGCATTTTGACAGCGTCAACTACTTTTGTGTTTGCCTTTCATTCGCTCATTTGAAATCTTGTTCAAGAAGGTTACGTCGATGTTCACGCACGAAAATGAAAACAATATCTACAAATCATGCACTGTCTGAGGATATGTCTATAAAGCTATGGCTACCATGTCAGGGAATATACATTTAAAACACTTGAACTGGCTTGAAATATATTATAGATTTTACGATACTAAATTGATAATTTGATTGACCATTTAAGTGAATTTGAGTGAACTTGATTTTCAATTGAATATGTATTAAGAACTTAACTAAACTGGGTTTTTTTTTATTGCAATTTGAATTTGATTGGATTGAACCTTAATTGGAATTTGCAGTTATTTAAAGTAGCATTCAACTTACATTGAATATATTTTATATGTCATATGTATTTACATTAAATTTGTTTTAATGTCAGTCGCTTCCAAATTCGCCACATATTATTAAAATGATGATACTCATTTATTTTATCAGTCTTATTGCTATATACAGGAAAGGTCCACTGATAAACATCGACAAAGTAAGGGCACCTCCTTTATTTAAGAAAAACTAGGTCATTTGAATCTTTTCAGAAGCAAATCTTTTTTTGTTTTTTTTTTTCATACTTGCTATTTGAAAAACTAATTTCCTTTCAGCATCCAAAATCAATATTGACCGACAAAACAACAATGATTTGTACAAAGTTAAATGAATGTCTATGTAGGTCTCAAATTGCTCCATCAGTTTTGTTTGATTATTTTTTAATCTAGTTATTAATAATTGATCATGTTCATCACATGATAACATATGGATTCAAAACGCAATATTTGCGCCTTCCATGATTAGTTTTGTTTGCTTTTTAGGCATAGAAGGTAGGTGAAAATTTTAAATATTATAAATATCTGTGTAATTTATCTTTAACGTGCAAGAGATAATGAATTTCTTTGATGTATTAATGTAAACCTTTCTTTATCGCATTTGCTTTTTTTTAATAGATTTGATAGGACTGAAAGGTAGATGTTCAAACATTGAGGTCGTATAATATTAATATTCAAAAATACAAAAATTCTATATCACGATTCGGGATGTTTTCTTTCATTCATAAAAAAATACAAAATCTTCAAATTTTCTCACAAGTTAAGAAAGCAGAGCCCCTCCAACATCACATTACATACATCAACTACAATTTTGTCTGCGTTGATTCTTGATATACGTCCATCAGCGGATATGCATAGATATCAAGATATTTTAATACGATTTTTCGGTCACTTGTTTAGCTTGCAAGTTCTCATGAAAAATCTATGTAATTCATATTTATTTCTTTTTCAAAAAACATAATCTAGACTTTTGTGATAGCAAACACCTGTAGGCGTGTTAAATCATTCTTTTTAATCGACATGACTACTATTACTTCCCTTCTCTTGCCTCGACAATTTTAAAACTACAATCAAATATGCATTTTAGAAAAAGAAAGTCAGTGTGATAGTTTTTACACCAGGAATTTCCCAGTATTAAATTCATCTTGCCCTTAGAAAGATGTTGTTGAGGTTTGAGATTGATTTGAAAGTGAGAACGACAAAAACCTCTCAGAGAAGACAACGTTCTAAGGAATGCAAAAAGACACAAGAACAAGGTCGCAACAAATATTGCATGACAATACGTAGAACAATCGCACCAACAAACCACCGGAGAAAACCTGACAAAAGATAACATTCTCACCAAGAAAACAAGCAACCCAAATAAAATGAAAACAACATAAATCATAAGAGCTGGTAGACTTAAGAAATAGAAATAGGTAGGATTGCGTCCGTCTATTATGACGATTAATATTTTCAACTAGTGTAAGATAAGGAGATTCTCAATATGACGATATTGCACTGATAAAGGCGGAACACAGACGCATGAGACGTAAATTCGAACGTAAAGAACACAGTTATATTTGATTGTCACCTGTAAAAAGAGATTAAAAATTGCAGTACTTATATCTTATAATCAACAGTTCACTATGGAGAACACGACAGAGATGGTACCAGAGAATGTAAATCTATCCTCCAACGCAACCGCTGCCACCGATGGAGGAGGACTGTATACAATGGTGACAGAACGCTTCATCCTGTACTGTGGGATATCACCAATCATCATCGCTGTTGGATTTGCAGGAAATATTGCGACTCTTATTGTTATTCATCGTATCAAAGAGAAGACCTCTACTTCACAGTTCCTTGTCAGTTTGGCTATGTCTGACCTTTTGACACTGTGTGTAAGAACTATCTACATGGTTTGTGTATGGGCTCAACTTCTCTGTCCTGAGGACTATCTTCGATGGAAAATCAACTCATTTGCATATCTGAAATTGGCATACACATCAGAAAGGATAAGCAAGTGTACAATCTTGGCTATCGTAATAGAGCGGGTCCTGGCTGTTACACTACCTCTAAAAGTAAAATTCTTATTCACTCGAAAGAAAACTACATTTGGAATTATGATCATATATCTTGTTGTTTCGGTAATGTCCGTTCCTGATACCATAGACGTTTTCATTTATGATTACAACACGGAGTCCAAAGCTAAAACTTTCCCAATGACCCAAAAGGAGGCTAAGCAGTATCTGAGAGAACATTTAGCCGAGACTTCGTTTCAATCCACGCTCAATAGGGTCAATAGAATTGTGTTCGATTTTCTGCCAATTCCCTTGGTGATGATCGGTAACATTGTGATTATACATGGTCTGAGGCGTTCTTCTGGCAATACTCGTCGGAATACTACAGAGAATAATGGGAAGACACAAAGAAAGTTAGCTGACAGAAATCTGACTGTATCACTCCTGATGGTCAGTGTTAGCTTCCTTGTACTGTGCTCTCCGTTTGATTTCTATGCTTTCTCAGTCCTTGCTGGTATCATAAAGATATCAAACTCAACATTGGTCAGCAGTGAAATATTCAAGATTGGAACACTGATGAACTGTTCAATAAACTTTCTTATTTATGCTGTAATGAACAAGAGATATAAGAAAGAATACAAAAATCTTATCTGTCCCTGCATAAGGCGCAATGAAAAGAGAGGAAATACTGACAATAACATGGCATCTTTGTCAGTAATTAATCTTCAGGAAAAGTGAGACATAAATATTGTTTTACTTGAAAGAAAGAAGGGGATCCCTAACAACACTCTGTTTCAGCACCCACAGCAAAACTCTAAGACACTTAATGCAAAAACACAGAGCAGACACCCACAGAAAGAGACGCAAAAGGGACATGGAACACTAACTCACGCCATAGAAACATGAAACACAAAAGACCACAAATTAACCAACGGGACCAATTGGCGGCCGAATTAGGATGGCCATCTGCCACGAAAGTAGCAGACGGTGTGATAATCCGGATTACGTGCGCACAACCCTCCCACTTGTCCGATTACCCAGAGGGTTCGAAGAACGCTCAATTGTGGTGTAAAATATTCTCACTGTAAGGTGGACATACAAAAAGACAGCATGACGTAGTGGCCCAAGAAACACACAGATGGATATGTAAATTGATATTTAAAAAAAACCAGAAGGCATTCGAAATACACTCCGTGCTTTGCCGGCTGTAGCCAGCTCCTGCATGTGAGCACCCGAGGAGTCCGACTGAGATTCAGAAATGACAGATGGTCGGGCCCTGTCATCTCTCAAGAGGTTCAGACAGGGCCTTTCATGGAGTTCTGTCGCCACAGTCAGTCATGGTGCAATTCTTTAGAATGCGCGGGTACAAGGCTGTAGATTGGTCCAGTTGAAAATACTATAATCGAAAAATTGTCTTAAACCCGTTGAAATCTTTGTTTTTATATTGTTACACGATTACATTGTTAAGATTGAGGATCACTGACGAGGGTCAAGTACCCGAAACGTGCATGTCTGGTTCATGCTGCAAATTTATTTGCTTTTATATGATGCTATTGAAATTTAACGTTTAACATTGGTAACATTGTTGTCTTTTGTTGACCACGTAGATCCAGTTTGGACTCTCATTGCCATGTTATATATCTTGTTTTTATTTATGTATACTATATTGCATTGTGCGTGACACACTTTGAATGGTTGACAAGCTCTTTTACTGCGTTCTGGGTTTTTTTAGGGGGAGGGGGTTGTATGTCCTTTTTCAGATATAATGGGCCTTCCTTGTACAACAATTTTATATGCAACACTGACAAGGGTTAAGTACCCGAAACATGCATGTCCGGTTCATGCTGCAAATTCATCTGTTCTTTAATGATGCTAGTGAATTTGAAGACGTTTAACGATTGAACTATGTTAGCTGTCCGTAACATGTTACAGAGACATGTCCGCTTGTGTATTACTGGTATTAATTTTGTACTTTTTCTTAATTATTGATTTTTTTTATTATTATTATTTTTTTTTGCAAATTCATATTTTTCTTTAGAGTATATAATGTAATGACAAAAATAATTTGAGTTATCTCGCATCCCACATTCAGATACCGTGGCAAGTTTGTTTGGAATATTTGTTTTACATTAAAATGGGGTTTTTTTAAACAAGAAATACCGGTCATATCAATGAAAGAATAAACTTTCGTTTACTTAACAAATCTTTATCATTTTTAAAAGTTCTTATATGTATCTAAACTAACTTAATATCATTGAGGAATGATTTTCGTTTTCAAATTTTGTTCGACAAGACCATGATCACCACATTGTTTTGAATAATATTGATATTTCCTTTTGTATTTATGTCTTTATCATTTTCATGTTCACTTTTGCTTTTTTAATTTTCAATCACATATAATTCAGCATATTCACAGTTTTTTTCTATTTTGTTGATAGATGATTGATATTTGCATATTTTGTATATAATGATGTTGTACATATTATGAACAAGTTGTTCTTATCTGTTGTTTGAGTAATAAAAATTCATATTCTGACTATTCACATCCATGATTTTATAAAATACAAGAATGAAATTTATCCTCAAGATTTGACAATAACACAGCAAATATCACAAACACAGAAACACAATTTATAGACCTTAATATCAAAATTGTTAATGGAGAAAATCATACCAGTGTGTATGACAAAACATTTGATTTTGGATTCAACATTCGGAATTTTGTTCATTCCGAGGTTCGCAACCGTTCCTGTGGAAAATCTTATGATTTTGCCTTGCCTACTCGACTATGAGACTGAATAAAAGAAAGGAGGGGATCTCCAACAACACTAGGTTGCAACACCCACAGCAAAACCCCAAAACACCCAATGCAAAAAACACAGAACAGAAACCCAAAGAAAGAGACGCAAAAGGGACAAGGAACACCAACTCACACCATAGAAACATTAAACATAAAAGACCACACATAAACCAACGAGACCAATGGGCAACTGATGGATACTTCTGTAATGTTTATGGTAAATTCTCTAGACGGTGATGTTCATAGACTACAGTTCTACAAAATATACATATATAATTCATCCTATAGGCTAGAGCATGTAATAATGTTTTGGATTTTCACAGTACACATTTACAAATTACCAGGAAACTTTTAGGTCAAGTATTCCGCTTTCATAAACTACTTATGGCTTTTAAGAAATTTTACTAAAAAAAACACGCATCTCGGCCTCTTTTGAAAATTCGGATCTAAACATGAAACAGAGTACTTTTGTTACTTACCAAATTTCTCAACCCGTCTTTTATAGTGATTTGAAAACGAAAGAAGGAGGATTGAATTGACAAATATAGATAATGACCATATCCCCATACACAGTACTAATTCAATAATTCAGAAAATCATAAACCGAAGGCATACAAAATCAGGATAACAAAGGAACCAAAGCAAACAAACAAAAAACCTCCACCACATGAAAAGAAGCGAACTCCCTCTATGGGAGTGAGACAATGTGCCCAGGAAGAGTCAGCATCTCCAACTTGCATGCAACACCATGCTTCAATTCGGTAGAGTTATCACATCCGGTTACTTCCATTTCGGAAGATATAAGCATATTGTGTGGTTTGATGGTACAAATGATCAAAGACAGAATGCCATTCGCCATTCTGGACAATGGGACATCATAGTGTATGACGTGTTCACCTTTTCGACCGTAGAACTTCTCAGTGACGATGTTATTCGATCACAAAAGTATCCCTCATTGAGAAGTTTATCTGAAAGACGCCTAGCACTCACACAAAATCTGTGTATTTGGTACTTGCTCTGGCATGACGTATCAATTTCGATATGAACACACCATAAGCAAGCGATGAAGGGATGTTGCTTCTCATAAAAGGAGAGTTTGTGATGCTGAAATTGAAGTCAAGTTTGTCATAGAGTGAGGTATTCATGTGACCATCAGTGTCGTAGGACAACATCATGTATAAATATGATGCTGAATTATTTGTCACTGTAGTTTCTTTAACTTTAAGCTACGAAGAATAGATTCTGCTAAGGAATCAGCGCGAATATGGATTATTGATGGAAAGCACATCGTCTATATATCTGTAAGTGAAGTTAAAGTCAGAAGCTAAGTACCTTTTCCCTTCAGAGACCAAATATTGAATGCATTCAGCTTCGTAAGAGTAAAGAAAAATGTCGGCAAGTAATGTGGGGAACAATTGGTTCCCATCAGAATTCCGACAAAAAGGAAGACCTTACCTCCGAACACCACAAAAATGTAGTCGATCAGGAGGTTTAATATCTGAATAATATCTGTTTCAGTGTACATATTTTTTTAAACAGACTTATCTTTTACGATGTAGGTTTTGTAATAGTTAACAATAAATTCATATTTGTTTAAACGCGGTGCTTCTAATTTTTGCGAGTCTTTCTTTCAATTTATAATTTGGTATTGTTGTGTAAAGTGTCGAAAGGTAGACAAATTTTTTTTTTATCATGGATAAGATCCTTCTGTCACCAGGAGGGCTTTCTGTGAGGTACTTGATCATCAATTTTACGAATTGCACCATTACTGTCTCAATGATGGATCCTGTCCAAAGCTCGTTAAAGAATACAGTGTCCCTACCACCTGCACTCTCTGCATGAAGGTTGGATTCCTCGTGTGATTACTTGCATTGACGTCAGGCGGCAGATCTTACACGTCTTCAGATTCATAGCATCATTCAAGAACAGATAGATCTGCAGCATGTACCAGACAAGCGCGTTTCGGGTACTTAACCCTCATCAGTGATCCTCAATCTGAACAATGGAATTTGGTCAAAGACTATGACTGTTATGTCGAAAAAATACCGAAAGACGTAGCAGATCACTGACTTTCGTACCCCCTATGATTTTGATATCTAATAATATTTACATATTTATTAATGTGTTACTTGTGTGTCGTCAATATACTGTGAAGAGACTATCGTACACAACAAATGTGGGGTTTTCAAGACCATTGGGTAACCGAACAATGGAAGAGTTGAGCGTATGTAATCAAGATAACCAATTCATTTGCTACGAAACTGGCAGATGGCCGTCCTTGGTCGCCTCCGATTGGTCTTGTTGGCTTTTGTTGTGTTTTATCGTTTTTATGTCATCTTTTTGGTGTTAGGTGTTCCTTGTCCATTTTGTGTCTCTCATTGTGCTTGTCTGCTATGCATTTTTGTATCTGTGCTGCGGTGTTTTGCTGTTGGAGCTAATACCCGAGTCCTCTTGGAAATCCTCTGCTTTCTTTCATCTGATTTAATTTGCTTCGAATTCAAATGAGAGATTTGCAATTATTTTGAAGTCATGGTATCATTAGAGCTTTTGCCAGAAGATACTTAAATTGGGAAAGATCGCCAAACAAACAAAACATCATATCCATAGCATTTCTATTATTAGTGTAAGAATATAAAAAAGACTACTTCGCACCGACTACTATCGAACCAACTATATCGGAAGTTCGGAACACATCCACTGTAATGCAACATACAGTGAATATATGACAAAACAAGTTCTGAAACAACAGGGACGAAAAGAAAATTTACTAGGCAGAGTGTACTTCTATTTCATGTATGCAGATGTGTTCAGCACAAAAAAGGAAAATAAATGAATTTAAGTGAAGATTAGAATGAATCAAATTTGCATCAGATATTTAAACCTCAATATTGTTTCTTAAGGGAAAACGAATAATGCGGCGACGTTCACAATGGATGAAATCGACCTTAACTAAAGACTAAGTGCATCTTATTTTTCTAAATAGAAGCTTGTCCAACCATTAAGGTTAGGGAAGCGACTACAGGGAGATAACTCTATTTTCATACATGTATCACATAATATTTGAAACCAACATAAAGATATTAAGATATTAAGATATAAAGATATTAAGATATAAGCTCAGATATAAGATAAGATATTAAGATATAAAGATATTAAGATATAAGCTCAGATTGTTACATTAATTTAGAAAAAAATAATAATCCTTGAAACTTTTATTGCTGAATGGATATTTTTGGGAAAAATGCATATTTTTCAATGAAAAATCGCGGAAAATAGGAAAAAAATTGTCATTTTCGCATGAGTTCAGCTACCAAAGATTCAAACATCAGAATATTTACTATCCATTATACTCTTTAAAAGTGAGATAATTAGAAATTCGAACTTCAAGTGAAACTCTATGTTTTTGGGTCAAAATGTTGATTTTTTGCATAAATTATTGTGCTATTTATAGAAATAGTCCTTTTGCTCAAAAACTAATTCGGGTACATTTTGATTTGACTGCTTTAGGATAAAGCAATACCATAGATATATATGTAGAAAAAAAAATTGTGTAGCTGGCGACCTTCTAGCTATTAATAAAAATAATGAGTTGTTGCCATGGTAACCAGCAACATATTTTTTTAATAAGAAAATACTCTCCTTAGAACTGATTATTGTATCAGAATTTCTCAAAATAGCCTTTAATACATCCACAAGGTATAAGAATCCTGAAAAATAAGGATATATATGAATTTTTGAAATTTCATGCATTTTAGAGGTATGTAAAGTTATGATATGGTATTCTCTAAATTGACAAAAATGTTAAAATAGGCCAAAAATGGACGTTTATAGCCAAAATACGAGACGGGCAAATTTTGATTTTTTGGTCTGAATGGTTCGAGGAGATGTTCCTCTACATGTGGACATATCTATCTTTCTTCTACCTCATTTCTATATAAAGTCGCCACCCTGACCTTAAGTATCGCCGATATGGTCTACAAGGCTCTAGTAAGAGATCACAATCTAGTCATTCCGTCAATATCATATAACTTTCTATCTTGCTCATGATATGTTTAATTGATTAGTTAAAAGAGGAGGATTAAAATAATATTAGCAATAATATTGCTTGTATAGACGCTTGCTCTTTACATTACAAAATCTCTAGAAAGATCTATCTCCAATTCAAAATGCGTCTATCAAATCCTACTGGCACTTCGCTGTTCACCCGCTGCTCACTTTGGAAACTTTGATTAATTTGTCATGCAAAAAATAAAATAAAAATCTATATCATTGAATAGATATAGCTTAGTCGAAATTTTGGTATATGTTTTATGGTCATAGGTTTATGCAATCATATTATACAGACAAAATGAATTTTGGATGGGGCGTTTTCAATGTTTTTTCAGCGTGACGTCGCCGAATTTAAAATTGAGCCTATGGAACGCGTCACGACGTCACGGAAAAATTAGCATTGGAAATGGCCCATCGAAAACTTGTTTTGTCTATAAAATTTTATTGTGAGCAATGACCATCATATAACTTATACCAAAATTTACGACTAAGCGAGATCTAATGAATGGTACCGATTTCATTGTTTTTGAATGATAAAACAGTAAAAATTACGTTTATCTAGTCTCCAAAGTGAGCCGCACGAACAGTAGTTGCAGTAGAATTAAATTCGCAACAATTATACAACTTTGCCTGCGAATCATTCATAGAGTACCTACCCCTAAACTTACCCTTACAGAAGAGTGGCAATCAGATGCGCTGAGAATAGTAAGCATCTCCTGCACACAAATCACAGCATTCATAAAAGTTCAGTTATCCATTTTGGAAATTACAATTGAGATATGTACCATATTACATGTTTTCAGTGGCTGCAATAGATATAAGTGAAGAATCAAGTAGAACGAGATAGATTTTGTAAAGTCTGTAGAAATTTCTCAGTGCCATTCTTCCGTAGATCATCGAAATAAACCTGGGTCAAAAGGTTATGTGCAAGTCGCAGAGCCACCAATTCGAGGTCGCTGTTATGTGAATTTGTCAAGCCAAAATATTTCTTAAATGTGATATTATAAGACTATTCCATGAAAGATACATCGGTTCCACCCGAGGGGTATCAACATTTACATGTAAGACAGAAAGAAATGAGTTAAGAGATCCTGACGATAATCTCAACAGCACTCACAATAGAGTACAAAATTAAGCATCGACGGACCCCTAGCAAGCCAGAGGTGGGACCAGGTGCCCGGGAGGAGTGAGCATCCCCTGTTGGCTAGCCGCACCCGCCGTCGATGTTTAAGCACAAAAATGAAAACAATATATAAACTTCATGCACTGTCTGACGTTATTTCTATATAGAAAGTGTTATGGCGACAATGTCAGGGAAATACATTCAAAACACTTACTGTCAAACCCCTCGCGGGGAACTTTTTTACGAGCTCCACAAGGCAAAGGGTGGAGCTCGTCACGGCAAAGGGTGGAAGACATAATCAGGAGGCCGTCATTTAGACTCTGCTGTCTAAAAATGGAAAGTAATTGGTACAAATTTAAAGTATGGTTCTTTTTTTGTTTTGTTTTTGTTCTTATTTTCATAGAGGTTTTCAGCGGGCACATTTTTTCATATGACGTCAACACAAGAAATGATGCTGTACGAAGTTTCCTTTTAATATCTCGTTGCCAGGATAGATGATGATGATGAAAATTATATGAAATAGGGTCATTTACTGAGAGTGAAAATAATAGAAAATGTTCATTGGTTTTGAGAATTTGTTTACCCTTTCCTTAGCTATTGATCTGGAATAACTGTTAATCTATTATCTAAAATCAAAGAAATTGATGGAAGCAACACCAACATGTTTTTGATTAAAACTTTGTTTCGTGAATTCTTTCGATTTTTAGTATCAAAAATTAATTGTTTGATACTATGTCTAGAATATACTGTTTGCCAATTGTAAGCCGTATCTATTTTTGAGAGTTTGTAATGAACAAGATCGATTTCTGAAATAAATACTAGAAAATGAAGCCGAGGACATATACTGACCAAGTGCATATAACATCGAAAAAAGATGTTGACAATCAGACACAAACGAAATAAAACATCTCCAATAAAGAAATAAAACATCTATAACGACAAAAAAGCAATGAGCAGAGGGATTTTATCAAGACGAGACACTTACATTAGGGAATAAACTATTACCACAACCCAAAACATAGACATATTTACGACATGCAAAAATAAGAATGGACATGAGTCATTTCAGTTCACTTAAAACGCAATTTAATACTTCATTTTCAAGAACATAGTTTTGAACATTATAAATTCTAGAATAAAAGTGTAAAGACACCAGACATGATATCATGTTGTAGAATTGTTCATTGTGACGTAACATTTGATCTCACCGTCTTGATACGTTTCAATTTTTCCTATCGTGATCGAATTTTCGAAGTCTATTGTCTGGCTTTCCGACTCGTTTGTAGGGAAATTTGCTATGCAACAATAAAATCATAGCATTTTTCCCCTCAAATCAACGACGACGTCACATCCTGAACAGCGCTGCGCAGTGAAGCCATGAAGTATTCGATTCATAAAAGCAAGTTAGAATGGGGATTACATATTTCTTTAAATACATTTGCATGCACATCAAATATAATTTCAAAGTGGTAAATCTGAAATTGCGACTATAAAAATATGCCTACAGTTCGTAGGAGCATAAAAGTCGCAACGCCAACATTTAAACTCTCATGCGTCTCGAAAATATTTAATTTAAATATTTTACTCTTACGATCATGAAAACGAGGGAGAAAAACATAGGCCACTTCAAATAGATTCAACAAGCTTTAACATAGATTGCGAAAGACAGCGGCCCGCTGGCAATCCCCGTAAAATTTCAGAATGTTCGATCAATTATCAGCCCTTGTCGGTAACTGTTTGGACTTACGAGTAACTCATATGAAATCAAGTGACATAATTGTCCGATCTCTGTATAAAGTCATACAAATATTTTTTTGCTTCCCCTAACCCAATCAATTTTATTTTTTTTTTCCTTATGCAGATCTTATTTTGCTTACGTTGTTCCATCCAATTTGGAACTTTCCTCCAAATTCAATTTTGCATTAAGTTTCTTTGCAAGTATGAATTTAATAATAAAATAATTCTGAGAAAAAAGGTATTCGTTTACTCTCGTTACTGACCATCTATAGATTGTTTGGATAGACTCGTTGCGCTTGAGGTAACACTTTTCGCATGACATCTGGTCATGAGAGCAATGTCATGACATACATTTAGCATAGAAAGAAAGCAAAGATAGCATAAATGGCAGCACATATAGCGGAGACAACAATCATATAAGGGAAAGAATACTGTACAACTGACTTCATATAAAAGCTGAGAGAGTAATATATGTAAAGACAGCATAAAAACGAAGAGAGCGACATACACAAATGGCATCACATAAAGAGAAAGAAACAATAAACAAATTACATCAAATAATATAAAGAGAGCAATTATCAAATTGCACAAGATAAAGAGATGAGCAACATGTACATACGTATTATATTTAACGTCATCAAATTCATGAGCATCATTTTAGAGTAGATAAATTTACAGCATGGACAAAACTTGCACTTTTCGGGTAATAAACCCTCGTCAGTGATCCTCAATGTAAACAATGTAATATGACGAAAATCTGTGAAAATTATGTCCTAAATATACCGAAAGACGTAACAAAATGGCTGGGATATAATGCTACAGGACCCAGGTTTTAGAAATTTGAGAAAATTTTGTAAACAGAAACTTTCACCTGGTCCCACCTCTTGCTTGCTAGGGGTCCGTCGATGCTCAATTTGGTGCTCTGTTGTGAGTGTTGTTGAGATTATCGTCAGGATCTTCTTTAACTCATTTCAAATGCGTTTGGAGAAACGACCAACCGAAAATGAACGAACTTGGCTACATGTGCCCTCGGAGACTTTTGGTCCACCAGCAGTGACACTCACCAAGTGGTACAAATATTTTAAAAGGTCTTCAAATTCAATAATTAGCATCATTTTAGAGCAGATAAATTTACAGCATGGACAGACATGCATGTTTCGGGTAATAAACCCTCGTCAGTGATCCTCAATCTAAACTTTCATACAAACGTACAAATTACAGCAAAAGCAATGTACATATGCCAGCATTTAGAGAACAATATAAAACTGATCATAATGTAGATGGACATGGCAATGAACAACACGAAAAGAGAAATTTAAAAATGATGTTATATATAGCGAGGAGTGGAACTACCGTATTACAAGAAATTTTCGCGAGTATCAAATTTCGCGATTTCATGGAAAAATAGGGTATCTTTATTTTCACGAGTACAATTTTTCGCGATTCCGAAATTACAAATAGATATGTAAATATGACCTCAGTGTTTTGTACCTTCCATTATTGAAGTTTCAGTTATTTCTATGACAAATATGGATAATGACCATATCCCTGTATACAGCACAAAATCGATAATTCAGAAAATCAGAAACCGAAGGCATACAAAATCAGGACAAAACAGGAACCAAAGCAAACAAACAAAAACCTCCACCACATGAAAAGAAGCGAACTCCCGATATGGGAGTGAGACCAGGTGCCCAGGAAGAGTAAGCATCTCCTGCTTGCATGCTACACCCGCCGCTTCAATTCGGTAGAACTGTCACATCCGGTAACTTCCATTTCGGAAGACATAGAGTACAATCTTGGCTTGGAAGGTTCAAATGGTCTATGACAGAATATCACCCACCATTCTGGAGAGTGGGACATCATAGTGTATGACGAGTTCCCCATATCGACAGTAGAACTTCCTCAGTGACGATGTTAGTCGGTCACAAACATATCCCTGACTGAGAAGCTTATCTGAAAGACGCCTAGCTCTCAGAACAAAATCCGTATATTTCGTACTTGCTCTGGCATAGCGTATCAACTGAGATATGAACACGCCATAAGCAGGCGATGAAGGGATGTTGCTACTCAGAAAAGGAAAGTTTGTAATGCTGAAATTGAAGTCGTCACGTTTGTCATAGAGTGAGGTGTTCATGTGACCATCAGTGTCGTAGGACAACATTATGTCCAAATAGGATTCTGAATTATTTGTCTCTGTAGTTTCTTTGACTTCAAGCTCTGAAGGATAGATTCTGCTCAGGTAATCTGCGAATTTCGGATTATTGATGGACAAAACATCGTCTATGTATCTATAAGTGAAGTTGAAGTCAGAAGCTAAGTATCTTTTCCCTTCAGAGACCAACGATTGAATGAATTCAGCTTCGTACGAGTAAAGGAAAATGTCGGCAAGGAGTGGGGCACAATTGGTCTCCATTGGAATTCCGACAATTTGCTGAAAGACCTTTCCTCCAAACACCACAAAAATGTTGTCGATCAAAAAGTTTAACATCTGAATAATATCTGTTTCAGTGTACTTATTTTCAGAATCGGACTTTTCTTTTACAAAGTAGGTTTTGTCATAGTTCACAACAATAAATTTGTATTTGCGATTACCGTTCTTACTTGTAAACGCATTACTTATAATTTTTGCGAGTCTTTCTTTCAATTTAGAATGTGGAATTGTAGTGTAAAGTGTCGAAAAATCAAAGGCTTTGATCGAATGAACTTTACTAAAATGAGTGGATTTCAGATGTTCTAAAAGTTCCTTCGAATTCTTTAAAATCCACATCTGGTTGATACCACTGCGAGAATATACTGTCGAACAATATTTTTGAAGCCCAGATTTGATTTCAGATAAAACTTTGGTGAGTAAGATCGATACAGATTTGGTAGAACATTTTGAGGAACCAGCGATGAAACGTTGTTTGTACGGATTCTTATGCATTTTAGGTATGCAGTATAAGTATGGTAAATCTAAATCTAAATTGTTAGTTTGGAAGCCAAAGGAAGAAAGAGCTGATTTGTGGTTATCTATTATTTCTGAGGCAGAAAGGTTTGTTGGGGTGTAAGTGGGATTTCCAGGTGAAGAATATCTTAAGAATACCTTAACCTTAAGAATATCTTAAGAATACCTTAAGAATATCTTAAGAATATCTTAAGAATATCTTAAGAATACACTCCATTTACTTCGTGATATGTGAAGAATGACACATGTATAGTAAAACCTAAATGACACTAATATACCAATTGATGTTATACCTTATCAAACACAATTTTTCGCGAGGATAATTTTTCGCGATTCCAAATCACTCGCAAATATAGCGAAAATTAGTATCTCGCGAAAATTTCTGGTTATACGGTATTACAAGATATATCATATAACGGTAAGAGAGCAGCATGTTCAAACAACATCATAATAATAGTAGAACATTCATTTCAATATTGACAATCAAATAAAGAGAAGAGGGGAAAATATAGATCTAGAAGTAACAGAGCACAGCCATTTGTACATAAAGCTCCAGCAGAGGACAGAAAATTTTGAAAGAAAAAAAGGATCTTTTATTTCACTGAGATCTTATTCATCAAAATAAAGCATAAATTTAATGCTAAGTGAAAACATAAATGTGTCCAAATTAAGACACATAGAGGGACATTTATAAAATAAAAGTCAACAAATTTTCAAATTCCAAAGAAAATAAATATGTAAATAACAATCACTTAGCCTATATTACATGCAAATTATTCTTCATTAAGTCGAAATTTATATCGTTTCTGATGTAATAAACCAAATATTTGTCGAATATTGAATACCTTCGAGAAAATGAGAAAAATGGTTAGTTGATGCTTTAAAACAAGTCCATCCTTTAATGCAGATTATTTTATTCAATTTAATAACACGAATATCAAGATAGAATATTCAATAAGAGACTGTAAGGAAATGAAACACACTTGCAAGTTTAACAGAAATGGCGAAAGATAAAAGTTAAGGCATAAAATATTATCCCACTTTGTTTTACTACTGTTTCTGCAATAGGATAACACAAAATAACAACAACAAAAACCAAAGAATTCTTTTGAAGATGAACCTTTTGTAGGAAAAGTATTACAGTTAACTCCAAGAAGAAACAACACTCAGCTGCAGCGGCCACAACCAAACATCGAAACAATAATGTCGAAGGGTTCCAACTCTCTACCTTCTAGAAGAAAATTCCAAATCAATTTACATGCACCAGACAAGTGTTTCGAATATTAAATTCTCATCAGTGATGCTTTCAGCGGCGCCACCATAAATAGTTTCAGTAGCGCCCTCTTTAATTTTTTGAAGTTAGATTTTTACATTTACATTACAGAGAGCGCGCGGCTCCAAATTTCCTGTAGGGTCCATTCAGTAGCATATCCAAATAAAATCTATGTTCAAATAGCATTGGAGGGATGGTGCTAAGATGTTAATCTCCTTTAATTTCGATGATGATATTTATCGGTGAAATGGCTAGTATCCGAAATAGCAAAAAATATATATTTTATGTCTCCTTGATAAAAGGCCAAAACAAAACAACCCATGCAAAAACACAGAGCAGTCAAGCTCAGAATTAGAGGCAAAAGGAACACCAACACAAACTCAAATGACTACACATAGACTTTGGGCAATCGGTGCCAATTTAGCACGGCCATCTGCCACGACATTAGCACATAATGTGGTTATCCGGATTATGTGCGCACAACCTCCCCCGCCCCAACTTTTCCTTTTACCCAGATCTCTCGAAAATCGTAAGATGACCATACAAACGGAGAGCATAATGCAGAGGCCGCAGCAACGCACATATGGCTATGTAAAGGGATACAACAATAAAGGGGGTACGGAATACAGTCCGTACTCTGTCGGCTGTAGTGAGCTCAGGCATGTAATCACCGGTGGAGTCCGATCGACATTCAGAGAGGACATGTGGATGGGGCCCTGTCACATCTCTTAAGCGGAATGAACAGCGCTCGTCATAAATTTCTGTCGTCACAGTCAGTCAGAGTGCATTCTTAAGAATGCGCTGATGAAAGGTATAGATTGGTCATGTATCATGATTTTGAAGACGTGTTACAGCAACCAAGTGTTGACAGCAGGATGAACTGTATAAAAGACGTTTGATTATTCCTACGCAATGTTGATAGTAATTCTGTCTACCTTTGATCCTTATTATTTTGTTTCTTATGTCACCATAAAAGGCAGGTTGTGAATACCCAAAGTAATACAGTACTGCAACCCACTTGTTTGACAATTCTATCCTATCCTATCCACCATCCTACATCCACCTCCTATCCTCTCTATCCTATCCTATCCACCTCATTCCAATCCAATTCTATCCCATCCTATCCTACATCCTATCCTATCCTACATCCCATCCTATCCTACATCCAATCCAATCCTATCCTACATCCTATCCTATCCACCTTTATCTACTTCTCATCACCTTTAGCGAGATTATGAAAAAAACTAAATGACCTGATACAAATTCATGCATAAGTAGTAAATTATTTATAATCATTGCTGTTTTGGATTTTATCAAAATAAAATTATTTTGACGTTTAAATTCCATTTTTGCAGAGAACGAAACAAAAATACCATAACAAACCTCCAAGTTTGTTTCTAATTCAATTTTTATTACCCAAGAAGTCAAGTTTAAATTTCAATGGATTGAATTTAATCGAATGAGTATGTTTGTCTGCTAATAACCTAAGAATTAAAAACATAAAGATTGGATTAAAGAACGAAGTGGATAGGATGTAGGATAGGATAGGATGTAGGATAGGATGGGATAGAAATGGTTAGGATTGAGGTGGATAGGATAGGATAGGATAGGATGGGATAGGATATGATAAGATAGGATGTGATAGAAATGATTAGGATTGAGATGGATAGGATAGAATAAGATAGGATAGGATGAGATAGGATAGGATAAGATTTTATC
Source organism: Pinctada fucata (assembly GCA_028142955.1). Classification (NCBI taxonomy): domain Eukaryota; kingdom Metazoa; phylum Mollusca; class Bivalvia; order Pterioida; family Pteriidae; genus Pinctada; species Pinctada fucata. The sequence goes on along the minus strand of AP027104.1, from coordinate 73,237,004 downwards.
CACTCTCTATCCTACATCCTATCCTATCCACTTTTTTGTCAAACAAGTGGGTTGCAGGACTGTATACTCTGTTGCTTGTATGGGTCCGAATTTCAAAAGAAGCTGACAATATATTTTGTAAAATTTCCAGAAAGTATTAACTAGTTTATGAAAGCGTAATTTTTAAAGTTCTGCTATGAAAATCCAAAGCAACAACATCCAAGCAACAGAGATTAAGAGTAAGAAGATGCGGTAAAATATGTTTGTAGATAACTGAGTGATGGTACATTGGTTAGAAAGGAACGTCAAAATCTTTTTTTTTTTTCTTGATATTGTTTTTTAACCTCGGTAAAAAAAGACGCGGAAATTATGTCAAAGGAGATGATATTGTTGTTAGTAAATCATTTTTTCTAAGCTTTAGTGTAATAGATCATGAATTATTAAACGGTATTTAATTTTCTTAATCCATCAGATTAAATATCAAAGCATGAACTTTTGCTCCGGACGTTCATTGTCATAACTGCTAAGAATGTCTTGGTCAAGGATATCGTTATCATGTAAACATTTTGTGTTTTGGTATGGGGTTTTTCGGGGTTTTGCTGAGGGTATTTTAATCGAGTCTTGCTGTAGACCACATCTTTTGGTTTATTTGTTTGCCACCTTACAGTTACAAGTACATGGCGGCTGTATCAGAATAAGTGAGGAGATATGAGTGATTGGATAACAACAATGAATAGGTGATGGGTGACCGAAGTCGATGTTTGGTAGAAAACTAATTTCCTCTTTTTTTAAACGTTTTTCTTATGTTTCATTGATGGCTTTGCTTTATCTATTTGATTATTAGTCCGATTGGTATAATTGTTCTAGATTGTCTCTGTTTTGTTGATGTTGTTGTTTTGTGATGTGCGTAATCTGACTGTTAACAGAAATTAGAAATTATCATCAACATTTATCTAAATTTTCTTTAACATTGATTTTAATTATCATTATCGGAATTAATTTATGTTAACAATAATTTTAACTTCTCTAAATCATGATATGAAAACATGATTTCACGCGTGAAACCTAGTCTTACGTATGTAAATATTGGTTTACGTTTTTAAATGCAATTTTTTTTAAATTTTTGTGACACTTAGAATTAATTATCATTACCCAAGTTTACGTTAAAAAAAACTAGGTATTCCAAGTGTAAACTTACTAAACTAGGGTTTATAGCTGTGAAAGCTAGTTTTTCGCATTTTGTAACATTGGTTTGCCATAGTTGCCCGTCGTTCCTTTTTCGATGTTTTGTGTGTATCACTGCAGCAGCCAAAAGACCAAAACAAAATGTCTTGCTCGAAAAAAAAAATTTCAAGGTTTCTTCTCATAGCTTTCTATCCGGAATGTCACCAAAAACAGAAGGTTAAAGATTTTGTGTATTTTATTATGATTTTGTGAGAATGCTTTTTTACACAACAATACTGCGTTCCTCAAGTCCACTGGGTAACCGGACAAGTGGGAGGGTCGGGCACACGTAATCCGGATAACCAAATTATTTGTTGTTCATGTGGCAGATGACTGACCTAAGTCGGCACCGCTTAATGATTGTCCGTTGGTCTCGTTGGTTTACATGAAGTCTTTTGTGTTTAGTGTTTTTATGTTGTATTTTGTGTTCCTTGTACATTTTACGTCTCCTTTTGTTCTTGTCTTCTCTGTGTTTTCACGTAGGGATGTTTATATGTTCTACTGTGAGTTCTGCAACCAAGTCTTGTATTGATGTCATAAGGATGAATCATTATAAACCAGTCTGGTTTCAAGTCATGGTGAACCTACGCTCTACTTAAAACGCAGCAAAAGAGAGTCTTCTGGTTCATATCATAGGCTTTTGACCTTTAAAAAGTAATTAACAAATATCATATCCTGTCAGAGCAATAAAAATACAAAATACACATAAGGACAAAATACTTGCTCGCGTCTAGGACGTCTTATCTTTCAAATTAGTTTTAAAGTAACCCAATTTTCATTATCTATTTTCTGGCGGTAGTTTATCTTCCGTCTATGCATGATTGACTCCTGCCTTTCACTTATCTTACGATGATTAAATATGATTCCTTATATGTTTTCTAGGATAAAAAGCTCATAAATTGAATAACTCCTTAACCAGCTGTTGATGCTCGCCCGGATTGATCGCTGTAGATTATAACGTAAACTGTTGAATGTTGTATTGTATTGTATGAATTCCCGTGGTGAGGAATAAGACCGGCCACAGGGTGTTCTCAAAACATATCTCCATATTCAAGTCAACTGTTGCTACAGTATATAGCCAGTTTTAAGCATAAAATGATAATTATCTATATCGGAATATATGTTCTGTCGTAATGATTTATTGCGCCATATGCGCATTTCAACGAGTACTGTCTAATCAGTGATGCTCGTGGCCGAAAAAGAGGAAATCCACGGATATCTGTAGAGCGAAATTCTAAATTTCACATAAAGACAGAGGCATACCATGAGAAAGATACTCCTTAGTTTCAGAATTATTCTAAAAATTTAGCATCATAAAATTCATACATATTTAAGGTGTTCAATGTTGAACGTTTTTAAGAATTTAAACAAAATCATACGCTTCAGAACAATCCCATTCTGTATGTATGTGTTTTTCAGTAGGTCTTTTTGGTTGAGCGATTATGTTCAACCTTGCATCTTGCTATTGTGTTCAAATCATATGTTTCAGGATCTTGTGATAGACAATTGCCTCTTTGGTAGAAACTCAACGTCATTACTGTTATTTTAAATAAAAATAATATATAATTGTCTATGTGAATATTGATGTTTGTGTCTCTCTGGTGACTTTGCAGTTTGGTCTTGATTTTGTTTTCGTTTGTACTCTAAACATATATCTAGTGGTAAAATCGTATCATCTGTGATTTTCAAAATATTGTATCTTCTCCGAATTGTATAGAAGTCAGTGAATGAAGTCAAACATAAAAGCCAAAACCATATTCCAAAAAAAAAACCACAATAGAAAAGCTTACAAATTTTGGAAAAATACAACACAAAATTTTCTCGAACGAAAAGAAAATGGGACAAACAGACGAAAACAATACCACAAGCTCTACAGAAATACGAAGGACGACTTATCTAGTGAACCATCAGTACCAAATATATGAAGTGGATCACACACACAAGGTCCAAGGTTACAGGGTCAAAGAGTTTGATGTCTATCACGGTAATCTAGGAACATCACTGTCAAGCCTGAGAAAATTTACTATGTTGACCCCAAAATCATCACTTTTGTTATACACACTTGCATTAATCAAGTTTTAAGTATTTACAAGTTTTTAAGTATTTACAAGTTTTTAAGTATTTACAAGTGTATGACAAAAAAGAGGATTTTGGATTCAACATAGAAACTTTCTCTGGCTTGACGGTGATGTTCCTAGATTACCGTCATACAGTATCTACATTTCACAACACATCCGGTATGCTAGAGCATGTACTGATGTTTTCGATTTTCATATAAGAATTTCCAAATTACGAAAAAAAATTATGTCAAAATATTCTGGAAATTGAAAAAAATTAATTGTCAAATTCTTCTGAAATTCGGACCCATACAAGCAACAGACTATATTACTTTGGGTATTTCACAACCTGCATTTTATGGTGATATAACAAACAAAATAAAAAGGATAAAAAGTAGACAGCAAAACCATCGAAAATGCGTCAAAATTATCAATTGTCTTTTATACAGTGGATATGATCCAGACGGACACTAGGCATGGTACTTGACTAATCTACGGACTTGTACCAGCGCATTCTTAGACTTGCTCGCTACACGGACTGTATTACGTACGTCCTCTGTTTATGTCCATTTACATATTCATCTGTGTTGCATGAGCCCCTGCGTTTTGTAGCCTTGTTTGTGTTTGGTCATCTAACAGTGAGGAGGTTGTTTTATACCATAATTGTACGTTCTTCGAGGCCTCTGGGTACAAAAACATGTAATTGAAAAAGAAGGAGGGTTGTGCGCACGTAATCTAGAATAACCACACCGTATGCTACTTGCATGGCAGATGACCGTCCTAAATCGGCACTGGTTGCCCATTGGTCTCGTTGGTTTATGTGTGGTCTTTCGTGTTTCATGTTTCTATGGCGTGAGTTGGTATTCCTTGTCCCTTTCACGTCTCTTTCTGTGCATGTCTGCTCTGTGTTTTGTAGTGGGTGTTTGGGGTTTCCTCCTTTCTTTCCCAGATCATAGAGTTGAATCGCTGTACAACCCAAAAACAGGATCCGTGATAATTTCATAAGAGATTGATTTCTTATATATATCTATATATATATATATTTGCATCTTTTCGTTGCATGTTTTTTGGGGATTTGCTGTTGGTGCTGCAACTAGGAACTGTTGAAGATCCCCTCCTTTCTTCTAAGAATTAAGAAAAATCTGACGGATGAAAATGAAATTTTGAAATAGGAAGGAAGATAAGAAAACAGCCGTATTTTTGCACCATACTTTCTTCAGACTTAGGTATGAGCATTTTCATCCTATCATTACTTAGGAAAAATATTGTAAAATTCAATATGTCATCTTCCTGTCATCGTTATCACATCATCACATCATCGAGGATAATCGACAGAAAAAGATAAAATCGGAGAAAGTACAAATTTGAAGATTGGACGCCTACATAAGAGGGTAAAATGTGTGCTTTTCTTTCAATTCAATTTCTGGGTAAAGCTGCAATCAATGATATTTGATTTTGTTCAGACTATGTAATCGGTCGAAAGGCAGACCTTTCTCCAGTTGTGCAAATATCTTTTTCCCCTTTCAGACACGTACTGTATTGGTCATACATCCTGTCATATTATATTCGTTTTACTGATCAGGAAACAATACTAAGGTAAGAAAAAAAACCCTTTTACTTTTTAATTTTCATTTAATGCATTGTGCTAACATACTTTTTATTATTGATTTAGAGTTTCTAAATTTTCTTTTTCTTGTATGTTGTTGCTGTTTTATATCGCTTTATTTTCCTTCCTTGTTTATTTTCTTGTTTTTTTTTTGGGGGGGGGGGCATCTGTGATATAACTTCATCTTTTGATTTGTCGTACTTGTCCCTAAAAAAGACAATTGAATGTCTGTAATTGTGATTTAAAAGATATCAATATCCGCACACAAAATCATAATATCTTTGAATTATAATATTTTGGGATGGAAAGAGAATGTGATAACTTATTTAGATCTTATGCATTGTGACAAGCGTTAACATACGAAATTCAGCACGTTCCTTTTAATAGTTGCATCTCAGGGAATTACATTGGTTGTGCATTTATATCATTTTTTTTTTTCCGTTGCAATTTTTCATACTTAATAAATTGTTTCGTCGCCACATTTATCCGAGTGCTACAAAACTTTAGCAATTTCCATCAGTCCATTTAATTTTCGAATCGCAAGACATTTTATCTTCGATACATTTTTTCATTGTTACCATTACGATAGTTTTTTCATACATCCTATAATTTTATATTTTTACTATTTTCTTTTCGTGGTCATTAATTGAATTTTGAATTTCTACTTCATATGAACTGAAACCTATTATAACAGTATACAATGAAAGAAAAACAAATCATTGAACGAAAGTAAATCAAAAGTCATTTTCGATGTGACTATTTTTAGTGTTTACTCACTGCATTGAAATATATTCTAAATTTCCTGTCATCAAATTACACGTAAATTTCTAAAACTAAGGGGTATCTCCCTCATTTCATAGCTCTGTCCTTAGCTGGGTTTCAGCATAATTGTTTCGGTCATGTTTAGAATTAAGCTCCTTGCGCCTATCCTCCAACGATATTTGTTCATCTCTTTCAATTACATACGCTTCTGAATAAACCCTACACAAAATTTGGAGCCGCTCATATTGGCAAGAGGAAATTAAAGCTCTGTATTGTAGATGGCTCCAGGAAAATTCACTTTGGCTTTATTTAAACTGTTTTACGTGAAGTACTACTGACGAGGATTAAAAGATCCGAAACATGTGTATAGTACAACAAAATTGGTACTATAGAAGATATATTTCAATATTGATAACTTTAGCATCCTTGTTTTGAGATTTGACCAGGTTTATCTTGTGAGACCAGCTTTAAAGTTATTTCGGTGCGTTTTACGGCGGGTGTGGCTAGTCTAACAGGGGATGCTTACTCCTCCCGGGCACCACCTCTAGCTTGCTAGGGGTCCGTCGATGCTCAATTATGTGCTCTTTTGTAAGTGCTGTTGAGATTATCGTCAGGATCTTCTTTAATTCATTCTTGTATATGTGTTAAACGTCTTCAAATTGAATAACATCATTTAGGAACAGATAAATTGGCAGCATGGACCAGACATGCACGTTTCGGGTACTTAACCCTCGTCAGTGATCCTCAAATAATACTTTTGTCTTATTCTCTGTTTGCTTTATCTTGCATGGTGTCGCTACTTCTATACATGTGTTTTTGTGTTTATGTTTGTCATGTTGGAGTGTTTAACGTCTTCAAACTCAATAGCATCTTTCAAGAACAGATAAATTTGTTGCATGGATCTGACATGCATGTCTCGGGTACTCAACCCTCGTCAGCGATCCTCAATCCAAACAATGTAATATTGCCAAAGAGTGTGAAAATCGCTATGTCCAAAAATGTACCAGAAATGTAGCAGGATGGGTGGGATATGATGCTACAGAACCCACGTTTCAGAAATCCGAAGATTTTTGACATCAGAAAATTTTTCGAATGCGCCGAAGAGACAGATTATAAACCAAAGTTGATCGAACTTGGCTACATTGTGGCAAGATTTCTTTTGATTTAAATCAGTATATGAAATTTAAGCGAAATACCCAAAATCAGAATCTTAAAAACACAATCAATACTCATACAAATTCGTGAAAAATGTAAATCAGAACCTTTTGACGACAAAAGAAACAGTGGACAAGCTTGGTGAGTGTCACTGCTGGTGGACTAGGAGTCCCTGGAACACATGAGCCAAGTTCGATCAACTTCGGTAGATCGTCTATTCGACGCATTCGAAAATTTCTGTTAATAAAATTTCTTGAAATTTCTAAAACGTGGGTCCTGTACGATCATACCCCATCAATCCTCCTACGTCTTTCGGTACATTTTAGACATAATTTTCACAATCTTTGGCCGTATAACATTGCTTAGATTGAGGATCAATAATAAGGGTTAAGTACCCGAAACGTGCATGTCTGGTTAATGCTGCGAATTTATCTGTTCTTAAATGATGCTATTGAATTTGAAGACGTTTAACATTTGTACCACTTGGTTAGTGTCACTGCTGGTGGACCTCGAGTTCCCGTGGGCACATGTAGCCAAGTTCGATCAACTTCTGTAGATCTCTTCAACGAATTCGAAAATTTCTATTATCAAAATTTCTTGAAATTTCTAAAACCTAGGTCCTGTAGCATAATATCCCACTCATCCTGCTACGTCTTTCGGTACATTTGAGACATAACTTTTACACTCTTTGGTCATATAACTTTGTTTAGATTGAGGATCACCGACGAGGGTTAAGTACCCGAAACGTGCATGCTGGTCCATACTGCAAATTTATCTGTTCTGAACGATGCTAATGAAATTGAAGACGTTTAACATCTAATAAAGTAAACAGTATTGAAAAGGAATGTTATATCTTATTTCAATTTCTCTCCCGGTTTTTTTTTTTTCTTTCTTTCTTTTTTGTAACGAACACTAGGGGATTAGATCAGAAATTGTAGGTAGCGTTAGCTTTAATAAATAAGATAAAGAAAGACGCACACTAAAATACAATTCCATTGATCCCAAGTCCTGCCCAAAATAATCATTTTTTGTGGATTCTCCTATTACAAAATAGACTCGCAGTTAACATGGAGGACTACCACACCGAAAAACAGTAAGAAAAATAGAAATTACTCCCACAACTAAAAAATAATATTAACCGAAACGTTCAGTGAATCTCCAATGGATATGAGATCAGGTGCCCGGGTAGAGTTAGCATTTCCTGTCTGCTAGCAACACCTGTCACTAGGCCGTGTATAAAAGTCATATCCGGTGAATTTGTTAAATTCGGTGTTTTGGATGTTCCTTTCCTAATATATCCTCCGACAAACTAAGAGATGTTTTATACTTTTATTGTATCATCCGAACCCATATGCAAAAACATGCATATGCACAGTCGCTCCCAAATGTTCCCTTGGCTCGATAGTTTTTCTGTTAGTATCCTCGCCCTCAGAACGAAGTCACTGTAGGTTGAACTATATGAATAACGCATATGCGATATTTATTCACCATAACCAGGGGGACGAAGGAATGTAACATGAGGAAGGAGAAATTCGTAGTTTTAAAGTCGTTTCGTTTGTCATGTATTGAAGTAATTATGTGACAATTGTCGTCAAAAGATAACATGAGATCTTAATATGAAACAGAGTTAATGCTTTCAGTAGGGTTGTGTTTGTCTTTAGTTCACATTTTGACCTGTTTCGTTGAGAGAAATACTCTAAGTACTGTAAAGTGGTTACTTTCGCGGGGGGTCTCGATTACAACATTAAGACTCTTCAAGTTGGAAAATGTTCGCGATAAAAATGTTCTTGCCATTGTAAAAATACAATAAGAATATTTTCCAATGGGGAAATTTTCGCGAAATTCCTCTATTTGCGAAAAAACGCGAAAATTACCCCAAGCGAAAATTCCCACGTTTACAGTAGTTTTCTCAGTATCATTCGCCGTTGTCGCTCCTGAGTACAATAACTTTGAATTGTATTGATGTGCATGTATGATTATAGTACACTAGATTTTTATGATATTTATGTTCCTACATTCAGTTTTACTCCACATTCTCCCAAAAGACCTTACACAAACTCACAAATTAGCAGACAATTGTAAATGTACCATGTAACAAGAGTTGATGATGAAAACGAAAATGAGGTAATTTTACGAAGACAAAGCTTAAACCAGTATATGTTAGTCTGGCTTATTATTCAATTATTCTAATGCACTCTGTTTGTAACGCGCATTTTGATTGGTTGAGCAATGAAAAAACTGCAAGGGGATTCATGTTTCACTTCAGTTTTTGCTATAACGTATAACGTTCCCATAGCGACGTCGTTAAAAGCAGACGTTTTCTAGCACATGACTGACCATTTGCATTAGAATATGGTTACCATACTGATGTTTTACAAAAACTGGCAAGGTATCGGCGAATCCCCTGTTAGAAATATCCGTTTTACCGCGAGGCATCCATTTCTGACGGGGGATCCGCCGATTCCCTGTCAGTTTTTTAAAACAGACGCATGGTAACCCCTAATTTCCATATACATGTAAGAAAAGGTCACAATAAAGTAGAATACTTTAAAAACTATATTTCGCGACATCATTTCAAAACATCGACTATTGATGACTCCTCATGACATCATAATCTCTCACTAGAACATTTGTATGGTTTCTCTTGAACAGTATTTGACTTACATTTGTACGTTTTCGGCATAATTTCTATCATGATGACCGACAAAATAAAAGAACACTTAATTGAAATTAAAAAAAAAACTTTTTTCAGAAAGAAAAAAAACAGATGTCTACCCCCTCCCTCTAAGTAACTTTGACCTTAGTCACATGACCTTGGGCAAGATGATGTGAAACCTTTTAGTCATGGGCAACATCACACTAAAACATGAAAGTGATTCATTATATTGTTTTTAAGAGATATAGCCTGAACATGATGAGCATATACTACTTCATTATAAGCATACTATGTGACATTAACCTTCGTCACATGACCTTTGATAAAGGTGATCTGAAACCTATGGATCATCAGCAATAACAAACTGAAATAGTGATTGGATACATGATTCAAAAGATATAGCCTGGAGCAACAACATACTAATATATGAAAGCGATCTGGTAAACAGTTCAAGAAATATAGCCGGGACATGAATGTACGTACAATTTCATTAGACCTTGGTCACATGACCTTGGTTCAAGGTGATGTTAAACTTTTGGGTCATAAGCAACAACATACTAAAATAAGGAAGTGATCTGGTCATCAGTTCAAGAGATGTAGCCCGGACATGAATGAATGTACAATTTCATTAAAATGCACTAAGTGACCTTGGTCATATGACCTTGGGGTCAAGGTGATGTGAAACCTTCGAGTCATAAGCAACAATATGCTAAAATATGAAAGTGATCGGGTAAACAGTTTAGGGGATATAGTTCGGACAGAAATGTATGTATATATATATAGGATCTCAAATGAATTTTCATTTCATACGATGTATTATGAAACGAGTTGTGTGTTTTATATCCCCGAGCCTTGGCGACGTGCATGTCTGGTCCATGTTGCCAATTTATCTGTTCTTAAATGATGCTATTCAATTTGAAGACGTTTACATTCAAGTTGAATTTTGAATTTATTTTTTTATTACAAAATACATCGTATGAAATAAAAATTCATTTGAGATTCTTTTTATCACATGATATTGCCTAAATATGTGTATTTCTAACGTGAAATCAACATTTCTGAGAATAGGAGGCGAACCACGCCGTGACCTACAGGTCGTCTGCTACGCCATGAGAAGTAATTTCCCTTCGTATAGATATATTCTGTGCGTAAGAGAAAAATATTTCAAATTTGTTTAGTATTTTTTAGTGAAATAATTAATTCTACAACAATTCTAATCATTGATATTGAATCCGCGTCTGAATTTAACAATTGACCGATATTTGAAAGGTCACACTTGTCAATCGCATTCAAGCAGAGTGATATGTAACGTGTTATCAATATTTATGAAATGGCTTTATGAAACTGCATAACGGGTGTATCATGTGATAAATATTTATATTGTATCGTATTATGTTACACATACTTATTTTGAATAAATAAATCTTAAATTAAATGTATGTACAATTTCATTAAAATATACTAAGTGACCTTGACCTAGGACATATTACCTGATCAGCAATACAAATGTAACATACTAAAATATGAAAGTGATCGGGCCAAGGGTTCAAATGATATAACCAGGACATAAATGTATGTACTCTTTCGTTGTACTAAATGACCTTGGCCACATGACCTTGGGTCAAGAAGATGTAAAATCTTTAGGTCATAAGCAACAACGTACTAAAATTAAAAAGTGGTCCGGCAAACGGTTCAGGAGATATAGCCCGGGCACGATGTATGACAGACGGACGCGAAGGCAAAACAATATGTCAACTCCCCGTATGATAAAGATCTTAGAGAAACGCTTGTCAGGCACAACGAAGTGCATATGTAGTATTGCGTTGTTTATGAGGTACCGATAACCAAAGGAATATGCTACATTTGTTAAATATGTATGTAAAACATCTTTAAATTCAATAGCGTCATTTAAAAAGAGCATATTAATTTTCAGCATGGACCAGACATGCACGTTTCGGTAACTTTACCCTCGTCAGTGATCCTCAATCTAAACAATGTTATATGACCAAAGAGTGTGAAAATTATTATGTACAAAAATTTACCGAAAGACGTAGCAGGATGGGTGGGATAAGATACTACAGGACCCACGTTTTAGAAATTTCAACAAATTTTTATAACAGAAATTTTCGAATGCGTTGAAGAGACAGACGATCAACCGAAGATGATCAAACATGGCTACATGTGTCCTCTGGAACTCCTGGTCTACCAGCAGTGACACTCACCAAGTGGTACAAATGTTAAACGTCCTCAAAGTCAAATTCTTTCTCATTCTTTGTTCGAAAATCTATGTTGTTGAACGTATAAAAACCATACAAAGGAGGCTACTATGGATTCGTGCCATTGATTACTCAAGTTGAATTTTGTTTTTGTTCCCTCTGTCACTCTTGAAGTTTGCGTGACGAATCCGGGATCAATTCCGGGGTACTGTCTGAAGCAATACATTCCCATGATAGCTATACCTAAAATATAAAGATGTAGCATAACGTGACAACACAAATAACTTGCGGATCTAAGTAACGATACGTATTAAAAACACGAGTTTATCCCAAAGAATTGACAGTTCTCCACATCTTCACAAGTAACCTGGTCTCTAGAAGTACACGTTGTATATATATATATACCTGACAAAAAAAGAAACGCACATCATATTATATAGTGATTTTTTTCAATTAATAAAAAAAATTCGTTAGGCATTTGATTATATATTAATTTTCTTTTTCCAGCACTCGAATTACCGGGGATAAAGCACGTTTCGATCATTTTTTTCGCAACATATCACAATGTGAATAAAGCACGTTGTTTCTAGCTTCTGTTGCATGGCCACAGGTTTGGTATCCTTCTGAAATTTTGTTGTTTGACCACGTTCAGCAAATTTTCCGTAAAAATAGATGAACACTGGTTTCTTCATTCAAATGTAGTCAAAATATGCCAATAAATCTGAAAATTAAATGTCTTAGTCGAAATATCCGTATATTGGGGTATGTTTTACAATAAAGGATATCAATATTTGGCAATTCTGATCCCATATGAACACTAATTTTGTCTTCAGCCATTCTTATTTATCTGTTGCAGATTTATCTTTAACATCGCATTGAAATAAGCAAATGAAATACCAGAAAAGCTTAAAACTAACGTCCAAAAACATTGAAAATGCACGTAAAATGACCTGTCAAGATCAATGTAATTTTTCTGAAAACTGTGCTTGCGAAAATAAAAAGGTCAGATTCTAGATGTAGTAGGGTAATTTTGTGCTTTGCGACACATTTAAGGGCGAAAAATATCACAAAACGGACTTCATTTTCAAAAGAGTTTATGTTTGGGATGTTTTTTCTCAAATTAAGACTTTCTCTTTGATGACGTCATTTGAAGCAATTAAATTAATTTGTATTCAGGGGAAATTGTTTATCATCATTTAAAAATCAAATCGCAATGCCTGATATATCAGTTTTGATAGGTTAAACAGCTTTAATCATTTCTAAAAAGTGAACGGAATTCTTAAAAGCCTTTTTCTGACATTGTGTTTTAAACAAAGTGTCTTTATCATTGTGCTGTCTGTGATCATGAAGACGGATTGGTTTGGCGTTTGACAGAATAAGTCACTCGTATACCGACGATTTATGATAGAAAAGAATAGAATACCTATAGATCACATAATTCATTTTATAGAATGAAGATTAAGTGGTGCGTTTCTTTTTTGTTGGGTATTTATATATATCTGTATCTCCTCGATTAAAGATGGCTTCATAGACACAATTCCAAGAAAGCTCCGTTCCAGACAAATTATATACGAATATTCTACCTTATTTAAAACAAGTACTTATTAACCATTTATTTGAATACTATCAATAATGTAATACAGTAAAGTAGGGAAGCTGGTTCTGAAATAGCGCAGACAACCAAGGTCTTATTGTTTTTTAGCATTTCCTGAGAATTCATTACAAGATATTTTCTTATAAGAGAATCGTTGTTTGATGTAATATGAAATGAAACCATGTATCTAGGAGGCATATCCCACACAGAAACCACTGTAAGGACCGAACAGAGATTAGACCGAAGATACCCTCGGGAACTTGGCTCAATGACTAACGAAGTCTTTAAAATGTAAAGAAGATTAAAGTACGTTTATTTGAATCAATGTGATTTACCACAAAGCAGAACTCACCTAGCTTTTGAACGAATTCTAGAGGATATAACGACTTCATCTTCAGATTATATTCGGATCATTTGACTTAAAGTACAAATTTATAACGTGAATCAGTCTTAATTTCGTTTCTGTACGTCTTGTCATAAAATGTTACTACTATGTAAGCGCGATAGATAAATAAATGCATACTTAGCAGATTTCTAATCAGTATTGATTGAAGCTCAGAATGTCCATCATATAAGTTTCAAGAGCAAATGAGTTACATGAATGTTGGTGTCCGATTCAATCTGCTGATTCTTTAGGGAATAACTAGCTTCTGACGTTATGTTTACGTACGGTAAATGCTGATTTTACGGTCGCAGACTGAGGTTTCTGGTGACGCGCTAGCGGAGCCAGAAAAAAACGGATGTTTGCACCGTAAAATAAGCATTTACCGTCCACTAACATAACGTCAGTATCTAGTTACATGTATTCCGATTCTAATATAGTGCAATTAGTTCCTGTTTGAGACATTTCCTATTTCTTAATTTCTCCCTTCTAATACATATAGAGACATCTTACTTATCTAGATTCTACGAAGAACAGATGGATTATCTCCAACAAAACATCGTTTTAAAGACCACGGGGAAACAGATCAGACAAAAGAGAATACTTAGAGCAAGAGGACCAAAAAGCAAAAACTCATGCAAAACATACAAAGTCATCATTGAAAGCACAGAACAATGAAAAAAAAGTTTTAAAAAATGAAATAAATTAAAATAAACTGAAAATAAATAAAAACTTAAATTCTTACAAAAGGAAGGAGACCAATGAGATTGCTAATGGTGTGATTAACCTAATTATGCGCACACAATCCTCCAACTTAATGAAAGACACTGTTTTTCCCAAGGCGCACAATCCATGCAGTCTTTATATAAAGCAAAACTTTCCTGCAATAATCTAATGTTGAACGTCTTCAAATTAAAAAAGAATCATTTAAGAACAGATAAATTTGCAGCATGGACCAGACATGCACGTTAAGGGTACTCAACCCTCGTCAGTGCTCCTCAATTTAAACTGTGTAATATGGCCAAAGAGTGTGAAAGTTATGTCCAAAAAGGTACCAAAAGACGAAGCATGATGGGTGGGATATGATGCTACAGGACCCACGTTTTAGAAATTTCAAGAAATTTGGATAACAGAAATTTTCAAATGTATTGAAGAAACAATCAACCACTATTATTTCCTATATGATCTTGGATATCTTTTTACCGTACTTTATAAAAATATTCAGGAATAATTGGCTCAAAAATAAAATTAAAAATTCTTTGAGTGCAATTACACATGACACTTAATGTAAAATGCTAGTGTTTTATATATTTTTCAAGGAAAGATATGATTTTTTATCTTAAATTATTTGTAGATCATGGTGCTCCGAAGTGACGTCCCGTTGCGTTCGATTTGTTGAGATCCGACGAAGTCAGAGGGAAATAGTCTGTTAAGAAAAAGCTAATTGTGCGGCGTGGAGAAAGGATTCTGTTCGTTTACAAACGATTCCTTACAGGAGGCTTTACATTTTGTATCTCTATACCACTTACCATTTCATTGGTGGAAACTATTCCCTAACTGGAGTGTCAATTAATTAATGTATAAGGCACCAATAAAATGACACGATTTGGAAGAGTAGAGAATTTAACTACTGTAATAGGAAATATTACGTCCAAAACAACAAACGGAAATTTCAATCATTTTGATAAAATGAATGAACAAAATACCAATGCGGACGAACGGAAATACAAATTGTTATTATCAAATTTTACGGAGTATGATGCAGTTAATTCCACGATTTTTTACACTCAGCCAGTTTCTCTCATATATCTTGACAACATGACATCGGACGACAATCTCTCGACATTCCATGATACATCTTTTCCGCTAATTTCAACGTCCAGAGAAGTCATCATTGGGTTGTCATTATTATTCTTTGTCATAGGAGTCATCGGAATTATGGGGAATTCTCTCGTGATTTTTGCCGTAGTTTGTAACAGGAAGATGCGGACCTCTATGACCAATCTACTGATAACAAACTTAGCATTTGCTGATCTGGCTATAATGCTTCTAGGAATACCGGAAACAGTTCAGTTTATGGCCAATCACGGCTGGACACTCGGACATGTAGCTTGTAAATGTAACAGATATATTTTGGTTACATCGCTATACGGCTCTGTGCTGACACTGATTGCATTATGTGTTGAAAGGTGAGTTGTGCCTCTTTTTTTTCTTTTTTTTCCAGATTTTATTAATTTTTATTTTGCTGTCTTTTATATTTGATATAAGTGAGAGTGATTGAGAAAATATCAAAACTGTGTCCAGGTTTTTTCCGTACATTTTGCTTTACCTCACAACCGTTTCCCACGAAACACAACGATAACAGAACCACGTAAAAACATAGTATTTGACATATATATATAAGAAAGGCTAATGACTACTGACTCCACTTTCATCTAAATAAATTATCGAATTAGTTCAATCCCATTTTTCTTACCGTGCTTCTTTTCTCTCGAGCAGAGATAATGAAGATTTATTCCGTTATCAAACAAGTAGGTGTTTATTTAATTATCGATTTGAAAGCATATCTAATATTTGCACATGTTGCTTGATATAACAATATTGTTTATCTGAGAAACAATAGCCAAATTATGTATTATTTTCTAACTTATCTAACTTAAACTTCAAACGCATTCGAAAACCTGTAGCATCATATCCCACCCCATCCTGCTACGTCTTTCGGTATTTTTGGACATAATTTCCGCAGTCTTTGGCCAAATTCCATTTTTTTTATTGAGGGACACTTACGAGGGATATGTCATGCGCGGATCGAGCCGGGGGACCGGGGGTCTCGACCCCCTGACGTTTCTCAAGATTTGACATTTTAAAACATTCTCTACTGAATCACAAATCTATCTTTTGTAAACATAGCGTTTATCAATAGCTTTTAGCCCTTTGAAAACACCAAAATAGGTCATTCCGCCAAATTGATGCAAAATTTTTATGTTAAAGATTATCATTATATCCTTTGTGTCATAAGCGTTAACGCATGCGAGCACCTTGAATTATTCCACAAAAGACAAAATTCCCAGCAATTTTTGCCATATTTCGTCAATAACGTTAAAATGACGTCACTTTATAACGTCATTACAGTTAAACGACGTTTTGTTTGGTGATATTTTTCTTTTCATTAAAAGCGGTAAACATTCGTGTATTTTCATGAGAGATACAAAAAATGTACCAAGTATTTCTCATGAAATTTATTTCTAGCGAAAAATTGAGGGCCGACTTAAGGGTCTCGTGGCCTTACCCCTTTGCCAATTTTAACAGAAAATGGCTTATTTAACTTTTTTTTTCTAAAATTCGGCTCGCTTTGATCACCAATTAATGAACCTTATACGCACATGTCATGTAGAATTGGTTTTATATTTGTTGTATCATATTCAAGAGGGTCATGTGATAGGGTTATAATGGCACCAACTCCAACTTGATTTTTGTATTAATAAAAAGGTACCTATTCAGCTCGTAAAGTTTCATGACCATAGTTTGGACCCCCTGTAATTTAAGATGCTGGATCCGCGCCTGATAAGTACCCGAAACGTGCATGTCTGGTTCATGTTGCAAATTTATCTGTTCCTAAATGATGTTATGTATTTGAAGACGTAACATTTCACATTTGAATCATTAAAACTGGGCACATTACTTCCTTGTTATGATTCAGATTGAAAGTTAGTAAAAGACATGATTAACCATTTACGGGTCAAATTGTTTTAAATATGTGCCCTTTCGATACGATGATCGAATCCTTCCTTGACGAGAATTTATGATGTTCTAAATTTTTTATCGTAAACTTTGTACGATGGTCATCCCAAATCCTCTTTTTGATTTGCAATGTAATAAATAGAGAGCTTTATTCTGGTACTCTGAGAACGTATCAATTCATCACATGTATTTGTATAAATCAAATTATGAGGAGAATAGTACAGTCCTCATTAATACATAGAAAGTTCCCACTAGCTCGACTGCTCTTACATAATGGAATCTTTCCTTGTTTTATGATTGCATCTGAATCATTCACAAAGTCTCAGTCTTCCCGTAACTTCCATTCAAAAAGTTGTATCAATTGTGCATTAAGAAATATCGCAGGAAATCTTATCACCCTATTTTTACTGATTTCGCATTTTATCCCAGCAGATCCCTTCTCTAAAATGTTCTTACATTTTGATGATATGAATTTGCATCGCTCACAGCATCATAAAACGTTATGTTGAGATTAAATTAGCAATATCCATAACCTATAATGCGTTGTATCCAAGAATTCCACAAGACGCCCGGATGGTCTAGACTATCGAAGTCTTACACGCTAGCAAAACGGAACATGAGCCAAAATTGGGGATAATTGTTGCTTCCATTTTGCGTTGCGTTCGAAATTGGTCCGTGTACTAAACCACAATTCAATTTTCCATTTCGGAAACATTAATGAAAAATTGAAAATTGAATCAATTTTTCATTTTTCATTTTCAATTTAGTAAATGAAAAATGGAAAATTGAACCAATTTTCCATTTTTCATTCAAAAATTTCAAATTGAAAAACGAAAATAGAAAATGGACTCAAATACGCTGTATTAAACCACAATTCAATTTTCCATTGCAAAAGTAAAAAACGAAAATGGAAAATTGAACCCATTTTCAATTTTCAATTTTCATTTTGAAAATGAAAAATGAAAAATTGATTCAATTTTTCATTTTTCATTATAAAAATGAAAAATGAAAATTGAAAATGGGTTCAGTTTTCATTTTTCCTTTTTAAAATTTTATTTTCTTAATGAAAAATAGAAAATGGACTGTAAAAGGCTGTACTAAACCATAATTCAATTTCCTTTTCAAAATCCGTAATGGAAAATGGAAAATTGAGTCAATTTTCCATTTTTGCACTCCGCGCGCTAATGCAAAAATGAAAAATGAAAAATTGAATCCATTTTCAATTTTTCATTTTTCATTTTCGTTTTAACGACACACGACCTGCACACCCCTATCTCTATAATCCAGAGATCCAGCGATTAGCCAATCAGAGCGCTTGGTTAAACGTAAACAAATGACTCTATCGACAGTTTGCCCTTTCTCTCGTTTCACAAATAAACAGTCGTAATAATTTTGTGGAAATAACATTTTATATGTTTTGTTTTTAAAATGATATTATGAAATATGTTATCTTAGACACATTTATGCAGCTCTCTCGATGTTTTTTATAACATAGCTATTTGACAAGGCAATGCAATAAGCTTATTAAAGGATCATGGACTTTAAAAAAAGTTTCCTGGTGTTATCGCCTATATTTCGAGTGAATCTACCAGAATTGTGCTTTTTTGCATAAAAAGAACTATGGACACTTAATTAGTATGAATTTGAAAGAAATCCCTTTTTGATCAATTCATAACACGGTTGACGTCTGTGTTGTCAAAAGGTTATTCTACTACCACCGCTGTATATCCGGTAATCCTATGGATGGTTGTACACTATCAGGGGCGGATCTAGAGTGGAAAGCGGGAGGTTGGGAGTTGCATCGGCCCAAAGGGTCGATCCGAGGCACGAAATGCCCAGTGGAGGAGGGTACGGGAGGTAGATGTTCGGGGGCCTCCCGGGAATTAAGAAAAAAAGAATTGTGCAATCTGAAGCATATTTTCTCCTTATCATCTCGAATATCAGGACCATTTTAGAGATACCCTTTCAAATTAGTAGGGAGAGCCTGGGTTTATCTCGATCTTTTTTTTCAGATTACTTATTGTTTATTTGTCCCTGCAGTTACATGGATATAGAATTAGAATATTGGTATGATATGGTGCAAAATTTGTTTTCTTCATTTTGGTTTGTTTGTTTGTTTGTTTTTACATAATTTCCAAATCCAATGTTTAATACATGTACATTTATATGTTTTAAACAAAATGTGAAGATTAAAAAAAGATCCTTCTATAAGCATAAAAGCGTGAAGGTTACTATCCCCGTGCCATTTACATGTTTTGTAAATCATTTGACATGTTTATATGATTGTTCATTTCCGATAAAATGTAGAAATTGAAATGAAAGATATGATTACTACTTGGAATAAGGACCAATTTTCGGGCATAACAGAAAACCCCCTGCGCGATGTTCATTAAAAAACTTCGCAATAAAATATTGTTAGTACGACCAAATTTAGAACCTAAAAAGAATTGTATTTACAACCTCAATAAATTCTCTATTAAGGTGAATACATTAAAACAAAATCTTTCTAATTGGTGAATTGCTGACCATTGAGCAATTTCTGCTGATGCCTTTGCAGCGTTTTTTCGATTGATGATGTTACCAAAATAAAGCGAAACCCGGGGGGGGGGGGGGGGGGGGTTCCCATGGGGGGGGGGGATTGCCCACCACCACCACCACCACCCACCCCCTAAATCCGCCCTATTGAAACTTAAATGGTTTGATAGATATTGATTTCTAGTATTTAGATAGTAAATATCTAATTTTCATTCCGATATTTTGATTACGTCATGGGAAAATAAATGTTAAACATTGGCGGATTCAAGGGGGGGGGGGGGGCGAAGTGGTCCCCCTAACAGGGCTCTGCCCTGGACCCGCTCGGGACCTAAAATCTGCAAATCATAGGTAAAACGATCATTTTCCATAAACAAAGAGTAAATATTAATAAATATTAACTACTTGTAAGTTAATATAATTGTCAAATGCATCAATTTCAATTCATTAATCAATTTCAGTCATGAAAATGGGTCAAATAAGGCTGAAATTCGTTAGCTTTTAGGGGGGGGGGGCGAAGTGGTCCCCCTAACAGGGCTCTGCCCTGGACCCGCTCGGGACCTAAGCGGTCCCAGGACCCCTCGCTAATTTTACGCCCCCTCTCACTCAAAAGCTGGATCCGCCACTGATAAAGTTTTCCATCTTCTCCATCGCCTGCTGAACAGCGCATGCCTCCATGTGACACATGTATTTCAAACATAAATATTGTTTTCATAGTACAAAAATGTACCTCTCCAATGTGTTATCCACATGATAGATTTACTGTAGTAGTGAAATTGTATATTTCTTGAATGATGTTAAGTTTCTTAACAAGTACTATCAGGGACGATACGTGCCTGGAACTACATTTGTATATTGTATTTGGTTTCTTTTATAAATGTATTTTAATCTGTAATAATCAAATATTCTTGTGCATATTGCATATCAAAATATATGGTAAAAAATGGGGGGGGGGGGGGGGTTTGAGCACTTTGCCGAATTTTCACTAAAATATTAGTTTACCGTCTATTATATTGATTGATCAGTGCCGGGCGTAGCTTCGATGTGGACGGTTAGCAGGGGCCGGCGGGCCTAAATCCTCAAATGGGGGGGGGGGGGGGGGGGTTGCATAATCATACACTTTTTGTGGAATGACTCGCAAGGCATGAGGGGTCTATGTGGGGAGGGTATAATGGAAGTTGATTTCCCTACATCTGGAAAGGGGTTCGGGGGCCTCCCCGAGAATATTTTGAAAAAAAAGTCAAGCAAATCTGTACTATCTGTCCCATGAATGCGTCGTGTCATGGTTTGGCAAACCTACAAACGGATAACTTTTGCGCAAAAAAAAAAACAAAAAAAAAAAAAACTGCAAGTAACATTCTTCATGGAAAAAAAAATATTTAAATCACAAACCCTTCGCGCTTTTATACAAGTGAAAAATCTGTGAAGTCCGATTAAATTTAAAAATCAAAATATGGGGAATGTAAAACGATTTTTAAAAATGCCTCGGATTACACCATTTTGTCATAAAAATCCGAAAATTTCGCGTACGATTTTAGATTTTTTTGGGCCTCTTTGTTCATTTTTTTTCCAAGATATACAAGGATCATTGAATCGATTTATTTTGATTTTGATCATGCATAGCACCATTACCTTTAAAATCGGCTTGAGCAGAATCATGCCGGCTCGCTTGATGTCAGTGACGCTGCACGTGCAAACAACGTCTACCCCTGTGTTAATCCAATTATCTAATTAGCAGTTACTCCGTTTATTGAATCGCCAATTTAACTTTTGACTGTCAGAGTGAAACAAGTATTAATATTCAATGTCTTTTAAAACGACATTATTCAAAGCGTGTTCACGTTACAGAACCGTTGGACTTCATGTGCAAGATGTGCCCCCTATGTTGATACAATAAAATCAGCAGAAAGTCTGAAACATGGGCTACTTTTATCTTACTTTCACGGTGGTTTCAGTAACACATTTAAAAAAATTATTTTAAAAACAAAACATATAAAATGTTATTTCCACAATAACAACTGTTTATTTGCGAAGCGAGAGAAAGGGCAAGCTGCCGATAGAGACTTTTGTTTACGTTTGAAACGAGCGCTCTGATTGGCTGTTCTCTGGACCTCTGGATTATAGAAATAGGGGTGTGCAGGTCGTGTGTCGTTAAAACGAAAATGAAAAATGAAAAATTGAAAATGGATTCAATTTTTCATTTTTCATTTTTGCATTAGCGCGCGGAGTGTAAAAATGGAAAATTGACTCAATTTTTCATTTTCCATTACGGATTTTGGAAAGGAAAATTGAATTGTGGTTTAGTACAGCCTATTACAGTCCATTTTCTATTTTTCATTAAGAAAATAAAATTTTAAAAAGGAAAAATGAAAATTGAACCCATTGTCAATTTTCAATTTTTACTTTTAAAATGAAAAATGAAAAATTGAATCAATTTTTCATTTTTCATTTTCAAAATGAAAATTGAAAAATGGGTTCAATTTTCCATTTTAGTTTTTTACTTTTGCAATGGAAAATTGAATTGTGGTTTAATACAGCGTATTTGAGTCCATTTTCCATTTTCGTTTTTCAATTTGAAATTTTAAAATGAAAAATGGAAAATTGGTTCAATTTTCCATTTTTCATTAACTAAATTGAAAATGAAAAATGAAAAATTGATTCAATTTTCTATTTTTCATTAACATTTCCAAAATGGAAAATTGAATTGTGGTTTAGTACACGGACCGAAATTACACATACATACGTCATTGATATCCATCATCAGTCTGTCTGTCGTCTGTCATCCGTCCTTCCGTTCGCTCGTCTTTCTGTCTGGTGACCACTCTTTCATATCTGTGTCTTATACTTCATGTATGCTATTTTGTGTAACCTTAATTGCGTACAAAGTATCACCATGATTTCATGCATATAATTTTCGAATTAGTTATGTTCAATTCGTGTAAGTAATCATTTTGTAGCCTTTGCTTTTCTCTTTAATTCCATTCAATCTAAATTTTCACTTCATCGAAAGATAAGTTGTTGGTCGTTTCTTCAAACGCATTTGAAAATTTATGTTTACAAAATTCTTTCAAATTTCTAAAACCTGGGTCCTGTAGCATCATATCCCAGCCATTTTGCTACATGTTCGTCTTTCGGTATATTAAGGACATAATTTTCACAGATTTTGGTCATATTTCATTGTTTAGATTGAGGATCACTGACGAGGGTTCATTACCCGAAACGTGCATGTCTGGTCCATGCTGTAAATTTAACTGCTCTAAAATGATGCTAATGAATTTGAAGACGTTATACATTAGCTACCGATTCACTCGGATTCGGATGAAAGGATACATGTAGCATGCATTTTTTAAAAGAATAATCAAAGATTTAGGACCAGCCGATTTCTAACCAAATATCGCAAGTAAAGAAGAGATCAGCTTTTACTGGAAGTTCCACTGAATTTGCTTCTGAAGGCATAACACAATCTTATTTCTGTGCCCTTTATAATTTGAAATTTATTTACCAACTTGCTCCGTACAAGGGCCTTGATAGTCTTAGTCTAAAGCAAATTTACAATTGAAATATTGTTTGATTAATCAATGATTAGTCGACTGTTTGCACTTTTGGTCCTGATAATCCTAAAAAAAACAAATGTTTGCTATTTACGAAGTAAAATTAGCAATGAGACGATCCAGAGTCTCTGCGTCATTCGGTTTTAGGTTAAGCTGTTTTTGACAAATATCTCATTGACCTTGTGTTGACAAAAACGATAATCTCTGAGCTTTCATCTACTAGTATTATAAAAACGTTACTTTCAGCCTTTGTGTCCGGTAAGCTCAAAACGAGAATGATATGGTGATACCAGGATACCTATCTGTAAAATAAGAGGAGATCCCTATCATATCTCCGTTGCAATGTTCTCAGTGAAACATAAACGCAGTGAAAAAACATTAAGGATCTAAAACCACTGACTGATATATATGGAAGAGATGTCCAGCAAGACTACTTTGCACTAACCCCAATGGTAAACACACACTGGATGTGACAAACAACGAGAATCATACTAAAGAACAGGGGAAAACCTGACACACAACAACACACACCAAGTGGTCCAACAATCAGTCATATCATCAACACATGAACCACGATTGACAATTGATATTCTGAGAAAGATCAAAGAAGGGAGGGGATCTCCAACAAGACCATGTTGCAGCATCAACAGCAAAACACCAAAACACCCGATGCAAAAAACACAGAAGACGAGCATAGTATGAGACGAAAAAGAGACATACGACATGTAAACATCAAACACAAAAGACTACACATAAACCGACGAGACCAAAGGGCAACCGGTGCCGACTTTGGACGGCAATTTGCCACACGAGTAGCAAATGGTGTGGTTATCCTGAATGCACACTTGGCGACGACTTTGGACGACCATTAGTCATTATATTAGCTAGTGGTGTGTTTCTTCGGATAACGTATGTACAACCCTCCCCCTCTAACTCAGAGATACACAGAGGTCTTCCAAAACGAATATTTAGCTGGAGGTAACACGTAACAAAGTGTCCGAATACCGCTATTGAAAGGGGCATAATGTTGTTGTTAATATAGCACTTATCATACGCTCTAACGCATGCATTTTTTCCTTTATTGATGTTTCAAACTGTTAAAATTGCATGTTTAAGTAACAGACACAAATCAAGCAGTCTGATATGTATTCCACTCACTTGTAATATCCTAGAAAACTCAAGAGAATCTCTCACGGTGTCGATAAACTCTAACATATAAAATACGTAATCCCTTTTTCTGCAGCAAACATGCATGTATAAACTGACTGGCGGTACTCCGGGGACGTTAAATGCAAGCATTTTGGCAATCTTCTCTATTCTTATTCCTCATGGAATGCACATGCATGCATTTCAATGATTTACTGTAGTAATGATATCACTCAAATTTTAACGATAGATTGTGATGTTGTCAAACCAAAATCGTGTCACGAATAGGTTAAGTACCCGAAACGTGTATGTCTGGTCCATGCTGCAAATTTATCTGCTCTTAAATGATGCTATTGAATTTGAAGATGTTTAACATTTGTATGCCAGACTTCATGTTTCCCCAAATTTTTCAAATCACTTTGTTAAACAATATGCAAAACTGCTGAGGGTTTGTACAGAAAAGTCAACAAGTGCAAAGAAGTCTGCTCATGGCTCTTTCAGCAGGCGTTTTAACTTTATCATATTACATGTGTATTACATATGCATTAAGTTAGTCGCATTTGAAACCGTGCGAGTGAGTTTCTCTTTCAGTAAATAAATGAAGTAGTAGGATTACTTTCTTTCAGACATATTTGAACCCTCGAGAAAAATGTCTCATTTCTTTTAAAGGCGCCCCATTATTATACAGACACAGTGAGATAGATCAGACAACGCGACTCCTTCTCCATTCTTACCATACGGAAGTATAGAAATGTATCTAACATTTTGAATGGGGTTTCTTTTCTTTCTTTCTTTTTTTTTTCTTTTTGATAAAATTGAATGTCTGCTTCATCTTTGTAAATTTTTGTCTGTAAGATTTTTTTCATCTATCTGCTACAAATAATTATGCTTTCAGTCTTCATTCAGACAAAACACAAATAGCCTTAATGAAAAACTGAAGAAAGCAAAACACATTAAATTGTGCTCTTCAAGATATCAGTGAATTAAAAGTCAAACACAAAAGCCGAAATCAGAATCAAAAAATAACAATCAAAATGCTTACAAATTCTTGGGAAAAAAATACAACACAGAATTTTCTGACTCGAAAAGAAACAGTGTACAAACAGACGGCGACATTGACACAACTCCATAGAAATACGAAGGACGACTTATCTCATGAACAATCCAGAGTCCAATGCGGAATGCATTGAAGAATATATTGTATGTGGTGCTGTTAAAACGTGCTTATTTGCAAAGATAAACATATTAATATATTCAATGAATAATTTTAGATGTACATATCTAATGCAAGTAAAGAATCCAAGTGAGTAGGGACAAAAAGGAAGCCCAAAGCCTATGGCATCCCAATTTCTTAGTGGTACCCAAAATAAGGGGGGTCGCTCATTGGCCACGGTATGCCAACCTAGAACAAGAGAATTACCCAAAATGATTGTAAGTAGCGCCAACCAGAATAAAACCGATGAAGAAATTAGATGCGCATTTCAACAGAAAATGCAATTAACCATATTCAGGGTTTTGTTCCTTGTTTTGGGGCCGAATTCGGCTCCTTCTCGATGCCAAATTTCCTCTATTTTTCCCAAAAAATCACTCTTCAATTCCAAAAGAGGAGTAACGTAAAAATCACATGAGAAAATAAGACTCAAAACCTGGAAATAAGCACAAAATATCCTATTTCAAAGTGCATCTTTAAGTTTTTCATTCATCCCTTGTTCATTTCAAGCAAATATAAGCAAAAATGGTGTTAGATCTTTAGCGGCTCTGCAGAAATAAATTTAGCAGCGCCAGAAATGTTTGATATCTACAATCCGACTAATCAAAAGAACGAAACAGTTAAAAGAAATAACCTGATAGAATGTCACCTCTTCAAATTGATAGGATTGACTGTTATAACATGACCACATGATCAGCCCAGTCCAAGCGTCCGTACTCGTTGATAAGGTTGTACATTATAAATTACAAGAATACAAAACATCTTACCAAAGAACATAGAGACAACAAAAATTAATGAAAATAAAATAGAATGAATCATTTTGTATAAGATATAAGATAGATGCCAATTTGAAAATAGATTTTATTAAATTAAAAGGACACTCTCTGTTACATAATAATACGGAAGTGTTCCAACTCACCATAAAACAGATGTGCTTCGTATTTTACGTATTATACGTTACGTGTTTTATGTTGGCAACCGTTCCAATGGGAATTCTAATTACTTTGCCTTGATTTCTCGACTTTGAGACTGAATAACTGATAGGTACTTCTTTGGTATTTATTTGTTTATATGTATTATGACGAAACACATCTGGGGTTTTTTCTATACTTCTTGATACATTGTCATGAATAATTTTTTTTATCGGATGATCAATGTCATTTGGGTTCTTATTAATATGGTTATGTATATGCTTCTGATGAAATATCTACACAGAGGAAATTGTAAATAAAACACAATCACCTAAAGCAAGCCAGACATTGCACGTAACCACAGAAACAAGAGATTTTGACTTAGCCTACATTTGACGCTTTCATTCTCTTAAACAAACGTCATCTGGGAAGCATGCTAGTGTTGCTGTCCCAATTGATTACAAGTTCCAAATCTATTGATATGCAAATAATATTTCGACACAAATCTTTAGATTGCAATATTAGTTGCGTCAGAAAAGGTAAACTTTCAATACTTCCTCACATAATTCAGAAGCTGTTGACAAAATCAATTAGAATATAACGGAACAGCGGAAGAAAGGTTGAAAATTAAACCTATAACGGTCTGTGCTTCCCTTTGCGTAATAAGGCAAAAGAATAATTCACAACTGTTTACAAGTACTCAGATATCAAAGCTGTAAAAGGTCTCAGAAAATCAGCGTTTATTTTATTAAGCACATAAATAACGGATAAAATAGAAAAAAAAAAGATGATAAATGGGGCATCAACCAACTGATTTTATAACAATCTGACCTCGATTCAGATTTGAAAGTCAAACGAAGTTCACGATTTTTTCCATAGGCACATTTACACACGCAAGATTGAATCTAGGCTAGGTTACCTTCTCCTCGTGTACTTTAAAAACATTCTTTTACTGCAAGTTCTAGATCTTAGATACAACAAAACTTAAATCGTGCGAACTTACTTAAATAGAAGATAATGGTTTAAATAATGATATTAGAAATGATTAACGAGGTTTGTGAGGTCACTATTGGTATTAAGCCCTGTGTTCAAATTTAGCTGTTGAGCAAAGTTTCGTGGTGAAATCAATCATTTTTTTGTGTAAACAAAAGTAATGCGTCTTGGGGAAACTCTGTGTATATGAATAAATGGAAGGACTGTTCACACGTAAACCAGATAACCACACATCATCAAATTCTATGGAAACCAGCATGAACTTCAGGGGAACAGGTTTAATTATATGACGTTTTCAAAAGAATTTAATGACGTCACAATGCTTTTACGTCAGATAACAGCACAAATCGAACAGAGGACTGTAAAATCGAAAAGCTGGAATGTTTTTTTTTCCTATGAGCTCCTATGCACATTAGTCTTCAGTGTTCTCTAAAACAGGCTTCTTTTTCAAATCTTGTCTTTCCTCGCAAAAGTCGTTTTCCCATCCACATCTATGTATAATTATATTTCATCGACAGAATAAACCTCTAGACTGAACCAAGGCAATTAAGTTGTCAAAAAAGGTTCTGTAAAAGGGAAGGATATCCAACATGACCATCCTGCACTGAACCAGCGGAGCAACCCACAAGAGAGTGACACATAAATGACATCAGACAAAACAACAACCCGCCACAGGACACAACGATATGCACTAGAACATCATAGACAGACAAAAACAGTAGGGACAGACTGTTTCTTCTGGTTATGAAGAGAAATATCAAACATTAATGACAAAACATAAATGGAAGAAGAGAATGTGCACTCGGCGCCTACTTTGGACGGCCATCTGCTATTAGCAAATTGTGTGGTTATCCGAATCACGTGTGCACAACCCTCCTACTCATCCGGATACACAGAGGTCCATAGACAAACAATTGCTGTATAAACATAAAACTTCTCATTGTAAGGTGACATCATAAACAAGATAGTTAAACGCAGCGGCCTCAGGTAATACAGATTCTATGTAAATGGATATAAGAAAATCTATGGCATGTAAATAACGCTCTGTGCTATGCTGGCTGAAGCGAGCTCGAGACCAATCACCCGAGAAGTCTGACCATCTTTCAGATAGGACATAGGAAGTTCTATTTACCAAGTTTCGATACGGGGACCACTGTCAGACATCATTTATAAGTTCCAGTGTGTTTTTTAATCTTTATATGTGAGGTTTTAAATTCGTGCGGCGCCGCATCGATAATGTCCTAAAGACAATAGGACTTTATGGAGATCAATCGTATGAATAAACATCTAAGAACAAATCAGTTACTCAGTCTCAAAGTCTTGAAGGTAAAGCATAATAATTTGAATTTCCATTGGAACAGTTGCGAAGTGTTCAATGTTTCAATGATGTAATCTGATGTGACATTATCTACGTTTGTTTGCTTCCTTTTCTTGTCCCATGTGTGTGTGTTCCGATGTGATCACTCCGATGTCCTCATGTTCGATATCTCCTCCTTATCCTTCCAGATTTGTTTAAGATTTTCAGAACACCCTTCAAGATAATGTCCTAATGTGTGTTTTCTCTTTCTCATGATTCAAATGTCAAGTGAAAATAACTAAAATCTTTCAATTTTTCGACTCTTAATACAACGATTCTCCATTCTTAATTGTAGGAAAGAATATCTTATTTTGTGCGAGAAATTTCTGATTCTTATAATAGATACACAGAAGAAGTAGTAATAAAATTGTTGAACTTTCTGATCGATAACATATTTGTGGTGTCTGGAGGAATGGTCTTTCAACAAATCTTGGGAAATTCCATGGTAACCAATTGTGCTCCATATCTTGTTGATATTTCTATACTCATATGAAACTGAGTTAGTTTAGTTTTCTAATTCAATTCTACATACAGATATATCAATGACTTGCCCTCAATTATTAGTCCATATTTGCATATTACTTAAGCATAATAATCTATCTGTGTGAACTAGAGGTGAAAGAAACCACTGAAAGCATTCCCTCTGCTTCATATTCAGATCTCATGCGAAAATGGTCACCTGAATACTTCAATATATGACAAACGTAACGACTTCAACTTCAAAATTGCAAATTTTCTTTTCCTAAGTAGTAGCATTCCATCGTCCCCTGCATATGGTGTATTCATATTGCAATTGATACACCATTCAAGAGCAAGCTCAAACTACAACGACTTCATTCTGAGGGCAAGGAGACTAACCGAAAAACAAACTACTGAACCAAATGTACATTTGACACGTTTAAACATCCTCTCGAGATAAGTGTGCGAAGGTTTGAAAACAATATGGCCGTACCCATGAAAATTTGTTGAATACGCCGGTGCAATTTAAATAAAAGACACAGGCGTATAATTGTTCGCAATCGTTCCTATGGATATTCTAATGATTTTGCCTTGCCTTCTCGACTTTGAAACTGAATATTTAATGTTTTTGTTACGTTTCTTATGTTTAATTGATATGTCAGGTACTTAACTTCCCGGGTGATTGATCTTGAGCTCGCTTCAGCCAGCAGAGCACAGACTATTATACGCATGCCATAGCATTTTTAGATCCATTTCCATAGAATCTGTGTTTCAAGTGGCCGCTGCGTTTAATTATCTTGTTTGTGATGTCACCTTACAGTGAAAAGTTGTGTGTATATGGAGACCTCTGTGTATCCGGATAAGTGGGAGGGTTGTGCGCACGTAATCCGGATAATCACACCATTTGCTTATACATGTAGCAGATGGCCGTCCAAAGTCGGCGCCGGGTACACATTTGTCTCCTTCCTTTTATGTGTTGTCATCAATGTTTGATGTTTCTGTACGTCTGTAACGATTGTTTTGTATGATGTTCTAGTGAATATTGTTGTCTTTTTGCGATTTGTAGTTAATTAATTTTTTACCAAAACCGAATCGTGTGCTTATTGGCTAGTGATAACGAACTCTCAAGGGACATAACTTTTGAATGCTCATAAAATCGTTGGAAATTTAATTTTTTTACTTTGAAATCTTGCAAAGGGGGGGGGGGGGTTAAGGTATTACGTACACTTGTCTAGAGAATATGCGTTTCAAGCGCCAAAAACAATGCATTCCGTTCTTACAAGGTACTGTGGAGATTTAAGATTGTCCTTGGTGTTTCTATGAATCGGTTTTTTTCGTCTGTTTGTCCTATTTTCTTTTCTTGTGAGAAAGTTCAGACATATACTTTTTCAAGAACTTGTAAGCCTTTTGATTGTGATTATGTTTGACTTTCATTCTCTGATCTGCAGACACTTTAAGATTAGAATTCAGAAATAGTTTGCTGCATTGTCCATATGTAATGTATGTACAGTTGGACAATATATTCTCACAGTATTTTATTCATTTCCATTAAAAATTGTAGATCCAGCATAACCATAAAAAAGTCTTATTATACTCGATGACACAGTATATCAGAAACCTCGATATTAGCACATTTTGTTAAGTCGATTGACCATATTGTCCTATGACATATTAAAACATTCAAACATGCATTATAGTTCAAAAAGTGTTTTCATGCATCTATCATTAAATCAATAACGTATGCTGTCCAATTTTTAATCTGCCTAGTGCAAGAAGGAAGGAGCTGTATTACCTTCGATTTCAGTCACATGTTCAAAAATTGAAAAAAATAATGATAAGATAATACGACAATGTTCCAACTGTTTGCCTTCTTGAAGAAAATTTTGAAAAAATTTCAATTCACTGACACGTGTTTCGGTTAGTATGTCCTCATGAGTGGTATTCAATCTATTCATTAAATGCCGACGGAAGTTATTTTCTGACTCAGCACAATGTATTTCAGTAGCGCCCTCTGGTTTTATTTTTTTTTTATTAAAATTAGTGCATTTACTTTGCTGTGAGTGTGCGGCTTCAAATTTATGTAGGGTCGATTCAGTAGCACAGCTAAATGAAATTTAGATTAACGAAATATGTATCATGAGTCTCGGCTATCTTGCAAAAAATCGAATCATCCCAAAACCAATAAGCTTGTGTGAATAGGTGCACTGTTATAATGATACGATGCACCAAAGTGTAATCCGCTGACCTCAGAAATGTTCGGCCTGAAGTTATAATACGTGGGCGGTACCACTGGCTCTAATTTCCTCGGGGAATAATAGAGAATTTATATTATCTTATTACAAAAGAGAACAAAAGATGATTTTATGGTCTAATAAAAGTAATGTAAAATTAATAGCCACATGAATGAACAGTACGATTAAGCTGTAGAAGAAATTAATTTTCTTGTCTTAAATAAAGATCCTAGGATGAAGGTATCTAATTTTCCGAGAAATTCTTTATTGATATGTGATAAAATAAGCATATTTTATTGTTTCGCACCAATATAGCGAGGAAATCGTTTCTTAAATGAATGAATTGAAATTATGGTAAAACTGTCAAACGTAAGGAAAAACTAGGAAATCATTAGGTTTTCACATCCCTTACGTAACAGTTATTTGATACTTAAAGCTTTTTAAAACATGATGTGGCAATGTGCCCAATACGTTGATGATCGACAATTCATGAAAGAAGTCAAACTTTTTCCTATACCTCCAGCATAGAATATTTCGACCTTACTAATGGATTGTTATAATAGCTATTGATATTGATGTCAATTTTGCTTTTAATTTTCTTTTGAGGATAAAAGTTCCGTATCTTAGTAAAAAAATCCGTATGAAAAAATGTAATTTATTTAAAAATGATCATTTTCATTAAAATCTTGATGAGAACCGAGTCTATATAAATGGCAATTTATTTCACTGTAAGCCATGTGAAACACTACAATAGAACTATGATTTAAAATATTTTTGAAAAACTCCGTCAAAATATTTTTTAACTAAGGTGTATCTCCTGATGACATAGCTATGTCCTAAGCAGGTTCGATCTTTGGCAGAAATCTTAGGTCAAGTTTAGACATATGATCTTCATAATTTCATATCATTTTGGATTTCCTCTTTTTCGGCCTCAATCATCACTAATGAGACATAACTGTTTGAAATGCGCATATGGTGCACTGGAATTTTATAATAGAACATATATTTCAATATCGACAATTTGTAATATTTTATAAGATATCGAATAGATATTAAGTTTTCACAAGACAAACGATGATATCAAACTTTGTACCGGAATACTCTTATCAGTTCATTTCTATATTTCATGGGAGAAATTATGTTATAGATAATCTTGTTAGTTTGAACACTAAATCCATAATGATAGATGAACATGTTTCCGCTCTTTGAGGTCTTCCACCGGAGGCTTGATCTTATTATGTTTTGAACTTTGATGAGATGAGTAGGTCGGCACATCTCCTACGGACAAGTAGATATACAGAAAAAATCATAAACCAACCATAAATGTGTCCATAGTGTATCTACTACCATGAGCATCTAATACACTACAATCCAGTCCCTGTAGATAAAAGTGAGGTGATAAATCTCTCGATTTTCATTTTTAACGCAGCGAGTGATATGCTAAAACAAAGATAAGATAGGATTGTGTAATATATCACCTACTGCAAGCATTGCCTAAAAACTAAAAAATCATCTTGAAAGACACATATTTAGATTCCAATATTTTATGTTCAAGTTTTCTCGTGTGGCCTCTCTTGCTAATACTTCTTTATTGCTACTAATTGCAATAATAAGAAAATTCAGTTTTATGCTAGAAATGTTTCATGATAAAAGACATACCCTTTTAAACCAAAAACCATGTTTGTACGATATTGCACGGTATGCGTATTTCAAATATAAAAACTTTTTTTCAGAATCCTATATGCATTGTTCAACGCCCCACAATGATGGCGTTGCAGTTATCACAGCCTTAACAAGCACGAAACTAGAGAAAAAAAATAACATATGGAACAAAGGACAACACTGTATACATGATTCGTAAAAACGAAATTTATGTAGATGTAGGTAGCGCAAGATTTGACGAAGGATAAGTGTTTCCTGCTAATTTATATTCCCTTTTTGGTCGACGCTTCAATACTACATGTACGCAACTTTAGCTTCGATAAAATAGGCGAGGGTGTATTTAGTCATAAATAACACATTGGATGAAATGTAACCACATTACCTTTGATACATTTGATATTTACTTGATAATAACATTTTAAAATGTTGTTAGATTATTATAAAAATGTCCCGAATTTTTCAAAAACATAAAACATGATTATGGAAATGGAGTTTTTCATAGCCAATCTCCTTGTTCAGTCAAAAATCTCACTTCTTTATAGAATTAAGTCGATTTTATCATGAACATGATTTACTTAAATTTCATGCGAAATGTAAAATTTGTTAATAATCTCATTTAAGATACATTTGTAGATTATATTGACAAATATAAATATATCGAGGAGTTTATTATCGCGCCAAAGGGATTTAGCTAATTTACGCGAAAGAAATGTTCTTTACAAAGTATTACAAGGAAACGTGTATAACTCGATATAATTCGATACATAAATTTCGACCAATCCAATTTGTATTTTTGGTGAAAAAGGAAAACGAAATTCAATTATAAAGGAAAAAGAGGATTATTGAAAAAGAGTAATTCTAGGGGATTTCGACATTCGTAGAATTTCTTTAAATAGCTTAAGATCAGGTAATGTATCAATGTGAAAATTCAGCTGTTTTTATAGTGGAGTTCTTTTTCATCAAGTTTTTACTTCCTGAACAAAAGGCATTAATGGATAAATCTTTGTCGCTTTACAATATTAGATTACTAGTACAATAAACATTTCAGAAAAAACATTTATCCCCAAGGAAAATCAGTAGTAAAACCCTAACACAGCTACACTAAAATCGTCTGTGATTTCCGATTACGCGGTATAAAATTTGCAACCAGTCACCGACTCTAAATCATTCCGCACGTATACGGTTTCAGGTCGCAGTGTTATATACATGACACACAAAAATCATTTCCGGGATTTATACGGTAACTGTTACGAAATTCCCGAATGTTTTATAGTACTGAAAAAAGATAATGGTTAATATGGTACTTAATAGTCTGATCGAACCACACTCTCTCAATGACTGGAAAACCCTTATTTTAGACATTGTAGAAATCCGAATTGACAATTTTCATAAAAAAAATCCTCATCTTTATTCGGCTAAATTTTATAAATCTAAACTTCAGGATTTGCACAATAAGTATGTCTTTGCTCCGGCAGACAAGGCAGCAAACAACACCATAATCATTTGAAAGCGCTATTACATGACAAATATCAGTATTACTTTCGGAACTTTTCACCACCAACACTTATATAAAAAGCCATGAAACTATCCCTTACATTTTACTTAAGCACCAGGATGAAACTTCTTCATTTCAACTCTCTATTTCGAAATCAGACGTACCAACTTTTTACTGTCTTCCAGAACTTCACAAATCTCCTTACAAATTTCGATTTATTGCTAACTCGAGCAATTGAAGTTCTACATTTTTATCTAGGAATTTGACAGCGTTAACAGCAATTACAGATCATGTATCAAAATATTGTGATACCGCATTTCAATAATAGCGACATCAATTATTTTTGGTCAATAAAGAATAGTGGTGATGTGATCGACAAAATCATATCATTTTTAATTTTAAAGCCGAATCTATCTCATCCTGCGACTTCCCTAACATTAACACCACCCTCCCTCATGAGAAGATAGAAGATCGCCTATCGCTTATCAAAACATATTAAACGGGGTTTTCATCGAGAGGGTAAAATATTTATATGTACTTCTTACACAAAAGGATTCTTTTCCTCAGTAGCCAGTGGCGGATTTAGAGGGGGGCCCAGGGGGCCCGCCCCCCCCCCTTTTTTTCACCCAAAGTTATTGATTCAGAGTACTCTTTTTATGCTTATTCTCTTTACTTTTGGGGAAATTTTCGGCTCGCTTCGCTCGCCGCACTAAATTTTTCATTAGTTGTTAATTTTGTCGTCTTCACTTTGTCTTCAACTTTCCTTTCTTTGTCATCGTGTTTGAACGGATTCATTTGTCATAAACAAAATATATACAAAATTCAAAATCAAATTGACACATGAATAATTACCAAATGCTTCATTTTTATGGGTCGATCTAACCAGGTTGTGGAGTTGTAATGCCCTTATCCTCCCAACCTTCCCAAATTGGTCAAACAAAAATGGAGCATGGAAAATGAGAGAGAGATTGTATTCTTATGACAAAATGTAACCATCTATTAAAAAATTTTACGGCTCGCTCCGCTCGCCAATATAGAATAAAGTTTTTTTTATATACATGTACGGATGACTTAATTTAAAAACAAATGAAAACTTCATATCTTAAAAAAATTTTCTGGCTCGCTACGCTCGCCAGTTTACCTATAAACTAAAGTAAATGAATTAACTCCCCTCCCCCACCCCATTTCTTAATTAGATCAGTAGTCTTGAGGTTCACGTTTTTCGTCTCGACCTTTTTTTTTTTTTTTTTTTGCTTTTCAGTTTTTCCGTGAACAATTTTCTTCGAGCTGAAACCTTGCCCCTCCCCCTTTTTTTAAATCCTAGATCCGCCACTGGTACATTGTAGCATACAAATCGTACAAATCATGGACTCGATCTGAGTTGTGCAAGGCCTTGTCCATTCTTTCAGACAACATTTTTGTAAGATTTGATGTCACTCTATCAGGCAAGTTATTGGAATTCCTATGGGTACTTATTCTGCGTCTCTGGTTGCAGATTTGTTTTTATACACATAAGAAAAAGAATTCATGCAAAATCTGCAAAAACTCAAGAAATTTGAATAGTTGAAATGTTTCAACGGCACCTCTAGGTATCTTGATGATATTTTGAATATTGATTACCCACATTTTGACCATTACAAAAATCAAATTTATCTACCGGTGTTAACATTGAATGAAGCAACCACAGATGATATAGCTACACAATTTTTGTGTCGCCTGCAAAGAATAGCAACACTTAGGGATCACTTTTTGGATCTTGATATAAAAATCAATAACGGAGACAAATGTTAAACGTCTTCAAATTCAATAGCATAATTTAAGAACAGATAAATTTACAGCATTTTAAGCATGGACCAGACATGCACGTTTCGGGTACTTAACCCTCGTCAGTGATCCTGAATCTAAACAATGTAATCTTACCAAAGAGTGTGAAAATCAAAGATATACGACAAAAGAGAAAACATAGTTAATTTCCCTTGGCTTGATGGTGATGTTCCAAGATTGCCATCGTAAGGCATTTACATATCTAAGCTCATCAAATACGCTTGCTCACATGTTTCGGATTTTTATGATAATAATAAACAAATTACAAAATAAATTATCAGTCAAGGGTATAGATATTATGAACTTGATAATCAGTTTGGAAATTTTACAGTAACTATTTTGAACTTCTTTCAAAATTTGGGACAACTCCAGCATCAGAGTATGTATGATTGGGAATTTCATTCTGTAGGAATGACAAACAGACAGAGACAATAAAACAGCTTCATAGAAACACGAAGGATAACTTTATCTAATGAACAATTGTCATAGTCCAGTGCAAATGAGTTAAAGAAGATCCTGACGATAATCTCAACAGCACTCACAATAGAGCACCAAATTGAGCAACGACGGATCCCTAGCAAGCTAGAGGTGGGACCAGGTGCCCGGGAGGAGTAAGAATCCCCTGTTGGCTAGCCGCACCCGCCGTCGATTTTCACGCACGAAAATGAAACAATATGTATAAAATACATGCACTGTCTGAGGTTATGTCTATAAAGAAAGTGCTATGGCGACAATGTCAGGGTAAATATTCAAAACACTTACTGTTAAACTGCAAGTACAGAGTGATTTAGTTGGTGGCTCTGTTAAAAGTGGCACCGTGCTTATTTGTAGAGTTTAAACAATGTACGATACAAGTTTGAGTATCTAAGTAAGGGGGACCAAACAGGAAGCCACAAGCTTATTTAATTTCTATCGCTGAATTATAAGAATTATAAGAAGACGCGGTGTCAGAATTTATCAAAAGAATTAGCAATAAATTATTGTAAGTGGCACCACCTTAAAAAAGCAATGAAGAAATAACATGTACACTATAATTCAAAATGCAATTCCATTGATCCCCAAAGCCTGCCAAACATAATAATCACTCTTTGAATCAGCTATGATTACAAAATAGAAATACAGCGAATAATACAGACAACCACGCCTACAAAGAGCACAATTCCGTGTTTTGGATGATTCTTACTTAAAGTATCTTCCAAAGAGGACAACAAGATGTTATAACGTTTAATATTTTCATTGTATCGTCCAAAACATTTTTGCAGTGACAAAGTCAGTCCCTGACAAATGTACCCCTGGTTCAGTAGTTTTTCGATAATTCTCCTAACCCTCAGAACGAAGTCGTTGTAGTGTGAGCTTACTCTGGAATGGCGTATCAATTGCACTATGAATACACCATAGGCAGGGGACGAATTAATATTACTACTGATAAAAGGGAAATTTTGAAGTTTAAGTCGTCGCTTTTAACATATATTGAAGTATTCAGGTGACCATTTTCGTCAAAAGATAACATGAGATCTAAATACGCAGTGCTGTTTCATTGGTTTCTTTCACATCTACTCCATACGGACAGATTGTGCCTAAAAGAATCCACAAAATTTAGAATATTAATCAAAAGCAAGTCATCGATATATCTGTATTTAGAATTAAACTGGAGTGCTAGATGTATCTTTCCGTGAGAGAACAAAGACTGAACAAACTCGACTTCATATATAAGTAAAAAAAAAAAACATCAGCAAGCAGTGGAGTGCAATTTGCTGAGTCTCCTTCTGGTGAAAAGTTTCCTGGAAATGGTTTACTTTCAGACTAAAGTATACAAAATCTGCTTCAACGAGGCAGATCCAGATACTCGAAAGTCAATCGTTGCAGTTGCATCGTGCTGTTCAATGCGACCATCCTGATCACAGAGAGCACAAAAAATGACACTGTCATGTTTTCAATTGCCATGAACACTGATCCGATGTCCTTAATGACCTGTTGAGGCTGTGTTAAGTGCATTCATTTGAGAAATTTATGATGATCAGGAAAATAAACAGACCAATGTACCGTATATTTACAAAATTGTCCCAGGTTATTCTCTAAACTTTGTCATCTTTTGTAGTAGTATTTTCTTTTGAGATCTTAAAATGGTTTTCGATCAAGGGAGAAAGAAATCTCAATACGATTCTCAATTACTACTGATAGCCATGGCGAGTGATTAAATGTGAATGAGCAGAGGCTGCTTAATCTTTCGTTTGATGCATTTCCAATGTTTTTACTATTAATTTCAGAATGTGAACCCTTTGTTTTAAAGTTAACATAAAAGAAGCATAAACAATGGAATTATGTCATTACTAATTTCAAATACAACTCCGTTCGCAAATTAAAATAAATAAACCTGAAGTAAAGTTTTATAAGCAGGGAAATAAGGTCGTAAGTTCTGGAGTCAAAGTTTCCCTTCAATAAATGGAGTTGATTGTCGACTTCCGGTAGGATGAGATAACAAATGCTTTTCTACTCAAAACTGATGATCTTCATAACAAACATATTAGTGAAACAAACTGATCAATAAAGGAACGTTCCGACTCTGCATCCAACAAACTTTCTCAATCACCTACTGCTTTAAAT
Source organism: Pinctada fucata (assembly GCA_028142955.1). Lineage (NCBI taxonomy): Eukaryota > Metazoa > Mollusca > Bivalvia > Pterioida > Pteriidae > Pinctada > Pinctada fucata. The sequence continues at coordinate 73,197,657 of AP027104.1, read as the reverse complement.
CACAGGGGCCACCTTACATGGAGGTTAAATCTCCCCACTTTTCCCTCGATTTCCCAACAAATCCAGCAAAAGGGAGAACAAAGGGATGACTTTCACTTTCGACTCGACCACAATCACACATCGCTATCTCCGCTAATTTTGCATGCATCGACAAAAACTTGGTACCGATCGATCAAGGAAAGTCTATTCTCTTTGAATATCAACACCTTCTTGCTGCTTACCCCTATTTTCCCTTTGCTTTTTCACGAAATCAACGCTCTTGACGAATCTGGACATCTACTGACAACATTGACCTTTCATGTAATGTTTATACATGCTTCTGTTGCTGGAAAAAAATATTTAGAGTGCAAAAGCACGTTAATAAATGTATAAATATCATTTCCGTACCAAGATATCGTAAAATTGTCTTTCTCAATGATTTTTCACCATTCAAATCTGGCGCATTAAAACATTTGCCGCGGAACGAAATGTTCGTATTTCTCTGCACTTACCTTCACGGTAATGGTACATCCCGAATGTTTCGAACGAAGGTGAAGGTCAATGTTGCCAGTAGATGTCCAGATTCGTCGAGAGCATTGATTTCGTGAAAAAGCGAAGGGAAAATAGGGGTAAGCAGCAAGAAGGTGTTGATATTCAAAGAGAATAGACTTTCCTTGATCGATTGGTACCAAGTTTTTGTCGATGCATGCAAAATTAGCGGAGATAGCGATGTGTGATTGTGGTCGAGTCGAAAGTGAAAGTCATCCCTTTTTTCTCCCTTTTGCTGGATTTGTTGGGAAATCAAGGGAAAAGTGGGGAGATTTAACCTCCATGTAAGGTGGCCCCTGTGTTTAAATCAGCAGAAACACAACACATGTCATTTTAGTGGAACATTTGAACCATCCAACCAAAAATTGTACTCTATGTCTTCCGAAACGGAAGTTACCGGATGTGACAGTTCTACCGAATTGAAGCGGCGGGTGTTGCATGCAAGCAGGAGATGCTTACTCTTCCTTGACACCTGGTCTCACTCTCATATCGGGAGTCCGCTTCTTTTCATGTGGTGGAGGTTTTTGTTTGTTTGCTTTGGTTTCTGTTTTATCCTGATTTTGTATGCCTTCGGTTTCTGATTTTCTGAATTATCGATTTTGTGCTGCATACAAGGATATGGTCATTATCCATATTTGTCATATAGTCATTAGCCAAGTATTATTCATTTCCATGAGTAAAGACATATTCTTCTACATTCTAGAGATGTTTTTAATTCAATGATGATGATAAACTAATTATCATTAAAAAAGATCAGCAGTATCGGAAATAACTCTTGAAAGTTGTGACTTTAGGCATTGGGTTTCAGCCGATAACCGGTCAAAAAGTGCAGTATATCATATTATTTTCTCTATCAATCTGATATTATATGATTTGAATTCCATTCAGTTGGATCAAGCAGATGATATTCGACTGTTTGATGTTTTCTGAAACAGAGGCATTTATACGGTCTGGCTAATCTTGTTTTATTTCATATTCTATACTCAGATTGATGAGAGAATCAGATATAGAATAACGACTACCACTCATACAGTTAGAAGCAATATTAGAGCAATAAAGAATGATACTTAATGGATGGAAAATCGAGGAAAAAATTTAAAAAAAAATCTTAAGTACAGGAATTTGTTTTCTGAATTTAAAACTAAAAAATGTAAATACCAAAAGAGAAAGCCGTTTAATGATTGCCGGTAGTTATAAAATTGTGTTTGTCTTCTAAAGTTTCAAAACAAAATATAAAGGATCATCATCAAAATATAATTCAACGTTTAAATTGTCAATATTAAATATGTAACATAATAGGGAAATTATTTCAAACAATATACCACATTATCCTTCCATCCTTAACATGCTTTCACAAGTGAAGCTAGAAATAGCTAAATCCAATTCATAGTATGGAAGAACGAAGAAGACTATTTTATTGCAAAGTCGTAGTCTAAGTAAGAACAATGCGACGGATTGAATTTGAATGCCAAAGGTGACTATGGTACATGTAACCGTTTGTGTCTAGATCTTATCTAACAGTGCATTAGAGGTTGAATCATTTCAATTTTTTGTTACCGTTTTGAACAACAATTTAAACCAATTATAGTGCACCAGACACGTGTTTCCTATAGTAAATTTTCATCAGTGGTACTTCAAGCCAAAGCGATTTACAGAAAGCCAAATTTATTTTAGTGCCTTTAGTTAGATTTTTAAAATTTAGTAAATCAACCTTGAGAATGCATGGTTCCAAATTTGCTGTAGCGTCGATTCAGTAGCATAGTTGAATAAAATCTACGACCAAATGAGCATTGGAGGAATGTTACTAGGTTGTCAATCTCCCTTAAATTCGATAATATTTTAGGATTAAATGACAAGTTTCCGAAATAGCAAAGTAATATGATATCAAATTGATAAAGGGTCAATACAAAGCTTCTTTCAGACGACAGACCGGGAAAGAAGGTAATTAATACACATGAAAGAGAAAGTGAAAGAAACCTAAATAATTCAATTGGATATTACGCTACATTTCGACTCGTACCGTTTCATAATAAGAATTTTGATTTTAATTTGAAATTTTATCATTGCTTAAGGTAATAGAGGTCTAATAACAGTATCATCGAAAAGCTAGAAGTTATGTTCTTCCGTATCTTACATATTTTAAGAGATTTCTTATTTTTTCAATGTTTCATTCAACTCATCATAAAAATGTTTGGTCCCGAACATTGCCGAAGTCGTGCATCTTCGGCCAACTTCGTGGTATTTTATTTTTCTGTAATCAAAACAACCGGAAGTAGAGTATTATACCCCTATTGCCTTAAGATGTACATCCTAGGGCAGGTTTTCTATGGGTTTGTATATTTTTCTTTGTAAAAGAAAGGAAGCACCCGGTTGCAGCTTCCACAGCAAAACCCCAAAACACCCAATGCAGGACACACAGCTGACACGTACACAAAGAGACACAAAAGGCACAAGGAACACACATCAAACACAAATGACTACACAAATCAACGATACCAATGGACAATCGGTGCCGACTTAGGACGGTCATCTGTCATGCCGGATTGCTACATGTACATCTTAAGCAATGACTGAAATTTCAAGGTACAAATTTAAATCGCTATTCTTATTATGAAAGGGTACGAGTCGAAATGTAGTGCAATATCCCATTGAATTATTTAGGTTTCTCCAACTTTTTGTTTCATGTTTATTAAAGTACTTTCTTTCTCGGTTTGTCGCCTAAAAGAATCTTTGTTTTGACCCTTCATCAATTTGACATCATATTACATGCACTTTGCTATAGTAACAATAGTATCGAGTTTTACTTCTGTTATGTGGTTTTATCAATACTTTGTAATACTCTGCCAGGACAACACTTGTGTCCGGCTGGCAACGTCTCTGAAGACATTATCTGAAGAAAGCCATGCTGAGTGGCATCCTGTCATCATGGATGTAGTTAAAGAAACCGGGTCCATTAGATCAGTAAAATGACACGTTCTTTAATCGCAATTGCCAGACTAACTATTATCAAAGGAGCTGACGTGACATAACGAATGTTTCATTCCGACAACACATGTACTGTATACTTTTTTAATGGTACCTTGTCTAAAATTAAATATCTGTTCATTAGTTTTTATGTTTTGTTTTTAAATTGCTTTGTATGCTCCTGGGCTAATAATGTTCGTATATGTGTGTAATGCATGCATTACATACTACATGCTTTATATATGTGGTATATTGTTTACATGTTAAACGTCTTCAATTCTATAGCATCATTTCAAGAACAGATAAATTTTCAGCATGGACCAGACATGCACGTTTCGGGTACTTATCCTTCGTCAGTGATCCTCAATCTATACAATGGCCAAAGACTGTGAGAATTATGTTCAAAAATGCACCGAAAGACGAAGCAGAATGGGTGTTTACATGTTTATACTAACATTTAGGAAAAGAAAAACTGCAATCAATGATATTTAATGAATGTACCTTGAATCATATTACCCCGGTAAAATGTACCCCGAGATCATCTCAATCAGGTCTTTCTATGCTACCACCTCTGTGATTAAAGTCAAAAAAGCAAATGATCCTAGAACCTTTTCTTCTATCTCGTTGTGCGAAATAGCAATTCAGTAAAAACAAAACAAAAGCAGAGGATCTACTTTAAATAACAATTGAATATCTCTCAAAGAAAATTCTTTTGAAAAAGAGAGAAAAGATCCCAAACAAGACCATGTTGTAGTAGGTAGGTACAGAACATGCCGAGGATTGTAAACTAAAACGGACAACTTAGAAAACAATTTAACACCTGAGGCTATGAGACAAACAAAAATACTCGCATCAGAAGTACAAACAACAGACACCACACAAAACGACTACACCAACAAGCAGCCGAAGACAATTGAGAACAATCACAAATTAGCAACAAGACAACCAAGCAACAACAGACAACTTACAACACGACTACACAAACATACAGACAGAGACACTCGAGAACAATCGCACACTAGCAACAAGATGACCAAGCAACAACAGACAACTTACAACACGATTACATAAACATACAGACAGAGACAATCGAGAAAAATCACACACAAGCAACAAGATGACTAAGGAACAACAGACAACTTACAACACGACTACACAAACATACAGACAGAGACAATAATCACACACTAGCAACACGATGACCAAGCAACAACAGACAATTTACAACACGATTACATAAACATGCAGACAGAGACAATCGAGAACAATCACGCACTAGCAACAAGATGTCCTAGCAACAACAGACAATTTACAACACGACTACACAAACATACAGACAGAGACAATCGAGAACAATCACACACTAGCAAAAAGATAACCAAGTAACAAAAGACAACTAACAACACGACTACACCAACACACAGACAGAGACAATCGAGAACAATCACGCACTAGCAACAAGATGACCAAGCAACAACAGACAACTTACAACACGATTACACAAACATGCAGACAGAGACAATCGAGAACAATCACACACTAGCAACAAGATGTCCTAGCAACAACAGACAATTTACAACACGACTACACAAACATACAGACAGAGACAATCGAGAATAATCACACACTAGCAAAAAGATAACCAAGTAACAACAGACAACTTACAACACGACTACACAAACATACAGACAGAGACAATCGAGAACAATCACACACTAGCAACAAGATGACCAAGCAACAACAGACAACTTACAAGACGACTACACAAACATACAGACAGAGACAATCGAGAATAATCACACACTAGCAAAAAGATGACCAAGTAACAACAGACAACTTACAACACGACTACACAAACATACAGACAGAGACAATAATCACATTCTAGCAACAAGATGACCAAGTGACAACTTACAACACGACTACACAAACATACAGACAGAGACAATCGAGAATAATCACGCACTAGCAACAAGATGACCAAGCAACAACAGACAACTTACAACACGATTACACAAACATATAGACAGAGACAATCGAGAACAATCACACACTAGCAACAAGATGTCCTAGCAACAACAGACAATTTACAACACGACTACACAAACATACAGACAGAGACAATCGAGAATAATCACACACTAGCAAAAAGATAACCAAGTAACAACAGACAACTTACAACACGACTACACAAACATACAGACAGAGACAATCGAGAACAATCACACACTAGCAACAAGATGACCAAGCAACAACAGACAACTTACAACACGACTACACAAACATACAGACCGAGACAATCGAGAATAATCACACACTAGCAATAAGATGACCATGGAACAACAGACAACTACAACACGACTACACAAACATACAGACAAAGAAAATCGAGAACAATCACACACTAGCAACAAGATGACCAAGGAACAACAGGCAACTTACAACACGACTACATAAACATACAGACAAAGACAATCGAGAACAATCACACACTAGCAACAAGATGACCAAGGAACAACAGACAACTTACAACACGACTACACAAACATACAGAGACAATAATCACACACTAGCAACAAGATGACAAAGCAACAACAGACAACTTACAACACGACTACACAAACATACAGACAGAGACGATCGAGAACAATCACACACTAGCAACAAGATGTCCAAGCAACAACAGACAATTTACAACACGACTACACAAACAAACAGACAAACACAATCGAGAACAATCACACACTAGCAACAAGATGACCAAGTAACAACAGACAACTTACAACACGACTACACAAACATACAGACAGACACAATCGAGAAAACCCATACCGATGGTACCAACAAGCAAACAAGGCAAGCAAAGACAGCTTGGAAACATAAAAAAATACACATATAAGGAGGAAGGGCAAATTGCATTTGGTGCTTTCTTTGAATAGTCATTTGCTTTTTTTCATTGCAAAGTGAACGTTTACATAAAAGAATGTATTAGGATAAACTGAAAAAGATTAAATGATTGAAAATGCATCAAGTTATTTGAAAAATCCTATCATTTTATTTTGGTTCACATGTTCTTTTGTCGGCACAACGTGTTGATACAGTAGCTTACCCAACGGTTTATCAGTTTTTGTGTACTAAAACGATATTTTTTATATTCAATCATACGGATTAAAGATACCATCGACTGTTTAACAGTATTTTAGGATCGTCAGTAAGGCTTCCCATCGAGTACATATATGTGAAGAGGAGCCAAATTAGTCGTTTCCTTAATACATTTCGATCGACAAAATGGTTCCGATCAATTAATAGTTAATCTATAGACGTTAAAGTCCAAAGTATTTAGACTGGGACTATCTTGGCAATTCCAAGTATTGAATGGTTGTGATTAATGTACTTTTAGACGATAAAACAATGTTGGTTCATCTCTGATGAACGCCAAAATAATTCTACATCATGGTTTGTAGCTTTAAGCAAATAATGAGATACACAATGTTTTAACGTTCCACTGCGCAGAGACAAAAACCTAATCCGTGATAAGGTGTTAGAGAATTGTCAACAGAAACGAAGAAGTCATACGATCGAATCAAAAGCCTACGTATTTTCTTAGAAAAGATAAAATAAGCAAAGCAATTTGAAATTTTTGTTTCATGCATGAAATGAAACTTATCTGTATAAAAGCATTTTACAAAAAGAAATATCAATGCATAACAAAATAGAAAAAAAATATTAGTAACTCCTCTTGTCCTGTAAGACATGTTTCCTTCATTATTCTTTAAAATAGCTTCATAATTTATACGGAATTCTCGAATGTCTCGTACATGTACAAAAAGTTTGAAACTAGATTTCATATTATCAGCTCTTATTTCCATACTTAACAGAGTGGTATCATTTACAATAATCCATATTGAATGCTTATGCGTCGTAAAAGGGTCAGATCTAAACGGAGAGGGGTCGGAAATGCGTTATTTAGACATCGTTCAATAACTAAAGGTTATTTGAATTAATTGTTAACATTCTGAAAACCGAATTCTATAGCCTTTCATTGCTACTTTCTTTCATAATTCTAATTTGTAAATTTATTGTCTTCGAAATAGTTTTGTTATAAAACGTATACAGAAAATGGATGGTTGAGCACTGGGAATATCATGAATGTGAATATAGAAAAACAAATTAAAGATTTCTAGTGGATATTAAAATATAGAGACAAATAGTTCTAGAAACTAGATTTAAATGTATTCAATAACTTTAAAACCATCAGAACGAACGCTACGTACACCCCAGTAAACTGTAATTAGAGCAACATGTTCAACACGAAACAGGCAAGTCTAGTACAACGCATTTATAAATAATTTCTACCAGCAATGTTGGACCTTTCGTCAGCGGACGCGCCAATGATTAAGAGTCTTTGAGAGGGTTCTCATCCTTTTCTATGATTTTCTACTTTTAATTCTTTTAATCCTAAAACTTTCTTCATAATTGCTGGACAAATGTTGTATATAAGGTCATGCATGTACATTCGTAGGTAAATAAAAACCCCACTAGCAGATGTCATTAGTCTATTTCAAAAGACTAGTAAGATTTCCTATTTTACAATATCAAATATGAATTGTACATCTACTTTCAGATACATTGCCATTATCCATCCAATAAAGGCACATATTGTTTGTAACAAACGTCGGATAGTGGTTGTCCTTGGCTGCATATGGCCGTGTGCATTCATCGCCGGTTTACCAACGCTTATATTCAACGATGTCATGCAAGGGCATCCAAAAATTCCAGTTGTGTATTGTATGATTATATTTCCAGACAACCACCTTCTGTACTTTAAAATCTTCAAATTTGTGGAATCTGTGTTATTTTACTTCCTTCCGCTACTCATTCAGATGGTTTTATACGCATTCATCACAAAACATCTTTTTGTGGGAACGGATCGCCTACATAGGCGCATAACTGTCAGACTCGTGAACGGATCATCCTTGGAGCGATTTTCGGAAGCATTGCAGGCAAGGAGAGGTGTTGTTAAGATGCTGATGCTTAGCGTCATAGTTTACTTTCTGAGTTATTCACCTCATCAAATTTTGCTTATATGTAATACCATATCACCCTCGACGTTCCATCAAAATTTTTCATTTCAAGTGTTTGTTATGATAATAGCCAATGTAAATTCGGCTGCTAATCCAGTTTTGTATTCAATATTTTCTCAGAACTTCCGGCAGTGCTTTAAGTGTATAATGTGTGGATGTTGTATTGATAAACACCGTATCAAGCCCCGACGTCAGAGCACTCTCACTTCAAATACATCAAGGACATGGCGTCACACCAGTTACAGATCAGCCAATACGGAATTTTGATGTTAATTATTAAGAACAACGTGCTTTATTAAAGTATCATGTCGATATTCTTCCTGTTTCTTTTCCTTCAGATTCATTTCAGTTTTCATCGAGAGAAACAAAGGAAATTAAGTTTGTTCCATTACATATATATCAGTTTTATAGAAGCATCTTTAATTGATCATTGTATATGAATTCAAAAAAAAAAAAACATGTTACAGTAGCGTGTATCTTTGGGATCTAAGTCTGGTCAGGCGGATTCAGCACATTAATTTTAGAATTTTGTTTTTTAACAAAAATATAAGAAAATAAAGCCTGTGTTTGTGAAACACGAATGCCCCCGGTGGCATCTTTGTTAGTATAAACGCCATTTTCTGTTGGGTACGTGAAAGGTCAAAGTCAAGGTGACGAAGTCAAAAGTTTTTTGCTATCAATGAAATGGTCTTCTCACAAGGAATACACATGTGAAATATGAAAGCCCTATCACTTACTATTCAAAAGTTATGCCCAATGTTAAAGTTTTTGAAAAGTAGGTCAAAGGTCAAGGTCACGAGGACAAAACTTTTGGTATCAATGGAAAGGTCTTGCCACAAGGAATACACATGTGAAATATGAAAGCCCTATAACTTACCATTCAAAAGTTATGCCCAATGTTAAAGTTTTTGAAAAGTAGGTCAAAAGTCAAGGTCAAGGTCACGAGGTCAAAAATGTTGGTATCAATGGAAAGGTCTTGTCACAAGAAATACACATATTAAATATGAAAGCCCTATCACTTACCATTCAAAAGTTATGCCCAATGTTAAAGTTTTTGAAAAGTAGGTCAAAGGTCAAGGTCAAGAGGTCAAAAATGTTGGTATCAATGGAAAGGTCTTGTCACAAGGAATACACATGTGAAATATGAAAGCCCTATAACTTACCATTCAAAAGTTATGCCCAATGTTAAAGTTTTTGATAAGTAGGTCAAAGGTCAAGGTCACGAGGTCAAAAATGTTGGTATCAATGGAAAGGTCTTGTCACAAGGAATACACATGTTAAATATGAAAGCCCTATCACTTACCATTCAAAAGTTATGCCCAATGTTAAAGTTTTTGAAAAGTAGGTCAAAGGTCAAGGTCAAGAGGTCAAAAATGTTGGTATCAATGGAAAGGTCTTGTCACAAGGAATACACATGTGAAATATGAAAGCCTTATCACTTACCATTCAAAAGTTATGCCCAATGTTAAAGTTTTTGAAAAGTAGGTCAAAGTTCAAGGTCAAGGTCACGAGGTCAAAAATGTTGGTATCAATGGAAAGGTCTTGCCGCAAGGAATACACATGTGAAATATGAAAGCCCTATCACTTACCATTCAAAAGTTATGCCCAATGTTAAAGTTTTTGAAAAGTAGGTCAAAGGTCAAGGTCAAGGTCACAAATGTTGGTAGCAATGGAAAGGTCTTGCCACAAGGAATACACATGTGAAATATGAAAGCCCTATCACTTACCATTCAAAAGTTATGCCCAATGTTAAAGTTTTTAGTTCGGACAAACAGACAGACAGACAGACAGACAGACAAACAGACGGACAGGCCAAAAACTATATGCCCCCGAATCTGTGATTCCGGGGGCATAAAAATTAAGTTTTGGTAATTTCTCCTGTGATATTGATTCACAGTCATTGCACATCGTTTGCACGGTGGTAACAACCAAAACAATACTCTACACGTTCAGCTTACAGGTATATACATGAGTGAATGAAAGTCAAAACACAAAACTCGAAATCAGACTTTAAAAGTTACAATCAAAAAGGCTTACAAATTCTTGATAAAATTAAAAAAAGAGCTTTCTAACAAGATAAGAAAATACATGTAGGGCAAACAGACGGAGAAAATACCGCAACTTCATAGAAACAAGAAGGAAATGCATTGTAGATGGCGCTTTAAAAGTGGTACCTTGCAAATTTGTATACAGTTTTAAAAACGTATTCAAATATGACATGAATAATGTAAGATATATGAATATGTCTACATAGAACAAGAGAGCTACCACAAATGGTTATCAGCAGTACCACTCTCAATAAATTCGATGAAGAAATTAGATGTACACTATAAATGAAAAAAAAAATACTAATTTCTATACCATTGATCCCAAAGACTGCCAAACAAAATTATTTCATGTGGAATCTGTTATTTAATTTGAAATATTAGTAAAATATTTCCACAACAAATAATACAATCAAATTAAACATGTTGTTTGTTTAAATATTCTTAAACTGAATACAAATTTTGCGACTCATCAAGAGGGATGTTATATGTGTGCAGCGTCACCCAAAATTTGAACAGCGACACCTACAATGAATTTCTATTTCACAAAAGCTTCTATGGAGATTCAAATAATACAATCAACTTTTAAAAACATTCTGCAAAGAAGCAAAAAACCAGAAGCTAAAGTTTTTCTATGAAGCAAAAAATATATTGAGAGCTAAACATGAAGCTGAGTGAGAGCTTTCGGTGGTCATGGTGGTACCTTTTATCTCTAATTATGTTACGATAATACGAAAAAATTGAATTATTGAGAGCATATTATCTGTGGTTCTTGTTGTGAGTAAACAATGACTGAAAAAAACTCGGCTTAGTGTGTATATTGCGAAAATAGGAAAGGGATGAAAGAAATGAGGAGATCGCTTACATTACTCGTTAGCGCACATATCAAAACACAGATACACCAAAATGTGACAACACAGAGTAGACAACGACAACAAAGGACAACAAACGTATAGGAAAACACAGAGTAGACAACGACAACAAGGGCCACCAAACATATAGGGAAACACAGAGTAGACAACGACAACAAGGGACACCATACGTATAGGGAAACACAGAGTAGACAACGACAACAAGGGACACCAAACGTATAGGGAAAGCCAAAACACAGAGTAGACAACGACAACAAGGGACACCAAACATATAGGGAAACACAGAGTAGACAACGACAACAAAGGACAACAAACGTATAGGGAAACACAGAGTAGACAACGACAACAAGGGACACCAAACGTATAGGGAACACAGAGCAGACAACGACAAGGGACATCAAACGTATAAGAAAACACAGAGTAGACAACGACAACAAGGGACACCATACGTATAGGGAAACACAGAATAGACAACGACAACAAGGGACACCAAACGTATTGGGAAAGCCAAAACACAGAGTAGACAACGACAACAAGGGACACCAAACATATTGGGAAACACAGAGTAGACAACGACAACAAAGGACAACAAACGTATAGGGAAACACAGAGTAGACAACGACAACAAGGGACACCAAACGTATAGGGAACACAGAGCAGACAACGACAAGGGACATCAAACGTATAAGAAAACACAGAGTAGACAACGACAACAAGGGACACCAAACGCATAGGGAAACACAGAGCAGACAACGACATCAAGGGACACCATACGTATAGGGAAACACAGAGCAGACAACGACATCAAGGGACAACAAACGTATAGGGAAACACAGAGTAGACAACGACAACAACAGACAACAAACGTATAGGGAAACACAGAGTTGACAACGACAACAAGGGACACCAAACGTTTAGGGAAACACAGAGTAGACAACGACAACAAGGGACAACAAGGGACAACAAACGTATAGGGAAACACAGAGTAGAAAACTACAACAAGGGACAACAAACGTATAGGGAACAAAGAGCAGACAACAACAAGGGACACCAAAGGTATAGGCAAAACACAGAGTAGACATCGACAACAAGGGACATCAAGCGTATAGGGAACACACGGAAGACAACGACAACAAGGGACACCAAACGTATAGGGAACATAGGGTAGACAACGACAACAAGGGACGCCAAACGAATAGGGAAACACAGAGTAGACAACGACAACAAGGGACACCAAACGTATAGGGAAACACAGAGTAGACAACGACAACAAGGGACACGACAACAAGGGACACTAAACGTATAGGAAAAGGACAGAGTAGACAACGACAACAAGGGACAACAAACGTATAGGAAAACAGAGTAGACAACGACAACAAGGGATACCAAATGTATAGGGAAACACAGAGTAGACAAAAACAACAAGGGACACCAAACGTATAGGAAAACACAGAGTAGACAACGACAACAAGGGACACCAAACGTATAGGGAAAGTGACACCAAACGAAAAGGGAAAGCCAAACATCAAAGGTATCATCTAAACACAGAGTTGACAACGACAACAAGGGCCACCAAACGTATAGGGAAAGCCAAACACAGAGTAGACAATGACAACAAGGGCCACCAATAGGGAAACACAGAGTGACAACTACAACAAATTCTGTCCATACCATTTAGTTCATTCTGTCTTTTTATATTTTTATTCATCTGATCCTATATTCGGTATCAATTTGATTTAACTCTGATTTACATTTTTGCTGGTTACTTGGAAAAAGCGGTCGATGACTTTGGAATAACCATCGTAGACTTTGCATCTGTCCCTTTAACCAACCATTTTAGGAGATGAGTAATGAAACCTTATTCTTAATGTCAATACGAAGGCTTTTGAAGACTCCTACCATAAACGGAAACTTTCGAATATCGAATAAAATTCTTTTAAAATTTCTCCTACCACCACTTGAATCTGAAATATTTGAATGCGATGAGACACCATGCTCTAGGCTCGGACTCACGTATGTCGCACTCTTTATCAAAGTAAAAATGATATATGAAAGTAAAACCCATTCCAAATCAGCTACCAAAATACCATGTAACCAAGAAGCGTACAGAACAACATAAAATAAAACAATAATGAAAAGCAATCATGGTGTGATAAAAAAATATGGATGAAAGTTGATCCAATGAAAGGAAAATAAGGCTTGATCAGTCGTTAGGAGAGGTAAGTCCGCTGCTTAGCTATAATGCTTGTCTCTAAATTTCCGTAGATTTTACCACTTCAGAGAAGTCCAAACAAAGATAGAATATATTCCCAATTTAAAGCTACCATAGGTCGCAAGTCGCAACAGGCCCTAGTCAGAATATTTTCAGAAAATTATTGTAAAATTAGCATTCTAGTCTGACGTCTTTCTCTTGGAAAGGAATAAGATTGGTTAAATATATTTATCAAACCATGTTTAGTTGGCTACATCTACGATGCTCATTTATCTTACATGAAAAGTAGACATAATGGGACAGTGCATGAAGCAAATGATCTTGGAGATTGATAGTGACCCATCAATAATAATTACGTTATCAATTTTGCCTATATTCTCCACCTATTCAATTTATAGTAATGCATGAAAGTGATTTTAACATGAATGGAGTGTACTTCATTTGGCAATGGTTGACAAATTGCAGACTTTTATTTCATATACTTGTGCATGTTCTAAACCTTGTTCAGAGGTACAAGACTATACCATTAGATTAATCAGACAGTTATGAACAAATATTCAAGATGATCGAAGGAATTTCGATTTCACTGCTCAAGAGAAAGGATTTATATGTACTGGCGCCATGCAATGTCTAGTGTGTCTATTCTCTAGCCTCTACAATATATAGTTGACAATATTCATTACAAGAAATTTAGCTGACCCCGCACAGAAGAAAATTAAAAAGATTAAACATGCATAGTTCAAATTCTGATTTTCAACAAGTGTTCATAGATGGAGATTTCTATGCGGTAAGTATATTGCGTGTTATCTGGATTAACACAGAAATAGACTCACAGAACAAGTACACAAAGGTCTGAGAGAGAGGAGGGGATCTCAAGCACCACTTTACTGTAACATGACGTGACAAACAAGATGATGAAGATGATAACATCTTAAATTTACAAGAGAAATCATATGCAAGTAGATAAAGAAAGAATGAAGAGGACACGAGAAGTTGTGCCTGTTGGAGTAAGCTCTTTTAAAATAAACTGAACTGTCTATTTGAAGATCATACTTGGCCAACCAAGACAGAAATGACAAGACCAAATGAGGAATTACATTAAAGATCATGAACATTAATTTACATATATCAAAAGATAAGTTTCCTGGTTTTGCTAAGATTTCTCGACAATATTAGCACGCAGAGTGGCATCATTTTAAGATGCTAGTGACATCTTGAATTGTAGCATTTTTTTCTTCTCTGTATCAAATCAGAAATTATGTTAAAGATGATAGGAGAAAAGTAAATCATTCGATACAAGACTTGAAAGGATAACCCTAAGAAAGATATCTACAGAGCACGGACTGTATTACGTACGCTCTGTTTTTATATCCATTTACATATCCATACGTGTTGCTTGGGCCCCTGTGTTTTTTTTTTTTTGTTGTTGTTTTTTTTTTTTTTTTTTGTTGTTTTTTTTTTGTTGTTTTTTTTTTTTTTTTGTTTTTTTTGTTTTTGTTTTTTTTTTTTGTCTTGTTTGTATGTGGTCATCTAACAGTGAAGAGATTGTTTTACACCACAATTGTACGTTCTTTGAGACCTCTGGCTAATCGGAGAAAAGAGAAGGGTTGTGCGCACGTAATCCAGGATAACCACACCATTTGCTAAGTGCGTAGCAAATGGTTGTCCAAAGTCGGCACCGTTTGCATCTAGTCTTTTGTGTTTGGTGTTTATATGTCGTATATCTCTTTTTCGTCTCTTAGTATGCTCGTCTTTGTGTTTTCGCATCGGGTGTTTTGCTGTTGGTGCTGGTTGGAGATCTCCTCCCTTCTTCTATATTAATCATAATAATACATGTGATATCCTATCAGCAGTTACACTAAGATTCACTCTCAAACGCCACACACGGTGTAACCCCACACGAAAGGTGACGCCAAATTATATCAGCATCACAACACCTTTTGTACAGGAGAAGGAAGGTATGGGATCTCCAACCGGACAAAATACAAAAGACTACACATAAACCAAAAAGACCAATGGGTAACCGGTGCCGACTTACGACAGCCATTTGCTACCCAAATGAGTTAAAGAAGATCCTGACAATAATCTCAACAGCACTCACAATAGAGGACCAAATTGAGCATCGACGGACCCCTAGAAAGCTAGAGGTGGGACCAGATGCCCGGGAGGAGTAAGCATCCCCTGTTGGCCAGCCGCACCCACCGTCGATGTTCATGCATGAAAATAAAAACAATACATGTATATAAAATGCATGCATTGCCAAAGTAGCGAATGGTGTGGTTATCCGGATTACTTGCAAACAACCCTCCCACTTTTCCGGTCTCCAAAAGGTCTGGAAAAATGCACAATTTTCTGTAAAACAACCTCTTTGAAGTTAGATGACCACACAAACAAGACAGCAAAACGTGCTCTGCCGGCTGTAGCGAGCTCATGAATGTTATCACCCGAGGAGAGGACAGTGGTCGGGGCCTTGTCTTCTCTACAGAGGTTTGGGCAGGAATCATGAAGTCCCGTCGTCACAATCAGTGAAAGTGCAAGTTTAAGAATGCGCTGGTACAAGACTGTAGATTAGTCATGTACCAAGCCTAGTGTCCGTCTGGTGACATTAAGATCATATCCACGATAAAAAAGGCGTTTAACGATTCTGACGCATTTGCGATGGTTACGATGTCTGTTTTTATTCCTTCTACTTTTGTTTATCATATCACCATAAAATACAGGTTATGTAATACCCAAAGTAATATACTTTGTATAAAAGTAATGAAGTATTCAACTTTGGCTCTTCTGATACAACATTTACAACCCGACGACAACGAAACACGCATGCATGAGGTCGAACAATCAACATTCATAACTACCGCATCAAAGTGCCAACAAACAACCTATCACATGGACAGTCACAGAGATACGACCAACAAACAACCGATCACATGGACAATCACAGAGATGCCACCAACAAACAACCGATCACAAGGACAATCACAGAGATACCACCAACAAACAACCGATCACAAGGGCAATTACAGAGATACCACCAACAAACAACCGATCACATGGACAATCACAGAGATACCACCAACAAACAACCGATCACAAGGACAATCACAGAGATACCACCAACAAACAACCGATCACAAGGGCAATTACAGAGATACGGGCAACAAACAACCGATCATATGGACAATCACAGAGATACGACCAACAAACAACCGATCACATGGACAATCACAGAGATACCACCAACAAACAACCGATCACAAGGACAATCACAGAGATACCACCAACAAACAACCGATCACAAGGGCAATTACAGAGATACGGCCAACAAACAACCAATCTCATGGACAATCACAGAGATACGACCAACAAACAACCGATCACAAGGGCAATCACAGAGATACGGCCGACAAACAACCGATCACAAGGGCAATTACAGAGATATGGCCAACAAACAACCGATCACATGGTTAATCACAGAGATACGACCAACAAACAACCGATCATATGGACAATCACAGAGATACGACCAACAAAAAACCTATCACATGGACAATCACAGAGATACGACCAACAAACAACCTATCACATGGACAATCACAGACATACGACCAACAAACAACCGATCATATGGAAATCACAGAGATACGACCAACAAACAACCTATCACATGGACAATCACAGAGATACGACCAACAAACAACCTATCACATGGACAATCACAGACATACGACCAACAAACAACCGATCATATGGACAATCACAGAGATACGACCAACAAACAACCGATCATATGGACAATCACAGAGATACGACCAACAAACAACCGATCATATGGACAATCACAGAGATACGACCAACAAACAACCGATCACAAGGACAATCACAGAGATACGACCAACAAACAACCTATCATATGGACAATCACAGAGATACTACCAACAAACAACCGATCACACGGACAATCACAAGAGATACGACCAACAAACAAGCAAATACACCACTGAAACATGAAGGGCAGCATATAAAAAGGAAAGAGACCATCTGCTACTAGTATACTGTAAAGGTGAAAATTTTCGCATGGGGGTAACTTTATAATATTTCGCAAATCAGTATATTTCACGAACCCCTCCACCCCAACGCGAAAATAACCCTGCTGTATTCTTACAATGGAAGATACGTTTATATCGAGAATATTTCCCGCAAGCGTGACGACTTCATGTTTTTATCGCGAAATTCTCACCCAGCGAAAATAACCAGGTATACAGTATTCATGGCAAATGGTGAAGTACATAGCAGCTAAAACAGATTACCCAATTGCACTCCTTTATTAGTATGAATGCGACAATCACATATCTATGCCCACAATAATAGGATTATACAGAATTTGTAAGAACTGGAGGACGTTGAACATGTATACCCTAATGCGATGTCATTGTTCTACTCTGTTTGTGTCTGGACTTATATATGTTCATGTTTTCTAAATTGTATTTGACTTTTATGAGTGACATGAGAATTTTTGATTGATCATCAGATACTGAGCTTCACAAATTGTTTTGAAATAAAAAAAATAAATACAGCTGCAGCAAAACCACGGGGACATACATGTACAAACAAGTCGTATATATGATGACAATTGCAAGGTTTATTATTAGTATGCATGCACTATACGTATGCATCGGCAACATTAGCTGAAATTCCTTCAAAACAAGTCAGATTTCCATGTAGGTTTTCCATCTGTATTTCAATTTCAAAGTACATTGGCAATCATATTTTCTTTGTCCCCCATTCTCGCGACCTTGTATGTATTGCGGGGACATCAAATAATTGACATGTTCGTCTATCTGTCCGTTTATCTACCCGTCCGCCTGTCAGTCACAACAACATTAACTTGGACCATAACATCTGAATGGTAAGTGATATTGCTGTCATACTTCATCTATATATTCCTTATGGTGACTCAAAGACATTTCTGTTGGTCTCGACCTTGGATTTAAGGATATTAAGCTATTTTCTGTATGCTCCAAACTGGGGTTTATATATAAGCCAATAAATAAACATAAAAGAAGTACCTATCAGTTATTCAGTCTCAAAGTCGTGAAGGCAAGGCAAAATCATTAGTTTTTAGATAAGAACGTTTGCGAACTTCGGAATGAATAGCATTCCGAAGTGAGACCAGGTGCCCAGAGAGAGTCAGCGTCTCCATATTGCATGCAACAAATTTATACCTTCCTTTTTTCGGATTTCATTTTTTCCCTAGTATTTCATTTACTTATTTATTTATTTCCTTTTTTTATTGTATTCTTTATTTTTGATATTTTTAAAAAGATATTTTATATACTTCACTTTCTGGAGTGTTTAATTACACCTCTCTATGATCACAAAACACATAAATCTGTTGGTTAAATCAGAGTTTATTTTTTTGGTAAAAACGTGATGATTTCAATTGATAATCAACTTCAATCAACCAAGAGAACCGTTTTTGTTTTTGTGCATCTCGAGGTACTTGTTTTATTTAAAATAGGATAACTCGACTCTGCAGATGTTTATGAAAGTAAATCTTCCTTTTGATTTTATGAGCATTTGTCGTTTTCTTTCCTCGTAAATGTTCTACCACATAGGCGTATTATTTCTATCTTCCATGTCAATACCGTGAGTTGAATTACGATGAACGTGCTGCTTTATGGTCACAATTCGTCCATTCTAATGCAATTTATCCTTGAACAAACAATAAAACAAGTCGGTAAAAAGATTTCCATTGCTAAATACAAAATGGAAGCTATATTAGTGAAAAAGGCAACATTCACAAGATCATTTGGTACACAAGATTAATTATTCTAGCAAAGTTGTTTTTCTTTCACGTTTTACTTCAAGTAATGCACATTTTTTCATTAAAAACATTTGTCTTGTCCAAGATTAAACCAGATGTGGATTTTAAAGAATTCGAAGGAACTTTTAGATTATCTGAAATCCAATCATTTTAGTAGAGTCCATTCGATCAAAGCCTTTGACTTTTCGACAGTACCCGAAACGTGCATGTCTGGTCCACGTTGCCAATTTATTTGTTCTTAAATGATGCTATTCAATTTGAAGACGTTTACATTTATACCACTTGGTGAGTGTCACTGCTGGTGGACCAGGAGTCCCCGAGGGCACATGTAGCCAAGTTCGATCAATTTCGGTTGATCGTTTCTTCAACGCAATCTAAATTTCTGTTATCAAAATTTCTTGAAATTTCTAAAAAGTGGGTCCTGTAGCATCATATCCCATCCATCCTGCTACGTCTTTCGGTACCCTTTTTCGACATAGTAACTTTCATACTTTTTGGCATATTACATTGTTTAGATTTAGGATTTAGGATCACTGATGAGGGTTAAGTACCCGAAACGTGCATGTCTGGTCCACGTTGCCAATTTATTTGTTCTTAAATGATGCTATTCAATTTGAAGACGTTTACATTTACACTACAATCCCACATTCTAAATTGAAAGAAAGACTCGTAAAAATTATAAGTAATGCGTTTACAAGCAAGAACGGCAATCGCAAATACAAATTTATTGTTGTTAACTATGACAAACCTACTTTGTAAAAGAAAAGTCCGATTCTGAAAATAAGTACACTGAAACAGATATTATTTAGATGTTAAACTTTCTGATCGACAACATTTTTGTGGTGCTTGGAGGAAAGGTCTTCCAACAAATTGTCGGAATTTCAATGGAAACCAATTGTGCCCCACTCCTTGCCGACATTTTCCTTTACTCGTATGAAGCTGAATTCATTCAATCTTTGGTCTCTGAAGGGAAAAGATACTTAGCTTCTGACTTCAACTTCACTTACAGATACATAGACGATTTGTTGTCAATCAATAATCCAAAAGTCGCGGATTACCTCAGCAGTATCTATCCTTCGAAGCTTGAAGTCAAAGAAACTACAGTGATAAATAATTCAGCATCCTATTTGGATATAATGTTGTCATACGACACTGATGGTCACATGAACACCTCACTCTATGACAAACGTGACGACTTCAATTTCAGCATTACAAAATTTCCTTTTCTGGATAGCAGCATCCCTTCATCGCCTGCTTATAGCGTGTTCATATCTCAGTTGATACGCTATGCCAAAGCAAGTACCAAATATTAGGATTTTGGTCTGAGAGCTAGGCGTCTTTCAGATAAGCTTTTCAGTCAGGGATGTTTGTGACCGACTAACATCGTCACTGAGGAAGTTCTACGGTCGATATGGGGAACTCGTCATACACTATGATGTCCCATTCTCCAGAATGGTGGATGATTTTCTGTCATAGACCATTTGAACCGTCCAACCGAAGATTGTACTCTATGTCTTCGAAATTGAAGTAACCGGATGTGACAGTTCTACCGAATTGAAGCGACGGATGTTGCATGCAAACAGGAGATGCTTACTCTTCCTGGGCACCTGGTCTCATTCCCATATTGGTAGTTCGCTTCTTTTCATATGGTGGAGGTTTTTGTTTGTTTGCTTTGGTTCCTGTTTTATCCTGATTTTGTATGCCTTCGGTTTCTGATTTTCTGAATTATCGATTTTGTGCTGTATACAGGGATATGGTCATTATCCATATTTGTCATTCATTTGTTTGTAGGTGATTTAGTTCACAGCAGAGTTGGAGTTGATGACGATATACATGCGTACCTGTGTTTATTCGATGTTACTGAAATATTTTATTCTCCTTGATTTTAAAGGATTGTCCTTAACTTGTATATTTCTTTGTTTTGTACAGAAAATAATATGGTAAATTTTGCCAACAGTAGCGTTGTTCTTCCTTTTTTATTTCATTCTTGTCCTTTTAAATATTTCCAGGTTCTGCTGTTGGAGTAGTAGAGGTATATCAAAATGTTTAGCAAATACATCTAAAAACTGTCAAAGTTATATGATTCTTTTCAGCCGATACAAAAAGGAAGGTTGACGACTACGCTCAGAGTGCACCGGGATGAAATTGTGATATAAATTTCTTTGATATAAATTTCCTTATTTGTCATCTAAACAGGTATCTTACATTTAACAGGCATTTTTCTTTTAAAAACTCTTAAACAAGATTTCCATATTGTCACAATGTATTTATCCTAAATAACCCCTAACTGTAAGATGACCACACAACATTACAGAAATCGCAAGGTCCGAAGCATACCCTTTCTATGGTGTGTGTAGAAAGAAGATTTTTTTAAAAGTAGGTCAAATATCTAGGTCAAGGTCACGAGGTTATGGTATGTGTAGAAAGGTCTTGTCATTAGGAATACACATGTGAAATATCAAAGCCCTATCACTTACCAATCAAAAGTTATGGGGCGTGACACCCAAGTGTGACGGACAGACAGACGGACAACGGACAAAGTGATCCCTAAGTGTCGCTATGTTTCGCAGGTGACACAAAAGGTGCATACGAAAGACAACCTGGAGCTCATATATGTAATTACCCGAGGAGTCCAACCGACATTCAGAGAGGACAGTGGTTGAAACCTTGTCTTCTTTAACGAGGATTAGAAAGGTCCCGTCATGGAGTTCCGTCGTCATAGTCAGTAAAAGTTGACTGAGCATCCCCCTTCATGGATTATCATCCATGATTCTATGGTGTATTTGCATGTGTTTTATTTTCATCCTCTTGATTTCTTTTGTCTCTATATTTGTTTGAAAGAAGTCTATTTGATATCTCTATCTTTGTGATTCGATGAGGTCACTGCAGGGTGATCGTGCTGTAGATAGTTTCTTTATTCTAAAGAATTTCGAAAATGCTGGATCTCGATTTCAGAAACTTCAGAATTTTCCATCATCGACAAACGTAATGTGTTATTCTAAGTATAGAATCCCATCCAATATAAATTATATTAAATGTCGCGAAATACCATAACTATACCAAACCGTGGTGTAAATCGGAAGGATGACTGGGGAAAAAAACCTCATTTTGGATATCTGAAAGATATTTCAAATCCAAATTACGTAATTTACATGAAAAACTTGTCTTCGCTCCAGCTAGAGCATGTACATGTACTGTGTTTTGGATTTTCATTGTAGAAATTTACAAATTACGAAGAAACTTTTACGCTAAGTTTTTGCTTTCACAAACTAGTAAAGACTTTCTGGAAATTCTACAAAAAATATGGTGAACTTCTTTCAAAATTCGGACCCCTACAAGCAACAGAGTATACTATTTCACAACCTGCATTTTATGGTAACATAATTACCAAAATAAGAAGGATCAAAGGTAGACAGCATATCCATCGAAAATGCGTCAGAATCATCAAACGCCTTTCATACCGTGGATATGATCCTACTGTCACCAGACAGAAATTAGGCTTGGTACTCGACCATTCTGCAGTCTTGTACCAGCGACGTTACGACGGGACTCGACGACGGGCCCTGTCCTTTTGAGAGAAGATAGGTCCCCAACCACCTGTCCTCTCTGTATGTCAGTCGGACTCCTCGGGTGATAACATACATGAGCTCGCTACAGCCGACAGAGAACGGACTATTACGTAAGCCCTCTTTTTATACCTATTTACATATTCATCTGAGTTGCTTGGGCCCCTGCGTTTTGCGGCCTTGTTTGTGTGTTGTCATGTAATAGTGAAGAGGTTGTTTTACACCACAATTGTACGTTCTTCGATACCTCTGGGTACTCGGAAAAGTGGGAGGGTTTTGCGCACGTAATCCAGGATAACCACACCGTCTGCTACTGACGTGGCAGATGGCCGTCCTAAATCGGCACCGATTGCCCATGATCTCCTTTGTTTATGTGTAGTCATTTGCGTTTGATGTTCCTATGTGATTTGGCGTTCAATGTACCACTTCCGTCTCGTTCTGTGCGTGTCTGCTTTGTGGTTGTTTTTTTTTTTCAGTGGATGTTTGGGGGGTTTGCTGTTGGTGCTGCAACCGAGTGCTGTTGGAGATCCCCTCCTCTCTTTCTTTAAATATCGTCTTGGTTGTTATGCTGAGTTATATGCCCGTCTCTAGATTGACGCAAAGCGTTGTCAGTCTGTAAGTCCGTCGCTTTCAGTATTCATGTGAATCTAGAATCTGCATACATTTAACAAACTGATAACACTACGAAATGAAAACCTCCTTAAGAGTTCAAAGTTCAATGTCACATAATTTTTTATTCCAAAATATCTATAGCAACAGGTAGAACCTTTATTTTATATTCAAGACTAGAGATAATAGACATCTCGAATGTGTCTGTAGAAATTTCTGTCCAGAGTTAGACACTGTTTTTCTTTGTGAACGTCTTCTTTGTATCTTTTGGGGGTCCTCATCAATGACAAAAGTTAAATACCCGAACCGTGCATGTCTGGTCCACGCTGTTAATTAATCTGCTTTTAAATGATGCTAATAAATTTAAAGACATTTAACATTCACATATTCTATGCAATAAATTTATACATTTCATAATCTTCTTTTATATGTATAAAATTCCTCATATGAATTTGAACATATGAATTTCAGTTATTTGTGAATTCATCTCATGCCAACATATGAAAATCAAAAATCTTACCAGTCGAACCCGAGGAACTCTAAACATTTTCAAACATGTTCAATTGTAAGAATGCGGTGATTTACTTCACCTACAAATGAATTTTCTTTAAATGTTTTATAACATAGGTTTCATAGCTTAGTAAACGTATCCACCTGTCATGAACGTGGTCTATGCTCTCTCACAGCGGACACCAATTTAAGAAAGAGATAAATAATTTGAAAGCACTTTTACTCCATTTTCCTTAATGTATATTTAATAATTATTCTGCTTTATGTAATGTTTGGGTGTACCTAGTGCAATGTATAGACATTAAGGTACATTTCGCATGTTATTTTGAATTTACTCAAAATATCAGCATAAAATTGCTCTTATAAACTTTTTTATATATATTCCATCTTATAAGATTTCAGATCATTACGTTGTTGGAAAGATTGAGTAATGGGCCAACGCTGGTTTCTTGATATGTGCAACCTTACAGCATGCACATTACGTATACATGCACGTAACTATATTTTGCTCTACACCTCGTCAACTTAAATTCGTTACTGTCTTGTTTAGGCTTCGCAAGTTCTCGGGAACGGTGACATGTTTTATCGCTCTTCATGTCTATACTACGGAAGTCAGCTCGTGCCATATTATATTTTTTACTATCTCGTAATTATGAGAAACAAATCTCGAATTTACGGAAAACGAATCTCATATTTACGAGAAACAATTCTCGTAGTTACGAGAAAAAAATCTCGCAGTTACGAGAAACAAATTTCATAATTAAGAGAAAAAATTCTCGTAGTTACGAAAACAAATATCGTAGTTACGAGAAAAAATAATTGAAATTGAATGGCATGATAATTGTCAAAAAGGGCCTTCCTAGAATGAAATTCTTGAATTTACTACATTTTAAATGAAAGAAGTATGAAAAACAAGGATTTTGCCCCAAAAACCATGAGCAAAATTGCAAATTTGAAGTGTGCTTTTGATACGTATTCATGTCCAAAGTATCTAAAATTATAAAAAAAATTGAATGAAATTAAGCATTTCCAGATTTCAGCATTTTATTTTTTTATAAAATTTGTTATTTTTAACCCAAAATTTCCACGAAATACCAGAATTGGCAAAGTGTAAACCTAATTCATTCAAGAGTAGAACCTTTATACATTCAGAAAATACTTTCAAATCCCACAAACTCGGGGATATCTTGCAGAAATCTGACATATGTCCATAAAAATAACAAAGTTTTAAAGATAAAATACTCATTTTTGCCCCAAAACCCAAGGATAAATGCACATATCAAACTTTAACTTTCAAAGTATATTAGTCTACCTTATTTAACACATATTCAAAGTTTTATGTCTGAATTTGTCCAAAAGATGGTGAAATTATTGAATTTCATTTGAATTATTGAATTTCTCCATTTTCAGCGATTTTGAAATAAAAATAAATAGTTTTTACCCCCAAAGTCTTAAACTTTTATTCCCGTAACCACGAGATATTTTTCCCGAAATAACGAGATGATTTTCTCGTAACTACGGGAATTATTTCCCGTAACTGCGAGAATTATTCCTCGTATCTACGACAACTTTTTCCCGTAATTACGAGATAATTTTCTAGTAACTACGGGAATTTTTCTCGCAACTACGAGATTCCTTCCCGTTACTACGAGATTTGTTTCTCGTAACTACGAGATATTAAAAAATATAACATGGCATGAACTGGCTTCCGTACTATATAGATTGTCAACATCTAACATACTTACATGTACATTTTTTTGTATGTCAACCTGCAGAATTTTAGTATGTCTGCGTACAAATTTATAAAGTCGTATACGGTTTATGTGAGTTTATATCATCATGGCTGAGGAGGGGTACAATAAAAGACGATGAGTTGAAATATTACACGAGAGACATCTTGTCATACCGTTATTCGACATTGCGACAGTTAATAGAAATTCAAAGCATGACCTCTACTTACATGAAAAAGCGTTGAGAAAACGCAGCGTTCATAACGTCAACAAATGATGTAAAATCACACATAATGTGACGTGTACATCTGTAGGCATTGTTCGAAATATTGACTGCATGGTTCAGCATTGATGTAATCAAAGAAAATGTTGATTGCTGGAGCCAAGAGCTTAATTTTGGAATTTGTTTTTGCATCGGGAATTTGGGGGGTTTTACTGTTGATGCTGCAACGGGGTCTTGTTGGAGATATCCTCCCTTCCTTCTATGCACTTTGCATGTAGAGATTCTGATAAGACTTTAACAATCATTATGATCTTTTTGCACAATGCCTTTTTTTTCCCTTGATTAATTAGACTCACTTATCAGAGCATCACTTCAAGACTTGTGTACACGTGTTTTAGAAAATGAAGTGTGTCCATGATCTAGTAAATATCTAACAAAATTTAATTCGGCATATTTTCATGCATATAATCTGAAGATCATTGTACAACACCCGGGTTGAATCAAAGTTAGAGGCTTTGTAACTGTTACACTGTTTACTGAAGCCTGAAGCTGACTATACACTCCCAAATACACTCCCAAATGGAGAACATTCAATTCATGAATGTCTATTCTAGGATTCTAGACTAATTCTTACTAATCCAAGGGCCTCTTGATGAATGAAACACAAATTTCCAGTGAACAGTTTAACCAAGAGTCGTCTTGTTTAGGAAAATTAAGTTACGAAATTTAGAAGATAATGAAGACACAAGTGTTTTCTTACAACTAATTTTCCAAATTGAAATTAACGAATTAATGTTTCTCTTGAGTCTGACCGAAAAGATACATGCAATTTCTTCCCTTCTCGCTTAATTGACATAGACTTTAAATTCATTCTCATCATCATAAAATAAGCACGATTAACGATTCAGGGCAATTAAGCACTTCCTTCCCAGCATAATACCATAAATAGCATACCACTTTAAATCATACAAATCACTTGAACAATTATCATACATAATTGTATCGTTATTAGTGTAAATATCCTTAGTCGATTTTATACGTACAGTGTATTGACTTAAATACACTATTATAATAAGATTATTTGTATCCCTTAAGACATAGCTCTGTCCGTAGCTGGCTATTTGACATACCTTTTAGGCCACTTTTAGAATTTCACTCTTCATAGATTCACTGCACGTATTTGGATTCCTTCTCTTTCGGCCTTGAGCAATATTATATGGATAATATATTATTGGTTGAAATGTGCATGAAACTATTACGATAGACCACATCTTTCAATATGTTAATTTCGTTTTCCACGACACAATTAAAACTGTTTGTTCCTAAAGAATATGAACATCTTTTCTCGACGCACGACATCCGCTCAATTCGTGACAATTAGAGAGACTTGCTTCGTTTGTAAATCTTAATTAAACAGCTATAAAGTTGTGACACAGTTGGTAGCCTTCTTAATCATTGAAAACTTTAGTTTTTATTGAAGAGTAAACAAGGAGATATGGAAATATAAGTCTAAATTTCGACCAGATACATGAGTATTTTTCCTTTTTAGAATTTTTCGACGAAGATGAGATGAGCTTAAGCTATACCCATTCTGACTAACCTTTTAGCAGTGACTCAGTTTTGGACAAGCTATAAGTGTAACAGTACCATAGCATCCAGGGATGATGACTTAAATACATGGTTTGGACACTGCATCTGACATACACGACCTCGAACTTTACCTATATTTGAGTTCTTGTTTTGTATACTTTGGGTGATCTAATAGAGATGATACCAGATGCCCCGGTCGAATAGAAGAAAGGAGGGGATCTCCAACAACTAGTTGTAGCACCCAATGCAAAACACAGAGCTGACACGCACAGAAAGAGACGCAAAAGGTACAAGGAACACCAAATGACATAGACACATCATACATAAATGACTACACATAAACCAACGAGACCAATCTTCAAATATACATTTGTACATTCAATATACTTTTACCTAATAGTATACGTGTCTTAGACACTTCGCAAAAAAAAAATTGAAGCCGCTCACCCTTGACATTTTGAAACATAATTCACGTTTATTTTTATTTCTACTAATGATTAAATGTCCAAAAATATGGTTGATGCATTGTATGTGCCAATTTTCATTCACAGGGCTTCACTCTTGCAGCAGAAGGGTGGCACCTTTTTTTTTTTTTTTCCTTACAATCCGGGCCTGTATTACATGTATGTTGTTCGCATCAGTACTAGAATTCACTCAAGATAATTATGTTTGCACTTGTTTGTACCAAAGAAATCCATTGATTTTAATTCCAAGTAATGAAGACAAATAATCTAATTAACTCTCTGAATGTGCACATCAATTGATTTCAAGCATTGAAAAATCATCAGGGAAAATGTGAATCAGTGGGTTGAGAAAGTCAAGTCAATTGTAGTCTCCGAAAGAAATAATTATGTGCTGCAAAAAAACCCAGTCGAACAGTGAATGAAGAATTGCCTGGCTCTGCTCTAAAAAAACAAAATGGTATTAATGATAATCACTTTAAATACAATTAAAAATATTTTTCTAGTTAAGAAAAGTGTGACATAGCTCTTCCATCCAATTAATTCTTTTAAACGTTATTGAAGTCAACATGCAATATACGTTGGACAAAAACGTAGTGGAGCAATACATGTATCTCGACTTAGCAAGCTCCTTTCTTGTAGTGTTTCGTTAATTGCTAATTGATATCTTTTGTTAATCAAGTTTTAATTTGATGTTTGTTTATACCTAGCTCGTAGCTCTTCTGTTCTTATTTTGTCATATTTACATATGCCCATTCATTTGTATAGAATTTACACTGTCATTATAGGAGTATAACCGCGGTGGCGTGGTTTGAACTATGACGTCATAGTAACTTGGCTTGATTTGAACTTTGACGGTACGTAGTAACAGAGCCTTAGCAACAGAGTTTTATTCGTATTTCAACGTAGCTCTTCAGTTCTTATTTTGTCATATCCTTTCATCGAGATCCAGTATAAATGCATTATAAGAAATGATTGAAGAGCAATAAATATGATATAAAATGTGTAGTAATTATGTGCCACTATGGATAGTGGTTATACGTAAGGAGGATAACGTTTAGTTCTAGAACAATATAAAAACTTGTCAAGAGAAATTAAGCAAAAAAAAAAAATGGTAGTGTGATTTTAGAATTAGGTTCAACTTTCAACTTCCAAATGGCCAATCCACAAGAAGAAAACTTTTATCACTACCGATTGACGGTTTAAAGATGTCAGAACAAATACTAGCCATCTGTGCATTTTTAAAACTTACTTCATCTGTTTTTAAATTATGCTATTGAATTTGAAGACGTTTAACATTCGGAATTTTAGAACAGATCAGTTAGAGTTACCTATATCTTTTTTTGTAATATTTTTCTTCTATATGAGAAAGCTGTGATTTTTTTAACTGATACTCTTATTAAATTTCAAAGTTCAATCAAAATTTATACAGATTTTTTTTTAAATTTTATTTCCGCAAGCTTTTCCCTGCATCTCCGGAAAAGACTTTTAATATCAGATTAGACCGCCTTTCGTATGACTTCCTCGTATTGGTACATGTATGTCAATAAACTCTATACTACAAGGAACTTTTCATCGCTACATGTACTATTTATCATTTTGGAACTATTTTCTATAAGATGACTGGATATGAAGTTGTTCCATATATCATCATATTACTGTCTTTCAGACAAACTGTTTTGGGTAAGATGTTGCCGTTTATCTCGTTGATAGAATATTTGATTGAAATATATTTCTTCATTGAAAGACACATAAAATCTTCTTTTTTTCTATCTTACAGCCTTTTGCCTTTTTTGGGCAAGCTGTCAGTATTTGCTTTTTGTAATCACTATCTACAACAATTAGTCATTAAAACAGTCAAACGTTTAAGATCTTTAAGTCAATTTTTTTTCATTATTGTCTATTCCATGCAAATAATCGCTCTTTATGTTCGGAGCATCTAGAATCATGTGCAAATACACTGAATGATCAATCTATCCGAAGTTATTAATATGAACTGCATGGTTACTCCGTCCTTTCTTCTAGAAAAGAAATCTATAGTGATAGACGCCAATGAGAGGTATCAGGTGTATAAGGACATTTAATCCCTGTATTTCTAATGTTTCAAATGATTCTTTATTGGCGTTCCTACAGGATTCCAATTAAACATCCATCTACCATCTGATCCATCGAGCTCTGTTAGATGCCAAGACAACCTAGTACTCCAAGCGAGTACGGCGGAGAATACCCTCTATAACAGACTTGGTCATGATTATTCTTCTGTTTCGAACACAACGTCTTTACCTAAGCCTAATACTCCACATTCAACATGCACCTTCAGTCTTACGAAAGCTGACTTCATTCCTAATGGCACTAATGGTATGAATTTTTATTTTTGTTCATTGTATTTCGACGACCTCTCTTCATATGTACATTAAGTTAAGTTTATCATACAGATAAAGGGCTTTTAATAACCTCGCTTTTCTAAAAACAAATACATTTTTGTTCAGATTTCAAAGTTACAAAAATTCACACCAGGAAGGAAAGAACACTATCACTTACATGTAGTGTAGAGTCTAGGCAGACATCCGTTACTTTACATGGACAAGGAATTGCAGAGATATCCGCCGTATCACTGGCAGACAGAAACATTACAATCAAACTGTACAATATACAGTATTCAAACAAAGGCATTTACGTCTGCAAAGATGCCAGTTCTGACATCCTTATGGCATGGAATGTTACTGTTTTAGGTAAGTATGATTATAATATTAACACCTAATCTCTTTGATAATACGGAAGTATTCCAGTTTTTACCCTCTTGAAGAAAATTTCAAACCAATTTTAATGCACCAGACACGTGTATCCTCATCGGTGATGCTTCCAGCCAAAGTGATTTTCCAAAAAGACACTGCCAAACTTTATTTTAGTAGAACCCTCTGGTTTTATTTATTTATTTTATATATATTTTTTTTGTTTAACTTTGTACATTTACTTTGCAAAGAGTAAACACCTGTGATTTATTAGGGACCTGGCACGCTATGTCACGGACCCTTACGGTATTTATGCAACTGAAAGGCAATAACGAAAATATTTGAAATTGACGAAAACAATTCTTATATTTATGCTGGTTGGTCTATGCTGGTTGCCATAGAAACGGGTTGTAAACACTGAAAAGTGCCATTTTTAGCATTTTTGAAGCCTCGCAGGATCTTATTAACACAATTTTAAAATACATATGTGATTGAATCATACCGTTAGATCCTAATTCTTTGTGGTAAAACCATTTTATAACGGGAAAAATTAAGAATAGGGAGTTACCATAGCAACAATTCCACCATTATCTAAATATAGCACTTTGTAATTTTTAACTTAAATAAAGATGAATGAAGAAGTTTTAGGAAGTGTAAAGTGATGAATGAAGAAGTTTTAGGAAGTGTAAAGTTTAAACTAATCAGATGACAATCTATGAATTGTAATTATTCTTGGTTGCCAAGGTAACATGGACGGTATCCAAAAAAAATACCCTTTTTACTTCAGAATGTAGACCTTATTTGTGACAATATTAAAGGACAAAACATGAAAAGATTTAATTATAAGCTATTAAGGTGGAAGAAAGAAATGTACCGAAAACAGAGCAGACTGGATGGGATATGATACTACAGAGGAAAGGAGGGGATCTCCAACAACACTAGGTAGCAGCACCCACAGCAAAATCCCAAAACACCCATGCAAAAAACACAGAACAGATATCCACAGAAAGAGACGCAAAAGGGACAAGGAACACCAACTCACAACATAGAAACATGAAACATAAAAGACTACACATAAACCAACGGGCAACCGGTGCCGACTGAGGACGGCCATCTGCCACGTAAATAGCAGACGGTGTGGATATCCTGGATAACATGCGCACAACCCTCCCACTTTTGCGCACGAAATCCAGGATAACCACACCGTCTGCTATTTACGTGATATTATTGTGATATTATTATTATCACCAGGCAATTGAAAAACAGAAAATAGAATTTAACGTTTTGAATAAGAAATAAGCAATATTTATTACGATGGTAACCACCATCTTCTCAAGACAAGTGTACGTAATACCTTTCTCCCCCTTGTCGGATGTCATACACAAAACTTCGTCTCCGGTGAGTGTCGTAGTGGAGACTTATCAGGCCAAAAATTCGTTTAATCACTAGCAATTTAAGTGCTTTTTAATGTGTTTGAATGATTTTACTCCCAAAAATACTTGTATATGAAAGTATAATATAATTTGGACTCTGATCTTGTCGTATATACTCTCCACTACGACACTCGCCGGAGACGCAGTTTTATGTATGACATCCGGCAAGGGGGAGTAAGGTATTACGTACACTTGTCTCGAGAAGATGGTAACCACGTGTATTGATAAAATCTGAAAAAAAATATCGAATTTGGTTGAATATCATATAACCTCTATTTCTAAATTTTATAACGACAGAAGTAATGAACCATTGGCATGAGATATAGTAAGGGTTCAAAATTTAATTTTCATACTTTGGTATCTTATGACCTGGTAACCATTGCAACCAATGAGTTAAAGAAAATCCTGACGATAATCTCAACAGCACTCACAACAGAGCACAAAACTGAGCATCGACGGACCTACAGCAACCTAGAGGTGGGACCAGGTGCCCGGGAGGAGTAAGCATCCCCTGTCGGCTTGCCGCACCCGCCGTCGATGTTCACGCACGAAAATGAAACAATATATAAAATACATACCAAATACCAAGTCACTTGGCAACAGTATGTTTATGCTTTTCTATTTCTGACATTTTGCCCTAACTATATATGAAATTTCATGAAAATTGGAGAACATACGTTGAGAAAAGGCTTTGATACTAAAAGAGAATAGGTGATAAAATTAATTCCTTTGTAGTAGATAACCATGAACAGTAGTGCCTCCTACAATGATTTTCATTTTTAAAATGGGACTCTGTGGAAGTGATTCATATTCATAGTGCTGTTATTCATAACTCAATGATGTGATGTGATGTTGTCTTGTCTCCGTCATTTTTCCCTTTATCTCGACTCATGCGAGTGTGTTCTGCTGTGATCAATATAACATTTATCATGTTTTAATGTTTTGTATGCCCATTATGACTTTTAGATTCTGGTTTATTTTCACTCACTATTACGCTAAGATTTCGATCAATCATGTATTTTGTATTCATAGCAGCACGAAAATAACATCTTCATTTAAAAATGTCGGATGGACATAAGGACTTTTAAAAATGCAAGTCACATAAGACAAATATAAAAAAACATTTCAAA
Source organism: Pinctada fucata (assembly GCA_028142955.1). Classification (NCBI taxonomy): domain Eukaryota; kingdom Metazoa; phylum Mollusca; class Bivalvia; order Pterioida; family Pteriidae; genus Pinctada; species Pinctada fucata. Next base: position 73,164,141 of record AP027104.1, on the reverse strand, counting down.
TGATGCAAGTGGCATGACAACGACACTAAAATGCTTATAATTCCAGCAGTTCGGACATTCTGTCCTTAAAGCTGAAACTATTTAAAATTATTCACACAATTTGCTATGGAAATGAATTGCAGATTCCTTGATTGTAAACATTTCTTCGACGTCAACATGTAGCCACTATGAACACCATATTCTGATCTGCAAAACATCTGAAAACTTAACTTTTCAAGAATGGGAACATAGGCGAGGAAACGTAACTCTCAGAACCTTATCCGGCATCAACACGGTGATGGAATCAACACTAGAGTTATCGACTTGTGGCTATCAAGACACAGGAGATTATGTCTGCAGAGTAAAGGATAGTACAGGAGAAATTGTAGAAAAAGCATTTGCTTTGAATGTATATGGTATGAAAAAGTCACACTGAAGTAAATTATTTTTATAGCATACATTCCCCGACGGACAATAAAACACTTTATGAAAGTAGAAAGGGAATGAAGTAGAAAAATACATGAATTAAAAATAGTACAATACATGAGCATTTGAATATCTTCTTCTTTTCGCACTACTGAATTATGTTTTGTTCAATTGCAAAATTATGTTTTCCTTCATTTATTATTTTTTTACTTATTATTTTTTATTTATTTATTTATTTTTGGTCTTTTTCCGTGAGATGTATTCTCATTTACGGCTATTGATAATGAAAACCTTTATATTTATGTAAAAGTAAATGTAAGAATTATGTTTCATTTTTGTCTCTGTCTATTAGCGCCACCTGTGAAAACCAACGAGACCTTTACTGTAAAGGATACCCTCGCCTCTATATCCGTCTACTTTTACTCAGTGCCTGCACCACTAAATATAAAGTGGACGAAGGAGGGCAGACTTTTACAAAATGGAACAAAATATCATATGAAAAGTATCAGTAGCACCGTTCATCTGAAAGTATTTAGGAAGCTTGTTAACACTCAAGGATTTCTTTCAACCCTTGATATATCAGGACCAAGCGCCAACGATTTTGGGGAATATATTTTTCATAGTGAGAATCAATTTGGAACAATCACGACTACGATAAATCTCACGAACCCAAAAGCTGGTAGGTTTTCATTTTTTTTCTTTTGTTTTCATACTAATGAAAGATATTGAATTTGAATACGTTTAACATTAAACAAATCCATATATTGTTGAACTTTTGATTTGAAATACCCACGAGTGTTTTTAAGTACAATAAAACATATGCGACGGAAGAATAAAGCTGTACTCGTATATTATTCTTGATCATATATTCATCTCCTTCACTATTGAAACTTTGTACAAGTGTTATAAAACGAGGCCCAAATTGAAGTTGGGAAGTCTCTGAAAATTGATTTTGAAATTGTCTTTTCCAGAATATACTTTTTACATCTACATAGGAGTTGGGACTGCTGCAGGACTTTTACTTATATTTGTAATAGTTGTTGTTAGTGCGAGATGCTGTAAATTACCAGCTAAGAAAGGTAAATATTTTGAACGAGAAGAGAGAGACAACAATACTCTCTCCGAATAGACCATTTTTGAAATGTTTCATTTGATGACCAGACTACGGACATCACATACTTTGGTGATGTTTTTCATGATGACGTCAAAAATGAATCAATTGAAACATAATGTAACGTCTCCTATAAATTAACAATTCAAAGTATACCAAGTTATTCGATGTACGAAGTCTGGTGTGTAAGGTCGGGGTTTCGAACGGGCGTATCCGAGAACTTGAAAATGGACTATTTATAATCAAGTATCTGAAGAGTCATAATTCAGTTCCTATTGTACATAGATACATTTTGTACCATAATTTGCATAACCCTAGACCATAAGTTACTTTTCATAACCCTAGAACAAAAGTTGATAGCTACCTAAGTCTATATGCAGTATCTATTTTCCCGTTCCAGAGTCAAATAAAGTAGTTCAGTGTGTATCACTCGAAGATCTACTAGACGCGTAAGTAAAAAGTTGCAGTTTAATTGTAGGTCGACAGTAAATCCAATTTTCTTATGTAATGCATGCTGAAAATGAGCATAATCCGTTATTTCAAATGAACGACCCGCTTTTTAATAATGAAGTTATTTCCTATACAGGCAGAAGAGCAATAGCGGATACACTGATCTGAAAAAGGAACGACGAAAGAAGAGAAAAGACAAAAATAATGGACATAAATCCTAAAGTATAAGATATATCATAGAGGACATTAGGTGTTTTGATACAAAAATAAGTTTTCATCTTTCCTGTGTGTTACACATAATGTATTTGACAATTTTGGACGACACAATGAAAATATAAATCAATCTAACATCTCGTTAAGATACATGTACATTTCAGTTAAGAACCATCCAAAATCACCAAGTAACGGACAATAGATTCTTACCCTCCCCGATCTGGGCTGGGTACCATAAACTTAGAATTGACTTAAGTCTAAATTTTAATATTCTTTTGCCTCCTTATGATATCAATGATGAATTAAAATTATTCCAAAAATAAATTCTATTTCCGAATGGAATAGAATGGATGAACTGAATTTTTTTTAATTTTTCACTCATTTGGCACAAGTGGTAATTTGAGACATTGTCATGAGTCAATTCTTAGTTTATGGTGCCGGACCCTGATCTCATATCTTGTTGGTATTAACTTTCGCTTCTTTGCAGAACTTTCAAATTAATGTATACTTTATTGTTGGAATATTCTCAGTGTTTCTTACTGTTTGTCGGTGGGTAGTCTTCAGTGGTCTCTTCTTTTCTATCGGAAGCAGGATCCTAGAAATAATTGTTTTGGCAGGCTTTAGGATAACTGGAATTGCATTTTGAATTATAGTGTACACCTTTATTCCTTCATTTAATGTAACCTACAAATAATATTTTGGCAGTTTTCTTACTTTCCTTTTCTGAGTAGCAACATCCCTTCATCGCCTGCTTGTGGCGTTTTCATATCTCAGTTGATACGCTATGCCAGTACAATAATGTCGAAGGGTTCCAACTCTATACCTTCTTGAAGAAAATTCCATACCAATTTCAATGCACCAGACACGTGTTTCGAATATTAAATTCTCATTAGTGATGCTTCCAGCGGAGCCACCAAAAATAATTTCAGTAGCGCCCTTTTTATTATTTTTTTTTTTTTTTTGAAGTTAGATTTGTGCATTTACATTGCAGAGAGTGCGCGGCTCCAAATTTCCTGTAGGGTCGATTCAGTAGCATATCCAAATAAAATCTATGTTCAAAATAGCATTGGAGGGATGGTGCTAAGATGTTAAACTCCTTTGATTTCGATGATATTTATCGGTAAAATGGCTGGTTTTCGAAATAGCAAAATATATATGATGTCACAATGATAAAAGGCCAAAACAAAGCTTCTTTCAGGTGAAAGAGCTGGAAAGAAGTAATTAGTACACTTCACTAACATCAGGTCACGGGGAACGATTTTAACTGCTCCACACTGCAATGTGAAATAAGTGTTTATACTAATAATGTCGAATGGTTCCAACTCTATACCTTCTTGAAGAAAATTCCAAGAAGAAATACAAAACTTTTATTATGAGATCTGGGCGTCTTTCGGGTAGGCTTCTCGGTCAGGGATACGTTTGTGACCGACTAATATCGTCACGTTTGTGACCGACTAATATCGTCACGTTTGTGACCGACTAACATTGTCACTGAGGAAGTTCTACGGTTGATGTGGGGAACTCGTCATACACTATGTTGTCCCGCCCTCCAGAATGGTGTGGATGATATTCTGTCATAGAAAATTTGTACCGTCCAACCAAAGATAATACTTTATATCTTCCAAAATGGAAGTAACCGGATGTGACAATTCTACCGAATTGATGCGACGGGTGTTGCAGGCAAGAAGGAGATGCTTACTCTTCCTGGGCACCTGGTCTCACTCCCATTTCGGGAGTTCGCTTCTTTTCATGTGGTGGATGGAGGAGGTATTTGTTTGTTTGCTTTGGTTCCTGTTTTATCCTGATTTTGTATGCCTTTATGATTTTCTGAATTATCGATTTTGTTCTGTATATAGGGATATGGTCATTATCCATATTTGCCATTATAATTAAACGTTCAAAGTACAAACCCTTTGTTTCGAATTAAAATTCATATAAGCTTAAACTTCCTTTTAAATCCTAGATAATTTGATACTATTGCGTGCATTATACATATGAGATTCGAGTTAATATATACAATCTAAACGTATACAGCACGTGCATCTAACAACGCCACGTGCAGTAAATTTCGTTTTTAGAGGATTATGTGTTTTGGGTTTCTATGGTGTTGTGTTATCTCCGTCTGTTTGTCAGCTTTGTCATTTCTTGTGAGAAAGTTGTTCTGTTTTATATTTTCAAGAATTTCTGTGCTTATTGATCGGGATTTTTGGATTGTTAGGTTTTGTGTTTGACTATCATTCACTGATCCATTAAATAAACAATTCATTTAAAGAGATTATGGATGATTACATACATGTATCACTGACTTTTCTTTTTTGAACGAATTAAAAGTAATGAAAAATAAATTATGTTATTATGGGATAAATTTATGCTTTTATTAAGGAGAAATAATGTTCCATAGTAGATGCTTTCTCCAGCCAAAACATAAAAACAATAGTGCTACAAAGTGGAAAATATTCAAGCTGCTCACAGTCGGGAGGAAATATACCGAGGATGTTCAAAATCCAATGAGACCTCAAACAGTGCATGTTTTGTAGATATTGTTTTCAGTTTCGCGCAGGAACATCGACGGTAGGTGCGGCTAGCCAAAAAAAGGGATGCTTACTCCTCCGGGGCACCTGGTCCCACCTCTAGCTTGCTAGGGATCCGTCGAATCTCAATTTGGTGATATACTTTAATTGTTGTTGATATTATCAGGATCTTCTTTATCTCATTACAAAAGTGAATACATTACTCTTCTTTGTTCAGCAAAGGACTTTTAATGGAAAATGATAATCAAAAAATGTAAGCTAAACAAAAAGGAATGAAAACAAGTTGAATATATCAAATTAACAATGAAGGTTGATGACAAAACAGCTGCATCCCGAAAATCCAAAAATCTAGCAAAAAACAAACAAAGAAAACAACGAAACGATAAAGCAGTATAACGATCGAAGAGAATACAGTCTAGGTGTGGAACAGGGAAGTGACATAATGTAGAATTAAGCGTGACGAGGTATTTTTACTTGCGAAACCTGCAGCTTGCATCTTCATAAGTGCGGATCCGATACGTCCTATCAGTAGAGTTTGGACTCGAAAAGGTATACTCAATTGTCTTTACCCTTTTCGGCCCCAGAACAGATTAAAAAAAGAACTAATGGAACTTATGCTGGATTTTGAATTTAATTGATTTTTTTTTAATTTCATGTATGTCACCATCCCCTATTAACTAAATGACACATTATGATAGTAAGAGTTGGTGAATAACAAAATATGTATCAATAGAGAAATCATTATCAAAAAACAATATAAAGTGAAACTATGTTGAATTTATATCTTCTATTGTAACATATTCAGTGGACCATATGTAAATTTCCACAAGTAAAGTATGATACTAATTAAGGTAGAATTAAAACAACATTTTAAATGGATATTTTGTCTACTCTTCTCTTTATCATATTAAATGAACAGTTGCAAGTACCACAAGAATCTTTTTAAAGTTTCATAAAAGTACAATTCTTTTCAAGTTAGACTACAATATAATAACATTTGTTTTTAAAGGATAAGGATATATCATTTATTTGTCCAAGTATCATTACATGTACCATATGACATTAAAAGTATCATATATATTTCATTACATCATGTAAATACCAAATAATTTTTGAATATAGCATATTGAAATTCAACTATTTAAGAAACACTATTAAAAGCGGATGATACAAAGCTCATCAGAATACAGAAATATTGTTTCACATTATAACTTTTATGAAAATAAATGACAATACTTCTTTTGGAGTTACATGTGTTATTGCTTATTTTGGATATGTCATTTGGGTTTTTATGTATAATTCTTGGATATTCTTTAAAACATTTATCTTTGCATAACAATTGTAAAACATTTTAATCCTATCCAATGACAATTATATATTTTCAAAGTAGATGGATATTCAAAGAATGAATCCTTAATATACTTTCACATTATAAGTTTATGCTGTGACTGAAACTAACATTTTCTTTTTCTCGATATCTCATTTTCAGGAAAATCAGATGATGTTCAGGAGTGAGATACTCTAGTCTTAGACATGACACTATAATTGAGCATTCATATCTTAATATCAATGGAAATTCAAACATTTTTTTATTTCATATGTCATGAAAAATTTAGCCCATTTTTGTTATAATGAATTTTATTTCTTGTTGCAGTGTGGAGCAGTTAAAATCAATCCCCGTGACTTGATGTTTTTCAAGTGTATTAATTCTTTCCAGCTCTGTCGCCTGAAAGAAGCTTTGTTTTGGCCCTTTATCAATGAGACATCATATACATTTTTTGCCAGTTCGGAAACTTGCCATTTCACCGAAAAATATCATTGAAATTTATGGAGTTTAACATCCCTCCAATGCTATTTTGAACATAAATTTTATTTGGATATGCTATTGAATCGAACCTACAGGAAATTTGGAGCCGCCCACTATCTGTTAAGTAAATGCAGAAATAAAATTTTATGAAAAAACACTAGAGGTTGCAAGTGAAATTAAATTGGGCTGCTTGTGAAAAGGACTTTGGCAGGATGCATCACTGATGAGAATTTAACATTCGAAAAACGTGTCTGGTGCATCAAAAATTGGTTTGAATGAAATTTTCTTTAAATAAGGTATAGAGTTGGAATCCTTTCGCATTATTGTAACAACTGCTACCGACGAAAGATTCAAGTATTTTTAAAGCATCAAAAGATAGATGTTAGATGGTTTGTGTATGTCCTTGTTACCGTTGATCTGATGCTTTGCTTATGTCATTGATACCGTTGTTCTGATGCGTTGTGTATGTCATTGTTACGGTTGTTCTGATGCTTTGCATATGTCATTGTTACCGTTGTTCTGTTTCTTTAACTTTTTGCTTATGTCATTGTTACCGTTGTTCTGATGCTTTGCTTATGTCATTGTTACCGTTGTTCTGATGCTTTGCTTATGTCATTGTTACCGTTGTTCTGATGCCTTGTGTATGTCATTGTTACGGTTGTTCTGATGCTTTGTGTATGTCATTATTACCGTTGTTCTGATGCTTTGTGTATGTCATTATTACCGTTGTTCTGATGCCTTGTGTATGTCATTGTTACGGTTGTTCTGATGCTTTGCTTATGTCATTGTTACCGTTGTTCTGTTTCTTTAACTTTTTGCTTATGTCATTGTTACCGTTGTTCTGATGTTTTGCTTATGTTATTGTTACCGTTGTTCTGATGCTTTGTGTATGTCATTGTTACCGTTGTTCTGATGCCTTGTGTATGTCATTGTCACGGTTGTTCTGATGCTTTGTGTATGTCATTGTTACCGTTGTTCTGATGCCTTGTGTATGTCATTGTTACGGTTGTTCTGATGCTTTGCATATGTCATTGTTACCGTTGTTCTGTTTCTTTAACTTTTTGCTTATGTCATTGTTACCGTTGTTCTGATGTTTTGCTTATGTCATTGTTACCGTTGTTCTGATGCTTTGTGTATGTCATTGTTACCGTTGTTCTGATGCCTTGTGTATGTCATTGTCACGGTTGTTCTGATGCTTTGTGTATGTCATTGTTACCGTTGTTCTGATGCTTTGTGTATGTCATTGTTACCGTTGTTCTGATGCTTTGCTTATGTCATTGTTACCGTTGTTCTGATGCTTTGTGTATGTCATTGTTACCGTTGTTCTGATGCTTTGTGTATGTCATTGTTACCGTTTTTCTGATGCTTTGCTTATGTCATTGATACCGTTGTTCTGATGCTTTTTGTCTGACTGTTGTCATTTTAATGGTGTGTGGTGTCTTACTATTGTCATGGCTTTAACAGTTCCTTCTTGAAAATGTGCAACGTCTGAATATCTATATAAACCAGTTGGTCATAATGTTACAGGTGATTTTTTCTATCATTCAAGACAGCAAGCTTCACGTGGTCTTCTCAAAAAAAGACCTAAGTATAGAATCCCATCCAAGACAGATTTTATTAAATGTTGCGAAGTCTCCTTATAATATCAGTGATGACTTGCAATTATTCCAAAAACAAACTCTATTTCCGAGTGGAATAGAATGGATGAACTGAATATTTCAAATGTTCACTCATTTGGCACATGTGGTAATTAGTTTATGGTGCCGGACCCTGATCTCATCGTCAGTTGGGATTCACTTTCGCTACTTTCAGTGGCCTCTGCTTTTCTATGGGAAGCAGGATCCTAGAAATAATGCTTTGGAATAACTTAAATTACATTTTGAATTATAGTGTACACCTTTATTTCTTCATCTAATGTAACCTACAAACAATATTTCGGCAGTTTTCTTATTTTAAATTATAATCAAACGTCCAAAGTACAAACCCTTGTTTCGAATTAAAATAGCGAGATAAAATTATATAAGCTTAAACTTCCTTTTCAGTCCTACGTTTAAATTATATATTATTACGTGCATTATACATTTGTATATCTAACATGGTTCATATGTTATTCGAGTAAATATGTTCAATCTAAACTGATAAATAATATACAGTACGTGCATTTAAGGCATGTCATTTCTAAATGAAGGAATTTCAACGATTTTATCGCACGCTCTGAATGACTGGACAAACCTCATTTTGGATATTACTGATATTCGATTAGATAATTTATACAAAAATCCTCATCTTTTTGAAAATCCAAGTTCTTAATCTGAAAGACATTTCAAAGCCAAGTTACGTACTTTACCTGAAAAATATGTACTTGCGCCTGTAGAGAAAGCAACCAACAACACCATGGTCATTTGAAAATGTTACTACATATCAGCTTTAGTTTCGGAACTTTCGTCTACAAAAAATATATCATAAGGAATGAAAGTGTCCTTAAGTAACATTTTGAACAAACATAACAGTGAAGTTTCTTCATTCAACACCCCTATCTCTAAATCAGATCTCCCTACATTATACTGCATACTAAAACTGCACAAGTTACCTTACAATTTTCGATACATTTTCTTGCAACTGCTTAACTACAATTTTGTCTAAAATTCCCACGTCAGCACTCACGGATATAAGACACATTTCAAAATATTATGAAACTGTTCTGAACAGCAATGATGTAAACTTCTTTTGGTCTAATAAAATTCAGGGGATGTGATTGACAAAATGAAATCTTAAAATTGTTTAAAGCCAATGCGATTTCATCATACGGCTAAATTAATATGTACACCACGCTTGCTCACGACAAAATTAATTATCGTTTGTAAAAACTCATGAAATGGTGTTCTGATCGAGAGGGAAATCTTATATTTGTACATCTGAATCAAAGGGTTTCTTTTCCGCCACAGAATACAAATCATACGAATCATGGACATGTAGTGACTTATCTATTGCCTTGTCCTTCCTTTTGGTCAACATTTATGTAAGATTTTATGAAAATCTCTACAAGCAAGCTAGGCGTTTGACAGTAAGTGTTTTAATTGTCTTTTCCTGACATGGTCGCCATATCACTTTCTATATAAACATAACCTCAGACAGTGCATGCTTTTAGATATTGTATTCATTTTCGTGCGTAAACATCGACGGCGGATGCGGCTAGCCAAACAGGGGATGCTCACTCCTACCGGACACTTAGTCCCACCTCTAGCTTGCTAAGAGTCCATCGATGCTCAATTTGGTGCTCTATTGTGAGTGCTGTTGAGATTGTCGTCAGGTTCTTCTTTATTTCATTTGTGTCACACTTATGCCCTTTGCAGTGTGGAGCTCGTAAAAAAGTTCCCCGAGAGGGGTTTGACAGTAAGTTTTGAATGTCTTTCCCTGACATGGTCGCCATAACACTTCCATATGTAAATAACCTCATCCATTGCATGTTTTGTGGATATCGGCGGATGCGGCTAGTCAAACAGGGGATGCTTAATCCTCCTGGGCACCTGATCCCATCTCTAGCTTGCTAAGTGTCCGCCGATGCTCAATTAGGTGCTCTGTTGTGAGTGCTGTTGAGATTGTCGTCAGGATCCTCTTTATCTCATTTGTAGGGATCCCAATGGGTAATAATTGTGCGCCTCTTGTTGCATATTCATTTTTATACACATGTGAAAATTCTTTTTCCCAAAATCTTCAAAAGCAAAGAAAACATGATGATGTGAAATCTTTCATTGGCACTTCCAGGTACCCAAATGATATTCTTCCTATCGACAATTCTGTTTTTGAAAAGTAGTTAATTAAATATATAATATAATCTTAAAAGGAATAGCTCGTGTTGCTTTCGTTGTTGTTGTTTTTCTTGGATGGAGATATACCACAAAAGAATGAAAGGAAGGCTACATTATTGTACGTAGTACAAATTGGACATTTCCTTTTCGTAATTAAAATGAATTATGTTACACAAAATTTTAATTCTTTTAAGACATTTTTTTTTAGTATAAAACAAAAACAAACTCGTATCTGTGGAATGTCATGTTGAACAAAAGTCACTTATGTCGAAACAAATTGCAGTTTGTTTGCAAAATCAGAAATGTCTAATTTGGCGCCTCGTAAGTGGGGCATGATACAAGGAGTTTTGGTAATTGTTTACCTCAATCTAAATAAAATATTAGAGTCATTCCTAATCTTTCAAAATGACAAGCGCAAGACAAAAAGAAAACTTTGAAAAATCCCAAATGTATCTAAAGACACTAGAACGGGTATTGAAATGTATCCAACACCGGTCGACTCATATTTCCTCCAAATGCATTAAATGACTTGAGTTACTCATCATCGTTCTGGGAAATATTAATAATTTAAAAACTGTAATGTTATCCCTTATATGAACTTTGTTTAGCATTGAAATCACAGAAAAGGCCAGCGTGAATATACGAGTTACATCCACTATAATTAGTTCCCTGGTGTTCTTTACCGAATATGTTCGACTTTTCGAATCAAATTCAACAAAAGAAGTAATCAATGCATCTCCACAAAACCCTCTTTCTAATGAGATATACCAACACTGCTTACTGTAGAGTGTGTTTGCTTTGGTAATGGGAAGCTAAATTGGCTTAAACAGGCCAGAAAGTGCAAAGTTATGGCTGAAATGATCCTCTTGTGACTTTTTGTGTAGATCAATGAACGAAAAACATGGGCCTTCAATCACTAACTATCAAATGCCGCTATGGTATTGATCCGACATAACAGAAATGTAACAAATATTTTTACGTCAAGTCTATGTTTATTTAGGAACAATGAAGGAAGATGATCATTTACCGTTTATAATGTACCACTGACACTATTTCCTAATGATTCTCCCTTGATCAAGGCGACTGGGACTCCGTGAGTATATGTTTCAATTTCCTAATTACTTCGTGATGATATTCCTTCTAACTTTTCTTGTATATATTGTTAAAAAGTAATGTGATACAGGATTTAATCTAATTTCTTTCCTTGATAATCATTTTGCAAAAACATCACATTTCTCGTTCTCAAAATATATTTTCTTTTTTAAATGTCACAGAATTTCTTTGATGTATCAGCTTTTCCCATTTGTATGTTATACCCAGGGGTATCCTCAAATTGCTCTTAGCAATATTTTATCCTTTTCAAAGCATTCCTTGCTAAAGAATGCCCGACTAATATTGACCGGTTCATGTGATTTGAAGCAAGTCCTTTGGGATAACCTTTCATATGTAGAAAGATTATTTAGGCAATTTGGAATATGATTTAGACGTCTGAAATAAAAAGCGTAACAGTATTTGCATACGGTTTTATTACTAGAATATAATAATTTACGCCTCACACTATTATCTCTTCTTCTTACTGATGTAGGAACATTTAACGTCGTGATGATTTTTCAATCATGTGACAAAGTATGCTTTGTAGCAGATACACTAACATACGGGGGTAGAGATACACTCACATACGTTGGTAGAGATACACTCACATACGGTGGTAGAGATACACTCACATACGTTGGTAGAGATACACTCACATACGGTGGTAGAGATACACTCACATACGTTGGTAGAGATACACTCACATACGTTGGTAGAGATACACTCACATACGTTGGTAGAGATACACTAACATACGGGGGTAGAGATACACTCACATACGTTGGTAGAGATACACTCACATACGGTGGTAGAGATACATTCACATACGGTGGTAGAGATACATTCACATACGGTGGTAGAGATACATTCACATACGGTGGTAGAGATACACTCACATACGGTGGTAGAGATACACTAACATACGGGGGTAGAGATACACTCACATACGTTGGTAGAGATACACTCACATACGTTGGTAGAGATACACTCACATACGTTGGTAGAGATACACTCACATACGTTGGTAGAGATACACTCACATACGGGGGTAGAGATACACTCACATACGTTGGTAGAGATACACTCACATATGGTGGTAGAGACACACTCACATATGGTGGTAGAGACACACTCACATACGGTGGTAGAGATACACTCACATACGGTGGTAGAGATACACTCACATACGGTGGTAGAGATACACTCACATACGGGGGTAGAGATACACTCACATACGGTGGTAGAGATACACTCACATACGGGGGTAGATATACACTCACATACGGTGGTAGAGATACACTCACATACGGGGGTAGAGATACACTCACATACGGTGGTAGAGATACACTCACATACGATGGTAGAGATACACTCACATACGGGGGTAGAGACACACTCACATACGGTGGTAGAGACACACTCACATACGATGGTAGAGATACACTCACATACGTTGGTAGAGATACACTCACATACGTTGGTAGAGACACACTCACATATGGTGGTAGAGATACACTCACATACGTTGGTAGAGATACACTCACATACGGTGGTAGAGATACACTCACATACGGTGGTAGAGATACATTCACATACGGTGGTAGAGATACATTCACATACGGTGGTAGAGATACACTCACATACGGGGGTAGAGATACACTCACATACGGGGGTAGAGATACACTCACATACGGTGGTAGCAGATTGTAGGCATGAAATACAGAACATCCTTTCCGCGCTTCTCATTGGGTTATTTTTCGGATTCATTCTTCTTGGTTTTAACCCATCATGTAATTACTATTGAGAACTAGGTGAGATCACCCGCAACTTTTACATATTTGAAGTTTATTCTATACAGATTAGATATATATAATAAAGATATATGGTGAATAAAGAATTTGGCTCACTGGCTGTTAGGACCACCGATTGTCTGCAATGGATTCACCACATTAATAAATAAGCTTAGGTTCCAATACGTAGGGTTAGAACTTGCAAATTAGTATGACAATGTAGACATTTATATTCTCCAAATAACATTGCTATATCTAAGTCGATATAATAACGGATTTCTCCTTTAATCTTTCCGATATATGATTATCGCGAGGGTTCAGATTTGGTTGCTATTTCAAAAAAAACCTTAGAAGTAGCCGTAAAGAAGTGTAAATACATTTATTGTCATTTTGTAATCTACGACTTCTTCTAAAATGCTATCAAAATACGCTTTGTCGCCATCCCTCCCACGGGCTTTCAACCACACGTTTCATTTACTAACGTTTCTGAGTAGATCCTACACAAATTTTTGAACCGTTCAATCTTGGCAAAATAAATGTTATACGTCTTCAAATACATTGCATCCTTTAATAATACGGAAGTGTTCCAATTATTTACCTTCTTGAAGAAAATTCCAAACCAATTTTCACGCACTAAACACGTGTTTCGAATAGTGATGCTTCTGGACAGCCAAAATGCTTTTCATGAGCCGCACAAATTCATTTCACTAGTTAGCGCCCTCTGGTTTTATTTTCAGAATTTAAATTTCTGCATTCACTTTACAGAGAGTGCGCGGCTCCATATTTTCCTGTAGGGTCGATTCAGTAGCATATCCAAGTAAAATCTATGTTCCAAATATCATTGGAGGGTTGGTGCTAAGATGTTAACTTCCTTTAATTTTGATGATATTTTTCGATGAAATGGCAAGTTTCAGAAATAGATGAAAATGTATATGATGTCAAATAATTGATAAAGGGCCAAAACAAAGCTTCTTTAAGAATAGATAAATTTGTAGCATGGACCGACATCCACTTTGAAGTTAACGACCAAAAGTTATGTCCAAAAATACCGAAAGACGTAGCAGGATGGATGAGAAGTGATACTACAGGACCCACTTTTCAGAAATTTCGAGAAATTTTGCGAACAGTAATTTTCGAACGCGTTTGAAGATACGATCAGACTTGGCTACATGTGCCAAGTAGGGGCTCAATTAACACTTTTGGCTTCTTTGTATCATTTTGGACTTGAAGATGACAGATGAGATTTAAATATCCAAATTATGCACGTCATGTTATGTGGAAACATGCACGTCATGTTATGTGGAAACATGTACGTCATGTTATGTGGAAACATGCACGTTATGCTATGTGGAAAATTGCACGTCATGTTTTGTGGAAATATGCACGTCATGTTATGTGGAAACATGTACGTCATGTTATGTGGAAACATGTACGTCATGTTATGTGGAAACATGCACGTTATGCTATGTGGAAAATTGCACGTCATGTTATGTGGAAACATGCACGTCATGTTATGTGGAAACATGTACGTCATGTTATGTGGAAACATGCACGTCATGTTATATGGAAACATGTACGTCATGTTATTTGGAAACATGCACGTCATGTTATGTCATATGTAATTTTTGCTCAGCGTACCATTCTATGATACTAGTAGTATATTACGGACATTCGTTCTCATCTTATCGGTCAGAACTACTTCAATGATAAATTACCTAGCTGCAGCTCTCTGACAATATACCGGAGAATTGGAAACCTAAGTCAACAAAATCATTGACCTTGCACAATTATTCCGGGAGTTTGTATGTATTAATACTGAAATAGGTATCCAATTTTATGTTTTCTCCGTGGTTGAGTAATATTGACCTAGTTAAGGCAACCGCTGGAAGGTCATTAGAATGATTAATTTAAGGATAGTGTCCTAAAATTGCCTTATGGAAAATCGTTTTCAAAATAAAAATATGTGATGCAAGAAATTAAAACTCCTTACTGGACTTGTTCCTATTGCGGTAAATTCTCTTGTGTATTCTAAAAAAACTATATGAGCTTTTGAATTCTTTATTTCTTTTTATTTTAATGAACAAAGTCATTGACCCTGCAATTTTTATGTATGAATACTGAAGTAAGTATTCAATTTTATGTATCCACCGTGGGGCTGAGTGTTATTGACTTAGTGTGGGCAATCATTAGAAGGTCATTAAAATTATTTGAGGCTAACGATCCAGTTTATCTATTTATTTATTTTAAATAGATCTTGCCAAATCAGTCTTGGAGTTTGTACGTATGAATTCATGAGTAATTATGCAATTTTATCTCTGTGGGAGATCTACTTCCTACCTTTGTTGTATTTCATGTTTTTTTCAGGAATATGTATGCCTAATGATTTTTGGATCCTAGTTTAGGGGTTTGTGTTTGACTTTCTTTCACTAATAAATATTTTACCACAAATGAGTCCAGTGTCAATGATCGTAAATCAACGTATGATTACCTGTCAGTGAATAAGTTATTGTCTTCGGTTACATTATGAACAAGAAAACTATAGAAATTACACTGACAAGGAAAGAAGAAAGGAAAGACTTGTTTTCTCTCATGTCTAATTAAAATCATACAGTTTGAAGAGTGGTATCTTTTTGTATGAACATAAGGCCATAGTAATTAAGTATTCTGTTTTACGTCTCGAACTTTTTCTGAAAGGTACCCTCCCGCCAAGCATGAAAACACATACACACTTGATCAATCTGAAGGAATAGTTGATTTTGCAGAAGTCATTCGGCGGACAGACACCAGACATTACAAAATTTGGCGATATTTTCATTATGTCGTCACAACGCATAAAGTCAGTGGGATCAAATATGACTTCACAGTTCAACATTTTGCCAAATGATGTGGTTTCTGGTGTCTGTGCTCAAAATTAGGGATTAACTAGCTTCTGACGGTATGTTTGCGGAGGGTAAATGTTGATTTTACAGTGGTAAACTGACGCGTTACCGTCCGCAAACATAACGTCAGTATCTACATGTAGTTAAGGTTAGGGTTGCGACTACAGGGAGATAACTCTATTTTTATCACATAATATTTGAAACCAACATAAACGATACATGGTATAAGCTCAGATTGTTACATCATTTTTGAAATAATAATAATCCTTGAAACTTTCATTGCTGAATGGATATTTTGGGGAAAAATGCATATTTTTCAATGAAAAATCGCCGAAAATAGGAAAAAAATTGTAATTTTCGCATGAGTTCTGCTACCAAAGATTCAAACATCAGAATATTTACTATCCATTATACTCTTCAAAAGTGAGATAATTAGAAATTCGAACTTCAAGTTAAAGTATATGTTTTGGGTCAAAATGTTGATTTTTTGCATAAATTATTGTGCTATTTATAGAAACAGCCATTTTGTTCGAATTCTAATTCGGGTACATATTGATTTGACTGC
Organism: Pinctada fucata; assembly: GCA_028142955.1. NCBI lineage: Eukaryota > Metazoa > Mollusca > Bivalvia > Pterioida > Pteriidae > Pinctada > Pinctada fucata. The sequence goes on along the minus strand of AP027104.1, from coordinate 73,147,489 downwards.
TTTAGGATAAAGCAATACCATAAATATATATGTAGAAAAAATTGTGTAGCTGGCGACCTTCTAGCTATTAATAAAAATAATGAGTTGTTGCCATGGCAACCAGCAGCATAGTTTTTATAAGAAAATACTCTCCTTTGAACTGATTATTTTATCAGAATTTCTCAAAATAGCCTTTCATTCATCCACAAGCTATAAGAATCTTGAAAAATAAGGATAAATTTCAGAGGTATGTAAAGTTATGATGTGGTATTCTCTAAAATGGCAAAAATGTTAAAATAGGCCAAAAATTGGCCTTTTTAGCCAAAAAACGAGACGGGCAAATTTTGATTTTTTGGTCTGAATAGTTCGAGGATATGTTCCTCTACATATAAACCTATCCATCTTTCTTCTACCTCATTTCTATTAAAAGTTGCCACCCTGACCTTAAGGCGAAATGTGACGTTAGCAACGTCAAAGCCTAGAATGTTTTCGTTTTACTGCCTAACTTAGGAGCAAACAACCAAAGAAATTCGACGTTATAGCGACATTGCATCAGAATCAAGGTTTAACACGATCACAAATATTTTCCGGAAAATGGACATTGGGAAAGGAAGACGGAAAACACAAAAGAAAAATATATTTCTTCAAGTGAGGTGGATAATCACGATTTTACTTTAAAGAAAAATTACTATTATCTCCTGATATTAATTATGGTATAAGCATTTTTATGGTATTCAAGGTCATTTACTGATATTTTTACCAGCAAAATGCATATTTTTTAGTGGTTTTTTTTCCTAAAAAGTACCCTCCCGCGGACGTAAAACAAAATTTTAATTTACTATGGCCTAATAATAGTTCGCCATCCATCATTATAAAATCTTATATATACTTTTCTGAGCAATTTTTCTCAAAAGTACCCGCCCGCGGACGTAAAACAAAATTCTAATTTACTACGGCCTTACAGTATAGTTCGCCATCCATCATTATAAAGTCTTGTATATTTTTGGTAATACAAATAACTTGTGTTTCCTTTTGGCCTATATGTCCAGATAAGGGGGACTTGGAGTGTTGTGCGGACATAACCTGCATAATCACAATTATATGTATTCTATAGCTGATGGCCAACCCACATTGTCGCTGAGCGTCATTCATTGGTTTTCCTCAGTCTATGTAGGATAATTTGGTGTGTTCGATGTGGATCTTGATGTGTATCTAGTTGTCCCTAGTTGTTTGTTGAAGTTATTTTGTCTGATTTTTGTTATTAACTCTTACCAGGGCGGAAAACAGAACGATAATTGAATCTCGAGGTAAGTGTGAGTAGACTTGCTGGAGATCAATGTGAGGGTCCTTAACTAAAGGTGACATTCGTTGACGTCGATCAATTGTTCTTTAATTATTTGTTTAGACACGTTGCAGCTGTGGAGAAAATATATATATTCAAGGTTCAAGGTTTTATTAACTTTGTACAACATGGTACATCATGCATGTGATCACCCGAGGAGTTCAACTGACATTCAGAGAGGACAGGTAGTCGGGGCCCTGTCTTCTCTAAAGAGGTTTGGGCAGGGCCCATCATGGAGTCCTGTCGTTATAGTCATCAGAATGCAATTATTAAGAATGCGCTGGTACAAAGCAGTAGATTGGTTCAGTCCCAAGCCAAGTCTCCGTCTGGCGACAAAAAGATCATATCCATGGTAAAATAAAGTATTTTGATGATTCTAACACAATTTCGATGGTTATTCTGTCTACCTTTGATCCTTCATATTTTTTGGAAATTATGTCACAATAAAATGCAGGTTGTAAAATTCCCAAAATAAAATGAAGTTCAATCAAGCAGAAATTTCAACAGATATTCAATTGTACTGAATTCTGATGATCTACTTGTGATAACTTTTCTACCTCATCTATTACCCTATTATACCTTTGATATTCTGTATATGTTTGACCATGACGCCATTATACATTTCGAAAGTCAAAGCTATCTTAAGAGGTTTATTCCATCCTCTATGTTATTTCATATCGATGTACTGTAAGTGGTGAGAGTAATATTATTATGAAATTATATACCGGTAATACGTATATAATGTGGAACACCATGTACATCTATACAAATGTTCTTACATGACAAATATGGATAATGACCATATCCCTGTCTACAGTACAAAATCGATAATTCAGAAAATCAGAAACCGAAGGCATACAAAATCAGGACAAAACAGGAACCAAAGCAAACAAAAACAAAAACCTCCACCAAATGAAAAGAAGCGAACTCCCGATATGAGAGTGAGACCAGGTGCCCAGGAAGAGTAAGCATCTCCTGCTTGCATGCAACACCCGTCGCTTCAATTCGGTAGAACTGTCACATCCGGTTACTTCCATTTTGGAAGATATAGAGTACAATCTTTGGTTGGATGGTTCAAATGGTCTATGACAGAATATCATCCACCATTCTGGAAAGTGGGACATCATAGTGTATGACGAGTTCCCCATATCGACCGTAGAACTTCCTCAGTGACGATGTTAGTCGGTCACAAACATATCCCTGACTGAGAAGCTTATCTGAAAGACGCCTAGCTCTCAGAACAAAATCCGTATATTTGGTACTTGCTCTGGCATAGCGTATCAACTGAGATATGAAAACGCCATAAGCAGGCGATGAAGGGATGTTGCTACTCAGAAAAGGAAAGTTCGTAATGTTGAAATTGAAGTCGTCACGTTTGTCATAGAGTGAGGTGTTCATGTGACCATCAGTGTCGTAGGACAACATTATGTCCAAATAGGATGCTGAATTATTTGTCTCTGTAGTTTCTTTGACTTCAAGCTCCGAAGGATAGATACTGCTCAGGTAATCCGCGAATTTTGGATTATTGATGGACAACACATCGTCTATGTATCTGTAAGTGAAGTTGAAATCAGAAGCTAAGTATCTTTTCCCTTCAGAGACCAAAGATTGAATGAATTCAGCTTCGTACGAGTAAAGGAAAATGTCGGCAAGGAGTGGGGCACAATTGGTACCCATTGGAATTCCGACAATTTGCTGGAAGACCTTTCCTCCAAACACCACAAAAATGTTGTCGATCAGAAAGTTTAACATCTGAATAATGTCTGTTTCAGTGTACTTAATGACGTTATGGATACACAAGAAAAAAGTTTTATATTTGTATCTATAGAAAAACAGAATACAAATCCTTCTTCTATTAACAAGATAGACAGATATACTACAGGGAAATTTCAATCTTTGTGTTTGTTCCACCTACTACTCACAATGACCTGCATTGGATATGACATGATTTCAACACTACACATCTTCAGTACATACAATCGATATCATAGGGCATAAAGTAATAGAGACATATAAAGAAGATATAAAACGAACCCAACTAATGCATGAAGAAATCTTGACTTCTGTTCAGGTTATTCTTGTTAGCTGAAAGAACGTTTTAAAATCCCTTGTTATACATTACATGTATACTATTACGATTATTGAAGGAAAAAAATCTCTCAGAACATACCTATAAACAATGTCACAAGAACGATGGTTAATAACGACGAGCTCTGTTACCTAAGTTTCGCACTGAAACAAAAAATCCCTTTTTACGGCTACGTTTCTATATAGTATCAGAATTAATGCGCTCAGCTCTTTGGATATCAATTATTGCAAAGGAAACTCAATTATTAATGAAAATTACAAAAAGCTGCAAAAGTCTTACAAAATAAACGGGTCTATCTTTATGAATATGTACATTCAACTTCTTTAACAAACTGATAAACACAAAACGTCTAAGGATAAACCTATTTAATTTTCATTCTTCTTTTGGAGGTCCCCTCCATTCTTTCATGTAAATTTCATGCGAATTGTTGTCTACGCGATATGATACAGTTTTATAAAACTGCGAAAGGAAGTACCAGCAAATGGTTCTACTTATACGGTATTTTTAAATGAGCACAATTTATGAATATGGTCCGGCGATAACAACTACAAAAGAATCATTATATTTACCCTTCATACTCACAATGTTACTCAAACGCCTTTTATACCGTGGATATGATCCTAATGTCACCAAACGGACACTAGGCTTGGTACTTGACCAATCTACAGTCTTGTACCAGCGCATCCTTGAGACTTGCATTCTGACTGATTGTGACGACGGGACTCCATGACGGGCCCTGTCCAAACCTCTTTAGAGAAGACAGGGCCCCGACCACCTGTCCTCTTTGAATGTCAGTCGGACTCCTCGGGTGATGACATACATGAGCTCGCTACAGCCGGCACGGACTGTATTAGGCACGCCCTCTTTTTATATCCTTTTACATATTCATCTGTGTTGCTGGGGCCTCTGTGTTTTGCGGTCTTGTTTGTGTGATGTCATCTTACAGTGAGGAGGTTGTTCTACACCACAATTGTACGTTCTTCGAGACCTCTGGATAATTGGAGAAGTGAGAGGGTTGTGCGCAGGTAATCCAGGATAACCATTTGTTACTTGCGTGGCAAATGACCGTCCAAAGTCGGCACCGGTTGCCCATTGGTCTCGTCGGTTTATGTGTAGTCTTTTGTGCTTGATGTTTGCATGTCGCATGTCTCTTTTTCGTCTCATACTATGCTCGTCTTTTGTGTTTTTGCATCGGGTGTTTTGCTGTTTTGCTGTTGGTGCTGCAACAGGGTCTTGTTGGAGATCCCCACCCTTCTTTCATAGTTGCCAAAAGAGAGAAATTATTATCTAAAAGTAGAAAGAACTTAATTCGCACTTAATACTTTCAGAGAAGTTGAGGCAACAGCGACACTACTGGAATTTGGCTCGTACATAATTTGTAAGAACAACCGAAAAAGCATTGAATATGTAAAGTGTCATAGTCTAGAAGCAATTTCATCTCTGAACTGTCAATAAAAACGCAAGAAAACTTTGAAACCTACCAGTAAGAATCTTCCTTTTTTACAGCTCCGGCACCAATATCAAGAATGTGGTGCAATGAAATTATTACCATAGAACATGTATATTTCAATCTTTAGTTCTACAACTAAGAAAGTGTATCTTTTTTCATTGACTGTGAGTCCACGGACAGTCCTTAAGGATATTCCTCGCTCAGTTCCTAAGTGACTTTGAACATACTTGTAATATCTAACTTTGATAAATTGAATTAAAACATAAGGAGCTTTATTTCAACCTTGCAAGAGCTTTGGCATCCATTTACACGTACATTTGTATACATACCATGTCAACACAAAAAATAGAGACAACGACAACAATTAGACCAAAAGGACCCATAAACAAGGCAAAACACAATTGAAGCATGAGGAGTAACACATAAAAAGGAGGGACACCAATTGAAATTGTATATATTGTGCGGGCTGGTTGAACATGAAGAAATGATACAATTCTTGTTAAATCTACATCAAAAGTTGTACCTCGTCGATAGATTTAATCCTCTACATCATGCCCTCATTACATTTTTGGAAGGCCTATTTTCCTAGTTTCAATTTTTTAAATATGTTTATCTGAACCTTGACACGAAGAATGTGCAATACACTTCCTGTGTACTTGTTGATTTTATTCGTACACAACATTGTAGTGATATTGGTCTCCTTAATTTCTATTTACATGTTGTTCCCCGTGATGCGATAATATTTTGCCTAGTTAGTTGTTCCTTTTGGTGTGATTGTTCTCGTTTGTCTCTATCTGTTGACGTTATAGCTTTGTGTGCTCCCCCTCCCCGTTTTTCTCTCGTTCCATCCGTGTGTGTTCCGCTGTGATCACTACAACTTCGTCTTTTTGGAGATATTGTCATTCTTTAAAAAAAAATCACGATATTCATTGTAAACGGTGCTGTCAGAAAGAAATTCGATTGTCAGACAAGCAACCAAATAAACGTTCAGATAAAAAAAATTTTCACAAATTAATGTTTTCGGATGGTGGCTCCATTTTGAAAAGATAAACCCTCAAAGAAAATATTCTGAGACTGAATCTCAGCGATTGGCATCTATATGTATTCCGAACTTATACTGGACTCTGGCGATTGTTCATTAGATAAAAGTGTCCTTTTCGTTTCTATAAAGCTGTGTTATTGTTTCTCATGAGAAAGTTCTGTTATATATTTTTCAAAAATGTGTAAGCCTTTTGATTGTGATTTTTGGAATCTGATTTCGGGTTTTGTGTTTTACTTTTATTCGCTGATAGATAGATCAACGGAAGATTACATGATCGTTGCAAGGCTTGCAGAAATTTACAACAGAAGCTGGAAATAGTGAACATTGAAGATCCATGATTATAAAACATGGAAAAGATCTCGGATCGTCCTGTTTCAATTATTTGGATTTTCTGTCTTTCGGATTCTTTCAGTACTGGTCATGAGTATTGCTAAAGAGACGACTAGTAGAAATGGTCACCTCGTTTATCCTGACTTTGTGTTTACGTTCCTATACCTATTTGTTTTATCTTAGGGTTTTGCGAAATTGTTATGAAAGTCAAAGAAAATCGATTGTCTAAAACAATATAATGATCGAAGAACAATACGATGTAATTCATATTAATAAAATCCAAACCATAACAACGGAAAATTATGAATTTCATTGAGTACTTGTCATAATTCATTGAAATTTTGAAATTGCTCTTGCATGTTAGCTGTACAACTTGTATTTTATATTATCGATTAGACTGTGACAGGACACCCCCTGTCAGTGCATATGACAATTATCCCTTCTCATTCTGAAAGCATACACAACATTTTAGCAATTTTATCTTAGCAATTATTCATATGCAGTAACAACAGCACATCGTTTTAATGATTAGCGGAATCATGTTTCAACAGTAATTTTACTGCACCCAATAATATGATACCTTAAACTGATGTAGATTTCTGCTTCGTTTCTGTAACGTATCCATGTTAATTCATTCTGAGACTATCTCTTTTCACTCAGTAACATGAAGATGCATGTCTAGGTCATGCCTTTGAAAAACCAACTTGACCCCTCTGAATGCGATTTCTGCTTCGTTAGGGGTTTTAATTAGACTACTTCTCAGATGGAAGAATTTCTGAGAAATTGCATCAATATAGACTGAAAATTAATAATCCATATTTAGAAAAAAAAAGTGAACCATCTCTGCTGCCTTATAGCATCCTTCTGGTAAAAAAATCCAAATGCAGTGCACAGGGTAATAATGTTTCAAATGGTGTATACTAGTTAAAGCCAAAGTGATTCAAAGTAGACAAATAATTATGTGGAGTGCCCCTGGTTTGATTTTTTTTAGATCGAGTGAGTTATTCCAAATTTCTTAAGGGTTTATTCACAAACCAAATTTTATATTAAGATTAACGATATATTCATGTATAACTTGTACGTTCGTCTTTACGGAATATGTAGTATTAACAAGGCAGCTTTAGTTGCTACTCTTTATCTAAGAGGTAAGATCCACTAAAACTCCCCTAAAAACAAATGAAGTTATGTCTCCAAAGACAACCTATAGAAAAACATTTCATACGTATTTCCTCAAACATTCCTCTACGAATCTTACATACGAACATTTTTTCTCTTGCGACTACATACTGTAAAGGTCAACGCTCGTTGTCTCCGTTTGTATGTTCCCTTTTAGTGTGTGTTCAGCTGTGATCAATGTAATATTGACGAGTTGAGAATATTCTATTCGTCTAAAATAGAATTCTTTTCAATATTTGTGAGTAATTTTTCTTATTCTGAAATCTGATACTGTTGTGGCCAATGAGCGAGAACCTCCCCCCCCCCCCCCCCCCTCTATTTTTTAATAATGCAGCGAGAGAAATTAAATTAGCTTTAGCTTCCTTTTTGATACTAGTTTCTTAGATACTACTGTGACTTGCATCACCCGTAAATGTAACATGATTCCTGTGATATTTGAACTGCACTATTAGCGTAGCGCAGCGCCGCTTAAAAGTACTCTTTACTTGCGCTGGACCCTTGAGTGTGTTATCATCCTATTTTTCGTAAGAAAGTTCTGTTTATATTTGTTCCAAGAATGTATAAGCCTTTTGATTGTAATTTTTGGAATCTAATTTCGGGTTCTGTGTTTGACATTATTTCACTGATTGAAGATTCTATACAGCAGCTATGTCAAATATTCTTATGAACGACACGATGTATGATGAAATAACTCATTAGTGGGTATTGATAATTTTCAGTAATATAAAAAATGTATGCATCTTTGCACCCAACATCTTGTACCTGCGCATTCATATCTTAAAGAAATTGATAAATTTATTGAAATTGCGAAGTCGCAAAATATTCTTAATATCCTCTAATGATAGAGATATCAGCTTCGTTAGCTTTATTAACATATCTGAATGAACGTTAACAATTACTGTCAAATTTTAGGATCAGCAACGACCTTATCAACAATGAGATATATAAGGTGAATTGAATTATCACGATAGAACATGTATTTCAATATTTATCATATACTGAATAAAAGAAGCGAAAAAAAAAATTGTTTGGTTCTTTTAAAATCCCTTGAGGTTCACTTGGTTTGTTCTGTCCAGTATGTTAATTGTCCGTCGTTATCTTATTTATATTCTGGGTACGTCAGTTTGGCTTAAAGGTACATTTACATGTAATCTGTGTAGTTTTTATTCCAAAATAATCCATTTTAAAGCAGACCAAAAAGGTTTTTATGAATTGTTGACTGAGAAAAAGCGTTGTCAATCCAATTACAAAGGGCGTAAACGCCGGATTGAATATGCCTATTTCTGTCACTGATTGAACGAAGAACATGACATGACGCCATTCTGGGTCGTTTAATGTGGATGAGAGTATCATGTACTATTGAAATTCAAATAAAAAAGGAGATTTGAAACATACCACTGAGGGACTATAATGTGATATGTATGCAATGCGTACGTGTGTTTAATTGATTGTGAAATAGAACGCTATAATGCATGACAAGAGCAGCGAAAATTATCATTTTGACCAATTTCCGATATGTGCTGTGGTACTTTATTGTTTCAGAACTATATAATGAGACAAAATGTCATACATTTTTGATACTGTTGAAAATGTATATATTCATAATGATGTTTCCTTCTGACTCGGCACGGAATTTTAACAGACACCACCTGTTGTGTCCATCGCGAAATAAACGCCATGAACCTATCCCTTAAATAAGAATCAAATTATTTAAATAACTTCAAGTTTTTGTCTTTATTCAATGATATACGAATTTAACTGTCAAAAGTAAATCAAGTGAACATAATAGACTGAGCCGATTCGCATTCAAATCTCCCGTACTGAGCATCAAATGGCACCCGTCGTCAGTTTACTTTATTGTACAAATGTGAAAAAAAATAAAGTAAACAGTATTTACATCTTATTTGGATCACGTATGCACGTTAATTAAGGCGATTTTTCACTTGATTTATGTTTGCTCTCGGAATAGCTATAAAAAGATAGTCTAAATGTCAATTTGAATAATTTATGTGCATGTTCAGATTTGAGTCGCTACATGATCAAAGAAAAATTAATTAAAGTCTTGTGTGTTAAATTTGTCACATAAAGAGGATTTTATTAAAATCAATGTTCGAATATTTATGTAAAATTTATGGAAATGACACGAAAGGATCCTTAACCAAGGTGATACGAGTACTTGTTAATCGTGGTATTTTGCCCACTGTAGAGAAGTTATTTTTCTGGATGCATTGCGTGTCTCACACAGAAAATTGCCCTGTAAATCACGGATAACAAGGCAAAGATTTCATTTGTTTCTTGCAGCAATTCCTTCCAATTCTAGCGAAAAAAAAATCGGATCTGGATGAATTCATTAGTACATGAAGGAAAGATGTTTCTGAAATAATGAATACAAACTGCGGGAGCAGTGTGCAATCTTAGAGACAGCGATACTAATGTGATCCGAAATTTCCCCGGAAAGTCACTGTTTGGTAGCGGTAAATCCATTATTGGCCGAATTAGCTGAGTGGAGGAATAACGTTGTGACAAGTGGTTGAACAGCGAGCATATACAATCTGATTTATATATATAACTACCGTTTAAAAACCAAAAAAAGGGAATACATATTTATCTGGAAGTGAGTGTGACGACAATCTGGTTTATTTCATTGGGTTACCATGAAAGCTGTGGGTAAAGTCAGTATTGGGTAAACAGCATGACCGGAGACAAATGGACATTACTAAACTGGATTATAATTGTCGTCTCCATATCGGGTACGTATAAAATCCTTAATTAACAGTAATTAATGTTCCTTGAGTATATCCCTTATTTCTTTATAATGGAATTTAAAGGACATATCAATTGTTGATTAAGGACATCTTCTTTTGAGGAATCATTTTTAACAGAATTTGTTCCATTTAGCTGGTCTCATTCCGACATATTTTATTTGAAATTCGTTTACAAGTCTTACATAAATGATGGCATGTGAAAATGTCAATTCATTAGAATTTGTCTATCAATGATTGTCTGAATATTTGTTTGTAGTAAATGGAATGTTACATAGGAAACACATGCTGCCAACCATTCTCAATGAAGGTCCAACAAATATATCTGTCCATCTAGGCCAAGAGGCCAAACTCCCCTGTCTCATCAAGTATCTGGGACCTAAGAAAGTAAGTACATGCACTCATACAGGATGAAACTGTGTCACTTAGAACTTATATTTGTGCTCTTTTACCTATTCTATGTCGGCAAATACGGTTTGGCATAAACCAAAACACCTGTCTGCTAGCGCAATCTTACATCCGCTCTTTGATAATGCAGTTGTTTTTTTCCTGGTAATTATGCTGCTAACATGCCTCGAGTGCAATAATTATACCGCTCTTTATCTCGTCAAATGTTCTACATACAGGTAGCATGGAGGAAGGCCACCCGACTTCATCCATTGTTTGTTGGAACTGAACTCTTTGATCCATCAGAATCTAATGATTCTATGAGAGTAGAACATATAAAAGTGAATGAAACTTTATCAGAATGGAATCTTATCATTAGAAGAGCCAGCCCTAAACACACAGGAACTTACGAGTGTCAAATAAGCGCTAATAATGCACCCAAAAGACATGTATATCTATATGTTTCTGGTAAGTATAACTTTAGTTACAACATTTGTTATGCATATAAGCTAAAAAAAAAGTAACGATAATTGAACAATCGTATTAAATGGTATAATTATGGTACCAGATTTGTAATATTAGTGAATGTTCCATGCATCATGATTTTACAGATACTCCATTAATTCTGGAACCAAGTGAGTACTATTGTATTTTTTTTCTATACTAAATTAAATTGATCTTCCAGCTCGTATAAGAAAATATATTGATATTCCATATACCCTTCAGATATCTTTGCGCTTTCATAGATTTATATAGATTAATTTCTACGAAAAAGTGGGAGTAAAATATGTTTTTGCCCATCTTATTTGGTTCATGCAGACAAATCTAAAGAATAAAGTCTTTCATTTCTCAACAGAAATCGAGGTCACTGGCCCACAATATGTGAATCTGTATGAACCTTTTACTTTACTGTGCAATGCCACGGGCTCTACAAAAGCACCAGATGAGATAGACTGGTTCTTTAAGACTGAGCTTATAAGGACTAATGATGTACACTGGGCTGATAGAACAGTCGTCACAAAGAGAATAGACCAAGCGTCATCTCAGTTGTCATTGCTTAGTGATTTGATTTTGGACTATAGTGTTGCCGGGGACCACGGGCGATATATTTGTAGGAGCCTGAACTACAAGGATAATTCCATACAGACCACAAGTATAGAAGTTAATGTTCTTAATAGTAAGTCTTCTGTTATCGTCATGTGCATAGAAACAAACCACCACAAGATTCATGAAAAAGTATTTATCTGATTTTCTTCCACTGTAAAGACCTTTCATTTATGCGGACAAGCATCGAAATGTATATTCATTATTCTCTCCTGTTCTCTTTTGTACTTTCTTTGATTATGCATTTTTCAACTATCAAAAATGCCTATATGATCGGTTAGCCTGTTAGAAATGTATGTCTTCATAAATTACTCTTTCGGTTTCATTTTTTTCTTTTAAACCAGATCTTAATTATAATCGGATTTTCTAGGACCGATACCGAAAAGTCTGGACAGATTCCATGAAAAGATTCTATTGAAATCCATTATCTGTTAATCGAACATTTCTTTTCCATTACTTCTCTCGTCTTAAATGAGTTAGCACAATCTCTGTCCATGAAGCGCATTATCCTATCACTCCTCAATGACCAAAAGTGAACATCACAAGAGGATACCAACTGATATTTCCGTCCGCGATCCATCTATGCCCTTTCTTTACATTTCACCTCTGAAGGATGCAGTCTTATCAATAATCCGCGAATAATTGTTATGACGCACAATGACTCTTTTGAAATTTAAGAAGGATTAGATTGTGACACTTAAAACGTTGAAAATGTCTTTTGATAATTTTTCAGTTTGTTGAATTTTCCTTTCTGTAGACACTACACAAACCAATTACATGTTTTTCTTTTATTTTAACAGCCAATAAAGATGTTTCAAAGAGAGGGAATGACGATGAAGGTAAATCATCATCATCATCATCATCATCATTAACACACCTACTTTGAGTAGGAAGTATGACATGACAGGAATAGCCCCTATAACGAATTTATCATGCCGAGAACCATTTCGTAACGTTTTCTGTGTAATTTTTGACGTTTTGAAAATTTAGTGACATACCTTGGCGTCAAGATAGGACACCACGTGACTGTAATACTGCGACGTCTTTGGTTGAAATTAGTACGAGGCATGATAAATGCGCATGTATCATCCGTTATCCTCGAGGCCGAAAGAGATGAAATCTTAATGGTGAATAATATGATGAGCGAAATTCTAAATATGACCTAACTTGTATGATAAAGAGCCAATTAAGGATATAGCTATGCAATGAGGGAGATACTCCTCATTTTCAGAATAATTTATCAAATTTAGTATCAGAGAATTTACAAATATATTTCAACTCAGTACAGAGACACAGTAAAACTAGGCAAACGATATCCTCGGGGACCAACAGTCCACCAGCAGAGATACCAACCTAGTGGTTAGAATTATCATATTGAAATACAAGTTCTATCAAAATAATTTAGTGCAACCATTGCGCATTTCAATAAACAATGTATCATAAATGATACTCTAGGCCGAAAAAAGATGTAATTCAAATAGTGAATATATGAAAGGCGAAACTCTAAATATGACCTAAAATGTATCCCAAAAAGTCAGCATATGGCTTGAATGAAAATTAAATATATGAACCGAATAGTTAAAAAAATGAGCAAATAAGTGATGGAAAAAAATGGAAAATTGATATCTATTTGCACCTGCTTAATTCTTTCACTGAAAGAAGAGCAAATAAGGTAGCTATTTCTTTGAATCTATTGATAACTAAATCAGTGCCTCCCTTAAGAATAGCTTCATTCCATTAGTTTTATAAAGCTCTTAAAATAAAGACATTGATGTCGTGAATTGCCCTTTCGACAATATATCCATTCTCTGTAATCAAATTAGACACTGATTTTTTATCGGAAGAATTGTCTTTGACAAGTCAAAACCTACATTTTCTGCAAAAATAGCAGAAATAGACATAATTACAGAAATAAATCTATCAAAACACGAGAAAGGCGTATAATCATCCGTTTTCATGTTTTCTGTTTTCGATGTTTCAAGAAGATAACTGCTTAGGTTTTATAATTTATCGTCAATTTAGATTTCTCTCTTATTTCTTTATTTTCCCCAATAGAATTTAAATTAATGTAAATGTGAAAGTACTGTGCCTCGTTTATATAATTTTAACATGCCCTAGAAACATTTATTTTAGATTTTATTTGAATTATCTTGCAGATCAGATGGGTTATCTGTCATCAGACGAATCAGGAAGATCTGGATCCTTGTCAGTTTATAAAAGCTACAGTAGATGGACTCTCATTATTACCCCTTTGGTAATAGTTACATTAAGACGTATCACATATTAACTTGCTTCATTTACAGTCGCCAATGTGATCCCTCATCTGTGAAACTACTGCCATTAGTTCTGAACTGGACTCGACGGTACGATTAGATTTGTAGAGTTAGGGAAACGCTAGACGTCGCCTCTCTATCAAATTAACGATGACCTCATATATGACCTGTTTTCGACAAACTCGTGAAAATCTTATTTTGAAACACTCTTTGTCAATGTTGCATAACAGCTTGCTAATACGAATTCATCGATCCATAAATCGATACAGTTTCTTAAGAAATTTTTATAATGAAAAATGCAATCGATTCAAACAAAGTTATATGATATTTCTCATGGATATGTTAATCATAGAGTGCTCTTTTTCATACTTATATTAAGTAATGTTGTTGTTTCTTTGTCCTTAGATCAGATTGCTTACAGCTAATACATTTGAAATCATTAAATTTAAAGTGAGATGATATAAACGTCTGTCATGAGGCATACCAGGAGATACTGTTTCATCTTTAGGCAATTGTCAGATCACAACAAAAAAACCAAAAGATTGACAGTTCTTTGATATATGATAACCACATTGACAACTACAGTAAACAAACAATACATCTGATAAAGCGTCGGTCTTACATTCTTTCCATTTCCTCTGCGGATTGGAAAAACTCAGCATAATGTAAAGAAAGCTAAAAGTATAAGCAAAAGATCTCTAATAAATCCTCATTGCAATGAACACAGCGGGTCACACACTTGATATAACAACAAACAATCTAAACAAAACATTATCACCAACCAACAAATAAATAAAGCAAGAAAACTATTGGAACGCGTATGACAACACATACGGTACAGCCGGTGTCATCTGCTCTATAGAGACTTCATAGTACATGTATCTGTAAAATGTTGTCGCAGACCAATGGACAATTGGTGCCGTCAAAGGACGGTCATCTACCGTGTTAGAAGCAAATAGTGTGTTTATCCGGATAAAGTGCGCATCTCTCCACTTGTACGATTACCCAGTCTCGATGCACACTTTTTTTTTTTGAAAAACCTCCTAACTGTAAGATGACGACACAAATAAGACAGCAAAACGCAGAACCAAGCAATAATCGGATAAATATACATAAAGGTGTACGAAATACTAACATAGCAGGTGGCCGTCATAAGACGACATCGATTTCCTTATTGGTCTATAGTCAGAACTTGCTTGCCCTGGTACAAGGCTGTACATTTGTCAATAATACGAAAGTACTATGCAGAGCGTCCTTCTGGTGACGCTCGGACCATATCCAATGGCATAGTGAAAATAGCTATGCCATAGTACATTATATATTATATGTTAGGTACCAGTATTTTTGTGTTCGACCAAGTCCATTATGGTCTGTTTTTAAATCAGTAATTTGGATCTTTCTGCGAAGGAAATTCATTGATTGATAAGATATATAGAACTGAAGAAAAGACTCTCTTTACCAGAAAGCAGGGTTCCAAGTCGTTTCGCCATTTTTCTTCCTGGGTTGGCCTTTCACACTGTTTAAAGTTGGGTAATTCCGCCCTTTTATTGTAAATCAGAGATTTCTCCAAACTGTGTGCGTTATAGTATAGATAAATAACTCATCGCTTTATTTATAAGAGTTCGCCCTTAATGTGCGTTGTTTCGCTTCTCAGTATACGTAAAATCAATACAATGACAAATATGGATAATGACCATATCCCTATATATAGCACATTATCGATAATTCAGAAAATCAGAAACCCAAGGCATAAAAATGTTAAACGTCTTCAAAAATCAGGATAAAACAGGAACAAAAGCAAACAAACAAAAACCTCCACCATATGAAAAGAAGCGAACTCCCGATATGGGGTTGAGACCAGGTGCCCAGGAACAGTAAGCATCTCCTGCTTGCATGCAACACCCGCCGCTTCAATTCGGTAGAACTGTCACATCCGGTTACTTCCATTTCGGAAGACATAGAGTACAATCTTTGGTTGGATGGTTCAAATGGTCTATGACAGAATATCATCCACCATTCTGGAGAATGGGACACCATAGTGTATGACGAGTTCCCCATATCGACCGTAGAACTTCCTCAGTGACATTGTTAGACGGTCACAAACATATCCCTGACTGAGAAGCTTATCTGAAAGACGCCTAGCTCTCAGAACAAAATCCGTATATTTGGTACTTGCTCTGGCATATCGTATCAACTGAGATATAAACACGCCATAAGCAGGCGATGAAGGGATGTTGCTATTCAGAAAAGGAAAATTTGTAATGCTAAAATTGAAGTCAAGTTTGTCATAGAGTGAAGTGTTCATGTGACCATCAGTGTCATCATGGGACAACATTATGTCCAAATAGGGTGCTAGGATACTGAATTATTTGTCTCTGTTGTTTCTTGGACTTCAAGCTCCGAAGGATAGATACTGCTGAGGTAATCCGCGAATTTTGGATTATTGATGGACAACACATCGTCTATGTATCTGCAAGTGAAGTTGAAGTCAGACGCTGAGTATCTTTTCCCTTCAGAGACCAAAGATTGAATGAATTCACCTTCGCACGAGTAAGGAAAATGTCGGAAAGGAGTGGGGCACAATTGGTCCCCAATGGAATTCCGACAATTTGCTGGAAGACCTTTCCTCCAAACATGTTCGCCATAGATTTAATGGAAAAAGTGTGTAAATCACCATATATTTATGAGTTTTGCCCCTACGAATTACTAATATTCATTTACTTACTTATTTACTTATCAATATTTCTAAACGTTGTTAACGTCAGAAATTACCTTCCTGACATAAACATTATAGAGATAAACATAGAAGAGGCACGCATCGGATATACAGTCTCAAAGTCGAGAGGGTAAGGGAAATAAGCATTTCCATTGGAGCAGTTGCGAACCCTGAATAAACAATATTCCGAAGTGAGATCAGGTGCCCAGGGAGAGTCAGTGTATCCTGCTTTCATGTAACATTCGTCGCAACAGTCCCATAAAACTTGTCAAATTTGGTCATTGTCTCGATGTACAAATCTCATATGTTTTTATTTTAAGTGTTCTAAATGAAACTTTTAAATGTTATGTACCTTCTTGCGGATTACAATCTATCCGTGTGAAATAGAGGTGAAAAAGACTACTGAAAGCATCAACTCCGCTTCATATTTTGATCTCATGTTACGGTCACCTGCACACTTCAAAATTACACATCCTCCCCCTCCTGAGTAATAGTATTCCTTCGTCCTTTGCCTATGGTGTATTCATATCGCAACTGATACGACATTCCAGAGCAAGTTCAAACTAAAAAGAACTCGTTCTGCGAGCAAGGCTACTAAGGGGACGACCATTTGATTCTGAATTTGGCGCCTGACACTTTTCGGAAATAAATATTCTGATCCACAATAAATTAAAAAATGAATAATATATGACCCTTTCGGTAGCTGAAAATAAATATTCTGACTGACATTTCTTACAATTCCCAAATTTTCAGTTGGCTTTGCTCGCCTTTCACCGAAATAAATTTCACTTTGCATTGCTAGCGACACAAAAACAAAAACATTTCGGCATGCTTCGCTCGCATTTCACTCAAAAATTTTCGGGCTCGCTTCGCTCGCCTTTCCATGGTATTTTATGGAAAGTGTTACTTAGGCACACAATTTGTGACCAGAAATACATTAATTTTTAATTTTAATAGATATGCTAAGCCATAAGTCTTATAGCTAAATAATTAATGGATTTTTTTTGTCATTTTGCTTGTCAGGATTGCTAGAGGTTGAAAATAAATATTAATAATCTGACCCGAAAAAAAAATTGCCACCCCCCTTAGATTCAAATGGTTCTCCCCTAACCAAGAAACAACTCAACCAAGGTTTACTTGTTAGCGACTGACTTTGACCCTGCCATATATATATTTCTTTTTTATTATACAATGAAAGTATAAAATACCACAACATCTCATTGTCCACAATGTTAAAACACGAACACTCCCTCCGGTTTTATGTACAGCTTAAGTGACAGATGTTGCTAGCAAACAGGAGATGCTTACTCTTCCCGGGCACCTGATCTCATCTCCATTGAGGATTCACTTTTGCTCCTTTGTAGAATATTTTACTTGTTTTGTTTTGTATTTTTCATGATTTTTTACGCCTATTGATTATTTTCTGATTTCGGGTTTGACGTTTTTTTAAGGTCAGGATGGCGACTTTTAATGGAAATAAGTAGAGAAACAATGGATATGTCCACATGTAGAGGAACATCTCCTCGAACTATTCAGACAAAAATAAAAATTTGCCCGTCTCGTTTTTTTTTTGGCTATAAACGACCATTTATGGCCCATTTAAACATTTTTGTCTTTTTTGAGAATACCACATCATAACTTTACATACCTCTGCAATGCATGAAATTTAAAAAAAATCATATATACTCTTATTTTTTTGCATTCTTATAGCTTGTGCATGAATTTAAAGCCTATTTTGAGAAATTATGATAAAAGAAACAGTTCTTAGGAGAGTATTTTCTTAAAAATACGTTTTTGCTGGTTGCCATGGCAACAACCCGTAATCTTTATTAATAGCTAGAAGGTCGACAGCTGCACAATTATTTTTCTACGTGAGCTATGGTATTGCTTTATTCTAAAGCAGTCAAAACAATATGTACCCGAATTAATTTTAGAGCAAAATGACTGTTTCCATAAATAGCACAATAATCTTTATGCAAAAAATAAACTTTTGACCCAAAAACATAGAATTGCAATATAGTATTTCAAATTATAATCATTAATATTATTAATACACCAAAGTATACCGACAAGTGTTTTGTCACGATTTTGAAGAATTTCATTTCATTTAACTCATTTGTTTGACAGCAGGGTTTGACATATTGTTTGTTTTCATGTAATGTCAAGTATTTCGAAAATATTAAAAACTTTTTCACAGCAGATTATACCTACTGTATTTTGCAGAAATATTTAGACTGAATTGACCCTACAGCGAATTTGGAACCGTGTATGCTTTACAAAGAAGGTGCACAATTTTTTTTTTAAATCAAACAAGAGGGCGCTACTACAATCAGTTTGAAAATTAAACATTTTGGTTTGAAGTACCACTGATGAGGAATTAACTTTCCAAAACACGTGTCTGATGCATTGATATATTGATATTATTTTGAAATGTTGTTCAAGAAGGTCATGTGTTTGAACACTTCAATGTTTGCATTATCTACACTTATTTTCTTTTGCAGTGTGGAGTATTTAAATACATTCCCCCGCGATTGAATGTTTCAAATGTATCAATTACCCTTTTCCAGCTCTGTCGCCCGATAAAAAAAGCTTTAGCAATTTGACATCATATTTTACTTTGCTAGTTTGAAAACGTCTCATTTCAATCTAAGATATAATAGAAATTAGCAAAGGTCAACATCCTAGCCATCCCTCCAATGCTGTTTTGGTCATAGATGTTATTTACTACAGGAAAGTTTTAGTCAGATTTTATATAACAACGCAGTGGGAAATTTGGAGACGCGCACACTTTACAAAGTAGATACACAAAATTAAAAAAAAAATCAAACTAGAGGGCGCTACTAAAATTAATTTGTCTGTGTCTGAAAATAATTTTGGTAAGAAGTACCACTGATGAGGATTTACTATCCGGAACACTGCATTAAATCTAGTTTGCAATGTTGTTCAAGAAAGTAACGAATGGAAGCACTTCAATATATAGATAAATCTTTTTATTTCTTTATCTCGCTACTTTGGCACTGGCGACGGTGAAAATGAACTATTTTTCTATCTATACCTACTTCATAAGCGAATTAGGAACAAACATCGAATACGATTGCAGTCATTTTGGTGCCAGAGATTCACTGATGATTTTGATTAAATACGGAATAAACCATCAGAAATGTTACCAGGGAAATGAAAGTCTCTGTTTGCAAACTAAACAAAACTATTATGAGCTCTCCAAAAATAATCCGAAATGCACAGGATTTGAGCTTTGGTGTTGATTAAGTGCGATGTATCTCGTAAATTGAACTTGCGCTTAAAAGCTTTTTCCTTGACTAAAGTGGTATTTGGCAAGTTTACACATCCGACAGTTTGAATTGGTCCTTGCCCAATTATACATCTACGGGAAAGGTGACACTTGTTCATAGGGACGATATATAAAGTCTTATACGCATCCTAATTTTAGTACAAAGAAGAGGAAAGACTTTTCTGAGAGTTATCTCGTCTTGTCCTTTTTATTTTGGATGGATTTTGATAAGCCTTATATATTGCCTTTATAAAGCAATACCAAAATGACCAGAATTCGTTTTCGCAAATTTCATCTTGCGATCTTGATGCTTAACACTATGTCCTTATTTTAGCGAGTACAATTTTTCAAAATTTGTAAAGAAGATATAATTTTGTGTATAATATATATTGGTATATGTATCCACTGTTATAGCAGACAGTTCCTTAATAACAACCTTTATGCATTATTTGGTTTCTAACTTCTATTTTCAGCATTGAATAGTTTTTATAATAATTTAACCAATGCAGCAGCTTGCATCGTACCAAACAAAAAGAGGGCCAACAAGAAAACATCGAGGCCGTAGCGGGAAAACGTTGCTTTCTTGATCCCTGATTTTGAAAAATGAAAACTTAAAAAAAAAGATTAAAAATATGTGCATGAGAAATGGAGTTGCTGACAGCACGAAGCAGTCATGATACTGCTTTATTAATATTTTCAAAGAAAAGGAATGCAAAGAATATGCATAAAAATAAAGCTGATGATATTGATATTAAACTATATGCTTTGAGTTTACTGTGTATTGGTGAACCTACTTCTCTCTATTAATCCATACGACTTTTCAAATATGTACACCACGCATCCTCGCGACAAATTTAATGACCGATTGTCCAAACTCATTAAATAGTGTTTTGACGGAGAGGGGAAAACTTATATTTGTACATCTTAATAAAATGGGTTTTTTTCGCTATGGAATACAATGACAAATATGGACAATGACCATATCCCAATGAGATAAAGAAGATCCTGACGACAATCTCAACAGCACTCACAATAGAGCACCAAATGGAGCATCGACGGACCCCTAGCAAGCTTGAGGTGGGACCAGGTTCCCGGGAGGAGTAAGCATCCCCTGTTTGGCTAGCCGCACCCACCGTCAATGTTCATGCACGAAAAGTGAAAACGATATCCAAAAACATGCACTGTCTGAGGTAATGTCTACATAGAAAGTTATATGGTGACCATGTCAGGGAAAATATTTAAAACACTTATTGTCAAACCCCTCGCGGGGAACTTTTTTAAGAGCTCCACATGGCAAAGGGCATAAGTGAGACTGAAATGAGACAAAGAAGATCCTGACGACAATCTTAACAGCACTCACAATAGAGCACCAAATGGAGAATCGACGGACCCATAGCAAGCTAGAGGTGGGACCAGGTGCCCGGGAGGAGTAAGCCTCCCCTGTTTGGCTAGCTTCATCCGCCGCCAATGCACAGTACAAAATCGATAATTCAGGAAATCACAAACTGAAGGCATACGAAATCAGGATAAAACAGGAACCAAAACAAACAAAAACCTCCATCACACGAAAAGATCACACAAGTCATAGACATGGAGTGACCTGTGTATTGCTTTGTCCTTCCTCTTGGACGTTTATGTAAGATTTTGTGAGAATCTCTACAGGCAGGTTGTAGGGATCCCTATGGGTACTAATTGTGCACTTCTTGTTGCAGATTTACTTTTATACACGTATGAAAAAGAATTTATCCAAAATCTTCAAAAGCAAAGAGAACATGATGATTTGAAATTGTTTATTGGCATTTCTACGTACCTGGATGATATTCTTACTATCGATAATCCTAAAATTGTTTATTGGTATTTCTACGTACCTGAATGATATTCTTACTATCGACAATCCTGCAAAGTATGAAAATGCTGTTTATCCACAAGAAATGGCTCCAAGCAAGGCAAACATTACAAAAATAGAAACATCATTTTTTGACCTAAATATTAAAATTGTTAATAGGGAGATTCATACATCTGTGTATGACAAAAGAGGTGATTTGGATTCAACATCGTAAAATTCCCCTGACTTGACGGTGATGTTGGGAGTTCGCTTCTTTTCATGCGGTGGAGGTTTTTGTTTGTTTGCTTTGATATCTGTTTTATGCTGATTTTGTATGCCTTCTGTTTGTGATTTCCACAGATATCGATTTTCTGCTGTGTATTGGGATATGGTCATTGTCCACATTTGTCATTCCTAGATAACCGTTATACGGTAT
Source organism: Pinctada fucata (assembly GCA_028142955.1). Taxonomy (NCBI): domain Eukaryota; kingdom Metazoa; phylum Mollusca; class Bivalvia; order Pterioida; family Pteriidae; genus Pinctada; species Pinctada fucata. The sequence continues at coordinate 73,125,289 of AP027104.1, read as the reverse complement.
CCACATATCACAGCTAATCCGCTATGCTAGAGCATGTACTGATGTTTTGGATTTTCATTGTGGAAATTTACAAATTAGAAAGAAACTTTTAGGTCAAGGTTTTCGATTGCACAAACTGGTAAAGACCTTTTGGAAATTTTACAAGAATTTTTGTCAACTTCTTTTGAAATTCGGACCCATACAAGCAACAAAGTATATTACTTTTATTTTGGTTTTTCACTATCTGCATTTTATGGTGACATAATTAACATAATAAGAAGGATCGAAGGTAGACAAAATTACCATCGAAATAGTCTTACTTCGGAATGTTGTCCATTCCGAGGTTCGCAACCGTTTTGATGGGAATTCTCACGATTTTGCTTTTCCTTCTCGACTTTGAGACTGAATAACGGTTAGGTACTTCTTTGATGTTTACTTAGAATCATCAAACGCCTATTACCGTGGATAAAATCCTTCTGTCACCAGATGGATACTTGGCTTGGTACTTGACAAATCTACAGTCTTATACCAGCACATTCTTAAGAATTGCACTCTAACTGACTGTGACGACAGGACTCCATGACGGACCCTGTCCAAACCTCTTTAAGGTGACAGGGCCCCGACCACCTGTCCTCTCTGAATGTCAGTCGGACTCCTCGAGTGATAACATGCATGAGCTCGCTACAATCGGCAGAGCACAAACTCTATTTCTATACCTTGTACCTTTTGTGTCTCTTTCTGTGTATGTCTGCTCTGTGTTTTTGCATTGGGTGCTTTGAGGTTTTGCTGTGGGTGCTGCAACCGAGTGTTGTTGGAGACCCCTTCCTTTGTGTAATGTATTTAATAATAATGATGAATTTCATTTTGCATCAGCGAATATCAAGTAATTCAAAACATTCTCTACTCAGTGTTTAGTTCCCGTACACACTTCCATGCTGTTGGCACTGATCTTCTTTTTTTTTTCTTTTTTTTTTTTTTTTCTTTTTTTGGCGTCTTTGTGTTCGGTTGTCTTCTTGTTTTCTTCAACTCTTCTTTTCATCTTTAATTTCCTTTATATGTATAATAATTCCGTTCAACCTTCGGGCAAGAGAGAAGAAATGTGCACCTGTGTCCTACACAACGAAATGTGTAGTAGCTGTTTTAGTGTGGTTTTTTTAATTGTTTTTGGTGGGGGTTTTTGGGGGGGTGTTCCTTGTACCTTTTTGCTTGTCTGCTTTAATTGTGTTTTTGCATGGGCTGCTTCGATGTGTTGCTTGGTACTGCAACCGAGTCTTGGAGGAGATCCCCTCCTTTCCTATACTAGTCTTATGCTGTCAGTTATGAGTAGATGTAGGTAATTGTATTATTGTTCGTTGGAATCAACGCACTTTCGCATCTAGTTTAAGAACTCCGTATTCTTTTGTATTAATTGAGGTTTTTTTTCAATAGATAATCATGATTATTGTGTTTGATTGCCATAGTGGTAGGGACATGTAGGCATATTCATGGTTACATGGAATCGTAAAAAAGAACATTTTCTTCATTATATATTGACATCTGAAATGGATGTAGATTTATACATAGATTAAAGAGCGCTTCCTTTATTTACCATGACAATAGACGCAAGCCCTCTATATCTCTCATTCATATCACCATTTTCATTCTTTCAGTTCCGAGTGCTACTTTCCTGTCGTCTTTTAAGTAACAATAGGCAATAGGCAATTAGATTTTTTTTATATAAACGTAAAGGCTCGGTGTTGACGTATTTCATTATTTCCCTCTAAATATCAAACCTTGTATTTGACGTATATATAAGAGGCTCTTGAAGGATCTTAAAATTCTTTTCTGTTAACACATCTTATTCGAGATCGAATCGGATAGTATGTAGAATTTAAATCTAAATTTTCTGTATCTTTTCTTTAAAAATATCAATGCTTTTATTTTTTGTATCATAGTGAAGGAACCAAACTTTTACCGTTTTGTGTTTCTTAGCGTTTTAAAGTAATCACTTCGTAAATTGTCAAACATTCGTCATATCTAGTTCGAGACTTTCTTAACATTTTTCTTTTTGGCAGTATGGGTAAGCAACATGTTAATTCAAGTCATCCCCATCTCTTGCTTTTATCCGCTTACGCTGTGCTGTATTTATTACCCGTCATCTTATTGTACATGTTGTAAGTCTCAATGAAATGAGGAAGTTTTAGTCAAGCAATGCTTTTAGCGTAAAATGTTTCATCTTAAGATGATAATGTACAGAGTATCTAGATCACATACTTAATGAAAAATGTTCCTTATGATTTTTGACTTTGTAATTTCACTATGATTAATTCGTCAACTTTATGTAAACAGATTTTTATGAACATCGCTGTTTGCAATCCATCTTTGGAGGACACTTATGCTCCCTTCCGCTATTGGTTATTCCAGTTATGACTTCCACTAAAACCGTTAGTAAAGTTGTTAACCTTCCTTTCACACTGTTTACTCAGATTGAATGATTATTGCACAGATAGTACGAACCTTTCAGACCCACTAAATACTGTGCCATATACCAAGACAATATAATGTAATGTCATTTTGAAACATGAAAAAAACAGTATTAACTTGTTTGAAAAAAATCCAGATCTCAACCAAACACACTCATTGCGCTCATTGTACACAGCGTATTCAACAGAAACACGTTGGTTTCATGAGCATTATATTTACCTATCAATGCCCGTTTGTGTGGGTACTATTCTCTCATAGTGTTGCTTTTGGAAGGAATAGTACCCGAGCGTTATGAGAGAACAGTACCCACACAAACGGGCATTAATGGGTTTAGTGCATCACATGAAGTCTGTCGAATTAATTAATTAATTAATTAATTGCATTTTACTTGAGATACATTGTGTTTTTATAAATGTTTTTTTTTTCTTTATTATTATTTAACCTATCGATTTCTTTAAAGATTTTTTTTTTATTTTCGTGTTTCCTGCTAGACATGAAGGATAAATTAAGGAAGTTCATTTTTTTAATTTTTTTTTTTCTTTCCTGTTCTTTTTCATCAATAGAACTACATAATGGTTTCTGTCATATCCGAAAATAAGAAACCGCTTTTCGCCAATATGATTACGTATATGTGGCTTTCATATCAAATTTATAAAACAGAAATTAGAACAATGCGCATCCGCATACGATCTCTAACTGGTATCTGATACATAAGAAGCAAACGGCATGCTTGTACGGATTACATGTACTTACGAACGACCCTCCCATTTATCCAGGTACAAAGAGGTCTCCATAGGACAATTTCCCTGACATGAGGGCTTTTTGAATGTTTGTCAGCCTCACTTGTATCAAACTTCTCAATCTGATACATAAGAAGATAAGATTTTACTCAAAGTTGAGATTTTACTCAAAGTTGAGATTTTACTCAAAGTTGAGATTTGACTCAAAATTGAGATTTGACTCAAAGTTGGGGGGACTCCTCAAAATTTACCTAGTATGAAAGATATATTTGAGATTTTCCTCAACTTACTTATTGATTGATATTCATTTAGTATTAATTCAGTATTAGTATTATAGTTATTTATGGATGGCAGTATATCTGAATAGAATCATGGAGGAGTACCTGGAAAAGTACGAAATATACCGACCCTGCGCCTTGGTTACTATGGTGACGATAAGTATATTTCCTCAAGTCTTTCAGCTGAGGAACCCCCACATGATTTGAAAAACTTTGATTCAAGATGATTTTGAGGAAATCTCAGCTGAGGGAATCCTCAAGCAGATTTGAGGTTAAGGAAAATCACAATTTGAGAAGTTTAATACAAGTGACAGATCTCTATGCAGGTAGTGCATTGTAAGTGTTGATTCAAGGAGTCCTTGTGAAAAAAATATCTCTAGTCTCATAAATATCAATGATAAAATGAAATAATTCGGCATACATCAAAAGCATACGTGCTCAGCTGGTACATGATGCGAAAACTCCTGGAAGTCATGTCCTGTCCTCATTTGTAAAATTTGGGCAATATGCGTCATGGAATCCCGTCATTACGATAAGTCTGGGAACAATACTGAAAAACCTGAAGACAGTTCCAGTTCTTTCATTGAGATCAGGAGGTATCCTCGGTTAAGAAGATTGACAGTCTTCTTATACAACTTTGATTAATATCCCATGTTCTTTTGATATTTCTGCCAAATGTTATTAATCAAGGATATAGAAAATGTCTTCAGCAAGACAACTCTATACTGATTGTAACAAACAAAGAACAAGGGTAACGAGACACACAAAAAATACACACTGAACAATCCAACAGAAAATCAAAGCAGATTACCAAAACAACTCAACTGACAATAAGACCATATGCAATGTTCACTTGGCACCGAGTTTGGACGGTCATCCGCTATACATGTATATTACAGTAAGTCAACGTATAAATAAGTCAAAGAATTTCAAACGATACATTGTCTGTTACTGGGATTGCCCTAAAATTTCAAGAGTGCTTATAATAAAAATTCCTGTAAAATTTCAAGAAAGTGTTTTTACAATCATATTATAACGATATCATTGATAGTTATTTTCACATTTTTACAATGAAAGTTTTAATACACTTTGGGCGAATCTGATGAGTTGAAAAATGTGAATATTGTAAATGTGACAAAGATTTTATTTGGATATGCTACTGAATCGACCTTACAGGAAATCTGGAGCCGCACACTCTAGATGTTTTTAATGTAAAACCCCTGTTTATGAGAAATTTATACTTACATTGAATTTAAAGTCGTTTAACATTTGAACTTCTTGGTGAGTGTCACTGCTGGTGGACCAAGAGTCCCCGAGGGCACATGTAGCCAAGTTCGATCAGCTTTGGTTGATCGTCTGTCTCTTCAACGCATTTGAAATCTTATGTTACAAAATTTCTTGAAATTTCTAAAACGTGGGTCCTGTAGCATCATATCCCATCCATTCTGCCACGTCTTTTGGTACATTTTTGGACATAATAATTTTCATACTTTTTGGCCATATTACATTGTTAAGACTGAGGAACACTGACGAGGGTCGTCATGACTGAAACGTGCATGTCTGGTCCATGCTGTAAATTCATCAGGTTTTAAATGATGCTATTGAATTTAAAGACGTTTAACATTAAAAAAAACCTCCAGTTTATATCAAAATTTATACTAACCAGCATCTAACTATTTGCAAAAAAAAAAAACCACAGAATTTGCAGCTTAAGAAGGAAGGGTCCCTGTAAAGTGCGAAACGAAACGAAACGAAACGAAACGAAACAAATCGAAACGAACAGATCGCAACGAAACGAAACAGATCGAAACGAAACGAAACAAAACGAAACGAACCGAAACAGATCGAAACGAAACGAAACAAAACATATATCTTAAAGAACTTGAGAAAAATTGATGTAAATGCACATAACTAGCACGGATGTCAATGTCTGCATATAGCATTGCCTTCAACCATTAGTTCTTGTGGCTGGAGGGTTAAAAATGTGTTTTAAAGGGTCAAAGTTGACGATTAAAACATAATATATACGGTATATAGTACAATTGCATTTTAAAGGATTAAAGGAGAGTGAACGGGATGAATAACCTCGTCATAGGCGGAAAAAATATTATTTAGCAGGGAGGAGTCTAGTACAGAGGAAACGGAACTGTTCCGTTATGTGTATTTGAAAACTTTATCAGGAAAATGAGAGCAAATACTGGAGGGGCACATCTCGTTTGAAAAAGGATAAATGTGCCCCCCCCCCCCCCCCGTTTTATGGTCTCATTACGGTGTCATAGCATGATTTTCTATCCCCTCCCCTTTATTCATCTTAAATACATGAATGGCATTTGACAAATTTATTTTTTAAATTGTCAACTTAGACTCTTTCAAGAAACCCTCTCGGCACTAGTTACAAATGTAGAACTCTTGGATTAAGGCAATATTACATGCTGATCTTGTCTTCAAATATTCGTTCTAGATGATTTTTTCTCTTTTTCTCATATTCTTTAAGTTTTATGTTTTGTTTCGATCTGTTTCGTTTCTTTTTGTATCGTTTCGTTTCGATCTGTTTCGTTTCGTTTCGATCTGTTTCGTTTCGTTTCGATTTGTTTCGTTTCGTTCCGAATTGTTTCGTTTCGTTTCGTTTCGTTTCGTTTCGTTTCGTTTCGTTTCGTTTTCGTTTCGTTTCGCACTTTACAGGGACCCAAGAAGGAGGAGGGCAATGTAAAAAATAATGAAATCAAGTATCACTAGCCCCATCTAATGTCTTCTATCTTGACACCTTGATTTCCTTCTTGCCCAGTTCGCAGTCTCCAGCAGGGAGGCTCCAGCAAATGTGTCCTCATTCCATGAAACATCCTTCCCATAAATAGAGGTAAATGTCGTTTCTTATGCCCAATGAGCAGCTTGCAATATATCCTGAATTGATGCTCCATTAAACAATGCCCATGCAGATGATAATGTGCTCTAACACTTGTAAGCGTGTGTGGTAAATTTTCGTACACATATTGAATAAGAGACACAATCCATCTAGAAATGGATGATTTTGCTGCCGCCTTGCAATTACCTTTGTGGTAAGTGATAAATAAGTTGAGAATTTGGGAGCGATATCCCTAAATCGTCTCCAAGTAAATCTTCAAAGCTCTACACTGACATAGTAAAATATCATCTGGGTCTGTTGCAAAAGTGTCCAATTTCGGAATAAAATATGGCTTCCAAGCCTTTCCTTTTGCAAGAAATTGTAAATTTGGCAATAAACGAATTCCGGTATTATCAAGTCTCAAGTTTTCTGTATTTACTGATAAGGCATATACTTCACTAACTCGAGAAGCTGTTGATAATGAAAGTAAAAACAAAGTTTTCCGTGTCAAGAATTTCATATCACAGGTAACTAAAAGCTCAAACGGAGACTGTACTAAGGCCCTTAGAACAGCCGGCAAATCCCAATTAGGAATAAGAGGTCTAATATTTGGACTGCTATTGAAAATTCCCTTAGACTTGATAAAGTTCTATCCTGAATGATACAACCTCCTCCAGGCAATCCTTTGTGGATTGATACAATTGCTGACCTATATCCTAATATAGTTGTTGCCTTACAATTGCTTATCTCATGAAGATAGATAAAAAATGATGTAAGATCATTTACAGTGGCAAAAGAAGGATCGATAGATTGTTGGTCACTCTAATATCTGTATATTGATAATCTAGCATCATACACTTTTCTAGAATACATACTTCTTGCCTGTTTGATGTAACCTTCAGCTTTTTCAGAAAGTCCTGATGAAGTTCTATTCTGTTGGATACCTTCCAAACTACCAGATTGAGACTTCCTGGATTTTTATGAACTATTTGTCCTCTTTTTTGGGTGAGCATTTTTGAGTCACTGGTAATCTCCTCGGAAAGTCTATTACTAGAGAGAAAAGATTCGGATACCAGGACTGTCTTGTTACTAGTTGTACGATGAAAATTACTACGCACTGTTCTATCTTATTTTTCTTAGGACCTGAGGTATCAATATTGGTAGCGTGTATGCATATGCATAAATCCCCTTCCAATCTTCACTCAAAGCATCTGTTGCCCGTACCTCTTGGTCTGGATAGGCGGAACAGAAAGCTTGAAGCTTCTTGTTCTCCTTCGCTGCAAATAAATCTATGTTTGGTTTAGTGAACTTCTGAAATATCATTTTCACAAAGTTGGGGTCCAGATTCCACTCTGTTATTTTTATCACATTTCCTCTTGAAAGATCGTCCGCAAGAATATTGCGCTTTCCTGGAATATGTGCTGCTTGAACTACTATGTTGTTAAGTCGTGCCCACTGTATAATTTCCCATGTCAGGTGACATTGATGTAGAGATTTGGTCCCCCTTGCTGGTTGATAAAGCTAAGGATGTTGAATTGTCGCTTCTCAGGACCTTTTTCCTATTATCAACAGTTGGAAATGATGAACAGCAAGTTGTACCGCTCTCATTTCCAGCCGATTGATATGTTCTAATCTCTCCTGTGCATTCCAAATGCCCGAGATCTGATGCATTTCCATGTGAGCCCCCCACCCTGTCTTGGATGCACTGATTGGGGGAGATAAAGCGGGATCCCGCCCCACGGATTGTTCGGATTGAGCCAACCTAATTGAGGTGTTGAACTAGGGGTTCCTTGACTGGACTCAGTTGCAGAAGGTGGTCCTTGTGAGGTCTCCAAAACGACAGGAAATAATATTGGATAGGACGCATATGTAAACGGGCCCATGGTGTAAGGTCTATACAGGACGTCATGATTCCTAGAAGCCCCAAAAACCTCTGCGCGGGTTAATGTGATTGTGCAATGATCGACTTGATTTCTTCCATTAGTTTCACACAACTCTCTTGAGAAAGATAAAGGATACCCTTCTGTAGGTTGAATATTGACCCCAGATACTGAATGATCTGTTTGGGTTCCAGATGAGATTTGGAGTGGTTTACAATCAGGCCTAAGCTTTCTACTGTTGCCAAGACTTCCCTCCTGTGGTTTATCAGGAGTTCTAAGTCTTGATGTTTTATGATTCAATCGTCCAGATACATATAAACATGAATTTGTCGGAATCTGAGATGGCTGTCGACAGCGGACATTAGCTTCGTGAAAATTATGGGCGCTACTGCCAGACCAAATGGCATTGCCCTGAACTGATTTTGATGACCTCGAACGCAAAATCGGAGATACTGTCTGTATTGTTGTTGAACTGCTACATACAGGTATGCGTCCTTCAAGTCTAGAGATAGAGCCCAATCATTTTGCTCTAGTGTACAAATTATCGACCTGAGGGTTTCCATTTTGAAGTGTGGTACATCCCGATAACAATTTAACTTTCTGAGATTTAATATTGGACGTAGACCACCGTGCTTCTTTGGAACAATGAAGAAGATGCTGTAAAATCCTAGACCTTTTGGTCTCGAGGTACACATTCTATTACAATTTTTTCTAACTAGCTTTGAGTTTCTTCCCATATACACATACTGACTTGAGTGTTTGTAACTTTCACGCCGCTTTCTGGTGGACTTTTTGAAAACGTGAAGTGTAATCCTTCCTGTACAATATTTACAATCCATTTGTCTTTTGTAATCTCCTTCCAGGATTGAACAAAATGGACTATCCTGCCTCCTACCTGGGCCAAGTTCTAGTCCGTTTGACAAATTACTTGGACGAACGAAACCCCAACTGCTGGGTTAGCATTAGTATTATTGTCCCTTCTGTTATTCCTTGACCTATACAGTCAAACCTGTCTTATGTGACTTTGCAAGGGCCGACAGAAAATAGGTCATATAAGACAGGTGGTCACTGAATACAGGTTCAAGCTGATCTGACTTTAACCAACAAAATGTTCGTAGTACAAGTATAAGAGCAATACCATAAAATGAATAACTGCATATATCAATTCATGTATTTATTGATGAATCGTATTGAACATATAAAATCACATTAGATTTCATCACAGAAGATTTAATCATTGAAGACACTGATGAAGATAATGTAAATTATTATGTGGTTTGAGTCCATTACAACACTAAAAGTCGCAATATACAGGTCTGGAATTGGGTACGGGACAGAAAAATCACAGTCGTTGTCGCGTTAGACAGGTTGTCGCTATAAACAGGTTTATTTGATAGGAAAATTGCTCGGGAGGAATAAAAAAGGTCACAGTAAGCAGGAAGTCGCTAAAAAGAGGGTCACTTTAAGACAGGTTTGACTGTACTACCGCTGATTTGTCTCATCCTCTATGCGTCGCTTAGGATACTTTGACGCTGAAGCCTCATCCTGTCGCTGATCGACATTGTTCCTTGTCAGATTAGTCAAATTAGCAAATTATTTATCTGTTCTTAAATGATGCTATTCAATTTGAAGACGTTTACATTTAGTACTTCGTAAGTGCTGCGTTTCTTTCGCGTCACTTAATAAATCTTCTCTGCGTTTGAGTGTAGAACATCACAGAATTTTCCCAGAAATATATCAGGTCCTAGGGTAGACATGTTGAGAAGCTTTGTTTCTGTAGCTTTATTTTTGCCATATCCTGTAAATATAAACTTCTCCTCGCCCCCAAAGCTCCTACTATGATCCTGGATGTAGCATCTCCCATTGAATGAAATACTTCCAAGAGTGCTTGTAAAGCCTCCATTTAATCCTCCTCGGATACAACCTTATCTAGGTATGAAGCTATCATAGATCCATAGGAGATTTCCCTTAGAAGGAGTCTCTAGTAGTCGCTATATCGACTTTCGTCAGTTCCTGATTCCTGGAGACATTTTGCTTATTTCTGAACTTAAGCTTTTTCAGCATGATATGAGCTTTTTTGCCCATGCTCCATTATGCCTTCCTCAATATTGTCATCCAGATGAGGAGTCTTGAAGAATTTTGAGAAGTGATCCGCAGTGATAGAATACCTAGCATCGTCATTAGCCTTAAAAGCTCTTAACCTGCCCTTGTTCTGTCATTCCTTTTCTACCCCCATTAGGGACTGTATGACAAAACCATCTGTGTTTTTCTTGGAGCTTAGAAGACTCAAGCCTTTCTGATACATACGATACAAATTGTTCATCATCCTTCTCACTTTCCAAGGAAATATTGAGCTCCTTTGCCATTTTAGAGACAAAATTCCGCCATTCTAATGAAGTGACACCTTCTTCCGCGGACAAATTTGACACAGTATCTTGGTCTGGAACTGACCTTGTGTCAGTTAGAGACTGTGTCTCGGACTCAAAGTCATTATTATTTCAGTTTACAAATCCAATATCTTCACCCGATATTGAATGTTATGAACGTTCGAAGCGACTGAACCTTTTCTTAGCACTTGAATTATCTGTATTCTTAGAAGATTCAGATACGAAAGTGTTAGATAAACCTGTTCTTTCTGTACTAGGAGCCTCTGATGTTTTGCTTTTAGTATTGTTCATTTCTTTGATTCTTTCATATATAAGTGCATTGAAGAACTGTTCACTCATAAGGGTAGGGTTCATGAAATTATATCCCATCATCTGACTCTGCATTGGTATATTTCCCATAAAGGAAGCTTGCTGTGAGTTACTGTTATTTCCCATAAAGGAAACTTGTGAACGATTATTTCTCATAATAGAAACGTGTACTAGTACTGTTTCCAATGAAGGAAACGTGTTGATGGTTACTGCTTCCCATAAAGGAAACTTGTGGAGTATTATTTCCCACAGAGGAAACTTGAGTATTTCTATAGATTCCCACAGAGGAACTTTGGCTTTGTGACGTTTCGGTATTACATGTATTTCCAGTGGAGGAAATTCGGTCCGAATCTACCGTTCGATTGGTCTCAGACGTCGGTCCTGTCACCGTAGCCGCTTTGTTACTTCTTGTTATGGCTTTGTAGACCATTTTTCGATAAGAAGTCCATCTATCTTCCCGCGAGCAGATATATCCGCACGAGATAGTGATATCAATCTAAAAAAGACCGTAGGTTTCTCAAAAGAAAAAATCCGCCGCGGTGTCCGAATATCAAATTGTACAAATTTAATTTAAAAAAATATAATCAGAGGGCGCTACTAAAATGATTTTGGTTGTGTCTAAAAATCACTTTGGATAGAAGCATCGCTGATGAGGATTTAATATCCGAAACACGTCTCTGGTGCATAAATAATTGGTTTGAAATCTTCTTCGGCAAGGTATAGAGTTGGAACCCTTCCGTAGTATTAGAATAAATACTTATATCCTGTTGCAATGTGGAGCAGTTAAACTCGTGCTCCGTGACATGGATGTTTTACGTGTATTACTTCTTTCCAGCTCTGTCGCCTAACAGAAGTTTTGTTTTGTCACTTTATCAATTTAACGTCATAAATATTATAATTCTGCTATTTAGGAAATTTGTCATTTCATTCAAAAATATCATCGAAATTAATGGAGGTTAACATCTTAGCACCATCCCCCCCCCCAATGCTATTATGAACATAGATAATATTTTGATATGCTATTGAATCGACCCTACAGGATATTTGGAGACGCGCACTCTCTGCAAAGTGCACAAATTTAATTTCAAAAACTATAACCAGAGGGTGCTACTAAAATTAACTTTGTCTTGTAAAAATCACTTTGGATGGCAAAATCACTGATGAGGATTTAATATCCGAAACACATGTCTGGTACATGATAAATTGGTTTAAAATTTTCTTCGGGATGGTATAGGGTTGGAACACTTCCTTATTATCCCAAATGGAGATGACACAAAAACAATTATAAAACAAATTCGGTACACTACCTATAGGTGATAAGAAAATTGAATGGTAGACATTTTGAATCCTGGAAGTTCATGAGAAAATAGCCCCTTTATTGGGTCATAGTGAACTATATTTCCATTGTATCGTCCAAAACATTTAGAAGTGGCAAAGTCAGTCTTGTAAAAACTTACCCCTGATTGAGTATTTCCTCGTTAAGTCGTCTTATCCCCAGAATAAAACCCTTGTAGTTTGAGCTTTTTCTTGAATAGCGTATCAATTACGATAGGAATATATCATAGGCAGGGGTGATAGAATGTTAAGTTATGAAAAATGGAAAATTTTGAACTTGAAGTCGTCAAGTTTGTCATACATATATACGTGATTTTGACTACTTTAAATACAATGTATCATGTAAAAATTTGAATGAAACTGGTACCATTCATTAGATCTCGCTAAGTCGTGACGCTGTTCAAACTCAGCGACTTCATGTTGAAATTTAACATTGAGAACACCCCATCTAAAACGTGTTTTGTCTGTATTTAAATATGATTGCATAAATCCACGACCATATATAACACATACCAAAATATGCAACTAGGCGAGAATCATTCATTGATATCAATTTCATTAAAAAATTTGCATCACGAAGTGATCAAAATCGCGTTTATCCAGTTTTAGAAGTTAGTCGCGCGGACAACTTACTTCATAGATTGTGCTATTTAATGTACAACACAATATTTGGATCAAAATACATGTAGATCTGGAGAAAGGAAAGTGTTTCTTTCCACGAGAGAGGAAAGACTGAATGAACTCAGCTTACTTTTGTTTTTTAGTTTCTTCATCTGTGCATTCAAATAGAATCTATATAACCATTGACTTTGTTACTGCAAAAATGTTTTGGAACATGCAATGTAAATATAAATGTTTGGACGATGCAATGTAAATATAAAGCACTATGACAAACTAAGGGATTTTGAGGCTAAGAAATTTTTATGCAAAATTAATTTGAACTTGGTCACGCTTTAATATCAAATTTAAACTGAAAGTAGATACTACTTAAATTTATAGAATGGCCATGAAGATAAAGCAACATGACTGTGATAATATGATTGTTCCTTGATCTGATATATAACAAATTGCAACAGGATGGAGTTGGGGAGATAACCAGTAAAGACGGATATTTCTCCTTACGTATTAACACATGTATGACCAGAAATCTACAATTGAGAAGAGCTGTAGATGCTTCCTGTTTAACCTAAAGGATCGACAAATACCAAAACCGTGCGAATACTTGTGTAATGGATTTAACACATAGTATACTCAATATACTCATCTCATCTTAAGTACGTTGCGAAGTGACATTAAAACATTTACATCAAAGTAGACACAAAATCATCAAAATATGTTTAAACATTCAGATTTCCTTCACTGTTAGAATGCGAGAATACAGACTCATAAAAGAGAATAAATTTCTATGTAATATATATGTGTAATATAAATACTGCGTTTTTTATCAATAAGAATTAATTTCGAACTTCCTGATTTACATAAGAAACGTTTGTACATACTTACACAAACTTCCTCAATATTGTACATATAATGTATTATATATATATATATCAATACAAAGACATGAAAGTGTCTGTTTAAGATATGATCTATAGGAAGTTTTTTTAGAAATGTATGATACTTGATGTAACCTTTTTTTAAACCCATATCCCTCATACCAACGGTTTTCCACACTGCAACTTGTGAAAGAAAAGGTCTGTAACTATATATATTTACGTCATGATATCCGGACAAGAGGGGATAAAGACATTTCCTTTATAAACCTATCTATACTTTCAGAGACGCTGAACGTGAAATGATTTTTTTTTTTTCATATAATCAATTTAGTTTTTTTTTCAAATTACGATAGGTTTTTCATCCCCAAAGTATAAATGAACACATCGGTTAAGAAGCATAAAACAGAAAAATATCGGAAAATCTCCAGCTTAACTAAATATATTCTGAATTTTAAAAGTGCATCAACAAAACTTTTTTTTTCTTTCTATGATCTTTTATTTCAAAAACTTTTTTCAACTGTGTAAAATCCGAATCTTCTCGCTCTTTACAAAATAGATAGATGAAACTTCGAAATTAAACTAAGGGGAAGGGGGGGGGGGGTGGCTACATTATACTATTTCTTATTTGGCTTTAAGTACCACTGATGAGGATTTATTAACCGAAGCATGTCTGTCTGGTATACAATATTTAGATTTTTCTATTCAGACGGCCGTTCTCTGATAGCAGAGTTAGTTTCTGAGTTTCTCTTTAAGAAAAAAGATAACCATGAAAAGAAAAAAAAACTTTCATCCTGCATCTTTATACATGTATATTTACACTGCAAGTTGATTTCCAATGTTAAACGCGGTTCACGACATTTGTGCCTGTCGAAGCCATGAACGCATTCCCTAAATAAATGTATGAAATACTCCTTAAGAATAATTACATTAGTTTTTTTTTTTTAGATATATACATAGTTCAACAACAAGCGTTTCCCTCTCTTAGTAGAGTATTCCAGTGGACTTTACCTTCAGTCACTTAAAATATGTACATTTTTGTATTCTAAAGGAGAAATAAATTTCATCTTCTCTTTCTATCCTTTCATAGTGATAAAGCAAAATCTTTGTGATGGAATTCTTAATGAGTAATGAACCATTAAATAATTATCGTGAGATAAATGTTATACAAGGCCTCTACTGATGTCATATAATCATGACAGTTAGTATACAACGTACTAAAAATGAACTGAAAACTCGGAGACGCTCTAAGAAGGAACAAAGAAGGGATATGCAAAATAGATCAAAGTGCACTGATAAATGCTGTCAAATCAGTGTGAATATGTAAGAGACAATATGTTTACGAAATGCTGGTTGATAGGTCACCCTCCTCACCACAATAGAGGAAGATGACACACGGTTGATCAGTTTCCGTAGATTCACAAGGAAGTTTGTTACATCGGGATATATTGTACAAGCGACATGGACCGTGGTCGGACGGCCTTAGTTTTTGTTCTCGTTTGTTCTTGTGCACTTGGTAAGTACTCATAGATTTCTTGTATATTTTTTCCCAAAGTAAAATAAATTTATCGTGTCACTTATAGATTGAGCTTTGCGCGAAAAAAGGAAATTAATGTTTTCCGCTATTTGTTATATGATGAGTGTATTGTATACCAAGGAAAAATAAAACAAATACATATATGCATATTTAATCATGAGATCAAGAAAAGATGATAGTAGGTAAAATTTTATGAATAGCCTGAAATCCTACAAAACTCACAAATTATGAAATGCACATTATTCGTTCTTGTTGCCTCGTTTTTGCACTGATGAAAGCAAAATTGGTTTCATAGGGGCGGATCCATTTTTATGGAAGTTCTAGTTTCCATCCCGAGAGGAACATGGCATAATCTGAGTAAATTAAATGCCAATAAGGACGGTTTAAAGCTAAATTGAAATTCTAGAGAGAGGCTTTTTTTTCAAATCCCTTAAATATCAATGTGGTCACCTTGCTATTAGTTCTATAGATGGGGAAAGAGTGGATTTATATCCTTCAATTTCGTTTAGATTCGTTGAGTGGCAGAACATGACACTCGAGTGAATGAAATATTCTTTTGATTTTTAAAAGAATAACCTCATTTTGCATGTGCTGTACTTTTGTTGCCGAAGTTTATTGCAGAATTTTATGTCGTTGAGATGTGTTTTTGTAACGTAAAGTGACAAGTCTCTTTGGAGTCGTGGGTTCAAGTCCCATTGCTGCAACCAAATTGTAACTCGAAGAGACGAGGGAGCTAGATGAAAGAGTAGGAAGTCAAACGGATATGACCTTGTCACTAATAAAGCTAGCCTGTCGAGAAGGCAGATCATGTGCCTTATATTCCTTAGCTCATAATTCGTTGCATTTTGTTGCATTTTTTGATGACGTAGTGGTTTTTTTTTTCTGTAGTTACAATGTACCATGCCGTAGTGTGTTTCTGTCTACATGTTGTAATGCATTGGTTGATTGAGTGATTTTACGTTGTGATTATCAATGTACTTTTTTCTTTTCTATGTTTTCTGCACCTATTTTCTTCTGCACCTCGTTTTGATGTCGTAATGTTGGTATCCCTCGTGTGTACGCAGCCGTTTCGTCTTTTCAACATACATGTAATGCATCATAGTCTACGATTTTTTATGCATTCTAAAACCCCTAAATATCTTTGATACAAATTTTAAAACTTAAAAGAATATTCAATTTTAGACAGTGTATATACCGTACAAATGTATGCATTTTGTACATCACTTACATACCAAAACCGATAAAGAGCGGGTATATATATAAGCAATAGTCAAGACATATTATTCGAATTAGTGAATCTTCCTGCTATTTCCTTGAGAAGATGATGACCTTAAAAGGTCATGTTGCAATGTTTAAGATCACAGAAGAAATGCAACTCAAATTATTTTCTAAATGATGTTGTTATGTTGATCATCGTTATCATAGTGAAACCATCGTGATATGTTGGTCCAAGAATTAATTATACGTCATATTTTGAGTGGACCTACAAATTTCGCATCACCGTCGGTCAGCGGAAATGTCCACTGCCTTGAAGGGCTTGTGGAGAAGCAAATTCATACGGAAATAAAGGCTCGACGATCTTATGAGTAGTACGACTACTCTATATTTGCTCAATTTCGTTCACATTCTTACGTAATGCAGTCGAATATTTTACGAGAACATATTTTGTTCATCCTTTTCATCAGTCGAATGCTTTGACGGCTTACATTGAATGGCCTCCGCCTTCTATCTTTTTCTTTTTTCTTTTATTCCCTCCTTGTTTCCCCCCCCCCCCCCGGTTTTTTTTTTCCCTTTTCTTTTTGGTCTAAGTCGCGAGTCGTTGACTAGAAGTACTCAGTTCACTGTATTATTGGAAAGTATGTACATCAAGTCGCCATAGACCTATAAAAGTGTCTAATACTCATAATCCTTGGAAAAGACCTCTAAAAAGGGACATGAAACCTCAATGATGACTTCAGAAATCGGATTCTCGTGATTCCACATTAATGAAAAGAAAGAAAAGTAAAAGAATTTGCGGAAATATTGTATAGGATAGTTGATATCTTTACACAAGAAAGTCAATATTAATAAATACATGTGTATTAAGTTATAATTTGGGAGATTTCCTACCCGAAACGAGGAAGGAATTCAAAAGGTGAAAGGCTGAACCTATTTATAAATGTCAAAGTTAATACTAGCCGGACCTTGAAAATTAAGTAAAGTAAGTAACTCGGACTCACACTGAGTAAAATAAACATTTCTGAGACAGTGACAAATATGGATAATGACCATATCCCTGTATACAGCACAAAATCGATAATTCAGAAAATCAGAAACCGAAGGCATACAAATTCAGGATAAAACAGGAACCAAACCAAACAAACAAAAACCTCCACCATATGAAAAGAAGCGAACTACCGATATGGGAGTGAAACCAGGTGCCCAGGAAGAGTAAGCATATCCTGCTTGCATGCAACACCCGCCGCTTCAATTCGGTAGAACTGTCACATCCGGTTACTTCCATTTCGGAAGACACTGAGTACAATATTTGGTAAGATAGTTCAAATGGTCTATGACAGAAATATCATCCACCATTCTGGAGAGTGGGACATCATAGTGTATGACGAGTTCCCCATATCGACCGCAGAACTTACTCAGTGACGATGTTAGTCGGTCACATACATATCCCTGACTGAGAAGCTTATCTGAAAGACGCCTAGCTCTCAGAACAAAATCCATATATTTGGTACTTGCTCCAGTTCTTGATGGAATATCGTATCAACTGAGATATGAACACGCCATAAGCAGGCGATGAAGGGATGTTGCTACTCAGATAAGGAAAGTTTGTAATGCTGAAATTGAAGTCGTCACGTTTGTCATAGAGAGAGGTGTTCATGTGACCATCAGTGACCATCAGTGTCGTAGGACAACATTATGTCCAAATAGGATGCTGAATTATAAAATTGTCTCTGTAGTTTCTTTGACTTCAAGCTCCGAAGAATAGATACTGCTGAGGTAATCCGCGAATATTGGATTATTGATGGACAGCGCATTGTCTATGTATCTGTAAGTGAAGTTGAAATCATTTAATTTCCACTGTCATTTTCAAGAAACGAAGATTCTGATTGGCTGAGAAATTTTGTTGATAATCGATCCCTTAAGGGTACCATTTCTTTTCTACTTACTCAAAAGTTAACAGTGCATGTAGAATTTGCTCAAACTGGTCCTTATTCGAAAGATATAGAGGGACGATCGTTCGCTGTTTGAATCACGGCGGCTGCCATAACTTGTTTTGGCAGACGTATCACTGCGAAACCTTCCGACTTACGAAGAATAGTGCGGTGATTGATTGTTTTTAGATCCAAGAAAACAGTCTGTTTTCCACAATTAAATGATAGGAAATGAATTATATATTTTTTCTGTTGATGCAGGTATCACCCGAAAAATTGAACAGAAAACTTTTGCATCAACGCGCTACGCGCATTGATGCAATTTTCTGTCCAATTTTTCGGGTGATACCTGCATCAACAGAAAAAATATAAGATTCATTTCTTAAGTCAGAAGCTAAGTATCTTTTCCCTTCAGAGACCAAAGATTGAATGAATTCAGCTTCTTACGAGTAAAGTAAAATGTCGGCAAGGAGTGGGGCACAATTGGTCCCCATTGGAATTCCGACAATTTGCTGGAAGACCTTTCCTCCAAACACCACAAAAATGTTGTAGGTCAGAAAATTTAATATCTGAATAATATCTGTTTCAGTGTACTTATTTTCAGAATCGGACTTTTCTTTTACAAAGTAGGTTAAAATTGTCATAGTTAACAACAATAAATTTGTATTTGCGATTGCCGTTCTTACTTGTAAACGCATTACTTATATATAAATTTGCGAGTCTTTCTTCCAATTTAGAATGTGGAATTGTAGTGCAAAGTGTCGAAAAATCAAAGGCTTTGATCGAATGGACTCTACTAAAATGACTGGATTTCAGATGTTCTAAAAGTTCCTTCGAATTCTTTAAAATCCACATCTGGTTGATACCACTGCGAGAGTATACTGTCGAACAATATTTTTGAAGCCCAGATTTGGCAAGTAAGATCGATACAGATTTGGTAGAACATTTTGAGGAACCAGCGATGAAACGCTTTTGTACGGATTCTTATAAATGCGTTTTAGGTATGCAGTATAACTTAAGTATAAAATCTAAATTGTTAGTGTCGAAGCCAAAGGAAGCAAGAGCTGATTTGTGGTTAACTATTATTTCAGAGGCAGAAAGGTTTATTTGGGGTGTAAGTGGTTACAGGTGTCGAATTTAAATCCAACTCTTTAACTATAGACTGTCGAAATAGTTCTTTTTGCAAGTAAATGTGTAATTATTTCATGTATTTGAGGCTTTGTCTGCTGCATGGTGTGATGGCAATCACATATAAGAATTGACTGTTCAATTTTGACAGTTTATTGGAGTATGAAGTTTGGTTTGTCGCATCACAAATTGTGTAAAACCGCGTAGCGTAGCGAAGCGGTTTTACGCAAAATTTGTGATGCGACAAACCAAACTTCATACTCCAATAAACTGTCAAAATTGAACAGTCAATTCTTATAATTTCCAAACCCAAATTTATCCCAAATTTCACAAAAATACCCAAGAAATAAGTAATTTAATACATTGCGTATGAAAATATCACCTCTGTAGGGCTCGTAGGCGAACTAGTTCCCAGACGAAATAGATATAATGTATACGTTGCTAGTTAAAGGCAGCAAATGTGTAAAAAATATTCGTTCGCCATCTGGAGCCCCATTTTACCAATCCATTACATCATCCGATGATATGACGTAACATTTTGATGACGCGTTCTGCAGTTCAAGTTCAAGGTCGCCGACATGGCAGTTATGTGTTTAGATTGCAGGAGCTGGGAGTTTATACAGACAGATTCTCTGTACTTATAGATCTAATACTTGCAGAAAACGGCATGATTTTGATCTATTGGTATCAGAATACCTTCCTAGGATTTAGTTATTTCATAAGTGACAAGTTAATTGTGAAAATTCATGACGATACTGTATCCTGATCGAGGCCGAGGTAGGTCGCCGTCTTTTGATCTCTTAATTTTCTATCGCTGTCAATATTTTCTCCTAAATTCTCCATCTCGCCGAAAATATATCATTAGAAAAGTTTCTAGTTTCAATACTTCATAGGTTCAGAACGATTGTACCTCATAGAAATCATTTGAAACAGTGATCTTCGGTCCTTCTGAAGTTCTCAATCAAAACTTTTGCACGTTGTCGTTGACACTCACAGTCGTCAGTCATTGGAAAATTTCAAACGCAGGTACTTGCTACTGTTACGACGGGAATTAAGAAATGAATCTTATATTTTTTCTGTTGATGCAGGTATCACCCGAAAAATTGGACAGAAAACTGCATCAATGCGCGTAGCGCGTTGATGCAAAAGTTTTCTGTCCAATTTTTCGGGTGATACCTGCATCAACAGAAAAAATATGAGATTTATTTCTTATCATTTAATTATGGAAACAGACTGTTTTCTTGGATCTAAAAACAATCAATCACCGCACTATATTTCGAAAGTCGGAAGGTTTCGCAGTGATACTTCTGCCAAAACAAGTTATGGCAGCCGCCATGATTCAAACAGCGAACGATCATCTCTCTATACCTTTGAAATAAGGACCAGTTTGAGCAAATTCTACATGCACTGTTAATTTTTGAGTAAGTAGAAAAGAAATGGTACTCTTGAAATGATAAGCAAACATCAACAAGTTGTATTTTCAGCAACGAGTTCATTCGTGTTTGAGGGAACCCCCAGTTCTAAAAATAGTGCTATAAATAGACTTCCGTGAAAAATTGTGTTGATCGATGTATCAACAAAATTTCTCAGCCAATCAGAATCTTCGTTTCTTGAAAATGACAATCGAAATTAAATGATTGTAATTTTGAAGAAAATAGCTGAAGTTTCTGTTTTTCTCGTCATTTACTGATTTGTCTGTCTTTCGTGAAATTTTTAGGACAGGAAATGGTCTAAGAAACTTCAAAAACAGGAGCATAGCAACCGAATAACGCTGTAAAAAACCACGTATACCGGTACATCATCGAAATTGTCATAAAATTTCATAAATTCTGATATCGTACTTATATCTAAGGGCTACTATTAATAACACTATTTTTTCTTTGCAAACAAATTTATTTGGAAATTATATTGCCATAATGTTCTTGGAGGAAGGTAAGCTCTGTAATGACATCAGCAGTGGCGGATCCAGCTTTTACTTCGGGGGGGGGGGGGGGGGGGGGGGGGGGGGCGTAAAGAATTGGCGAGGGGTCTGGGGACTGCCTAGGTTCCCAGCGGTTAAGGGCAGAGCCCTGGTAGGGGGTATCAGTGGGGGGCGAAGCCCCCGGGAGCACTTGGATTTCTGTATTTTAAAACCCATTTTCGTGACTGTAATTGATTAAAGAATGAAAACTGGTGCATTTAACAATTATATTTACTAACAGGTAGTTAATATTCACAAATATTTACTATTTTTGTTATTGAAAATGACCGTTTTACCCATGATTGGACAATTTTAGGGGGGGGGGGCGTACGCCCCCTTGAATCCGCCACTGATCAGGGTCTTTAATAAAGATAGACTCAAATCTGGTGTTCACAGTTGATTTTAATCGGTAAATTCTAGATAAAAGTAACCTTCTGATGGATTTTATCAGTTCGGAAAAGGTGTCGAGCTGTACATCCTCTTTCTTTGCCTAACGTCTTACATATTCCAAGAGTTCATTGTGTGCAAATGTCCAAAGCTGAAGTAAATGTCTTAGGACAATTTTTGCATAATATCTTTCAAAGACAAGTGGGTTTTTTTTTTTAAGTCCTTGTATAGAAGCAGGAAGTAACACGCATCGAACTTGAATAAGGTCGAATCTGGTGGCATGCTTCTACTTTCATTTTATGAATTCAAATTTTGAAGAAGGCACTCTCGACGATCTTCGCTTATAGAAATAAACAAGGGGTAAAGTTGCAGCGTTCCACCTTTTGACTTTTAGAAAAAATATACACTGAATGTATATTTCGAACAGATTATATCGGGAAGGGGACCCTACTCAGCTACTGGTCAACTTGTGATGTACCAGTGTCTGGCTAAAACCTAAAGCACTGTGCAGACACTAACAATGTTAAGTGTCCCCATCCACTCTATTATAACCCCTCCCTAACACCAAAGTTCCCATCTTTTTGAACTGACATCGGGTTTGTTATTGTATTTTTGCAATGTTTTCAACATATCACAATGATCTACACTGGTGTCAAAGCAGTAACCCAATGATTTTGAAGGTTTATTCATGATACATTCGTTGTTTTGTTGAATTGAGACGTGACACTTAAAACAAGTAATGGTTGGCATATGTCTCAAATATTTATCTAATAACTTATAATCTTAAAATTTCGGACTGTCATCGTCTTTTATATGTCGATCTTTTTACCACAAGATTTTCTCAATTTCACAAGTTTGCTGAAGCATTTACCGAAGGATCAAGCATTAGGATGTGTTTTATTGATCAATTTTCAATTCTATGTGGATAAATCTGAAGTGATATCTTTTCCAAAGACCGAACTGTAGAAAATCAATTTCCTAAAAATATAGTTTTTACTGAACATGCTGAAGACGCCAGACGCCTATCACGTAGGAAGCTAAGAGCTCACCGCAAGGCTAAATCCACCAACCGCCAACGTGATATCCAGAGATACCTATCCTTAAAGTCGGAATGTCAGCGCAACATCAGAGAAGCTCACAACCAGTACATGGAGAACATCATCAGCCCATGCGTAACATCTAATCCAAAGAAATTCTGGTCTTTCATTAAGGGGAAGAAACAGGAAGCCTCTGGAGTCGCTCCCCTTAGGAACACAGATGGCCTAATCAACAGTGACCCTCAGTCTAAGGCCAACATTCTGAATAATCAGTTCCAGTCTGTATTCACTAGGGAAGATACATCATCTGCTCCAGACAAAGGACCCAGTCCCTTCCCATCATTAGATAGGATCAGAATTACTCCCAAAGGCATACAAAAACTATTGGGAAACCTTCAACCACACAAAGCTACTGGACCGGACTCCATATCTGCTCGCTTTTTGAAAGACCTTGCCAAGGAGCTAGCCCCAGCGCTCACATTCATGTTCCAGTTATCCTTAGACAGCGGAGCAGTACCACTAGACTGGAAAATGGCGCACGTGGTTCCCATTTTCAAGAAGGGCGACAAAAGCGACGCAGCAAACTACCGGCCAGTATCCTTAACTGCCATATGCTCGAAAGTTATGGAGCACATACTTCACTCCAATATTATGGACCACCTTGAGGAGAATTCCATCCTGACTCCTGCACAGCACGGATTTCGTAGTAAGCGTTCCTGTGAGACACAGCTCATAGCCACCATACAAGATTTAGCTCGTGGATTATCGGATGGATGCCAAACCGACGTCGTCCTCCTAGACTTCGCCAAAGCATTCGATAAGGTGCCACATCAACGCTTGCTCCATAAGCTACATTACTATGGGGTCCGTGGCTGCACTTTAGAGTGGATACGCAGCTTCCTATCCAATAGGAAACAACGTGTTCTTGTCAAAGGATCCATGTCGGATGAGGCAGAGGTTGTCTCCGGGGTTCCCCAAGGTACCGTGATGGGTCCCCTACTCTTCCTGGTCTACATTAACGACCTCCCGGAAGTCACAACATCCAACGTCAAACTCTTTGCGGATGACTGTCTCATCTATCGACCTATCAAATCATCCAGAGACACAGAACAGCTCCAACATGACCTTCAGTCATTAGAGAAGTGGGAATCGGACAGGCAAATGGCATTCCATCCTGCCAAGTGCACAGTCATCCATGTCTCCAAGAAGCGTAGACCCATCAAAGCGCAATACCAGCTCCATGGC
Source organism: Pinctada fucata (assembly GCA_028142955.1). NCBI lineage: Eukaryota > Metazoa > Mollusca > Bivalvia > Pterioida > Pteriidae > Pinctada > Pinctada fucata. The sequence continues at coordinate 73,101,140 of AP027104.1, read as the reverse complement.
CACATACTCGAAGCAGTTCCCAGTGGTAAATACCTCGGCATCTCCATCAGTGAAGACCTCTCGTGGCATGATCACATTAACACTACCACAGCCAAAGCCACAAGGTCAGTTGGATTCCTCCGGCGCAACCTGAGCAACTGCCCAACACCAGTCAGGAGCCAGGCATATACAGTGTTAGTAAGGCCGGTCCTCGAGTATGCCTCCGTTGTGTGGGATCCTTACCAACAACACCTTATCCAGCAATTGGAGAGTGTCCAACGACATGCAGCGAGATTTGCCACTGGGAATTACAGATCACGAGACCCAGGTTGTGTTACAGCCATGATAGACCATCTAGGGTGGGAGCCATTACAACATCGACGGGCACGGAACAAAGTCATCATGTTCTATAAGATATACCACCATATTGTAGAGGTCCCAGTCCATCATCTCTTCCATAACACCAGAGAGGGCACTCGGGCCTCAACAGCGAATAACATCCGCCAGATCAGCACCCGAGTAGATACCTACAAGTATTCCTTCATACCATCTACCATCGTAGCCTGGAATAACATACCTCCAGCAATAAGGAATACACCAACAGTGGACAGCTTCCGACACGCACTAAGTTCCATCAGTGTGTCGGAATACCTCCAGCATTAGACGTCACCATCCTTTTTAACCTGTTTTTAACTGTAAATAGAGATTTTAGCTGTTTGCAACGTCACGCTGGAGTATATAACACTCAATGTTTGAGTCCACTCCATACTGGGAAGAAGAAGAAGAAGAAGGTTAAATGAGGCTTAACTCTTTCCCAACCGTAATATCTAATCAGCTGAAACTATCATTGCTTAATAGATGTTTTTCATAAGATTGCTAATTTTTGGGTAAAAACTTGTCTTTTTCTCTTAGAAATCAACAGAAAATGGAAAAAGTTTTATTGAACATTGTTCCCCCTGAATATGTGTACATGTATACAGAAAACCACTTTGACTGGAAGTGTATACATATAATCCATGATACAAATTGTTTGGCGAAGTGTGGTTCTGAATTTCAGGGGGGGTGGACTTTACCCCAGAGAGTCCAAAAAAGGAAAGGGGTGAATTTTTTAAGAATTGATCTTAGATTTAGACCATAAAATATGGCATTTTTGACTATTTTTCCTCTTGATTCCATCCAAAAATGTATAGTATTATAATATGATTGAATGAAATACACAAGAATTAGGAAGGAAATATTAATAAGTAAGAGTGAGTTTATTTCTCCACCAATGCATATTTCGTGCAAAAAGGCTTACATTGTAGCCATTGAATACAAAATGAGACTGTATTGTACCTTGTAAGTTCCAGATTTTATTATTTAATGATTAAGGGAGATTGGCATTAATTCCTGATCTTTTAATAACAGCTAATGTTATGAAGAACCATAGCTGTCAACTGACCCGATTTTGGCGGGTCAGTCCCGCTTTTTTACCCTTTGACCCCATTATTTTTTATCACCTGTGCAGGTCATGTCTTTCACCCAGTTTATCGTTGCAGAACGGGGAATCACCCGATTCAGATTTGGTTCCGTCTATTACTTGGGACTTTAAATTTCCAGCTGGGACTTTTTCAATTAAATATCTGCAGTTACAGGTAAATTGGGTTGTTTGTTTAGTGACATGGGAAGTAATTAGCCACTTTCATGTTGTTTTAACCTGGGCTTGGATTATTATGGGAATGTCTATGCAGGGAAGACGATCATAAACATGGAGATTTATGCAGACAAAAAGGGACAAATGTTTTTATAGTGTTTAAAGCAATTGAAGCAGTGAAATGTAGAGTTCATTTCACACAAAATCTTCATCATTGTATAGCAATAACTAAATAAAAATATATCTAGCCTAGCAAATTCAACTATGAACCTTCAGGCCTTGATTAATAAGTCCTAAAATTTTATACATGTGCTACATTATCATGATTATGCAGTATTACAATTTGAATAAATGCTTTACATGTCTTACAATAAAATGAACTTTATTGACCTGTATTTTTTTTGGGGGGGGGGTTAAATTTTATTCATATTGTCGCAATTTTGTTTCGCGCGCTATGACCCTCTTTTTCATTTCCCAAAGAGGGTTATTGACCCCCTTTTGTCTGAAAAAAGTTGACAGGTATGCGAAGAACTTACATATATAACATGTTTACCTTTAAGGGCTATAAAAGTCAATCAAAAAGTGGTGTTTGGAGGAGTCAGATACCATTGCTCTGACTTAAATAATTACTTTCCTTCGGTGCAGACTAACCCAGTACATGTTTGTACATTGCTGCTATTTAACTTTCGTATGTCAAACCCTCAAATGTCCTCATTTGTTGCATGTACAAATGTATATACCGGTAATATATGCTTAGAATTTAATATGATTAAGTAAACGCAAGAATCAGGCAGGGCTGATACATCAAAATTTGTTGCAAAACTTTTTATTTTTGTTTTGGTACAAATTGACATATGAAATTCATTCCTCAAGTCAAGGTTGCGATGGGGAAGCAAGATATACACCTTATAAGTTAAAAAGGATTATATTACCATAATTACGGGAAAAAGTGGAGGGAAAATTTCTCTATACAATTCAACCAAATTTAGTTCCCTTATAACTTTTTTCACCATTCAAGTACATGTATGTAGAAAATTCCTACAGGACATATGTTTGAGGGTTTACCTTAGCACATTATGAAAGAGAAAAGTTTTGCAAAAATTTGAAGGTATTTCACCTGCCTTATTCTTACGCAGACCTGTACATTAAAAAAAGAAAAATTTTGGGTTTATGAACCAAACGTTCATTTTTTCTAATGTTATTTTTTTCTATTTCAGGCAATGCACAAGAGACAGAAGAAGTGGAACCTGAGTTACATCCCCTGGATGGATGGTTTAACAACCTTATTCACCCTGAATGGGGAGCTATTGGTATGATATATTTTGTTTTACTGGTACCTTAACAAGGTATACTTTTGATTGTGAAGGATTTACTGCATACAGCAAAACTATTTAATTCTCCATTATATTTGTACAATTCATTTACACTTCTTGCAGTTCCTGCATGGTTATTTCAGGGTTATTTTCTTTTCCTTGGAGTGAAAATGCCACTACATGTACATGTACTAAGACTTGTTGCTCAAAAGCGGTCTTCATTACCCATGTAAGGTATACATGCCAACTTTGCTTTTCATAACTTTAGAAGGGGGATATATGATTTTTGAAAGGAATTACCTGTATACATAAAAACAGGAAACACAAAAAAACACCACAGACACATAAATAATACACAGACAAGGACATATATTAGTATATGACACAGAATGCAGATGAGTATATGTCGGTCGACCCATAGTCCTAGTTAGGCTCTAACTAGCTACCTTTTGGTCACCAGCCCGACACCTTTACCATTAGACCACGGTGCCAACTAAATAAACGTTTTTGCTAAAATTTGATTTAAATCTACATGTTGTATTCTCATTCAAAATATTACAAAAAGAATTAACTTTACTCATGCAGTCCATTGCTTCATCATAAAGTGTCAAACTGTGTTCGGTATTTGTGGGGATGACCATAAGTATTTTGCTGTTTTCATTGATAAGTATCCTACATGTATATCCAGTAAGCTCGAGGGACAAAATTTGGATATCCTTTTCAGGAAATCTTTTGTCACCACTATTTCTAAGAAATCATGTCAAACAAAGTGTTTCCTTTTTGGTTTTTGTAAAATTGACGGTACTTAACTTTACATATAAAATTTAGTGTTGTCATTCATTTTCCCTCCATTTGTGGCATTTTTCTCCAAATTTGAGTACACCTGAGATGTCACAATATACCAAAAATCTCCTTAAGTGAGATATAGAAAAAGACTTGACAAACATTTCTGACAACCAATGAGAAGCTATTAACTATGAGATAGCTAAATATTATTCTGTCCATATACCACAGCTTGAAAACCATAAATTTATTCCGTCACTTTTACATTTTAGTATTTAGTTCATCATGACCCAAATAGGCTTCACATAACCTCCACTCGTGGTTAATAGAAATGTTCTTCAGATAATTGTCTAATTGATATTGTAAATTATGCTGCTTGGTTGAATATGCTGTTGTTTTCATTTATTCATGATTTGTCATGTGGTCTTGACTTAATTCTATTTTTAGACACAGTTTTACTCAGGAAGAGCCCTACTGCTTACACGGACGGAGTGTTTGAAATGGCAGGAACCCATCGTCCCAATCCGTTTGAGATCAGTCAGGTAGCCCACAGGGCCCAGGGCCTTCAAGAACTGGGCTTACTGTCACAGAGAGGAAGAAATGCCATGATTACATACTTTGGTAAGACAATTAATTCCAATATGAATGATTAAATGGCATACCTCTAAGTATCTTGGAGTTACACTCAACTCAGAGACTCTGGTTAGGAAGAACTATTTGTCTGTTTGTCTTTCTTTCCATGTTTATCCATTAAAACTTTTGAAATGGTCAAAGAAATTTACTGAAACTTGTTGGTGATGAAGTGAATTGTCACTTGAGACTTCCTTGCTCTTTTGTTGTCCAATTCAATATATATTATATAATTAAGTAATTAAAGATATATCCAGGTGATTGACACTTCGTAGTATTACTCTCTTATTCATACTATTCTTTTATACCTGTGGAAAATATCTATGAATTGTGATACTATAATCATACCGAAAGCAAATATCATGATACAGTACATATCGTATGGTGAGCATAGTGTATCCTGCAGCCCTAACTGAAATGTTGTGTAAAAGATAATATTTACATTCCTACTGCGTTTCCCTTATATGAAGGTACCAAACCAACTGCACTGCATTTTTCGATAATCGCAAGAGCCTATCATGTGACATTTGAACAAATGCGGATTAATTTCTCATAAAATGCCCATTCTATTTACTGCTTCAACACAGCCTTCAAAATTCCATTATCAATCGATGCCGTCTACCCCCAGTGATTAAATTGGTCAAAATCTAGGTCACCCACATGTACACTTCCAAGAAGTGTGACGTAGCGAGTAATTTCGTGTATTTGTATCGTTTTGCACGGCTTACTCGAATTCTGCATTATTCTAAATACTTCCAGAAGAAACAGAGTAATTTTACAGAAGTTTGAATAATGGTACCGATTGATTTCATCGGTTTATAAACAAATTAACAGTGTGTTCTGGGACAGTCAGTTTTCAAATGTTTTCCTTTCGATATCCGTGACATTTCTCCAGACTAACCATCCGCTTGGTCTTTATCATGTGGGACAAAAATCACGATTTTGTACGATTCATTTTTTATTCAGTTTTGATAGAAATGTTCAAAATACAACCATAAACAAAATTCAGTTTCTTATTTTCCTACAATGTTTCTGTACACAAGGTACTACTTCGAAGCTAGCAAAAAATGCCAAACGTTCGTTTGCTGTTACGTCAAGTGACGTTCTCCCTCCGCAATGGAAACAAAATTCATGAAAAGCACTTCGTGCTTTACATATTTTGTTTCCATTCGCTACTGCCAATACACACTGATAAAGCGCAAAAGCTGAAAAACAATCCTTCAAGAAAAACAGAAAATGATAATAAGAAATGGCAAAATTTCAAAAAGAAGTATGATTTATTTCTTCGTAAATTTTACATGTTTTATTCTTAGCAAAAGGTTATTTTGCCTTGCATTGATTTAGTACAGTATGAAGTTTGATGTAAAAATTAGGACCATTTCATATTCTAAACAAGCTAAAGATTCAGCAGTCTTGGCAGGTAGGATGTGCATATGTGTATCTTTGATCAATATTCAGAATTCTTAATTTATTTCATGCTATTTTAACCAAGTAAAATATACTTTTGCTCTGTGTGTCATATCTCAATGACATAATAATGGAAATTTAAACTAGTATTCAAGTATTAATAGCTATTTTTTGTAGGTCAACAAGTTGTGGAGGAGATCATGGATGTACAGAGACCAGGATGTCCTCGGGAGTACGAGAACATTGACGTACCAAACCCTCACGATCTATATAACCCAGAACCTAATAATGTAGACGGTCTACAGATGCCATTCCCTCGGTCTCGATATGACGCTCGTACAGGATACTCCCCCAGCAATCCCAGGCAACAAGTAAGACAACTGAGGATTCCATTGTAGTACAAATATATTATTGTCTTTATTACTCTTTAAAAGTCTTTTCTTTTGACTCAGTGCATATGTATATGAACAGATATATTATTGTAAGTCATCATCTGTCTTTCCCCATACTTTTCTGAGAAGGATACAGACAAAACCATTTTAACCTTTTGAACTTTATACCAGCTAGATTATGGATTATTATGATGCTGGGAAAAATCTTATTGATTACATGTATATTAAAGGGTCAGAAGTCAAGGTAATCTGGTAAGCTTACAGTGTGCAAAATGTTAATTTTAGAAACATTGACATTTTCACCTTCAAAATTTACCTGTTAGTAAAGGAATCGAGAATCTATGAATCTCTAGTGTATAATCAATGCATTTATGAATGGATATTTTTCAGTATATATCAATGTATACTTGCAGTTAAATGAGATTACCCCATACATTGATGGACAGCTAATGTATGGTATAGCCAGAGCTTGGACAGATGCCATCAGAGAGTTTAAAGGTGGACGTTTACTAGCCCTTGATACCACCAAACCAATCAATGAAAGCTTCCCAGCAAACAACACAATAAGATTGCCGTTTGCAAACCCGCCCAATCCCAGAGAGCAGGCGGGCTCCCCACCAGGAAACGCTAGACTGCAACCAGTGGCAAGATTTTGGAGTAAGTTATATTGTATCTATGGCAGTAATGAAGTCATTTCAATAGACTATTTTCATATTAGCATTTTACTTGTATAATAGACACTACAAGAATTTGATGTCTTAATTCTGTTATGACATCACAGGAAAAACTTAAGTCAAATCTTGTGATATTGGGTCTTGGCCTGTATAAAATGGAGGCCTTCTGTTACAACATCACAGTTGAAAGTTATGTCAAATCTTGTGATATATTGGGCCTTGGCCTGTATAAAATGTAAGTCTAATGCATTAATGTAAAATAGTGTAATACACGGAAGTTAAAAAGTCTTGACTTCTAAATTGATTTTTACAATGAGATGGTGGAGGAAACTGATGTGTCTTGAATTTCTGAATTTTATGAAAGTGAAATAATATACATGTACATGTAGATGATGAATGGAAGCATGACCATTTACTGAATGGAAAAATTCAATCATTTGTGCATGATAAATGTATTTTTCTATGTTTCCTTTATTGTTCCGTTTTAGGACTCGGAAATCCTCGTGGCTTTGAGAATCCATTCTTGTTGTCCTTCGGTGTCCTGTGGTTCCGGTGGCATAACTACCTTGCCATGGAAATAGCCAATGAGCATGGATGGACCTCAGAGGAAGACCAACTTAGGTTTGACGAGACCATATTTACCGAAGCCAGAAAGAAAGTAGTAGCCCACCATCAGGTAATGTACTATATCATAAGGAAGCTATTTTCTTGCACCCAAAATTTTGTAATTTTGTAAAATTATCATGCCCTTTTTATTGTGACGTCATAAGTAAAGTTGTGAATTTAGCTTATCGTCATTACGTGTCATCATAGTAAAAATACCACATATGGGACTTCTGTCTACTCTTTGGAGAAAAATAAAATTCATCTATTAAAAGGAGGAAAGTGAAGAGGGGGGGGGACAATTTAGCTTATGATAACCTCCTATACGTTGATCTTAGGTCAAGGTCACATGGTCATAAGTTTAAAAATATTACAAAGTATGCTTGATATAGGTTTAGTGTTTGAAATAGACTATAGTAAACTAAGTTTAATGTTTTTAGCTTGTGTTATGACCTCTTTAACTTTCATTCCTTGATTTTCTCTGTTTTCTTTCAGAAAATTGTTCTGTACGACTGGTTACCACGTTGGCTGTTTGTGAATGAAAATTTTGACCAGTCCCTAACTGCCAATGCTGATACATTTTACAATATAAGGGCCCCCATTACTAACGATCCATTTAATCCTACATGTGGACCCTACACAGGTATATTGAGCTGATGTATGGTTGGTTTCATGGTTTTAGCTATTGTCTTCTAACAATTTCCTGTTATATATTGCTGTTACATCACAACATATTGTGTTTTTTTAAACATGCATGATAATAAACAAAGGTTTCGCTAATAAAGTGCCCTGTAAGTAGAAAAAATCTCTCGCTTACCATTGCTTTGTTTATCGTAATGTTGCAGTTAGAAAATGCTTTTGCACTATCATTTGTGAAGTTGTACATTTATGTCAAGTCATCTTTTTGCACATTGTTGTCATTCAATAATTAAAATCTGATAAAAGAAATTACAATGGAGTAAAGATCCTCTAGAATATTTTTTAATTGACCAGATTGTTTATTGCTAACAAGAAAATACATTTTCATTAAAAGCAATGAAGAATTATTGATTATAAGGTTAATGTCACATTTTTTTATTACGCTGAAAACTTTATTATACATTGTAATTATTTTTCATATAGAGTACAACCCCAATATTCACCCTGGAATAACCCAGGAGTTCCAGACGTCTGCCATGAGATTTGGACACACACTTGTAACACCAGGGCTGTGGAGAAGGTAAGTGAGCCCTATTTTATTCATTGCTCATAAAAATAGCAGACTAGAGTTTGGTCTTTTCCCAATTTGTTAAAGGCTGAGCTTGGGGTATAAATAGCAGCCAACCAGGAAAATGGTGGTGAATATGAAATTTCTAGACACGTTCAGATTGCAGAGGAAAATTTAAAATTATCTCGTGAAAAAGACAAAATTTTCATATGAAATTTGTTATGCATCTGAACACGACGTTCAATCGTTTATATATGTAATATGTAGATATTATATTGAGATTAAACTGAGTATTTTCACTCGAAATGATTGAAGCCAGACAAATTTTCAATTCAAAATTCAGAAGAGTGACATGTGGTAGGCGTTTCTAACTCTTGTTATTGTTTATACCGGATGCTGAGTCATTCCGATAGCGCGTTTTCTATTATACTAGATTCTGAACATGCAGCATGCGCGCTTACACACGTAAACAATTCTTACCTCATTTCTTCACATTTTTTATGTCTCCCCCCCAACGGGGAGGAGACATATTGGTTTTGCCTTCGTCGTCCGTCCGTCTGTCACACATCGTGTCCGGGCTATATCTCCTGAACCGTTTGCCCGATCACTTTCATATTTTAGTATGTTGTTGCTTATGATCCGAAGGTTTCATATCACCTTGACCCAAGGTCATGTGACCAAGGTCAAGGTCACTTAGTGCATTTTTAATGAAATTATGCATACATTCCTGTCCGGGCTATATCTGTTGAACCGTTTGCCGGATCGCGTTTCGGGTACTTAACCCTTGTCAGTGAGTGTAGGTTTCAGATCACCTATATCCAAGGTCATGTGACCAAAGTCAATTTCTTTAAATATGCTTATAATGAAATTGTATATGCCAATCATGTTTGGCCTTTACCTCAAACAATGTAATGAATCACTTTCATGTTTTAGTATGATGTTGCCCATGACTCAAAGGTTTCACATCATTTTGCATTTTGGCCTAAGGTCAAAGTAACTTAGAGGGAGGGGGGAGACATCTGTTTTTTTATGAAAAATATTTTGTTTAATTTCCATTTGATAAAAATATTGAATCCAAAAACTCATTAATAATGTATGTTATGAGTTTTCAGAGACAACGTGAATAAAGTATATCCAAAACTGCCTTTGTCGTGTTTATCAAAAAATCATTTTCGTATTTTTTATTTGCAGAACTTTCTCAGTAAAATAATATCTCTGTCGTTTTCACGGCTACTTGTGCACTCGTTCGTAAACATTCTTATATCGTTGCTGCAATATGTGAAAAGTCCCAAGTTTTATCTTTTAGAGATGATATCCTCGGTATATAGTCAAATAGATCTGTTTTATGTTCAGTGACACCACTATATTCACTTTTCACAATGTGTAATTTTACTTTTTCACGATTTTCTCTTGGGAGAAACATGCTGTATAGCGCCGGCCATTGTCTACTCTAATTTATGCAGATCCGCACCTAAGTACCCGCCAAAAACGAGAGGTTTACTTAGGGACGGACAGAATTATTAAATGTTATAATATTCCTTGTAATTTTTTTAAAGGAAAGTGTAGATATACAATTCCAAAACATGTTAAAACAAAATGGAAAAAATGAATTTAATTTCGACATCTTTGCAATATTTTTTACGAAATGACCCTTTGCAGCCTCTCCTGTACAATCCTAATTCGCAGCTTCCATTATAGATATGTACATATACATGTAGGTCATGCATGTATGTGTAAAACTGATCAAAATCTGTCTTTTTAGGCATAAAATCATACAAAGGACATTTATAGGACGGCTATGAGTTTTATAAAATTATACTTTTAATATATTGTACTCTGACTCAAGACTTTCATTAGTAAATCGTGAATTTTGTGTAAAAAAATCGTCTGCTACAATACACGTGCACCGCTCTGCCGCAGCATGCTGTTTGCTATTTTTATCGACGCTGTGAGATAAGAACCTCCCAATGCCCCATATACTCTTGATTGCTTACCCACCGGTAAACCAACAAATTGGAGTTCGGCCTTTAAGCTGTTTTTATGTCCCAGTAATTGGAAATTTTGGCTGAATAGTTTTTGGCCTGTCTCTGATTGTCTGTTTGCTTGTCCAAAAACTCCAATCAATCATGTCTGAGAAAAAGATGTGGTCATTATATGTTTTTTAGCTCACCTGAGCAAAGCTCACGTGAGCTATAGTAGTAGTGCATCATCTGCCATCCGTCTGGTGTAAACATTTTACATTTTCGACATATCTGCAACGGCTGCACAGAATTGCACAAAGCCTTACATGAAGCAAGTACCCAAGGTCCTGTATCATGTTTGTGTTTTTCATGCTGATTGGTCAACAAATATGGCTGCCAAGGGCTCTAATATTTGGCTGACACATTATCAACTTCTTCTTTGCAACTGCTGTACATAATTTCACGAAATCTTACAGGAAGCAAGTACTCAAGGTCCTCCACCTCCTCCAAATATGGATGCCAAGGGCTCATGATTGGCTGAGGCATTTTTGACATCATCGAAACTGATGTCAAGAATTTCTCAAAACCTTACATGAACTATGATGAAGCAAGTACTCAATAGACTCCACCAAATTGTTCAATATCGTTCTTTTGTCTGCAACTCAGGTGAGCAATGTGGCCCCCTTGCATATGAAACAAATAAGCATTAACTCATCTTAAACTTCACAATTTTATTTTTCAATGTATTAGTATCCACATTTTGGTATTGACATTTATGTACAGTATATTATAATGTAATCTAAGATTTATAGTCGATTCAGTGAGATTGTAATCAAGCTTCAGTCCACTACTGTTATTTTTCAGAGCCGTTAAAACACAGAATAACAATCTACAGCAAGGTTGTAATTGGCTGTATTCCCAGGTTCAGCATTCGGCTTTCTCAGGAAGGACACATGGTTTACGTCTCTGTAATGCATACTGGAATTCACAGGTAGACTTTTTTTCTCATATTTAGTATTAAAAGGCTTTGAAGTGGTCTAACTTTCCTTAACACCAGATTAGTACAAATCATTCTAAAGAGTTTATGTTAAAGTCAATCACAGCATCCTATTCTTTGATTGCATACCTCTCATTTTGTCTGTCCCAGTCATTGGCTAAATTGCTGCTATTTATATACAAGTAATATAATTTTCAGGAAGCTGTATCAGAAGATTTAGATGCCTTGTACAGAGGTATGGCCTCTACACTAGGAGAACAGGAAGATCATATCATGGTGGCTGATCTTGCAGGTAAAATAGCGCCCCTTATTATGAAGGGAAAATACTCAAATCTTTGGATAGAAATTGAGAAAATGACAAAAACACTTAACTTAACTGAAATTGCTAAAGGTGCATCATTAGTCACAATTTTCGATCATCTTTGCGCATCTCCTGTTTTAACACATATTGAGCTAAATGATGATAAATTTATGTTGGTGAACATATCATTTCTGACTCTATTAAACACTTTAATTCATTACACACATAAAAGAAGATAAGCTTAAAAATTTGATCTAAACTGAATGAGATATGCGTAAGAAAGTGCTTTGAAGTAATTTCTATAAAAATGAAGTTAGGGGTACTCCTTTGAACCGTTCAGATTTTTCTTACGTACTCAATAACCCATTACCTTTACCTTACTTAAACTGTTGTATAAGGTAAAGCTGATGAGTACCGAAAAACTATTGTTTTAATTCAACCCAAAATAAGATATACTTTACCACACCAACACTTTTTCATTTTTAGTACAAATGTGCTATTTTTAGCAAAGAATTTCCAGCCTTTTTTATCCTGTTTTCAAAATAAGCAGAAATCTTGATTTTCTTCACTGACCTATTATTTTTTCTTAAATGATTAATTGACATGAATCCTATGATTTAATATGGTTTTCATAAAATTCTTGAAATTCCTTTGTTTAAAGGTATCGTCTGAACTGATTTACTTGTATATAAGAAAAAATTTTAGTGGTATATTTTGGAAACAGGGAATACTAATGTAGCATACCTTCCAGGAAAAAAGCAGAGGTTTTACATTACATCTAAATTACTATGTGATAATAAGTTTTATTCACTTATACCAGGTGATGTATTTGGACCTTTGGAGTTCTCCAGGCGTGATCTAGCAGCACTGAATATTCAGAGGGGACGAGACCATGGCTTACCTGACTATAACGCAGTCAGAGAAACGTTTGAGCTCCCCAGAGTCAACACATGGGCAGGGATTAACGAGAATGCCACAAACGAGGGCAGAACTGCAAGGGTAAAAAATTGGCATGCTAATTTTCAAACAAAACTTATATGTCTCTTTTGATAACATCACAGTATCTTTGCAATGAAATAATACATGTATCTAGTTGAAAACTTTTATTTCATTGGAACTTGTTTTCATTTAATCTCATTTGAGATGAAGGCTATATATATTGATGTACAAAAAAATGTATTTTAATGAATATTGAATTTCTTATGATTCCTATAGAAATAGTACATCGATGTATGAAAGAATTGCTATGTAAAAACATATTTATTCAAGGCATTCTCATGTGTTTTCAGGCCATTCAAGACCTTCAGAATTTATACATACGTGAGTTACAGAGAACGGGTGATATTCGGCTAAATGCCACATCCCCAGAGGAAGTTGACTTGTTTGTAGGTGGACTTTTAGAGACCACTTTTGATGGTCCAGGACCACTCTTCAGGTCTATTCTAGTGGACCAGTTCTGTAGAATAAGAGATGGGGACAGGTTCTGGTACGAAAATATAGAAAATGGGTGAGAACAATTTTTTTTTTTCAGAATTGTGAATATGTTTCTTTATATAACAAAATATTATGTGGTACAGCTCAATCTGACTATAATCCTAGTGGATAACAAAATGATACCATTATGTCTGTCAATCTATCTGCTCAAAAAATGGACATTGTATCTGCAGTGCAAGATATGGGATATGTACATGTATACATTTTTACTCTATTACTTATTCTTCCTACATGAAAAAAACGATGGGATAAACTTTCACTTGTCATTACATTGCTTTTTGTTGTAGATTATTCAATCAAACAGAGATTGATAAAATCAACAATGATGTAGATCTTGGATATATCATAGCAAGGATTGCGAAGGTTCTAGTAACTGGCCAGCCCAGCTATATAGATGGAACTATTGTACAACAGAATCAAGCTGAGGTGCAGGCTGATGTGTTCATACACAGGGGAGGTAATGTATACGATGATGATTATTATATACATTTTTCTCTCATACCTGCGTATGTGTTACAGAGAAGGCCCATGAGATACAGCTATGTGAGCTACTTCTGTATCACATATCACGTGACAGCTGTATCACATATTACGTGACGCTATTGTTTCGATTGTTTACGTTATTGTGACGTCATGATTTCAGCCCACAAAACAAACAAGCTAGCGGCAACGTCGCAATAATACATGGATTTTAAGATCGTTTTTAGCTCACCTCGACGAAGTTGAGATGAGCTTATGCTATAACCCCGGCGTCAGCGTCCCCATCCCCGTCCGCGTCCTCGTCCGCATCTGCGTCCACGTCCGGTTAAAGTTTTTGGGGTAACTCAGTATCTGACAAAGTACTGATGCTACAGTAACCAAACTTGCACAAGTGATTCATCTTGGGATGCTGAGGTGAACCCATGCATCGGATGCAGCATCTGACCTACATTTTCCAGTTGAATGACTTTGTCAATGTCTGGTTAAAGTTTTTGGGGTAGTTCAGTATCTGACAAAGTACTGATGCTACAGTAACCAATCTTGCACAAGTGATTCATCTTGGGATGCTGAGGTGAATCCATGCATCTGATGCAGCATCTGACCTACTTTTTCCGCTTGAGTGATTTTGCCTTATAAGGCCAATATTGAGCAAAGTATAAGTGCTACATATACCAAACTTGCATATTGGATGTATCTTTGATCAAACTTTCATAAAATGACCTTGACCTACTTTTTCCACTTGAGTGATTTTGCCTTTAAAGGCTAATATTGAGCAAAGTATACGTGCTACATGTACCAAACTTGCATATTGGATGTATCTTTGATCAAACTTTCATAAAATGACCTTGACCTACTTTTTCCACTTGAGTGATTTTGCCTTTAAAGGCTAATATTGAGCAAAGTATACGTGCTACATGTACCAAACTTGCATATTGGATGTATCTTTGATCAAACTTTCATAAAATGACCTTGACCTACTTTTTCCGCCTTAGTGATTTTGCCTTTAAAGGCCAATATTGAGCAAAGTAAAAGTGCTACATGTACCAAACTTGCATATTGGATGTATCTTTGATCAAATTTTCATAAAATGACTTTGACCTACTTTGTCCACTTGAGTGATTTTGCCTTTAAAGGCCAATATTAAGCAAAGTATAAGTGCTACATGTACCAAACTTGCATATTGGATGTATCTTTGATCAATCTTTCATGAAATGACCTTGACCTACTTTTTTCCACTTGAATGATTTTCTTAATATACATGTACTTAGAGATATGTTTAAATTGAACTTTGCTGCTGCGAGGTGAGCTTCGTAATCTTTGATTACACTATGTTTCATTGTACTCTTGCATCATATTTAGAAAAGCGCAACATTCGTAGTTTAATCTTATAGAATAACCCATTTTCGGGGCGCTGAATTCAAATATTGCAAAATTTTTGCCATTTGATCAACTTGACATTTTTCAAATTTCGTCCCTTTTCTTTCAGTTTTGATTTTGGCCCTTAGATATGAGAGAAAAATATTCTTTCATGTTATTCTATGAAAGATTCATCAATTCCACCCTCGAGGTCTCAAAATTTTACAAAACTTTCGGCAAGCCTCAGGTTTTACATGATTTTGAGACCCCTCGGGTGGAACCGATGTATCTTTCATAGAATACCATGAAAGAGTCTTATAGTATCCGTAGTTGATGTTAATTTAATTTTCTTTTAAAAATGTATATGCCTTAAAAAGACTTCTACCTACTCCCTAGTGATACATGTGCACAAGTTGCATTCAAAAGTTTTGGGGGTGTTTTTTTCTAGAACAATAGAATATTTCAGATGTAATTCAGACCAGTCTATGTGATATAAACAGTATGATCTGACATGAAAGCATTACCTCTCTGTGTAGTTTTTGCTGGTAATGGTAAAATGACAATTCTTCTGATATCATTGCACAGGTCAAAAATTCGGCATTAGAAAAGCAGTTCACTTCCCTCTGAGATATGAAATGTTTGTTTTGAATCTGTATTTACATCAATATGATTGTACCTATAGCACTGGATCCATGTATGCAGCCAGCAGCACTTAACGAGACAACAGCCACTGTAGAGGTCCAGAATGCCGATGGCTCCTTACAGACGTTAAACCTTACCATCATCGAGCCCTGTACTTCCTTCCAGACATTCGACTATTTCTTTGGCATGCAGAGTGAACTGTCCTTCATTTTCACCTTTATATGGATAGGACTAGTTGTGCCAGGTAAGCAGGTGTATTGATTTATGTTTCTATCCTAAATATGTGACTTTCTTCTAAAATTTTATGTCAGATGATAAATAAAGCATTATACAGAAATTCTTAAGGGGAAAATTAAGCAATGTAATGTAAGTAATGTAGATATACATGTAGATTGCATGTGGATAATGTTGTATGATATTGTGTAGATAAGTCAGTATTTATTATGTGTACAGCCTTCGTGATACACATGAATCAGGTCACATGAACTTCCAGAATTTAATCTATTTCAAAAGAAACGTGTGGAGTTTATTAGGGTATCAATATTTATACTGAGTTTTTCTTGACAGCTGCTATCGGTGTGATGGTATTGTTGGCAAAGAAAAGAAAGAGAGAAATGGAGAAAGCCAAAAGACTTACTGCTAAGAAGGAGAGAAGCCAGGAGCCTAATACATACCTAAGTGAGTATGGTCTCGTGACTCTGTAAATTATAGTCCCTTTTATATTAGCTGTAGAACAAAGTTGTTTGACATTCATTCTCAGAAGCAATATTATCTTTGAGAAATGATAAAAAAAAAAAATGCAAAATACTAACTGCTAATGATGGCATAATAAGCAGTTAGTATAAGAAAACTTGTTACACTGATTGTATGTGTAAAATGTATACATTAATGTATACATGTATTTATGATATCAGATTAAAATTGTATTAGTATGAATAAAGTTCAATCATACTTAAAACATTTAGCATTTTTTGTTTTCTTAATCTTTGCTTTTGCATTGCAAACATAGATCACATACATGTAGCTAGTCTTGTAATGCTTTGCCTTTTATATGTAATATACATGTAGCTTGAAAAAAATTTGGAAGAGTAATAATTTTGTTCCTTCATCATATGTTTTCTTAAGAAAATACTGAAAAAAAGCAAAAAGTATATAATATGTAAACTCAAGTACTTTTATTGAAGAGGCCAGACATTTGTAATTTTTCCTATACATACATTGTATGTGTTATTGCAATGAAGTAATTGATGTTTAACAAGCTTGTTACAATTCATTTTCCAGAATCACAATTATTTTATTCACTTTATGTCATAGTGTTTATAATCATTTCATTCAGCTTTTCTGCGTGAGTCATAAGCATTCCTTTTTATTTTAAACATTTTCTACATTGTAAGAAGGCTTGTTTTTTAGTTATTCCTCTCATATTTAATATTTCTAATTTTAGAAGTATTAAAAACCACAAGAGCAAGTTTTATTTATTTTAGCTTTATACATATTTCCTCCGCATTAGCAATGAAAATACATTGATGAAACTTGGTAGGGATGAATTGTGCATATTTTTTCCCCTACATTTTAATATAAGCGGTAATGTACATGAACCTTTTGTTTGAAAATAAATCTCACCTTTCATTAATGTTCTAGGCTCATAGCAGTAATGTCATTTTCTCCAGTACTTAAAAATTACCCTTAAAATAAGTTGAAGATGATTGGTCTGTTGTCCAAGAGAAGGATGTATAATACATGTATAGTAAATGTTCACTTTTATAGGAATTTAAAGTTTAACTGCATTCAAGATAGATTTGTATAGAATCAAAACACGAAAGAAGTGCATAAATACATGTATTCTGGAAAATACTATTGTTCCAATTGGAAAGCCTCATCTTGACCAGTACAAATTCTGGTTCTTTGGTTTCGTAATTGATAATTCCACCCAGTGACAGATTCTATTAGTTTCATATAGAAAACTAGTATGACAATTTTTCTTTCATCTCTCGTTTTTCATTTGAACATTTTTGGCACAATGTTTGTAATACTACTATCTCCTTCATCAATTTAAACATTCACAATTTTCCCTCCATTCCCTTTTAGTCTTAATTTCTATTTAAATGATACTAATAATTAAAAGTTTGTAGGTTCTACATTTTCTTTCACAGGTGAATAAGAATCAATTATAAAAGAAACTAATAATCTTAAACTAAATGTAGCTTAAAAGTTTATTTCCTATCCTTGTACTATTTGTCTTTATAATTATTAATTGTTTTTGATAATTACATCAGTTTTTTTATCAATGACAATGACAATGACAATGACAATGAAGTTTATTCTCATTGAATGCAAATGACATTACATTGAGAAAATATGGTATAGAACAGAGATGGTTTATAATACATGCGTTCACAGATGTATGAACAAATGAATCGTGATTATACAATACAATAACTTAGAGGATCATTGTTACTCTCTCCTCAATCACTGAGAGGAATTTACATAATTTTTTTAGTAATATTTCGTCTTTAGTATTAAACAATTTTGTAAATTTATAAGTATTCGGTCTCTGAGTATAAAAAATTGGTAAATATTTTCTTCTTGCGCCTAAAATAATATCTGAATTACAATTAAATAAATAATGGTATTCATCACCAATTTCATTTTTATTACAAATCTGACATTTTCTTTGATTTCGTGGAATATTTTGCCACCTTCCTGTCTCTATAGGTAGCTTAAAGTTACATGTTCTAAACTTAGTTAATAAAATTCTATCCTTTGTAGATAAAATATCAAGATAACTCTCGTATTCTAATTCATTTTTGAAAATACGATAATTTAAACCTTTTGGTGAATTAAAAACTTCACCATTCCAAAACTGTTTATATTGATCTATAAGAATCATTTTCACACGAGATCTCAACCAATTTTGGTTTACAAAAGATTGATTAATCCATATATAGCTTAGTCCACAATCATCAAAAATTTTCTTAACATTCTTCACCCATGGTAAATCATATTTTACAGCAAGCATATATAGTTTACTAGGTAACTTTTCTCTTTTGGGTTGAACAAGATTAGCCCAATACATAATAGTGCGTACTTTAATATCAATACTTAAGGGGTAACGCCCCAGCTCTCCGTAAACCATAAAATTTGGAGATGTTCTTCTAATTTTTAAAATGTACTTACAAAATTTCAAATGTAACCTTTCTAATATATCTATGTTTGAAAATCCCCACACTTCACATCCGTATGTTACAATAGGTAATAAAATCTTGTCAAAAAGCTCCATGATACAATCAATAGATAAACTATGCAATCTACTCTTAGAAATAACACTATACATTACTCTTACAGCTTTGTCATACAATGCTTTAGTATTTGTATTAAATTTTCCATTTGAAGAAAAAATAACTCCTAAGTATTTAAATTCGTTGACAACTTCAATAGTCTTATCTCTATACGTAAAGCTAAAATCTCTAACTCTACTACCAAAAACTAGAATTTTTGTCTTTTCTACATTTACATTGAGTTTCCATAATTCACAGTATTCAGAAAAGATATCTAATTGTTGTTGAAGACCTTGTGCTGACTCAGCAAATAACAATGTGTCATCAGCATATAGTAAAATAAGTAGGTTCATATAAACATTAAGTTCATTTTCAAAAAGAGTGTTAATATGTTGTAAACCTGGTACATCTTTAGATTTCAGAAAATCTTCTAAATCGTTCAAAAATATAGAAAAAAGGTAGGGGGATAAATTTTCCCCTTGTCTGAGGCCGATCTGGCAAGGAAAGAAGTCTGAAAAATTACCGTTATATCTTATTCTGGCTTTGATTCCATTGTACATACTTCTAATAATACGAAAACATTTCCCATCAACATTACTATGTATTAATTTATTCCAAAGGCCATGTCTCCAAACAGTGTCGAAGGCCTTCTCAAAATCAATGAAAGCACAAAAAAGCTTCTTTCTTGTTTTCTTGTATAATTCTATAAGCAAATGTAAAGTGAAAATATGATCAGTGGTGCTGAAGTTTTTCCTGAATCCTGCCTGATTTTCCAAAATTAAATTTACAGCATCAGAATAATTATTCAATCTAATATTGAGAACAGAAGTGAAAAGTTTCCCTAAACATGACAGTAAAGTAATGGGTCTGTAATTCTTGGGTTCTAAATCAGATCCTTTATTCTTAAAAATTGGAACAATATCACCGCATAACCACTGTGTAGGGAAAATCCCTGTATCTAAAATTAGATTAAACAGCTGTGTATACAAAGGCAACATCACGTGACAAGTTGATAAAATATACTCATTATAAACATTGTCAGGACCAGCTGACTTGTTTCTTTTCAATAATTTTATGCATGACATGATTTCTTCATCAGTTAAAGCTTCATTTATAAAATGATTTGCTTCTAAATTACCCAAAATTTCTACATCGAATTCTGACATAACATGATTTGGCAAGTCAATATCTTCATGTTCATTTAGACGTTTGAAAAAATCAAACAATGAATTAATATCTGCTTTACTATTTGTTTTACAATATTTTCCTGAATTGATAATACGCCAGTACTCTTTAGGATTCGAACTTTTTAAAGACCTGAGACTTCTCTTAGTATTTTCTCTATGTTGTTTTAAAGCGTTTTTCATAGTCTTTCTATAATGTCTTTCTTTCTCATAAACATCTTCCTTAAAAATATCATTTCCATATCTTTTGTACAAACGTTTCGCCCTCCGATAGTTTTGTCGGGCATTTTTACACTCAACAGTAAACCATGGTTTATTTACAAAACCCTTTTTCTTTTTCGGTTTATTTGGTGTCACAATTTTACAACCAAATGTAGTTTTAGCACCATTAACAAAAATATCAGAAATACGTGTCACAATATTATCAATAAATTCAATATTTACATCAGTTACATCTACTTGTGTCATTTCTCTACATAAATTTTCTATTTCATCACTATTAGCATTACAACAAGCTTCTAAATACTCATTTTTCATGTCATCATTCCATGGTTTTGCTATTTCACGAATATCATTTTCATCATTAACATCACTTTGTGTGCCTGCTATCTCAGGCGAAGCAATTTGTAAAGAAATATTTAATGGTCTATGAACATCAGATAAGAAATATGAAAATGGCATGACTTCAAAATCTTGTACTATTTCTAGAAAATTTCCATTTGACAAACAATAATCAATAACACTAACATCCTTACATGTGGTTTTACCAATACCTCTATCGCTTCCAATTCTACCGTTTAGAATAACTAAATTTGTATGAATACAAAAATCTATTAATTTTCTTCCAAAATTATTCACCATTGTATCTTGACTTGAGCGTTGCAAAGGAATTTCTAATATTCCCAAAATATCAGATATATTGTCTGTTAATTCTATATCATCATCATCGTTTATAAAAAGATCACTCAGATTTCCTGTTCGTCCGTTAAAATCGCCAATGAGGCTAACATATTTGCAATTTTGTGAGAATAAAAAATATTCTTCTTCTATTTCTTCAAAAACATCATTATTGACATACTTTGATCCCTCTGGTGGAATATAAATAACACCAAGAAGTAAGGTATTTTTCACATTATTTACAAAAATATCAAGTGTACACCAAAGAACATATTTACATGGTGATTCGATCAAATGTACATGTTCTGATAAATCATCTTTTATATACAAAGCAATACCACCAGATTTTATACGAGATAAATCTTGTCTATGTTTTACGTAGTGTATAAACCCTGGTATAGATAAATCGTTTGTTTGGTCAGTTTTTGTTTCCTCTACACATATAATATCATATTTCAAAATTTCAGAAATAAATTCTGGACATTCCAACTTACTGACCAAACCACAAACATTAATATTGTAGATTGAAAGATTTTTAAGTTGATTTTCAGAAGACTCATCGTGCCTTATATCACTTTCACTGTTTATGTTTGATACTGGGAGAGAGTGTGAACTCTCATGAAATGATTGTCCGTTAGCACCCTCCAAGTTGGCCTAATGCCGACGTTCGGTACCGCGCCTGCTGCCGTCTTGTCCCCTAGGTACGCTCCTATTCTCCCCGCGTCCGTTATGTCCCTCTGTTCGTTCGGCACCATCAGCATAATTATGTCCCAAAGGTGTCGATTGATTGATTGGATTAATCAACTGCGGTGCAGGTAGTGAATACGTATTGTCCACGCTCATACTGGAGATCCTAGGTATCGGACTATAAAACTGAGCTGATGTCACCTGTAGTTTATTTACACTTTCACCACTCAAATTTTTGTTTTTATTCTTATTTTTCCTTTTTTTAGATCCGTTTGAAGCACTCATCTGAATCACATGTCAATTAACTACAACGCTATCCAAAAATTCCGAGTTTAATCATCCACTTTATAGGTTAAAAACTTAAAAACAGTCCTTGAAATTCTCTCCGAAAAAAAGTACGTCCATACATCTCACGCATGCGCACTGACACAATGTAGTACATGTATGACTCCAAGCACAAAAGATAATACATGTATTTGTTGATTCCGGTAGATCAAAAATATACTACATGTGTTAATGTCAGGTTATGTTTACTCCGAGTTATATTTCAATATACCAAATGATGATGATGTGACATTATAAAACCTTTAAAAACATACATGTATTTTATTTGAATAAGCTGCCTTAGAGGTGGTCCTATGTACATGTATTTGTATATTGTAAAGTCTTTGTTTTGTGCTCACACCATTCATTCTATTTATTTGTAACATTTATTCCTTTTTCAGTGGTTGAGTGGGTTGGTAAGAATAGTGGAGACAGGAGTGTTAAAGTCCAGTTTGATGATCAGAGGAAAAAGATTCATGTCAGCGACAGGCGTGGAAAGCCGTTACGCATGATTGATTTGAGAGTAAGAGAGGGACAACCTAAAAAGAGAATAGTTGTATGGAATGCTGAAGATAAATCAAGGACAGTAATCTCAATCAGAGCTGATGGAGAAATTGATCTGGTAAGCTTTTACAATCCAAATTTACTACAATGAAATCCTTTCTGTTCTATTGATATTTTTTTCCATATTTATGTGTTGAACTGGCTAGAATTATGGAAGGGTTATGTTTGTCTATGTGTGATTTAGCAGATTTTTCTTTTGATCAATTTTTATATGCCCATACTTGCCATTGTCCCGCCCGAGACAAAAATTGTCCTGCATTTTCGACCGAAAAAATCTTTGCTGGCCAGGACACGGAAAATCCCGATTTTTGGACGTTCCATAAAAAAAAAATTTCAAGCGTAATATTGATTATTCTGTGTCGATTTAAGTCGTTCCGTCTTTTCATAAACTTTCACTGTTTATTAAACATTACCAATTATCTACGCTATACATTGTGTATACCCGTGTACAGTAATCAGCTGGTGATCCATCTATGTTTTGATAGTAATAGGTTGATAGAAGGTTGGCTGTCCAACAAACAATGGTCAATTAACGTCGCTAAATACAGGAATGTAGGCCTTCTCATGTTGGTCTTTTCTCTTTTTTCTCTCTCTCTCTCTCTCTTTCTTTTTATGCTCACAAAATAATTCAATCATTGAAATAAATAAAGCAATAGCAATAGTTATACGATGTTCAAGTGATACCATTGATATAAATTCATTTTTATGAGAAGAAACAACATGATGTAAAAAATGTAATCAAGATGAAAAAAAAAGAAAGAAAATACGACAACCACATATTAAAATACTCCTTTATTATTGTCACGCTCTTTATTATTATCATGTCAAAATACCCTCAATACTAATCAAATAACGTTAGCTTAGTGTCGTTGTTAATATCCGAGTGGTCAAGTTATCGATTGTGTATTTGATTTAAATTGCTATTGTTCGCCAACGTCAACGAAGGCAACGGCGCAGGTGTTAAATACTTATGTTCTGAAAGTTATGAATATAAAACGTGAACAATGGAGTAAAAGACTTAAACCTTCACAGAGAAAAGTTAAAAAGGGTGGACAAGCTGAAGTGCCACTTTTATAAATGCGTCCGACCAGGAGCCGTCTACATATACGGCACCCGTTAATAAGATTTATTTTTTTTCTCTGACGGTCTTGCATTTGCCGAGGGCAGTGATCTAGTGCAATTTGGATTGCAATATCCGAAGTTAAACCTCCTAATGGAAAGTTACCTTAAACATAACTGTTACAATGAATGTTAGCTTTGAATGTGGTGTGTGTGACACACTGACAGATGCTGATACTTAGTGGGATCAATTTCAGTATTTTCAGACAAAAATCAGACAAATTGAAGGGGAAATATGAGAAAGACATACATGTACTACATGGTCCTTTGTTTTGAAAATTTCTACACTTCTCATTGTTTTGACTGTATTGCTCCTTCTAAAGTGAAGGAAATGCAAAAAAAAAAAGCTTGTAGTTATAATGAAAAGGCCTTATTATAGTGATGAAAAAGTGTCCCTCATTATGTCCTTCATTGGCATTATATTTGTCCCTCATTTTGATGATTTGTCCCTCTTTTTGTCCCTCTTTGCAATGACTAAACTCTGAAAAATTATGGCAAGTATGTATGCCATCAATTTAAGTCAAAGATTAATGCCCAATAATGAATGCCTGTGATAACAAAGAGGGTTTGCTATATGCCCATCAAAATATATGTATGAAGTTTTGTTGATTTGTTGTAGGTACTGAAATTTGCAGACATAGCAGAGAAAGACTCGTTTATACAGCATCTGAAGACCTTCTGTAGTAAGATAGGTATCGATATATCAACCATTCAGCATAAAGAGGACTCAATATACAACGGTGCTCAAACTAAGGAAGACAGACAAAAACTACTGGATAAATTCTTCAGAGTTGTTTGCCTGCAGGTAGGTTGATGTACATGTCCATGAAGAAAATTATTCTTGTATTTTCACAAAATATTTATCTCAATTAAATTATGAGTAAGAAGTATCTCACATCAAGCATTTGAGGTTATTATCCCCAACTTTTTAAAGACTTGCTTTTGTCTTTTTCTCTCGAATATTGTTTTGTTGAAATTTATTAATTAATCAACTAGACCAGTTGATACCAGACAATTTTAATTACATTTTAACAATAAACAAATAGTATCACATGTATTATTCTCTTTATTAAGGCCTTCAAGAACACAAACATCCAAGGATTACAGCTTGAGAATATGGACCATGAGACTGTAAAGAAAATAGCCGAGATCCAACTTACACGTACAGAGTTTGCCGAGTCCCTTGGTCTCAAACCCACATCAGTTTTTGTCCGTAACATGTTCCTCTTGGTAGATCAGGACAGAAGTGGCTTTGTCAGCTTTAGGGAATTCTTGGATTTCTTTGTTGTACTGTCATCAGGTATAGATACAAAAGTAACATACAGCTGACACTCGTTATCTAAAACTCTGTTATCTCGAAATTTTTTTTATCTCAAAGTTGAGCGGCGGTCCCATCTTTTTCCTTCATATTCTAACCAATTTGACTTCGGATAACTCGAAATTTCGCTTATCTCGAAGTAATTTCGAAGTCGCATGTCATTTTCTTCGTGTATTTTATACTCTTTAAGTTGAAGTTCTAATGTTTGTATAAACAAGCCAATTAACGTACCAAATAATAGTGAAATGGCATGGTAAACAAACAATTATAGGTACCGGTTCCGCAGGTTGACTGATTCGCCGTTGTTTGATCGACCGTGACATCAAAATTAATTAAGGGGGATAACAGTTAATTAGATCATACCATTGCGGAAACAATGATATGTGCATGTTTCATTCATTAAAATTGCATTGTTTGTTATGTTGAAATTCTTATTAGAAGCGACGGCTAAAAATATAATAAACAAACCAATTATCCCCCCCCCCCAAAAAAAATCGCAAGATTTATCGTAACTGAAATAAAGCAATTTGAGCAACAATGATGATACTGACGATCTACAAAATAATCCATACATAAAATTTCATACTCTAAGAGGAAGATGATTAAACTTGATTGCATGCGAGTAAATTTAAGTGAAGAATGAAGACATATATACGACATTGAAATCTAGCAGACGAAAAAATTAAATAGCGTACAAACAAATGTCTTCATTTTCATGCATGAACATCGACGGCGGGTGCGGCTAGCCAACAGGGGATGCTTACTCCTCCCGGACACCTGGTCCCACCTCTAGCTTGCTAGGGGTCTGTCAATGCTCAATTTGGTGCTCTATTGTGAGTGCTGTTGAGATTATCGTCAGGATCTTCTTTAACTCATTCATTGTACTTTGATGACACAATGATCTAAAACTCTTGAAGGTAAACGGCTTATGACAGATTGATAAGACAACCAAACTGGTATTATATCAGGGCCGAGGCGATAGCGCGGAAAGGGGGGGGGTCACACAACGAATAAAAATATCTGACGTTCTCAATGCGCCTCTTCATAAAATTTCAGTATTAAGAATACGTTTATGGCACTTCTAGAATCATTTCTACGTTTTGAAGTAAACATTACATTGTCAGCACGAGTAGCCTTTTAAACTGCGATCAGATACAAGATACAATAGCAAAACGATTCTTTAAGCCTTATAGGTGGTACAATACATTCCAAAAAAAAACGTAAATTCGACTGACGTTTATCTCGAACTCCGCTTATGTCAAAGTATTTTCAGTGGGCCCATCGACTTCGAGATAACGAGTGTCAGCTGTATATTCCTTTTCAAATACCTATACAATGTTGGTATATTCAGTAAAGTGTACTTGCCAAAACAAAATTTATATGATTAAAAAAATGACAAAAAATGTCAGAGGTAGGATTTTTTTGCACTCTTTTTCATAGTTTGTCACAATGAATCACATATTTAAAAGGGACAACATTATGAAAAACAATGCCAGAAGATGTCGACATTGACACTTTTAGCTCTGTGACTAGATCAGAAAAAGGTCTTTATGTAGTTTGATGCAAAAATTTATCTTTCAATAAGCATGTACAAATGTACTTCTCTCACATAAAAGATTTCAAAAATGATGAATTTGTTTGCCTTAAATATAAATGTAATATAAATACATGTACATGTACTAATGTCTGCAGAATATGATGTTTATCTAAATTGTTGTGCTCTAACTATGTGTGATGTTTTACAGATAACGTGTATAATGTTTTACAGATAATGCAGAGGATAAGGTCTTCCTTATTTTCAACATGTACGACATCCAGAAACGTGGCGTTCTCACCAAGAAAGATTTTACTACAATGATTAAGTACGGGACAATATTAAATGCTATTTCAAAAAAACCTTTTTTGAAAATATAGAATTTTTCATCAAAACATGTAGATGAAAAATAAAACCTCAATATCTACATGTATTTAGACTCTTGACCTTTATCAAAAGAAATTATAAGATTTCAAAATCTCTGCATCATATTCAGGTTTAAAGAGCCTTTGGTAAAAGTAAAATAGATGATTTTACAAGTATCCTTTAAGACATCCAGATGCCGACATCACAAAATTTGGTGATATTTTCATTCTGATGTATCAATGAAATAGGATGACTACGTTTCAAGACAGGGAAAGAAAACATAAGGTCACAAAGAAAATTATTGCCAAATGATGGGATATGTTTGCAGCCTGTTTCAAAAATTTAGAAACTTATTTTAAAATGTTTTTCAATTAAGCTTTCTAACATCATTTCTACATACTAAATATAAACGTAGAAACAAAACATCGCAATCTTTAGTTTTTAAGAAGTACTAAGCAATCAAAAGTTACGAAAATTCCTAAAATTTTTCGTAAGTATTTTTGTGAAACAGGCTGCTGGTGTCTAAACGAAAAAGACCTAGGTTTAGATCGGACATAGAAAATGGATTATTGTAATTTATTGGGCTTATGATTTTTACTTTTACAGGTCATTACTGGATTTAACAGATTCCAAGGTAGATCATGCTAAGCTAGATGAACTTGTATCCTCTATGTATCGCACTGCCAACGTACGTGAGGGGTCTGACATGACATTTAATGACTTTAAGAAGATCTTTGCATCTGATGAATATGCTGGAACATTACAGAAAGCAACACTGAACCTAGATGGTAAAGTTTTGATTGTTAGAATTAATTAATTAAACCAGTCTGATTAAAACCAGTCCCCTTTCTCCTTCGTCGTCAGCATGTACTTCGTTTGTATATACTATACATAGATATAAGTTTGATATGTAATTATATTCACATATTCAAATTTGATTAATCGCAGTCTATATCAAATATGAAAGAAAAATTGAAAATCCTATAGGGTGAATCTTCATTCAGGATTTTGACACATATGTAATAGACTATGCCTGTCTTTCATTCAAGCGTCACACACGCTATTAGTCATTTGAGAGTGTTCGATTTTCCATATTTAACATGATTATTTTAATGCAACATACATGTAATATCTAAACATGTGATTCAACTTTTATACACAACTAAATAGAATATGAAAACGACCTCTAGTACTTTTTATCTGTCATGAAAATTTTAAAAAGCAAACATATACACGTGGTTTACTACATGTTTCGTAGTAATCCCACATTGCAGCAAAGTTCATTCATTGAAATAGTGCGCTCACTCTGACCTGAATATAGGACATATTGACATGCTGTTTATGCCAATAACAATTTTTTGAAACTTGCCGAAATGCTGTGCATCCAAGAATAAAAGCGTCTATAAAACAATAATTTCAGAGTCAATATATGCAAGTAATATATAGATGTTCAAATGGTAACTTATTTGAAACCACTTTACGGTAAAACTTCTTTATTGACAGTTTTATCCTTGCGAGACCATATGTTACTAAATATAGCTCTTGAAGGTTCGATGAAACGGACATTGTGATTGGTTAATAAAATCTTATGAATATTCCTGTTAAAAGTTCATTGAACACGACCCTTTATGAGTGTACTCCAGACCCTGACGACAAAGGAGAAGGGGGGGCTGGTTTTAATCAGACTGTTGACCACTTGCTAACTTTGTAATAACAGACAAAATGGCAAAAATGTCCGAGTAAGATCACTTTGACCCTTTTTTAATTGTCAAGTCACAATTAAAGTGTTTCTTTAACATTGACACCATAATGAAAAATTACGCTAAAAGATGCTGACCTGAATATTTTTAGCTCGGTAACAAGATTGTAAAATTGGTCTATTGAACTTTTGCATAATTTTGTATATACATTGTGTATTTTCTGATTTCTAAGCTATAAAAGTGAATTGGGAATAAAAATCTCTTCTCCAGAAAAGCTCTTTCTTTGCTGACAAGTTTTTGTTGTCTACCACACAAATGTTTTTGTACATTAGGAGTGGACCGTGATATGATGGGTCAGGGAGGTAGACATGTTGGTGGAGGAAGTCTGAGAACAAAACAGAGAACTATTGTCAAAGCCTACACAATGTAAGTACAAACTCAACCATGATATCATATCACACACATCACAAAATCATAGGGAGTGTTCACAAAAAGATCACAAAATAAAACACCGCTAAAGACGGTATGGCCGGATTGCAAAGTAAGTTTTTGTCACCAACTGGGTCTAGGTCACTAAGTCAAATATTACAGCAATTACATTGAGAGGTCTTGTCAGAGGCAACCTACATGTATAATATAAAGTTTCTACTGTATACAGTTCCTTAGATTTTGCTTAAACCAGGAACTTTAACCAAAGTCTTTAACTAGGTCAAAGTCCAAGGTCAAGGTCACTAGGTCCAATGTTACGGCATAAATTGAAAGGTCTCATCATGGGCAACCTAAATGTATAATATAAGGTTTCTACTGCATACAGTTCCTTAGATTTTGCTTAAACCAAGAACTTTAATCAAAATCTTTAACTAGGTCAAAGTTCAAGGTCAAGGTCACTGGGTCAAATGTTACGGCATAAATTGAAAGGTCTCATCATGGGCAACCTACATGTATGATATAAAGTTTCTATTGCATACAGTTCCTTAGATTTTGCTTAAACCAGAAACTTTAACCAAAATCTTCCACTAGGTCAAAGTCCAAGGTCAAAGTCACTAGGTCCAATGTTACGGCATAAATTGAAAGGTCTCATCAAGGGCAACCTAAATGTATAATATAAGGTTTCTACTGCATACAGTTCCTTAGATTTTGCTTAAACCAGAAACTTTAACCAAAATATTTAACTAGGTCAAAGTCCAAGGTCAAGGTCTCTAGGTCCAATGTTACGGCATAAATCGAAAGGTCTCATCTTGGGCAATCTAAATGTATAATATAAGGTTTCTACTGCATACAGTTCCTTAGATTTTGCTTAAACCAAGAACTTTAACCAAAATCTTTAACTAGGTCAAAGTTCAAGGTCAAGGTCACTGGGTCAAATGTTACGGCATAAATTGAAAGGTCTCATCATGGGCAACCTACATGTATAATATAAAGTTTCTTCTGCGTACAGTTCCTTAGATTTTGCTTAAACCAGAAACTTTAACCAAAATCTTTAACTGGGTCAAAGTTCAAGGTCAAGGTCACTGGGTCAAATGTTACGGCATAAATTGAAAGGTCTCATCATTGGCAACCTACATGTATAATATAAAGTTTCTTCTGCATACAGTTCCTTAGATTTTGCTTAAACCAGAAACTTTAACCAAAATCTTTAACTAGGTCAAAGTCCAAGGTCAAAGTCACTAGGTCCAATGTTACGGCATAAATTGAAAGGTCTCATCATGGGCAACCTAAATGTATAATATAAGGTTTCTACTGCATACAGTTCCTTAGATTTTGCTTAAACCAGAAACTTTAACCAAAATCTTTAACTAGGTCAAAGTCCAAGGTCAAGGTCACTAGGTCCAATGTTATGGCATAAATTGAAAGGTCTTGTCATGGGCAATCTATATGTATAATATAAGGTTTCTACTGCGTACAGTTCCTTAGATTTTGCTTAAACCAGGAACTTTAACCAAAATCTTTAACTAGGTCAAAGTCCAAGGTCAAGGTCACTAGGTCAAATGTTACGGCATAAATTGAAAGGTCTTGTCATGGGCAACCTTCATGTATAATATAAAGTTTCTACTGCATATAGTTCCTTAGATTTTGCCTCAACCAGAAACTTTAACCAAAATGTTGACGGCAGACGGACAGACGGACGGACGGACGGACAGACAGACGGACGGACGGACGGACATCGTCAATCTATAGACCGGAATTGCTTTGCAATCCGGCCAACCAGAGGGAGTGTTCACAAGAAGACACCAAAATCATATAAAATATTCACAAAAAGATAGCAATTATATGGAGTGGTCGCAGAAAGATCACAAAATTATTGGGAGTATTCACAAGAATACAGGAGTGTTCACAAAAAGAAGAGCACAAATAGATATATACATGTAGATGAATATAGTCACACAAACATGTTTCGGTAATGAAGAATCCTAATGGTTTACAGGATCATAAGGTCAAGGTCATAGACTTTAAACTTCACTGTATCCATCTGTACAATCTGGATTGTGTTTTTATCCAAACTTCGTCTAACAATAGACTTGCCTCTCTTCAAATGTCATGAAAAAATCATATTTGTTGTACAAGAAACTTTGCCTCTGTTCAAATGTCATGAAAAAAAACATATTTGTTTGTATATATACTTGTATAAAAGCTGATGACTACTATAATGTATTTTAATTGATATTTATGCAATACACGAAGATTCTACAAATTATGTTGTATTGTTCATATGATAAAATATTAATTTTTTATTTACAACCTTTGATGGCCCAATTTAAAAAACTTCATGTTAATAATCTGCTATATTAAAAATTGTCAATTCAAAGGAGGAGTCCATCGTAACACCCAAGTTATATCAAATTTGATATTCAGTAAATGAAGTCAGTTATTTTGTGGTCTATCAACTATATGATAATGGACATCTTCTGTAGTTTCAGAAATGTAAGACTAAATGTTTTTTTCAACATCAGTGAAATTTTAAAAGATATGAAAGTTAAACTCAAGAGAAGGCAAATTCATATTTTCCAGTAAAAAAGAAAAGAAAGCTGCTAAAAAGAAAGCTGCTAAGAAAAATCGGTATCTTTTGTTCTTATCTGACTCTACACAGTCAGTTTTTTATGTTCACTTTAATTCATGTATAATCATACAAGTGCATAATGTACAAATGTATATCAGTTATTGTCATGAATGTATAATTGTATATACATGTAATATGTATATGCTTTAATTTTTTTTCAGTTTAAGGAATTTAACTCTTTTAAAATTAATGTATTTCGATTGATACCAAAGTTTCCGAATGTATGATCTGACCCTTAAATTTTACATACATTCGTAAAAAATAACCTTTTCTCTTTTAAAATTGTAAATGATAAAGCCTTCATTAAAACCACATGTGCATTCCCTTATTTCCTTGTAGTAAAACCAATTTTTCTTTTAAACTGATCAGTTTTGTAAAATGTGAGTGTATCTCGAGACTTTTATGCAGTCCATGGATAAACTTACTGTGCCTGGCTAGCATTTATTCTATTTATTTTTATTGTCATGTATACATGTCTACACAGTTTTTGAAAATTATCAAATATTTTTTAATGTATAGTACAAAAATGTACCTACATACATGTACATGTAGTTATACTTACATGTATATTGTTTTACTGTTTACATTTTCCATATTAAGTTTAAATTTATGCATATACATGTAGTTTCAATATTTCATTTTACATCATGCCGAGTGAAAAGAGCTTATATACACAAACAGAACATAGCTAGTGCTAAACTTTCAAATTAAAACAAAAATTCAGACTAAACATGCATTTTTTATACATATGATTTTTGTAACAGTGTTGTAGTAAGTCAAAGCTTTTATCATGTTACATTATAACCCACTATTCTAGTACTTGTACAGATATGCAGTTAAGAACATTTTATGTGTAATTGTCGTTGTAGGAACTGTATGAACCCATGAAGTTTTATATTTCATTACATCAATAGATTATTTGAAGATGACATAATAGAAGTTACCGTCAGCATAGAATTTCTATTGGGAGACATAGATAAACATACCCGGTAATTAAAGGAAAATAATTTTGCTATCCTTACAGGAAGGACAAATCTTTGGAGAAATCTGAAAGGAGGAAGTCTGTACATGTACCATCCAAACAAACCGAATACCCACAGTCCACGTTTGCCCTTAAGTGGTATGAACTTACCAGCTTTGTATCTACCTACCGTCTCGATATCTTCTGGAAAACATTGTACTTCCTGGTTCTTAGCGGTATTTTTGTTGAAAGAGCTGTCTGTGAGTATATAATCTTATTGCGTGTCATTAGATATAAGGGCAACAAATATGGGGTCACTGTCCTGTGTCGATCTGTCTTCCTCAAAGAAAATTCCTGAAATGTTAATATAACATTTTTACTGTATGAACTTAGCCTTGGAATTTTGCCTTCTCCCTAATGAGATCTAGCATTTTTTTTACTCATTTTTGTTCTGTTTGCATATACATTGTATATCCAAAGATAATTACCATCAAGCATACATGTATATTACAAGGAATTTGATCATGTAATCTTGGTAATCTACATCTGTACAGGCCAAGGTAATGAGACTCACAGTGAGTAAGACCAATTTTGGTTGATCGTTTAGATCAATTCTATTTGCTACGTGAAATGTCGCGCTTATTTTATGTCTGTCTTATTTCAGACTTTTCCATTGAGAGAGAACATGCAGGATTAAGACGTATCGCCAGTTGGGGTATATCCATTACCAGAGGTGCTGCCAGTGCAATGATGTTTACTTACGCTTCCCTTCTGATAACGATGAGCAGAAACATGATCACGTTTTTCAGAGAGACCTTTCTACACAGATTTTTCCCATGGGATTCTATGCATTCTTTCCATAAATACATAGCATATTTGGCTCTGGCTTTTACACGTAAGTACAATGGAAGAAGTTCACAGGAATAATGAAAGGATGAAAACTTTTGTAAAATTCTTATCCAGTATTAAAGCAATTTTTTTTTATTATTAAAATTTTTTTTTTTTAATTAAAGTAATAAAGCATAAATTAAAATAAATTTTAGATTAGAGAATTATTTCAGTAATGATTGTAATTTTTTTTGTCATTGTGTTTACCTTTATGTATCATTTCATGTTTATTTAGTAACACACATCATTGGTCATGGAGTGAATCTGTATCACATTGCCTCTCAGACATCAGGGGATCTCAATTGTTACTTCACTGAATACTTCAGAGCGTAAGTAAACTTAATTAATACTTCAGAGTATAAATCAACTTCACTGAATACTTCAGAGCGTAAGTAAACTTAATTAATACTTCAGAGTATAAATCAACTTCACTGAATACTTCAGAGCGTAAGTAAACTTAACTGAAAATCAACTTCACTGAATACTTCAGAGCGTAAGTAAACTTAATTAATACTTTAGAGTTTAAATCAACTTCACTGAATACTTTAGAGTTAAAGTAAGCTTTACAAAAATTTCAGGGCATAAGTAAACTTAACTGAATTACTTAAGATTGAAAATTCTGAGTAAATCTTCACTACAAAGTGTTAAAACATAACTGAATTCTTAACATATAAGAACTTCACAGAAACTTCTGTGTGTCATCCTCATACCTGTCAACTCTCCCGCATTTCGCAGGAGACTCCTGCGTTTGAACCTTATCTCCCGAGTTCGAATTCCGCCCTCGCGGGAGACCGAAAACTCCAGCGTTTCGATCCTATCACCCGATTTCTCCCTCTTTCAAGTTTTGAACTTCACATAGCGTAAGAAAGATAACTCTAGTGCGACTTTCGGAATGTTTTATACTTCATATGAAAACAAAAGTTTGTATGCAATGTGAACGACTCAGGTTGTTTGTTTTACAATCAGGACACGGCATGTGTATATCGATGCCTAAAGGTAATTAATTAAGCTGTGAAAACATTTAAACTGATCATGTAAGTACTAAATACTGTATAACACTGATTAAAATCTGTACATATCGATAACTTATGGAAGGCTCTAGAAAACGATCTGGGTGGCAGCTGAAACCATTTCGAAGATAAAGAAATCAGAAAGATTGGAGTCAGTTGCATGAATGGGTTATTGTAAGTTCAGTTGCCATTAGGCACGAACATATGTTCTGTTATGAATGAAAAGACTAATAGTTGTATTGTCTTCTCGCCAGAAAAAGACCTACTAGCCACAGCAAAAGGTGATCGATGTACTCATGTACAATGAACAAATGCAGACAAGAAGTAATAAAAAATACAATCTATACATTTTCTTAGACTTGGTATGGTTACATTCTATGACATTTTTTGAAAGGTGTCTCGCACGACTTGTTGAAAATTTATTTATAAAAAAATGTCGCGAAAATTGTTTACGCGCAATCTCCCTCTTTGTCAGCAGCCAAAGAGGGAGATCTCCCTCTTTTGAAAAATTCAAAGTTGACAGGTATGGTCATCCTCCAATTTGAAACAATAACCATATATTAAGTTCCTGTTGCTAATTGATTTTTAATGTAACATTGATTTGATCTTTTCAGGCAGGACGTTTTAGCTTCCTTTCACTATTGGGCTTATACCACCATTACAGGTACCTCTAGCCTTGAGCAAATTTATTTTAATTTTAATGTATTCATTCAATTTGAAGGTATTTACCACAAGCTCACCTAAAACTCTAGATAAACAGAGTAAAACTTAAAATCTGATATTGGTAAACGTCGATCAGCAATACGTACCTCTTGATATTGTTAGAGTTGTTTCCGTGAAACAGTTACATACATGCATATAACTTGTTTTCATGGTACATGATAAACAAAAATCTATTTTGAAGTTTTATATCCTTTTCCTGCAAAATTCACCAGGAGTAATTTATGGATACCCTAACATTGATTTCAAAATTTTCAGTACAGTTTTCATAATTTTAAAGCAAAAAAGAATTCTAATATGCTCAGTGTAAAGTATTTCTGTCTCATTCTAGGACTGACTGGAATAATACTGACCCTTATCGTGATTGTGATGTATGTGTTTGCCAGTCCATTTGGACGTCGTTACGCCTTCTCGGCATTCTGGTTCACACACGGCTTCTACATCCTACTGTACATCTTAATGATTATGCATGGCCTCGGGAGATTAGTAGTACCTCCTCTGACACATACATACGTTATTGGCCCACTCGTCATCTTCACCATCGATAAAATTATCTCCCTTAGTCGCAACAAGATAGAATGCAAAGTGATTAAGGCAGAACTCTTACCCTCAGGTATGTTCAATTATTATGTGTATAGATGATGAAGTCATTTGCCAAAAGATATTTTTTTATCATACTTAACAAAAGCTGATACATGTACATGTATTTGAAATCAGAATATCAAAATTGATTTGAAGAATATATAGGAGTCAAAAGAACTGAAATTTATAATAATAATGATTTTAATGACTGACATGAAAAAATTAGGACTAAAATTCCTTTTCATCTCTAAGCATGCAAGAATCATTCTGTTTCAGATGTAACAACTCTGGTGTTTAAGAAACCAATCAGCTATGACTATAAGTCTGGTCAGTGGATTAGGATCGCTGCCATGGGTTTGAATAAGAACGAGTATCATCCCTTTACCTTGACCTCCGCTCCTCATGAAGAATTCCTCAGTCTTCACATACGAGCTGTAGGACCGTGGACATACACCATCAGAGACCTGTATAATCCTGATAATATTGATGATACCAAGGGATATCCCTCTGTTAGTAACACATATCTTTATAGCTGCTTTGTAAAAAACTGACTTTGACCAAATTTGTCAACTTGTATTATGTCTTGGACTTTGGTACAGATTTCTTTGGTATGCAGTCATGCATATAAGAACATGTGGCTCGTGCAATCAGAGTTTGGAAATACATGTAATTTATCTAGAGCTTAATTATCTCTTAGGTCTCGAGACTTATATATCAGTGTGATTTTGAAAATTTTGAATTTACATGTATTTGTGTGTAGATGATTGATTTAATAGTCAATTTTCCAGAAAATATCTATGACCGTTTTGAACTTTGATTTTATATGCACAGACACCAGACATCACATCATTTGGCATTTTTTTTCCATTGTGACTTCATATCTCATCGCACCTTCTTGAAGCACCTTGATGTGTTGCCATGCCTTTTATTTTGACGTCACAATGCAAATATCACCAAATTTTGTGATGTCCGGTGTCTGTCCGCCTTATGAATCTATTGAAAAATCATCTATTAGATGTTATGTCCCTATGGAACTTTGAAAAAGATATTTTAGTACATGTACATTTTGTCTTACAAATTATTCATCATTTTTCTTTGTCGTCTGTGTAGGTATATGTGGATGGACCATATGGAGAGGGTCACCAGGACTGGTACAGATTTGACGTAGCTATACTGGTAGGAGGAGGAATTGGTGTTACTCCGTTTGCTTCCATCCTTAAGGACATTGTACACAAGAGTAAGATTGCCGATCTCCGATTCCCGTGTAAGAAGGTATGTGTAGTTATCAAGACTTACATGTATGTAAGATTTGTTTGTATCTTAAAACCTAACTGGAGTGATATTTGTCAATACTTTTGCTGTTGGGTCAATACAAAAGCATGAAATGTTGCTTCCATTAATTATTTGAAGATGTTTTCTTTTGTCTTGACCAATATAAATACATGTATGCAGTAATTGCAATGATTAGAAAGCACATCTATTTACTATGAATATGATATACAGGTATACTTCTTGTGGGTGACAAGGACACAGAAACAGTTCGAGTGGATGACGGATATCATACGGGAAGTGGAAGCCGTGGATCAGAAAAACTTTGTGGAAACTCACATTTTCATCACTCAATTCCAGGAAAAATATGACCTGAGAACAACTATGCTGGTTTGTATAATTAACTTTGATGTTTCATCAAACCATGTTGTAGTGTAGATTATGTATTACAAATAGTAGAGGCAAACTGCAATAAAAACTTCAAACTTCATACAATGCCCGAGTCTGAAGGTGATCCTAGAATGTGGGATTTTGACAGCAGTCTCATCAATGAGGTAGTCTAAGGAAACTTTGTTAAAAATGAGGGAGAATCCTGCACAATGCAGGAAACTTGACAAGCAACTGATTAATTGTTTCATTTAAGTTTGAACCAGGCAGTTTAATTATGATTAATTTATTATTTTTTACAGTACATATGCGAGCGTCACTTCCAGAAGGTAGCTGGCAAGAGTTTGTTCACAGGTCTAAGTGCCACCACTCACTTTGGACGTCCGGACTTTACATCTTACTTAAAAAACATAAAAATGGAACACCCAAATGTAAGTTAATATTTAGAACTGAAGGTTTATTCACATCTGAAATGTACAGTCTATTCAATTTAAGCCAAGATGTTATTCATTGGACAGATTTGTACTGTAAGATGACTCCCCATGTTGCTCAATAAAGAGGCTTTTCAGATGTGTGCTAGAGCTACTTGATTTAGCTTGAAAACTGAGAATTAATACTTATTTGCTAGCCTGGAAATTCATGTTTTTTATGCATATTCTAGTTTTCCATTTTCACATACATGTACATTTTAAAAAAGTCTTTTCGATATTCAGAGTTACTTCCCATTTGGGATGATATCTGACGTAAGTGCATTATGAGTTGTATGAAATGTCATATTAAAGCACTCTTTAAAAAATTTTATGCTGGTTTCCTTTGAATTTGATGACATCATAATTAGTTTAAGGTAGATACAGTGCAAAATGGGAAGTAACTGTGTATATTGAAAAAAACAAAATTCAGGTAAATTGTTTGTAATCAATCTTTTCATGGTTTTATTCATTTCAGACTAAGCAGTTTGGAGTGTTTAGCTGCGGACCCCCACCTCTGACTAATGGACTCAACAACTCATGCTCCATACTTAACAAACAAGAGGGCGCCACTTTCCATCATCACTTTGAAAACTTCTAAAGAATTTACTCTACAAAACAACTTTGTCGTATTGAAAGAACTGTTACATTGCTATCTGTGTTATTATATTGTTGTTTAATGTGAATGATAAATACAAGTAGAAATATCAACTGTTTATGTGAATAACATATCTACACTGACTTCTCAATAATCATGCTATTAGTAGAAAAGTGTGATACCAAATGCCAGGATCTTTTACCAAAAGAAATAGTCATTCAAGGACGAGACAATTCAGTGAAGACATTACACATCCAATGAACAATTTTATGACTTGTAAATTATACTCACAATATACTTCATATTAATTGCAAATATTGATTTTAAAATTACAATTTTAAAGAAATGATTTAAAAACGATTGTTATGACTTTAAGATAAAATTATTTTGGTTTATTTATGTAAAATAACTTTTGACTGCATTGGACTAAGATATTGTTGAGGCATTCGTGAAAAGAATTATATTCTCTAATCTTAAAACAGTCATACATGAGTAATCCCAAGAATAGAATACTTGTTAATTATCCCTCATTTGTATATATTCACTTGGAATCTCATAAATACTTCCATTGTTATCGATAAAAATTTCACCTGTACTGTATGATAATTCATCATTGTCTTTTATTTGTATATTCATCTGGACATAGATTTGTATTATCAGAGATCAACTATTTTATAACTCTTTTAAATGGATTTAAAACTAATACAAATGAAAGAGACTTTATATACTAACTTGCAGTATTTTCTTAATAAAATCAACATAGTCACATTAGATGTTGATATAGTTATTCTTTGTTGTGCAAATATTCTAAAAGGTATCACGTATGTTTTTAATGCAGATTTCTTATGTACTTTGATATCATAATGGAAAGGGCTTATTTAAGTAAAGTACAAAAAAGGAAGTACTGTGATATAGTATGACTTTGCTAAGAGATGTTGCAAATTGTTGCAAAGAGATGTTGCAAATTGTTGCAAAGAGATAATGCAAATTGTTGCAAAGAGATGTTGCAAATTGAATATATACAAATGGATGACTATGCTAAGAGATGATGCTAAGAGATGTTGCAAATTGTGAAAAATGTTATACATATTTTTTCATAAGTTAAGGTACTAAACTGGTCTTTGTAGACAATGGTTAAAAGCTAGAGAAGATCTTGGTAATCAAATCACAAAAAAATTATTCAAAATGTGATGGTAATAGTGGATGTACATGTATATATTATACTTTATCTGTTTATTCTTTGATCGTGTTGATGGTGCAAGTTTGAAGTTATTTTTATTCTTTCCTTTAGTCAAACAGTGTTGGATGTTTGGAAGGGGTAGAGCTTTTTAAAAGAAACGTGGGACAGTACATCCTTGGTACCCTAGGCTATTTGCACTTTGGCTGAATACCCTGGGTCATATCGTACTATTTCGGGGATTTCCATTTATATACAAATGTTGCTGATTGGCTCCCTCACAAACTTTTTATCCAATTGTTCACAAACGTCTTTTGGATAGCGATAATAGATAGTGCATGTTTGACTAGGTAAGATACTTCTTGATGCCCTGAGACAATAATCAAATTGTTAATTAGATGTTTTCGATACAAATGTTCAAGTTACCAACAAAATTTCCCTCTTGTGTACAATTCACATACTGTCCTCACTGGTCTGCGCGCAGCCATTATTGTCAGTTTTTAACTTCACGAAGAAGAGCTATTTCTTTTAAAATCCCCGAAATAGTACGATCTGACCCAGGGTATTCAGCCAGGAGGATGGGGACAGTATAATCAATTTTGAATGTACATGTACAAATTCTGTGTAACTATTTGAAGTTATTTTGGCACATTCATAACAAATGAACAAACTTTAAAAATACATGTAGCTCTGTTTAATACTTGGATAGCTTCTATCAGAGGACATCAGTGTTCCTTGAACACACCTTGTTCCTTTTCTCTGCTTGTTTGTCTATGTTTGTAATGATAAAGGTGACACAGAGACCTGTATGTGACTTGTGGAAAGAAGAACTTAAAACTGTGAAGTACCACTTCTAATTATTCTTTAAGTCGCATCTCTGTATCTGCATGTCTCTCTCTTAGCACTTAGACATGCAATGAGTATACAAGGAGAATAAGTATCTTAATTTGTGTTTTGTCATGGGTATGCAACACACAGCAAGTACAATTATCGTACATGTAATGCACGTTAGCATTGACATTTATTCTATATACATGTTTATGCACCACAATTGTCAGTTTCATTCTTGTTTTCTGAAATTGCATTTTTCCGGATAAAAAGGTGACATAAAAATTTAGGTCACTGCGAGTTCAGTTTGCAGGTAAGAACAGCCGCCGCTGTATGTTTCTGTAGGGCTTATGCATTGTGACGTCATGAGTGTTTACATTCAGAAATGCAACACCTACCACTTCAATACGGTAATTTTATCTCAGGGAATTACAGTGGTTGTGCATATATATAAAGAGTTACAATGTAATAAGCCAAAAAAATTAAGATACAGTTGCATATACATTTATTAAAGCTCATCCAAGCTTGAATAGAAAATGTACAATATTCTATGTAAATATCCTGAATATAAATATAAGAGGAAAATGGTGTATAAAAACAATACAAATGTATACAAGGAATAATGTAAAATATTGTAAGCACATATGTATAATTTGAAGGAAAAACTATAAAATAGTGATGTAAATATAGAAAATAAGAAGTTCAGTTAGATGCACTGCACTCAAAGTGACAATTACAAATATACAATGTATTTTCAAATTCAAAATGTACAATAGCTAATTATTTTCATAATTATATTTATTACATTTCATTGATAATTATTTTTTTTTCCAAAATACTCTATACTAAAAACTTCAGTACCTTACTTCATAAAATGCATAATGCTTCAAGAATGATGAAGTTTAAAAATCACAGTCTGTTATAAGAGGAGCCACAAACTCTGAGTGCCTGATACCCAGGGAGTACTTGGGTGCCACTGCCCTGTTGATCACCACCCTCTCAGGACTGTGTGCCCCAGGACCCGGCTTTTTCGTGGTGTCCCCAGGGGCATAGCTTCTGCTCCTCATGGAGTACAATGGGGCCATTGATTTGTACAGATCCAGATGAGCTGATTTGTAATTACCTGGTCCAGGTGCTTTGGCTAAATCCTCCAGGTAACTCCCCACCTTAAAATGTCAAAGTATATAGAGATGGTTCAATCTGATACTGTTTCACAAAACAAATCTATATATTAGACTTGAGTTTTAACAAAATTAAGTGCAAGTAGCATAGCATTCTGCAAATTCTTGCATTCTCTAAGTAAAAGATGTATTCTTTGAAATTTCAAGTCTTTGGTTAGTAAATGGCCAAAGTTGAAAATCGTTTCAAGGTCACCCTCCTTACCTGTTGCCTACTGGTTATATTATAGGCAGGAGCGGCATCTTTGTAGGGTTGTCTGTTACCTAATACAGGGGGTAGCTGATACTTGCTGGGGGCCGGGTTCTGATCCTGTCTGCGGTAACGGGTTCTGGCAGAAATAGAATACTTAGGGGCGTGTTTCTCCCCCTGGGGATGCACCTTCTCTGGAAAGTACCTTGTGGCAGAAGGGCTCTTGAATGTATCTGAAATATTAGAATAATAAAATTGTATACATTTAACTATATATATATAGTAGATTCAAATATTTCTTCCAGAGGGAAGGGATGATAACAAATAAAAACACAAACACTCAGATACACAAATTTTCGGCCCCTTGGCCTTTATCAAGTGTAAAAAACGACGATCGTCGTTTTTTACACTTGATAAAGGCCAAGGGGCCGAAAAATTGTGTATCTGAGTGTTTGTGTTTTTATTTGTTTATATATATATATATATATATATATATATATATATATATATGTGTGTGTGTAAAGATCGTGATTTTAAAAATACTTAGTAAATAATAAACTTTGTATATATATCTTACTTGGATCTCTTTGTCTGCCAAGCATAGAGTATATTGGTGTGCCATCAGCGCCCGTCCTCGTTATCTTTGGATTAATGTAATAGGCTGGTCCTGGGCTCCAATCTTTAAACTTCACTGAAAGTTGTGAAGGAGGAAACAAGATGAGAGAGGCGATTTTAAAAAGTTCTACATTTTCGATCCGGTGTTTATAAACATGGCCATGTTCTTAATATAAGACTATTTTGGACAAGTCGCCCCAGTTAACACAAGCATGTTTTAAAAACATGTTAAAATATTTCAGTAAATGATAAAGAAACATGATTTTGTATGGTTCCAGAAACATAAATAAAACATTGTTGGAAACATTTCATTGTCCAGCACTCTTAAATATCATTAAAACGTTTTAAAAATATTTCTATACTACTGCACAGTGTTTTAAGCTGTTCTAGGAACGTTTTGCCAGAAAGGTTTCAACAGAACCTGTTTGAAACTATTAGATAATATTTCGAAAATGTTTTGTGTTACCTGGGGCATTTGACAAAAAGCTCAGTATCGTTTATGACGCGTCGTTATTTGCAAAGAAATGAAGTCAAAATACCAATTTTAGTGTTGTATAATCGGAGAAATTTTATAATCGATTATCGGTTTATAATCGGAGAGGATTTTAATAGATTATTTCGATTTAATCGGAAAACACTAATTATGCATTAGTGTTTTCCGATTAAATCGAAATAAAAACCAAAATAGGTTTGGATAAGTGAAATGGTTTTGAATTTAACCACTATATTTCCTTAAATTGTAGTCCCTATCATAGGCGACTTGCCGAAATTCATAATGGCTGGCAAAATGACGCCAGATGTCCGAGATTGGCAACTTTTGAATGGTAATCAGAAAGGTTAAAATAAAGATAGATAACATCATCTTTATAGAAAACATGCCTGATAAAAATACCAATATCAAACATCAGTCATTGAACTTGCTAAAAGTCTTTTGTTTACTTCACACCCATTAAATGGTAAATTACAGGTTCTATTACTAGCATGCTGAGCCATTGAATATTTTGTTCTTTTTTCTCTTTTGTCTACCTGTTTTATTTTCTCCGATTATAAACGATTTCAGAATCGATTTAATATTCAGATAAAAGATTAATAGATTTAATAACACTTCCCGATATTGAGATTATTTTTATCAGCTATTGGTACATGTATATATGTGTGATATAATAAGTTTCTATACGAATAAAATCACCTTGCCAACCCATTTCATAAATAACGTACGAAACAGAAAAGTTAACATTAAATCAAAACTACTTGAGATTTGCTCATTTTATTTACCTTGTCCCTCTAGTCTGCCAAAAGAATAAGCAGGTCT
Organism: Pinctada fucata; assembly: GCA_028142955.1. Lineage (NCBI taxonomy): Eukaryota > Metazoa > Mollusca > Bivalvia > Pterioida > Pteriidae > Pinctada > Pinctada fucata. Next base: position 73,057,077 of record AP027104.1, on the reverse strand, counting down.
CATGAGCTTTGTGCAGTCATGTTCCGTAAAACCGACCGTTGAGGGTAGGTAGTATCTCCCTGGACCTGGTCCTGAAACAGAATCAGAAATAATGAATCAGGGTGAAAACTTCACTGCGAGGAAATTGTATGAACTGAATATTGTTCGGACAAAAAATCTCTGCGTGAAGTGATAATGACACCCTCGCTCTTGAAAGGGTTTACATATTCTTAACCCGAAAAACCGCCCATCTACATGCATACAATTCTGTGGTAGCTCTGGTCGAAAGAATGGGCGCTCTCACGAATTCTTGACAAGCAAAAAAAGGGGGAAGGTTCAGTCCAACCCATCCAGTCTACGACGCCCATGCAGTTCTTGGAACCATGCGCGTTTTTCTAAATATTCCTTTCATTAATTAGTTACTGTATGTAGTGTTCTTGCAAGATTTTTTAGTATTACAGTAAGCAAAATTGGATCCTGTATACATAATTTAAAATACATACTGTACAGGAACGAAATAATTATACATAGAGTCTGCTCATGCCTTTACAAATTGAGGCGAAAGAGGAAGTTCAACGTCCGGAGATTAACGCTCGAGATCTATTGGCGAAGAAAGAATAAGATAGCAAGTTGAATTCCACAATTCATGCTAATGAAATATCGTATATATATACGTGTATCTTCTGGTCGGAATGCGCCTCCCCGCCGTCCCGCCCCTCCCCCGATAACTGTTTTACATAGATCTATGCATGATAAATAACAGTCATTTTGATATAAAAAAATCAAGTTTCCGAGGCTGTACAATTTTGCGTGATTCTTACGAAAATAGTTAAGATAAGATTTATTTAAAGTCGGTATGTGGATAAATACATGTTCACGAGAGCTGTTATATATTAACCTGTGGGCGATTTTTAAAAGTTACATGTATTGGGGGGGGGGGGGGGGGGGCGAACAGGGGGTACCACTCTCCCCCCCTCCCACCCCTAACCTCCCCCCGCCCGCCGCCACCTCCCTCCCCCTCCTTTCCCCCTTCCCTTACCTCCCCCTCCTTTCCCCCTTCCCTTACCTCCCCCTCCCGCCTCCTTCTCTCCCTCCTCCCGCCCCCTTCCTCCCTCCTCCCTTCCATTTTTTGCCCTTCCCTCCCTATCCGTCCTCCCTCCCCCCTTTCTCCCTCCTCCCGCCCCCTTCCTCCCGCCTCCATTACACCCTGTCCACCCCTCATATATGCTAAACTATTTAAAATCTAATGTTACCTCTTTCTCGAGCTGCAATCATCAGAACCTTTTTGCCCTGTTCACCGTCTTTGTCATTCATTTTGGTATTTTGGATATGATGAACTTTGAGAATATCAAATTTCCCGGGAAATAACTCGCGATATTATGACGAAATAGAACTTCCGCGCTTTGTCACGTGACTACTTTGCCCCCACATGATCATCGACTTCCGGGTGTAAAGAAAACATAAAGTTAGCGCTTCCTTGTACACATTTCATTGCATTTATTGATTTAGATTTAGAAAGTATGCACAGGATATACTTTTTATAACATTTTGTTTGCATGTGGTATTTTCTTTACATTAGTTAGAGTTTCCTCTGACTACGTTAGATCTTGTATATTGTTGCTTGTTTATTCGAACTTTCTGTAAATATAAGGCCACTTGACCTGCTTCAAAGTTATTCAAATAACCAAATACGACAATTTACATCAAGTTTGACCTGTGACAATATGTTCCATTACTCGTACCAATTCTAGTTTAGGACTGGTGAAGAAGCATCGTCCTGTGTAGTAAACTGGCACTTGTACCATGTGTACTAGACTGGGCCAGTGGGACGTCTCTTTGGCTTTTGGTAGAGCATTAGACTGAAGGTCAGAAAATTGCGAGTTCGATCCCAGATTGGGGTAGTCTCGTGTTTTCTACAATGGCGCCCAACGTAAATCCCACGGAGAGGTGGTGGGTAGGAGGGGTGTCGAGGAGGGGCAGGGAGGCCCAAAGTTGAAAGGGGAGAGTAGTGTAGTAAAGTGGCACTTGTCCTTGACTGGGCCAATGGGACGTCTCTTTGGCTCACTTGTTAGAGTGTAACGCTGCGAGATGTCGAAAATGTAAAAAGTTTATGCTGGACGACGACTGACGGACGGCGCGCTATGACAATAGCTCACTTAATCTTCGCTCAGGTGAGCCACCAATGTCTCTGATTGGCTGACACATTTTCGTCTTCTCCTCTGCAACCTCAGCACAGAATTTGACGAAACTTTACAGGAAGCAAGTACTCTCAAGGTCCTCTACCCAAGTTTGTGTTTTTCGCGCCGATCGGTCAACAAATATGGCTGCCAAGGGCTCTGATTGGCTGACGCATTTTGGACATCTCCTATGCAACCTTTGCACATAATCCCACGAAACCTTACAGGAATGAAGTTATCAAGGTTCTCTACCAAGGTTGTGTTTTTGGTGCCGATTGGTCAACAAATTTGGCTGTTGAGGGCTCTGATTGGTTGACACAATTTTGACTTCTCCTCTGCAATGGCTCAGCTGCAGCCCAGTGTTTGGCAAAACCTTACAGGAAGCAAGTTATTCCCAGAACTAAAGATATGGACAAACGGCAAAAATTACTGCTAGGCGATACTGGTAACTAATTCCTGACCAGTATCGTAACTATTATTGTGGATTTCGATTACTGTCCGCACAGCTCACTTCTGAAACTGGATAAACATGGTTTTGAATACTTTATCATGCAAAAATTTAAATGAAGTTGATACAGTGGTCCCTCTATATGTGACCACTCCCACCAAAGACCACCCCTTATGTGACCATAATTCTTTAGCATTACATGTACATGTATCACCATTTAAACAAATAGATCTCACTTAATGGTAAATCTGTGTAAGTTACCAGTATATGATAGTCATTGCACACAGACAACCTTTATATACAAAGAAGTTTTTAAGTTGAGTTACTGTAATACTGTAGAATTGATTATTCATCATCAGTAGTACACAACATAGAACAGAAGGAAGGAGCTTTTGGTCAAGAGTACATGCAAGTATGATTAAAACAAAGTTACCTATTTTAAACTGATGATACATGTAGATTATGACATTTGTCTCATTATAGATTATACAACAAGTTTAGTACATGTAGACATCATGTATAATTTAAGGATTTGATAAAATAAAACAGTTTGGAGATTTACATGTAAATCAAATTCATGCAAAACATAAATTACAGTAATGATTGGTTTATATGTATTTACAATATAAATCAAATATGGTAACACTTTTTTTCAGTCCATAACATGTAACAGTTGTATTGGGAGTAGTGCAGCACACAGGAGCAGTCCATAGGACAACAAGATGACTGAATCTGTAATCTCCAACTCACAGGAATACCAAAGTTTTCGCAGCTCTGTACCACTTAAAACTGTACGTATAAAATGTAAACTATGTAAATATTGATATTTTTGTAAATCCAAAAAAAAAAAAATTATTGAATACAGATTGTACTGAGCACTCTGAATTTGACACTTTCATGATTCTGCTATGAGAATAAGGAGAAGACATAAAATATTTCAAACATATCAACATAAATGTACTTTATTGTTAAAAGTATATGTGCTGGTAGATAGCTGTCATATCTTAATTTCAATAATTGTAATCGGTATAAATGTATGAATCTGTGATATCTATATGATATTGTACTGTAAACATGAGCTATTTGAGTTGGTATAAACGTAAAATGAATTTCAACAAAAGAACTGAGATTTTTCACACAATCTGTTACAGCTTTCAGACTATCCTTTAGAAATGTTTATTTTGTTTATACTTGTTCATAAAACTTGTTTGACTTTACTATAGTATGTAGTTGACGATGATGAGAGTAAGGAGTGGAAGCTGTATGATGCAGGACCCAAGTCTGTCAAGTGTCCTATTGTATGTTTCCCTCCGGCCAGCGGCACGGCTGATGTCTTCTTCAAACAGCTACTGGGTTTATCTGCCGCAGGATACAGAATCATCTCTTTAGAATATCCTGTCTATTGGACAATGAGAGAGTTTGTTGAAGGATTCAAGAAACTTCTTGATCATATGCAGCTTGATAAGGTAATTTTTAAGTGCCATCAGGAGGTATTTATCTCAGCTTTAGTTTAGAACCTTTCTTCACCCTAAAAAATGTTTTAAAACTCTTCCTATTGATTTAAGAAATGAATGCTACGTGCATTGATGCAGTTTTCTGTCCAATTTTTTGGGTGATACCTGCATCAACAGAAAAAATATAAGATTCATTTCTTATCATTTTATTATCATCTACTTATGGAAAACAGACTGTTTTCTTGGATCTAAAAACAACCAATCACCGCACTATATTTCGTAAGTCGGAGGGTTTCGCAGTGATACGTCTGCCAAAACAAGTTATGGCAGCCGCCATGATTCAAACAGCGAACGGTCGTCTCTCTATTATCTTTGGAATAAGGACCAGTTTGAGCAAATTCTACATGCAATGTTAATTTTTATGTAAGTAGAAAAGAAATGGTACCCTTGAAATGATAAGCAAACATCAGCAATTTGTATTTTCAGCAAGGAGTTCATTCGTATTTGAGGGAACCCCCGGTTCTAAAAATAGTGCTATAAATAGACTTTTGTGAAAAATTGTGTTGATTGCTGTATCAACAAAATTTCTCAACCAATCAGAATCTTCATTTCTTGAAAATGACAATGGAAATTAAATGATTTAATGTTAAACCCAGGCAGTAGGTTGTTCCCCTCTGCATACTTAGAACTAAAAGGTGGCTCATAATCTTGAACGAAGGTCATAGAAATATACTGGTCAACTCTCCATCTTTTGGAGGAAGACTTCCTCTTTTTGACCTTATCTCCCTCCTTGGCATTTCTATCTTAAGGGAGACCAAATCTCCCTCTTTTTGGCCCAATCACCCTCTTTCTCCCTCTTATTGCATTTTTACCGAAGAAGAATAACTCTAAATAGGGACATTCAGGGCATTTCATGATAAATGGCATGACAAAATGCAAAAAAAGATGTATCGTATAGAATGCAATAAGTTATTGATACATGTTTCATAGTTTATAAATGTCAGCACAATGAAATTATTGTCCCCTGCTTTCGTGAAACCGAGGGGACATTAAAACCGATTTGTCCGTCCGTCTGTCTGTCATCAGTCACAAAAACTTTAACCTTGTCAATATCTTTTGAATGTTAATTGGTACGGCTTTCATATTTCACATTTGTATTCATTGTAACAAGACCTTTCCATGGATACTAAAAATTTTGACCTTGTGACCTAGACGTTGGAGTTTGACCTACTTTTCAGAAACTTTAACCTTGGCCATAACTTTTGAATGGTAAGTGATAAGTATTTCTTATTTCACATGTGTATTTTATTGTGACAAGTATTCATTATGACAAGACCTTTCCATGGATACCACAACTTTTGACCTTGGAGTTTGACCTACTTTTCAAAAACCTTAACTTTTACCATAACTTTTGAATGGTAAGTGATAAGTATTTCATATTTATCATGTGTATTCAATGTGACAAGCCCTTTCCATGCAGAAGAAAAAAAATTGACCTTGTGACCTTGGAGGTTGACCTACTTTTCAAAAACTTTAACCTTGACCATAACTTTTGAATGGTTATTGATTAGGCTTTCATATTTCACATTTGTATTCCTTGTGACAAGACCTTTCCATTGTAACAACATTAGAACTGACCTTATGACCCGTCCTTGGAGGTTAAACCACATTTAAAAACTTCAGCCTCAATCTTGTGGATGGTAAGTGATATGACTTTCATATTTCACATGTTCACTCCTTTTACAAGACATTTCCCTTGGTAACAAAAATTTGGACCTTTTGACCTTTTCTTGGAGTTTAATCTTTTGAAATTTAGAATTTTTATAATACACGTGATACTGATATATTATGAAAACATAAGAATAGGGGAGGGGTCTGTAAGCATTTCTTTAAAGACAAACACCCAAAAGCGGGGGACCACAGTTCCTTGAATTTGATTTTTTGAAAAGTGATTTTGCACAAAATGTCCTGATTCATTAAAATTGTAGCAAAATGGGTTCACGCACAATCTCCCTCTTTTTCAAGTGCCGAGGAGGGAGAGATCTCTCTTTTTAAGATTTCAAAGTTGACAGGTATGGTTAAATGACAAGGTCACAATAGACTATATGAGTTAAACCTTGTCATAGGTTGGGACATAACCCCTTAAGCTCTGCATGGATTTCAATAATTTTTCACAGAATTATTACTTTAAAAAACACAAGGGTTTGTCATGACCTTGAACCAAAGTCATAGGTCAAGGTCACAATAGACCATATCGGTAAAACCTTGTCCAGGGCATATTTGTATACCTGTATTTGTAAATTCTTCCCCTCTGCATGATTTCAATTATATTTCATAGACTTGTTACATAGGACCAAGGGTTTTTCATAACCTTTGACCTTATTTTGAAATAAGAATATGTACATGTAATAAATAATTTAACATTGTTAAATGGGCTTCTCTGAAAAATTGAAGCTGTGCCTTGGGGTATATACATGTAATCTGTCCCTTTAAGGCAGATCTAGTTGTGTATCAACATTGTCATATTGTCTATTGTAATACCTTCCATGTTCATATCCTGATCATACATGTTCTTTGATAGAAGTTGTTGGGCAGCATCAAATTTATTCTGTAAACAAATGTTTTCTTAGGTGATGGATTGATATACTGTAAGAGGTTTATATATACATTTATGTATGTACATGTAGATATTTTGCTCTGAAATGTACATGGATATTTGAATGCATTGTTGATATTAGATCATAATACATTTAAAGTATCTATTTTATATGTATCCAAGACTACTTCATGTTTTCTTTGATATTGTACAGTGAGTTTGTTCAATCTACAAAATGTATATTTTCATCGTAGGTACATATACTTGGTGCCTCGTTAGGAGGTTTTCTGGCTCAGAAGTTTGCAGAATGTACTCATAAATCTCCTAGAGTGGCCTCACTCATCTTATGTAATTCTTTTTATGATACAACCATCTTCCAACAGACCAACTCAGCACCCACGTAAGTTCGTTATCTGAAATTTAAGTAGAAATGTTGCGAGTAAAGACTTAAGCATATTCAGTTGCCGCAGGTTTTGTTTTATTTTGATTTTGTTATGTAAGAAATTCAAAATACCCAATTTTATAGATTGAATGATTTTAAATTCAAAGAGGTAAGAATAGTGACCCTCGAATTGACCTTGTTCTGACAACTTTACAATTAAGTTGATAATTCTTTGTGTCAATGCAGTCGTAGGTGTCGGTTTGTTAAGTTTTGGTCTGCCCTTTTGTCTTTCCATAAATTTTTGACTATCTAAAGATTGAATTGTGTAGGTATATTACATTAGATAATTCTGGTTTAATATACTTCACATGTGTTTATTCTGGACAATATTATCAATCACAGAAGTTTGGACCCTTTGATCTTGAAGTTTCAAGTTCACCTACTTTTATTGTTTGTCATCACTGAATTTAATACATGTTGTAAAAATTTCAGACTTTATGACTGTAACAACTTTAGTATCTTTTTCTTTACAAACATGTACATGTACATTAAACATGTTATAGGTTTTGGATGATGCCAGCTTTACTACTGAAGAAGATGGTGATGGGAAATTTTGACAAAGGAATTGTAGAGGAAGACATTTGTGACTCAATAGACTTTTTAGTTGAAAGAGTAAGATTTATTCTTTTTAATATTTTACATGTATTACAATTTATTATTTTTGCAAGGCAGTAAAGATTTCATAAACACTTAAAAAACAGGTTTTTTTTAGTTAACTTTTGAATTCTAGAAGCAGGGAATTTCAAAAAAAAAAACTTATCCTCTCAAAGCTAGAATTGATACCATTAAAAAAGGTACATGTATATTTAAATGTATGCACAATATGTACATAACCTACAAATTGCTCCATACAATGCATCATCTTTTCAATTTTGATATAGATCAAGTGGCTGATAATTAGCAAAGAAAGTTTAATGCTTAATTTCTTATAAACTATGGAAATTCACCAAGAAAAAAATCACATTCGTAATTCATTTTGATAAGAAATTTGATTTGAATGATAGATATGAAAACTAAGAAATCTTATTTGATTGATACTTGTATTACAATATGTTTTATATTATATTTTGTAGTTGGACAGTCTGACTCAAGCAGAGCTTGCCTCCAGATTAACTCTGAACTGTATGAATTGTTATGTAGAACCACAGAAGCTGAATGGAGTGGATGTCACTATAATGGACGTATGTACACCATAGTCATATTGTCATATATGTACATGCATATTTTGTAATACATATACATTTATATCATTTAAAAAGAAGTCAGTGTTTGATCAAAGAATCTGTAGGCTGTAGCTATTATTCATTTTTGATTATTGCTAAAATATAGTGTTTTAGATGGATGTAATACATGTACATGTAGGTTCCTCATTCTTTATAAGTTGATGCTCTTAATTCAATAATTGCACTATTGAGGAAGTACACGTATACACTTGTTTTAGTAAAGGTGTTGTAATTTTAGTTTGAGTTAACATAACAGTGGGTAATATTGCAGTTTTATTATAGATGAAATAGGAAATCTACATGTACATTTGTACATTAAAACATAGTGTCATTTTACATGGATTTTCATATTAGTATACACAGTATGTGTACTTTCTACAGGTCTTTGATGACTGTGCATTGTCTCATGCTGTGAGGGAAGAAATGTACAAATGTTATCCGGAGGCACGACGCGCACATCTGAAAAAGGGAGGCAACTTCCCTTATCTAAGCAAAAGTGATGAAGTTAACATCTTTATACAGGCAAGTTACAAGTTACAATTTTGTGGAGATTTACTTTAAATATTCCAGGATTATTTATTTGAATTTATTCATCTTTTTTTTTTTACTTGATTTAAGTGGCAAAAGAAACCTTGTCAAAAAATGTTGTCTACTTGTCAGTACTTTGACACAATAAATGTGGAATTGTGAAATTATATGTGTTTGTACAAATATTGACTTCAAAATTTAAATATTTAGTACTGTTGATCTCTGTTTTTACAATGTAGATATTTTCTCTATATTGAAATGTTGATGCATTGAATCTAAACAGGCTTTAACTGTTGTATATGTGTAAATAAGATGAGACAAAAATTCAATTGCTTCCTAAGGGAGGAAAAGAAGATAAAGTGCTCTCAAAATATTTTCATGATAACATTGACTTTAACCTTGCTAAGATTTTTGTTCTGTGCATAAATCTAGTTAGTTTGTTAGTATCCAAATGAGAAAGCGTTCTATAAATAAATACATGTATATAGACAAAGGTACATGTACATTAGCTCCTTGAGAAAGAGGAAACCTCACAAGAAATATCTTAATTAAGCATGTTGTACAATGCTGACTTCTTGATATAATGTGTGAATTGTTTTACAGATTCATATGAAGAAGTATGACAGTACTAAGGAATGTGCCAAAGTGGTCCAGGAAGGGGAGCCATCATGAAATGATAGACGTTTTATATATATCATAAATCAAATCATTTATTTGCTGTATCATAATTATTATCAGGTTGCAATTTGAAGGAAATGTGATAAACTGTACATATGTTTTTACTTTGTGGTGACTTTTAAGGTATGGTACGCAAATTTTTACTTTACAAGTCCAGAAACGTTCATTATAGGTACAACATGAGCTAAAGATACTAGTAGATTGAACGTACATGCGCATGTACATTTTAGACAGATATTTCAAAATACTCTCATTAGATTTTTGTCGATTTTATTATATGTGTAGTGCCAACATGTGATAGAAATGTTTATAACATTTTGTTAGGCTGAACAACTTCAATGAAAATGTTAGAGTATATTTATCTGTAAACAAGTACAGAATGAAATTCTGGAGTTATGAAAGGTGTGAATGTGTATGGCTTGTGCAATAAACGTCTACTTAATGTATATGTACACAAAATTTACATAATGTATATGTACACAAAATTTACATAATGTATATGTACACAAAATTTACATATATATGAAGATTTTTATTCAGACAAAAAAGAAGACTGTGAACAATTATGAAAAGAAGACAATGAAAATTAAAATACTTTCTAGATGTTTTAAAATCTTGCTCAAAAGAAGTACCGGTAGTTGTAAGAACCTGCAATACAGCTCAGCAAAAGAATTTTGACATTATGCTGACATTTTTTAATGATTATTCACAGACTTGCTTGTACATGTATGTACAGACTTATAAAGATGCACGCTCATTGTATGTTTTCAAGTTGAGCACTCAGCTCATCACGTGTAAAAATTATCAAGTCACGTGCTTTCTATGTATTATTTTAGTCATATTATTTTTTACCTTACCTTTATTTGTAATAAATGTCAAACAATTATGATTGCTTATGTATCTTCAATTTCATTTTGGCATTACTACAGTAAACATAATCTTCCATTGTTTGAACTTGATTTTAGATGTGTTGAAGGACTCTTTAATTGGCATCTGAAATAAATGGCAAATCATATAAGCATGCCTAAGGACAGATATTGTCCATATGATTGTTATACATAAATCATGTACATGTAATCCTGGTATGTCATCAATACTGAAGGCATATGATTGTACAACACATGACATTACAGTAACAATTTTAATTGATTTTTGCATGTGTATATGTGTGCATTTATTTTTTACCGCACAGAAATGTATAAGTTTTAGTTTGCTTTGTATGTCACTCCATTTGACAGTCAGTTTCCAAATGATGACTCAAAAACCTTGAAGGCAATCTCGAAACTAAAAAACTAGACTGTTCTAGAACAGGTGTGGTGCCTTATGCATGTTTAAACCTAAATATTTGACCTTGAAGTTGACCTTTACCCTCATTGGGTGTTGTGTCTCATCATGCTTGACCATGTTTGCAAGTAACATTTTAGTTCAATGTGTATAAAGTAAACCGTTTATGGGAAAGTGTGACTAACAAACAGATGAACAGACATTGTTGTTGCAAATAGTCAAACCGCTGAAGGAGGGACATGCATATGCATTCAACAACCATTCTGTAGTTTTTGGTTTTTAGATTCCTTTTAACAAATGGCGTACTGTTTTTAATGTGAATTTCATTAGATATAAATTTGTATTTACATTATGATGCACATGCATATAACATATTTTTCCTTCAAAATTGTTACAGGGTTGATAGATTGAAAAATATTGTTATGGGTCAGAATACCCCAAAACGCCAGCAAAAATCAGACAAAGACAGAATATAAATTTACAAGTTTAATTATGTACAAAATATATATATTTACAATGATTACAACTTACAATACAATGTCCGGATCAAAGTGTCCGTTACGGTCCACAAAGTCTATCGAATGGGTTTCCGGTAATCACAAACGTTCTCGAAAGATCGGTGTCCAAACGTTGTTAAATGGATTAAAGTCTCAACAAATAAAGTGTCCCAGTATATCAGAATAGATGAATGAATCGTGTCTACGAATGTGTACGAATTGCCCCCTTAACACAGTTCCTCAGAGGTATTTATACTTAATAACAATGAATTAACCAGAAGCTTCTAGAACAATGACTCATTACAAATGATTAACAATAGAGTAAATTCTAGAAATCACAGTCATGTGATGATAATGATGTAACAAAGAACATACTGGAATATTCTCTAATGAAATAAACATGACATAGTAAAATCTAGAAAGAATTATTATGAAATCATTAAATAACATGACTAAGTACATGTGTACCTACACATAAAGTAAAACTAAAATAATACATGACCCACAACACCTCCCCCCTTAAAAAAGGTTTGAATGTCAATGAAAACTTAGGTGGTAAATTCTGCAAAAATCACTCATGAAACTCTCGATAGTGCATCTGCAATCACATTGTCTTTGCCCTTGATATGGGTAATAATGATATTGTACTCTTGCAACAATAAACTCCACCTTGTAAGTCTTTGATTCTTGTTTGACATTTTGTGCAAAAATGTGAGAGGGTTGTGGTCAGTAAACACAAGAATGGGATGTAAAGTAACATTCAAATAAACATCAAAATGTTGTAAAGCTAACAATAATGCAAGACACTCTTTTTCAATAGTAGAGTAATTCTTTTGACATTTTGTCAATTTCTTTGAAAAATAACAAACAACTCTATCTACACCATCATCATTTTCTTGAAACAAAGCAGCCCCGATTCCTACGTCACTGGCATCAACAGTAAGCTTAAATTGCTTATCAAAATTTGGAGCTGACAGGACAGGACCATTCATAAGAACACATTTGATTTTCTTAAAAGATTCGTCACAGTCATTGGTCCACGCAAAATTCACTCTCTTTTGTAACAGATTGGTAAGTGGACCAACAACTGACGAGAAATTTGGACAAAATTTTCTGTAGAATCCTGCCATTCCCAAAAATCTCATTATCTCTTTCTTATTGGTAGGAATCGGGAACTTTGAAATAGCTTCCACCTTGGCCATGATAGGAGTAACAAAACCTTGACCTACTTTGTGACCCAAATATTCTACAGTCGCATGACAAAATTCACTTTTCGCAAGGTTCACTGTAAGGTTTGCTTTCGCCAGTATGTCGAAGAAGGTACGCATGATTCGGAGATGGTCATTCCAGGTGTCGCTGTAGATGATGACGTCATCGATGTACGCCTCGCATCCTTCGAGATGATTTATGAGCGAATGAATCATCCTCTGGAATGTGGCTGGTGCGTTTTTCATACCAAAGGGCATTACTTTATATTGGTATAGCCCATCTGGAGTCGCAAATGCCGATATTTCTCTGGCTCTCTCGGTAAGCGGGACCTGCCAATAGCCTTTAAGCAAGTCAAATTTACTGACAAATTTTGCACTGCCAATTTTATCGATACAGTCATCGATTCTTGGGATCGGATAAGAGTCAGTTTTGGTGACTGAATTGACTTTTCTAAAGTCCGTACACAATCGGTAAGTTCCGTCTGGCTTCGGAACCAGAATACATGGGGAACTCCAATCACTATTGCTGGGTTCAATAATGTCATTTTCAAGCATGTATTGAATTTCTTTCCGCATGTATTGAAGTTTTATCGGGTTTAACCGATAGGGATGCTGTTTGATAGGTGACGCATCACCCACAATGACGTCATGATGAGATGCATTCGTCTTTTTTGGAACGTCCGGAAAGATGGTCGTATATTCCCGCATTAACTGGTGCACTTCCTCTTTTTGATGCACGGTCAAATGTCCGAGTTTCACTTCCGGATTTGTCAGAATTTCAGAATTCTTTAAACGGACACTTTGAGCGAAGTCTTTTTCGACAGTCTCTTCATTACATTCCAGCTCAACACAATTTTCTAATGAATTTACATTGGCCAAAGTGGAAACTGGTTTTACAAAATTTCGGTCACTTCTATCAAAATACTCTTTCAACATGTTAACATGACACACTCTTTTTTCTTTTCGCCGACCTGGTGTCTTAACTACATAGTTAACATCACTAATTTTACTCTCAATCTCATAAGGACCGAAATATCTAGCTTGCAGAGGATGACCAGGGATAGGCAAAAATACAAGAACTTTATCGCCTGGTTTAAAAACTCTGTTTCTAGCATCTTTGTCATACCATGTTTTCATTTTCATTTGTGAGGTTTTGAGATTTTCTTGAGCTAATTTGCAAGCATTATATAATTTCTCTTTGAAATTAGACACGTAGTCTAAGAGATTCAAATCGCTAGTCTCAGTCAACCATTTTTCCTTCAACAACTTCAATGGCCCCCTGACCGTATGCCCAAAAACTAGCTCAAAGGGACTGAACCCCAGGGACTCCTGAACCACTTCTCGTGCCGCAAACAACACGAGGTGAACCCCTTCATCCCAGTCTTTTCCATACTGGTGACAATATGTTTTCATCATAGTTTTAAGGGTTTGATGAAAGCGTTCAAGTGCCCCCTGGGACTCAGGATGGTACGCAGAAGACTTATACTGCCTGATACCTAGCTCATGCATAACCTGCTGAAACAACCCTGACATAAAATTCGAACCCTGATCTGACTGAATAGCCTTGGGAGCACCTACGAAACTGAAAAACTTTGTAAGGGCCTTAACTATGGTCTTTGCCTTAATATTCCTAAGAGGTATGGCCTCAGGAAACCTAGTCGAAGTACACATAATTGTCAGTAAGTACTGATTACCTGACCTAGTCCTAGGCAAAGGACCTACACAATCAACTAACACCCTACTAAAAGGTTCCTCAAAGGCTGGAATGGGTTGGAGGGGAGCAGGTGGTATAACTTGATTGGGTTTACCTACCATCTGACAACTATGACAAGACTTACAAAACTCAGACACATCTTTCCTCAACTTAGGCCAGTAAAAGTGACTTAAAATCCTATTATAAGTCTTATTGACACCTAAATGACCTGCCATGGGTGTGTCGTGAGCTAAACTCATGATGTCCCCGCGATACGCTACTGGAACCACTATCTGGTGAACGACCCGCCACACTTCATTAGGGGGTGCATCGGGTGGTCTCCATTTCCGCATAAGGATGCCATCTTGTATGTAGAAGCACTCTCCGACTTTGTCCGCTTCTTCTCGGGGAAGGGCCCTCTTGCTTAGTCGGATGATCTCCGGATCTTTAGTTTGCTCGGAGAGGAGCTGCTCACGGCTTAAGGCATCTGTACCCTTGTCTAAAGGCGGATGGGAATCATCACCAGGTACTGCCGGAGACTTGTCTACATGAAGTGGTACTGACGTCTCAGGTACATTGTCATCAATGGTAGACATGAATGTGTCAGAAAGGTCTATATTTTCGGAGGGATGGTCCTCTTTAAGTGCAGAAGTACTCTCAGCCTCTTTTAGTCTGTTCCTGGCCATCGCCCTGGTAACTGCGCAGGCTGGATACAAGTCGTTGTCTTCATCATCGGACACGACATCGGACGTGATTTTCTCACAAACAATCGGATCGGCTACAACTTTGCCGCCAGCTAAATCGTTGCCAAGCAACAAGGAAACGCCTTGAACGGGAAGAGTAGGTCGAACACCTACGATAACAGGTCCAGTAATTAAGTCTGACTTCAAATAAATTTTATGAAGGGGAACATCAATGACGCCTAGCTCCACACCCTGTAATAAAACTGACCTACCAGTAAAAGTGTGCTCAGACAAAGGCAATGAACCCTCTAATAATAAAGTCTGGGCAGCACCAGTATCTCTCAAAATCTGAACAGGCAACGCTTCGCTAGAATCACTGAGTGAAACAAATCCCTGTGACAAAAAGGGCTTATAATGATCCTCCACAAAATCATCAGAACTGGACTTAGAACCCTGAATCTCAGGAGTGTCAGAACAAATCGAATCTAAGGCTTTCCTATCATTTCTAACAGACGCACAGGCCTGTGACTTAAGTTCTTTTTTCTTCTTAAGCTTCAAACACTCACCAATAACATGACCTTTTTTCTTACAATAATTGCATGTAGGAAGCGACCCCACCCCTGGGGATGCCTCAGAACGCTCGGACCTAGGACCGGACGTAGAACCACCTTGAGATGGTGACTGGGAACTAATGGACGACTGAGACTCTTGTACATTTTTCTTTGGAAAATCTGAAGTTTTTGCGCTATCGCTAGATTGAGTTTTTGACACAAAATTTTTCTTATGAGTGAGAGCATACGTATCAGACAAAACAGCGGCTTCTTCAAGAGTTTTAACATTTTTGTCTTCCAAATGAGTTCTTAAATCTTGATGTACACACTCTTTGAACTCTTCTATCAGAATTATTTGACGCAAATTGTCAAATGAATTGGGAATTTTCTTAGATCGAAACCACTGATCAAATAAATCTTCTTTTTCTCGAGCAAATTCAACATATGTTTGATTTTCAAACTTTTTGTACTTTCTAAACTTTTGTCTGTACGCCTCAGGTACTAACTGATATGCTCTCAAAATCGTGTCCTTGACCTTGTCATAGTCTGAACTCTCAGCAATACTGAGCGCCGAGTACACTTCAGCCGCTTTGCCAATAAGTACGCTTTGTAATAAAGTTGGCCAAAAATCGCGTGGCCACTTCAGATTGGCCGCGATTTTCTCAAAATGTGGAAAATATTTGTCTACGGACTTTTCTTGAAATTTTGGTACTAATCTGATGTTTTTGGCGGCATCGAATTCAGACTTGACAGGCGAAGAAACAGGATTTTCCTTAGCGCTTTTCTCTAATTTTAACTTTTCTAACTCAAACTGGAGTTCTTTCTCGTGCATACGTTCCTGTTTCTCTCTTTCTTCTTTTTCTCTTTCAAATTGTAAATGTCTTTCTTTTTCTTGTTTTTCAATTTGAAATTGTCTCTCTTTTTCTTCTTTTTCAAATTGTAATTGTATTTTCATTTTCTCTAATTCAAACTCATATTTTGACATTTTGGTTTCGCTTGAAACAGGTTCAACAGGAAAATCGTATGACGAAAAGATTTCCTCAGCTAAAAGCTTTTTAGCCACAATATTTCTAATTTCTTGTTTTCTCATAGAAGATTTTACATCTAACTTCAAGTGAAGACCTAAACCAATCAAATCATCTTTTTTCAATGATTCGAACTCATCTACAGTCGGCGATTTCAAAAATTCAGTGACCGAAAATACCATGATTGATTTCTGCTGGCAAAAGTTTTGAGAATTTTCCTTTTTTCAAAAAACGAACTTTACGTAAAGTGCAAATATGCAGAGATTACTATCCCGGACGAGCCCCCAATTCTGTTATGGGTCAGAATACCCCAAAACGCCAGCAAAAATCAGACAAAGACAGAATATAAATTTACAAGTTTAATTATGTACAAAATATATATATTTACAATGATTACAACTTACAATACAATGTCCGGATCAAAGTGTCCGTTACGGTCCACAAAGTCTATCGAATGGGTTTCCGGTAATCACAAACGTTCTCGAAAGATCGGTGTCCAAACGTTGTTAAATGGATTAAAGTCTCAACAAATAAAGTGTCCCAGTATATCAGAATAGATGAATGAATCGTGTCTACGAATGTGTACGAATTGCCCCCTTAACACAGTTCCTCAGAGGTATTTATACTTAATAACAATGAATTAACCAGAAGCTTCTAGAACAATGACTCATTACAAATGATTAACAATAGAGTAAATTCTAGAAATCACAGTCATGTGATGATAATGATGTAACAAAGAACATACTGGAATATTCTCTAATGAAATAAACATGACATAGTAAAATCTAGAAAGAATTATTATGAAATCATTAAATAACATGACTAAGTACATGTGTACCTACACATAAAGTAAAACTAAAATAATACATGACCCACAACAATATAAATATATAGACTTGACTACTGGAACCATTTTGTTTGGTTACTTTATCCTGTCATGAAACAAAGTATTGTAGTGGATATATACACATAGGGATCGTCTTTTCTCTATTCAAATTTCATCTGTAGTAATAATGTAAAGTGCTTTCCATTCATAAACACAATTACCATAGTACAGTATTTATATACCATGATAGTGGAATTTGTATCGGAGTATACTTGTAAAAAAAGTCACTCCGTAACAGAAGTGTATGCGAATGAAGCATAAATGTATATGCCATGTTGGTAAATCTGTCTGAGCTTATATCCTCTAAATTACTGATCAGAATTTGATTATACTTCAGTAAAATTGTACTTAGATGTGATCACTCAGGGTCATTCCTGAAAGGTCAAGGTCAGTCATTAACAAGGACTTAAAATATCATATTAAAAGAACTTAATCAGAATTTCATCATACTTTATACAGATGCTTTTAATCATCTGGATTTGGGGAAAATACCAATACTGAGAAATCAAGGATTATCTACTAAACCATTATCAGAATTTGATCACACAAATAAGATTAAGCCAGAGTTTATGGATAAATGTAACTCAAGGTCATCCAAAGTCTTGCATCTCACAAAACAATTCAACAGAACTTTATGTTACTGTAAAAGCTCAAGGGAACTATAAGTTTCTACTTAGTCTGTCTGTTCAATTCATTTTTGGCCGGATTGCAAGCAAAATCCAGATTTTGAAATGTGATATCCATCTGCATCAACAATTTGTTGTTGTGCTTAAGTTAGTTGTGAAAGAACTGCAAGGGTTACAGCCTTCAAATCTGGTATAGAGATAAAGCATACCGGTAGTGAGAGGATCTAAATGCAGGTATTATCCTTAAACCTTGAAAAATAGAGTTAAGCTCACATTTAAACTTTGCATGGAGGTAGATCTAAGCAAGTGGACCTGATTTCAGGTATTGAACTTGACCTTGAGATTTTACCTTGAAGATAAAAATTAATGGACTATATGGTACCAATACTATAATCATGAAAATATTACATTGACATTAAACTTAAAAGAGTGGACTTGATTGATTTTAAGTATTGACCTAGAGGTTAACCTTATGAATTTGAACAATATGGTTTTACTAATACTATTATAAGTATCACATTAAAACATTACATGCAAAGAGTAGCATCCCCTCTCTCGGCAGAAAAATCAATGTGCCTTCTTGTCTGTATACAAGAATCTTAATTTCCAATCTGTGACCTTGACCTTCGACCTGTATGGTTCTTCCTCTTGTCATAAGCAAAAACTGTATGAAGATTGGTCAACCTCAAATCAAAACTGTGCTCTTTAGGCTGTATTACTATACAAGGGTTTTTACCATTTCCTTGCCTAAAACAATAAGTATAAAACATAGTGTAATCAAAGATTACGAAGCTCACCTCGTGGCAGCAAAGTTCAATTTAAACATATCTCTAAGTACATGTATATTAAGAAAATCACTCAAGTGGAAAAAAGTATGTCAAGGTCATTAAATGAAAGTTTGATCAAAGATACATCTAATATGCAAGTTTGGTACATGTAGCACTTATACTTTGCTCAATATTGGCCTTTAAAGGCAAAATCACTCAAGCGGAAAAAGTAGGTCGAGGTCATTTTATGAAAGTTTGATCAAAGATACATCCAATATGCAAGTTTGGTACATGTTGCACTTATACTTTGCTCAATATTGGCCTTTAAAGGCAAAATCACTCAAGTGGAAAAAGTAGGTCAATGTCATTTTATGAAAATTTGATCAAAGATACATCCAATATGCAAGTTTGGTACATGTAGCACTTATACTTTGCTCAATATTAGCCTTTAAAGGCAAAATCACTCAAGCGGAAAAAGTAGGTCAAGGTCATTTTATGAAAGTTTGATCAAAGATACATCCAATATGCAAGTTTGGTACATGTAGCACTTATATTTTGCTCGATATTGGCTTTTAAAGGCAAAATCATTCAAGCGGAAAAAGTAGGTCAGATGCTGCATCAGATGCATGGGTTCACCTCAGCATCCCAAGATGAATCCCTTGTTCAAGTTTGGTTACTGTAGCATCAGTATTTTGTCAGATACTGAACTACCCCAAAAACTTTAACCAGACATTGACAAAGTCATTCAACCGGAAAATGTAGGTCAGATGCTGCATCCGATGCATGGGTTCACCTCAGCATCCCAAGATGAATCACTTGTGCAAGTTTGGTCACTGTAGCATCAGTACTTTGTCAGATACTGAACTACCCCAAAAACTTTAACCAGACATTGACAAAGTCATTCAACGGGAAAATGTAGGTCAGATGCTGCATCCGATGCATGGGTTCACCTCAGCATCCCAAGATGAATCACTTGTGCAAGTTTGGTTACTGTAGCATCAGTACTTTGTCAGATACTGAACTACCCCAAAAACTTTAACCAGACACTGACAAAGTCATTCAACCGGAAAATGTAGGTCAGATGCTGCATCCGATGCATGGGTTCACCTCAGCATCCCAAGATGAATCACTTGTGCAAGTTTGGTTACTGTAGGATCAGTACTTTGTCAGATACTGAGTTACCCCAAAAACTTTAACCGGACGCGGACGGGGACGCGGACGCGGACGCCGGGGTTATAGCATAAGCTCATCTCAACTTCGTCGAGGTGAGCTAAAAATGAAGTTTGCTCAAGCTTTAATCAAAACTGTACCTTCTAGTCTATGTTATTCATTTTAATCTGTGACCTTGACCTTTGACATATGACCTTGAAAATCAGTACGGTTCTTCCTCTTGTCGTAAGCAATTGGTGCATGAAGTTTTGGTCAAGCTCCAATCAAAACTGCCCTCTAGGTTGTATACAAGGATTTTTACCATTTCCAATCTGTGAACTTGACCTTGGACATATGACCTTGAAAATCAATAGATTTCTTCCTCTTGTTATATGCAATAAGTGTATGAAGTCGAAACCGTGCCCTATAGGCTGTATTACTATACAACGGTTTTCACCATTTCCAATTTGTGACCTGGACCTTTGACGATGAAAAAAAAATCAATTAGGTTCCTCTAGTCATAAGCAATAAGGATATGAAGTTTGGTAAATCTAATAAAAACAATGTCCTCTAGGCTGTATACAAAAGTGTGACACACTAACGCACACACTCACCTACGCACCAATGACGGCACTACTATATACCCCCTGCAACTATGTTACGAGTGATAATAAAGCAATCATTCAAAAATGATAAGAGGTTCATAACCAATTGTGCATTCCATACATCATCATCAAACTTCATACACTGGTAACTCTTTTGGCCTATAATGATAAAACTACAGTAATAAACATATTTGGGCTACCCTGGTGAGATGGAGAATCCTGTAAATTCAAGGTCAAACTTTGCATACATGTATGTGGAAAAAATATGTATCAACACTTATGTGTCTCAAGTATTGCTTATCCTACAAACGATCAATCTCAATGATGTTAGTACACTCTAATTTTCTGAAGACCAGAGAAGATCAATAGGTCAAACGATCAAGGTCAAACTTTGCAAATATTGAGAATACATTTCCACATTCTAAATTGAGAATGTCTTAATCTAGAGTGATTGCCGTTCCACACAGATTTATCATGCTTCCTGGTTGTTTGGTGGTACTTATATATGTTACTTCATTGTCATAAATAGGTATACAAACAAACTTTGACAAATAATTCTTTATATTTATTCAAATTTTAAGATGACATAGACAAGTTCTCATTCATTATCATTCGTAATAACCTAGCCAGGTTTGTTTGTTATTGTAGACAAATCTCTTTTTTCTTCTCGCCTTTTCACTTTTTGGTTCTCGCAAGTCTGGAAGTATTCTGTCAAATACTGTGAGGCAACTTTTGTTTTTCATGACTTTGCGGAACAAAATTTTCCTTCCAGCGACTGAAGAAAGACGTGCCTCAAGACCAAACTTATTTATCCTCTTTGTACTACTATAGTGATGAAGTTTTTTATTCTTAATTTCCCTATGTACATCCTTCACAAAGCGATGCTGATCATAGTTCACCATCGAGAAACCATACTTCTTCTCGGCAGTAGAGTCACAGAGAGAGTTGATGGAACACGGGGACGACGTCCTGCATGGCTGAGATACATGTGAGAGGAATGATGGCATGCTCAATGTTGAAAAAAACTTGTCAGGTATCATGCACCTGGACTGAGGTAAGATTTGGAAGCATCTGGAATGAAACAATTTCATAATTATATATCTAGAAGTATTATCTCAGCTAGTCCTGTTATATCTTTAAAGAAAGAAAATATCAAATAGGCATATCATCTTTGGAAGTGTTGTGCAGATTTTGATATGTACACAATATAACCAGAAATTTTGATGCACTGAATGTCACAAATACTTGTCAGAAGACAACATCTCACACCATCTATGTTTTTTATAGTAAAATTATTGGCAAGTTTATAAAGCAGTGAGTACAGCCAGGTAAAAGTTTTTTTTAAAAGAAGATTAAACTCCAAGGTCAAGGTCATTAAGTCAAAGTCAAGGACTCAAATGAAAGATCTGGTCATGAAGAATCAAATATCAAAGCCCTATCCGTTATAGTTCATAAGTTTTGGCACGGGTTAACGTTTTTTAAAAGTAGATTAAACTCCGAGGTTAAGGTCGCTATGTCAAAAGTCAAGGTCCAAGATAAGAGATATGGCCAAGAGGATTCTATATGAGAAATATTATCATTTGTGAGATAGAACCCAGGTTGAAAGTTTTATTGTCCACACAACCATCACTGACAATGCAGACGCTAGAGCTATAACATTAGCTCCCCGGACATTCCTCATGGTTTTAGCAAGTACAATTTTTTTTTGTGCTTTTGTTTTTTGCTATCTATTGAGTCTTTGTGACATACAGAGCTTTTTCCCCTTACAGACGGTATCTGACGTGAAACCATTGTGACGTCTTGAAAATGGTACGGTAATGTCGATTTAATACCATCATTTCCCAGACTTTTAGGACTGTTTCCTTAGAATTTGATGACGTCATAATCAGTCTACGTTAGATACTGTCTCAAATGGGAAATAACTCTGTTTTTCAAAAATAGCGAATATGCAACATGATATTACTTCTGACTAATTTATCATACATGTAATATCATGAATTTGTCCTTATTTTGAAAAGTCTTTATGGGAACTGGTCAAGTGAGCTAAAGGTAGTTACAGCTGCAACAGAGAAGTGGTATTCTGCTGTGTCTTCTAAAAACAGCTTTTAAAACATCACAATTTCCATTGTAGCTGAACAACGTTAAATGGTGAACAAGATATCTCAGTCATTGAACAGTGGATACTCCACTACTTTCCAAAGCTCACTTCGAAATCGAGAAATTGAAATTTTGTCTACTTTTCAACTAATTTTCCGATTGAAATTCATAAAGAGAGACATCTCTTCTTTTGCTTATCTGACCTCAGGCCAAAAGAAAAAATACCTTTGTTTCCCATCACCCGACCGACCCTACTCAAAGCTGCCGACCCTAATGTTTTTTTCCCGATTTTTAGTTGCATTGAGGTTTTTCGCACCAATTTTATGACCGTCGCGCTTTATGAAATACATGCCAGAAATGTTAAATCTACCGATTTTGGTGTAATTTTATCTGCCTTTTAACATTATCTATTGCAAAAACATTCATTTTTTTTCTTCCACTTTTTTAAATTTTGTAAAAATACAAAGCAATCTATAATTTCTCTCTCGAAACGCTACTTTATATTGTACGGCGCTACCGGATTGGTTTCCTTTTTTCCCACAAAAGGATGAACGCCTGACAACGTTTGTACTCACTGATTGTTATAAAAACGTACAGTCTGACTCAGGGTTCTCATTAACTCAGCCGGCGATCTTCGATATATATCTCATCTCCTACTTAGGGTAAAATCGCCGCCTTCTTTCATAAAATAAATATTCGTCGTATCCCAATTTCTATTGCAGGTTAATATGAAAATTGAATGTGTTAAAAAGGAAATTAAGTTGTCCTGTAAAATCTGTTTTTTAAAAAAAACCTGTCCTAATACAAGGTACGCGATAAATATTTCGGGAACTATACAGTGCGTTAGTTGTTTTCAGCGCGAGTTAAAGAAGTACAATAGAACGATTACATCTCGACATTTTCACGCCAGTAAATAAAATTTTAATACAAAAATTGTATAACTATTGACCACGCGCCTCCATGTCGGTCTGAATAGGGATAACGTGCTTCTGACGTTACAATGTATGTTTGCGGTCGGTAAATGCTGATTTTATGGTCGCAAACTGAGTCTTTTTTGCAACACGTACGTAACTGGAACCAGAAAAAAATCCCGGATGTTTGTACCGTAAAATCAGCACTTACCAGCTACAAACTTTACGTCAAATACAAGTTACCGTATTCCCATTTTGATGAAATCTCTACTGACGTTAACGGCGAGTATGTTCTAATTTTATGGCCGAACCTGAGGAGGGAACAACCTATGAAATTCGACTCTTATTTGAGACATGTCATTAGAATGTATGGTAACTCGAAAATATAGGGATCAATATGGAAGTAAGCCCATCGATTTTGAGGAAAAGGTCTAAAGGTCAAATTTGGCGATATGCTTATAATCAGGAGGAGTCCGAGAAGCCTTTTGATTCTGGGTAAACAGGTCAAAGGTCATGGTCACTTTCAGGAATAACCATTGGGTTCTGTATAGATGATAAAAATGCAGATTCAAGGTCACCATGTTTGGGAAGCCAGTTTTAAAATGCTCAGTAACATTTATACATGTAAATATTTTGCTGTTTGCCACGGGTTACAGACACAAAATGACCCCCCCCTCCCTCTTTCTACTTGGTTTAACATGTCTGTGTGTACTGATGATTTCTCCATCTATTTGACAGACAACACATATTTGAAGGTCATGATTCAATGATACCTTAAAATCACATTTGAAATATTATTCTAAACAAGGCTACAAAAGTAAAAAAAAAAATTCCAAAAAAAAAAAAAAAATCCGACCGACCTACCCTATTCTATTTCAGCATGTTATGGGAAACACACATATTATTTTTTTAGGCCTCATGTAACTGACAGTGTAAGTTATAATTTGTGATACGTACACTATACTCACAGTGACAGAGAGTAGATTAGATGGGGATTTCTCTAAGTTAATTTCATGATGTTGCCAAGGTTTAAGATTGAGTCTATGGAGAGTGTCATCTATGTTAAGCTATAATTAGCATAGAAAAATCTCCATCTAAAACTATGTTTTGTTTCACTATAAGCATAAGTATAGGTCGTACGGACACATAACTTGTACCGTCAGTTACGAGATTTTGAGATCTAACTTCCAATTCTAATTTTAATCAGAAAATATTCTGACAAATAGACAATACTTCAATTTCTCGATTTTCTGAAGTGAGCTGCATGAACAGTACATGTAGTACCCTACCAGTATACCTGTAGATGTTGAGCGAATTGTAAATAGACCTTCTTCATATTGCCACTTCAGACTTGCATTTTAGGCATGCCAAGACCCACTGTCACAACTTTTGACATAATTTCAATCTGTGAGGTCATAAATCTGCTACATAACAGTAAAAGTTACGTCAAATCTTGTGATGTCGCTTCTTACTGTCTGCAAGGCTCACTTCAGAAACTGGATAAACATAATTTTGATCATTTTGTCATGCAAAAATTTAAATAAAATTATTATCATTAAATAAATCTTGCTCAGTCCAAAGTTTTGGTACATGTTATATGGTCATGGGTTTATGCAATCGTAATACCAGGATACAGACAAAATACAATGTACAAGATTTTTTAAATCAGGCGTTTTCAATGTTAAAGGGATAGGGCCACGAAGCACCTAAATCGAAATTCAGATCCAATAAATACACATTTTCCAGCATTTTTGGCCATATTTTGTCAGTAACACCAAAATGTCATCACGTGATGACGTCATAATACTTCCTATAACGGTTCTGTAGGTGATATGTTCTTTTCATTAAAAGCAGTAAACTTTCATAATATTTTATGTAATATATCAAGTATTTCTCATCATGTTTGATTTTATTATACCAAAATTTATGATTAAAGAGATCTATTGAATGGTACATGTATCAATTTAATTTAAATTTTTGCATGATAAAGTAGTCAAAATTACATTTGTCCATTTTCTGAAGAATTAATTAAGCCGTGCGGACAGTACTGGTCAAAGATCAGTGGCCGCCTATTGCCTTTCAAGGGGTTGAAATAATGACATGAAAATTTGTTAGAAATTTTCAACACATATTCTTTACTTGATTATACAGTCGTTACATTTTTTAAAATAATAATAAGAGAATATTGACACGAATCTTGGGGTTGGGTAAAGGGTAGGGGTATTCAGTCTATTAGTGTGGTCATTTAGTTTCAAAATTTTTCATAAAAATATGGTGCCAAACAATCAGTTTAAGATTAATTTCATTGCTCTAAAAGAATTGGAACAAAACATTTCTGTTTAGAGAATTAGAAGCCAAATAGGCGGTAACTAGTACAAATGTAGTACAGCAGTCTTTGCAAAAAGTGTTCAAGTTTAAGCTCATTTTAAGACACTATATAAACAAAATTATGAAACTTTTCCATGAAAAGATTGTTCATAATCATGATAATCAAGTGTGATAAGAGTCAACCTCAACCATATCAAGTCTCAATGAATAATTTTGTTAATTACAAATATTATCATGATTATCAGCAAAAAACCTTGAAAATAGGTGGCCATTACCGGTGTCAGAACAGTTTCCGGACAGTAACAGTTTCCAGACAGTCACCCTTTTCAAGTACTTTGAAGGAAATTATTTTGGGAATTTTGTGACAATTTTGTATATTTTTAAATGCAGAATTCAAATCACGAATCATATGAACAAAATTTTGCATCTAAGTTGATTTATCACACCACCTTTTTACTCCTTTCTGCCCCGTTTAATATCACGCACCGGGGGAAGTCGCCGAGAACCATACTATTTTAATGTACGTGATTTGAGAAGTTTCGGTTCTATTTTCAAAATTATTTTTACACAGACATTTGTAGAAAAGTTTGAAGAAAACAATATCCAAAAATCATCCAGTTTGGGCTGAAATTGATCGAGATTGACAGATTTAAAATCAGGTGTCCGGAAACTGTTCCTGGTCCAGTGATTTGCGAAAAATGGCCAAAATATAGGGTCATAAAATCGGTCCAGAAACCATATTTCTTGAAAGATTTAATATTTTCTTTTAACATGAGTATTTGTGGGAAGGGCATAGCATTATTTGAGAGAAATTTGAATGTTTTTGATTCATGGATGGAGGAGTTATCCCCGAAAAACCTTCAAAATTGTCCGGGAACTGTTCCAACACCAGTATGAGGGGATGGACAGGATCAAAGGGAGGGGGGAGAAAGGGGGGGAAGGAGGGAGGGGGCATGATAGGAAGCAGGAGGACCCAAATTACCTATATTTTCCCTGTGATTTAAGATTTCATTGAAAGCAAAATCTTGCTCTTAAATGATAATAATCACTGTTTCCTCTAAATTGAAATATTACACGAAATACTGCAGTGCATCCTTAGGCACGGTCCATTTGATATTCTGGGGGGGGCTTGGGTTTTTTGTCGGAGCAAGATTATTTTTTTCGTCCCGAACCAGGGCAAAAATTTTTTTTTCTCGCAAAGTTTGAGCAAGGAAATTTTTTTTATAACAATTGATGTGAATATTAAGAATGTTTGTGTTTTTTCCATAGAAATTCTTCATTTTTACTTAAATTACTTAAAACATTACTTTATTTTTGTGTAAAACTTGTATTCACTTCTAAACTGAGAGAGATAAAAGATTTTTGCAATATGCGATATATAATTTTCAGTAAACAAAATGTATATATGGTCATGTAACATGTAAGAGCGCCTGATGCAAGTTTTTACATGTAGAAATGTAAACTTGTGAAAAACTTATTTAAATTCTCCTTCCTAGCTTGTACATGTATATAAAATTAGACACTACGGTGATACATGTATCTATTAATAGTAATATATTATATTGATAGTGTATTTAAGCCTTTTTATTGTTTCAGTCACATGCATACTTTTGATATTTTCAAATATGAACTTGCCATTACAGAAGAAAACTATGGCGAGCGAAGCGAGCCAAAATTTTTTTTATAGAAAGTAAAATCTGTGGCGAGCGAAGCGAGCCGAAAATTTTTCAGGAATTTGAAGCGAATTTTATGGTTATTCTTCAAATTCAGATTACTTGTAAGAGCAAGATTATTTTTTTTCTGTCACACCATAAGCAAATTTATTTTTTTCATCAAAATTCAGAGCAAAATTATTTTTTTCGAAAAAAACCCAAGCCCCCCCCAGAATATCAAATGGACCGTGCCTTATAAAAAAAAAATTCCGGCTCGCTTCGCTCGCCAAATTAAAGCTTTCTCTTACACATATAAATTTGCCTGTGCATAACAGATTTACTAGTACTATATACATGTAATTCTATAGATAGAAAAAAAATTCTTTGCTCCAACTTTGTAACAAAAAATAATTTTGCCCCAGTCCAGATCGAAAAAAAAAAATCTTGCCCCAACAACGAGAAAACAAGCCGTCCCCCCTGATATTCAAAATGGACCGTGTCTATGAGCAACAGTTAAGTAATGTCTCCTTTCCTCCATTCCCCCCTAATTGTTCATGTAAGCAGCAATAGATATCAATATATGTTTACCGATATTGATCATTACGAATATGAAACTTACGTACACCATATTATGCTACATGATCAAAAAAAAAAAAATGTTTGGTGAGCTTTGTCGCGTTTCGTTCGGACGTACTTCGTCAGCCAACAACAGTCTGTTATTGGTAAAGCTCTATTATAACAATACCGAAGAACATTGATCACGTGGTAGACTCGTCACTTATGAATCAATTTCTTCACTTCGGAATCACTGTGTTAAAGACATTTCAGAAAAAAGATATATATTGTGTAAATTGTGTAAAATGACACAAATTCTCAAAACGGAATTGCTTAATTTTAAATTTAATATTTTTGTATGGCAGTATTTGTTCTATACATTTAATTATTGAAGAAAAGGGGGGGGGGGACGTCTTACTGTCTGCGTTACTCCCTTCAGAAATCAAAAATTTGCGCAATTTTGTTCTTTTGCATGCTTTTTACAAAATAATTTTAATACTGGTAGATAGATCACGATTTGTCGTATCTCATAATATGTATGCTTTATCATTATCAAGAATTTTGTATTTATCTGAACAAGAAATCAGTTTTGAAAGGGAAAAAAAAAAAAAAAAAAGTTAGGTAATGTACACAAATTAAAACCATATTTAGAAGTTTTCTAAGGCCTTTTTCTATTTATTCGTATATACAATGTGATAACTATGTCAGTTTCGTGCATCCTTTAAGCACGGGGAATTTCGATTGGAAAGGGAGGAGGGAGGAAAGGGGAGGGAGAAAGGGATGGGAAGAGGGAGAAAGGGGGCGGGAGAGGGGAGGTAAGGGGGTGGGAGAAGGGAGGCAGGGGCGGGACGGGGAGAGTGGTAACCAACCCAACCCCCCAACCCCCCCCCCCCTCCCTCCCCCCCCCCCCCAAGTATGCAAGTCAACTGTAAAAAATTATTTTCTATTCGACAGATTTAACCTCTTCAAAACTTCGAAAATATGTGGATGTACTTTTTATGGGAAATAAAAGAAAAATTATCACCTTTTAAGATAGTTATTGACAAGAAAATTCATTTTCATCAAGTTACAATACCGGAAATGCCTATTTTAAAACTGTACACGGTAAAATAACGTCCGTAAGCAAGTTGGATAATATCATCCATTCATTGAATATAAATCGTAGGCGAAAGATCAAATTTGATATGAATCTTAATTACTGTAGTTCTAGACTTCGTCTGAAAATGAAATTCAATTTTCTTCGCTACTAAGGCCAAATGTTTGGTGGTAACAAAAATTTAGAACTTTCCGGAATTCTTGAATCCGACATCGGTTTTGTGGTTAAACATATTTTGTTTTCCTTGGAGAAGATGCAGTTTCATCTTTAGGATTTCATTTAATTCAATATTTGATAGTTATAAAAACACAAGGGTTAGTTCTATGACCAGAATTTGATGATTCTATCCCCGATTCTATTACAAAAATTGCATTTTCATTAAATTTCTTAAATATGGAGGAAACTTAGATTCCTCTAAGTTCAAGACCATATTTTCACATTACCGTAGACTATACAAGCTTAGCCTTCGAAAAAGCTTAGGGTGCGAACCCATAGCAGTTGTATTCACACACGAAGCCAGAGGGTCATACTATTTTAAGCCTAGAAGAATTTTAAGCCTAGGCATAAGCCCAGGAACGCCCAGGGGGTTTTGGTAGGGTGTAAACTTAAAATTTCACTTGATATAGTTAGATAAGCATAAAAATGTATCACATGCAAAAATTCAAGAAAATATATCAACATTTTATATGCTTTATTTGCAACTGAATGTGTGCATTTCCTGGGCTTATTTTGAAGAGTCACTAATACCAAAGAAGGATAACTCTGGTTTCAATTTCTATTTGGTAACGTATAGGTATGTATTCTTGGGGGGGGGGGTATAGTTTATCTACTTTCTTTTGTTTTTATTTATTTTCATTAATTTATTTAAAGGCAGGTAGTTACCAGTATGTAGCATCCCAAGATGCACGATAACAGTGGAGGTTGTGTTAATTACTGTTCTCACCAAAAAGGGATGAAGATTCAAATACATGACACGTTTTATATCTCGGTTCTACAGGAGCTGTTATTCTTTTTCTTTTAATACTTGTTCATTTATTTTTAATGAATTTGTTTTGGTGATAGTGCAGAAACACAAATTATACCACGATCTCACCAAAAAAGGAAGGAATTATGTTCTAACTTCCATCTCTGATCTACATAATATTATACAGGAGCTTCATGCATGGTTTTCTCACTTCTTTTAATATTTTCCTCATGAATCAGTTACATTAAATTGCTGATTTGATACATAATTTGAATCTTTGAACTTTCTTCTTTTTGCCTGTGAAAAATTCATACCCCCCCCCCCCCCCCCAAATCAAAAGCAAAGAGATATAGGAAGATGAAGTGACCTACCATTTCCCTTAAGAATTACATTCAGATTTACCAACTTTATATAATAAAATTCAGTATTTCCAGGTTTTGGAATCATTTGAAATTTTGTATACCTTTTCATGTTTCAAAGAGGTAAATATGGTGGAAAAAATTTCGTTTCGTTTCGATTTGTTTCGTTTCGTTTCGATTTGTTTCGTTTCGTTTCGATTTGTTTCGTTTCGTTTTTGTTTCGTTTCGCACTTTACAGGTACCCGAAACGTTTACATGTATTTCTGTATTCACATCATTGCTAGTTCACCTAGATGCCGTCCATACAGATTTCATATTCGAATTCGATGTATCAGATTTCACTAAATTTTGTTTTTAATCTGTATTATTCGATGAATTTTCCGACCTCGCCGTCTTTGTCAAACAAAATAATTGCCGGTTTTACAAGATACGAACGAGGATATTTCGCTCGTGCAAATCGTTTTACTTTGAATAAATAAAGAGTTGGTATGGTCGTGTTTTTTATATGCTTGAATAATATAATTTTAAAGTGAGAAGTTGAGACGTATGGAATAAATCAAGAAACCCACAACACGTAACATTGCACGAGAAATCGTATTATTGAAGAGTCTAAGCGCGATATTGAAGAATTGCATTTAAAAAAAGATCTCTGGAGGAGGAAGGGGGGGGGGGGTCGCGTTCGGGGAAACAAAAATATAAGGTTGGCTTAAGAATGTACAATATTCCAACGATCACAAAACTCCACCAAAGCGAATTGTTTCTTGAATTATGAGATTACGTAAATCATTACTTGTTATCCTTCCAGACATATATTCTCGACTTCAAGTGCAAAATAACATTTCTGTTGAAAAACTGTCCAACCTACCCCCTAAAAAAATATTTGAAATCGATTCGGAAACGAATTCTGGAACTCAGGAATGTAGCGGTAGAGAAACTTCTGTTGGGACATGGTAAACAAGATCAGAATCTAGATCAGAATCTACAAAAAAAAAAAACAAACAAACAAAAAAAAAAAAAAACAAACAAAAACAAAAGAAAACAAAAAACCAAACCGAGATCTAGATATTCCATACCTTGAGAATTAGCAATGAAACTTTAACTGAAACTATCCCCTTATAATATTTCTTTTTCAATTTATGGTAAATTACTAGCAGAGTAGTCATTAACTTAAAGAATAAAGTATCCCTCTTCTGAAACCTTCCCCCTTAGAATAATTTGTTGGTTGGTGTAACTTACCAAGTATGCCCCTCTTACGCAATCCAGGTTGATCACACCTGTCGTTGCAAGCAGGTTATTTGATCAATTAGCCTATTGGTGGCTTCATTATTTCTGGATAATTGGAAAACAACGTTGTGACATCAAAGACAATTTTCTAAAAGAGAAAAAAATAATAAATACAACAGAAAAAAAAAGAGAATATTAATGATACATAAAAATAGATTTAAAAAAAGATTGAAGTAAAATAAAACTGAAGATCTTTATCCTGCAGGATCAAATAAAATATCCTCATAAATTATGCTTGATCAGAACAGGGACATATATATGTTACAGGGAATAAGTGTAATCAGGGATTTCATGTAATTCCTGAAATTTAGGGATTTCGTGTAATCCCTGTTTCGATTAGTTATTCCATGTAATTCCTGAAATTGGCCAGGTATTTCATGTAATTCCTGAATTTTTCATGCATTTTTACACTTATTTCCTAACCTTAATTTCTCCTTATTTTCAGTTTTAAAATCTATTATTTTTGGCTCAGTTGATGCTGAATATCCTCTCTGTCAAGAACCCAGAATTAGTGAAAATATTCAAACTAGAATAGGTAATTTTTATCAAAATATTCCCCAAATTTTGAAGTTCATTTATCATGATTATCATTATCTATGCAAAATGTACATAAAACAGACACATGGGCGCAAAGAAAAAGAACTTATCGAACAAAATTGATGGTCAAAGTAATCTAAAACATACATCGAATGTTTCAATCGGAAAAAATAGTATAACGTATTTTGATAATGGGCCAAAAAAATATATTAATAAGAAATGATAAATGGTCTAATTTTCAACTATTTATTTTGTGATGTCTAAATAAGTTTAAGATAATATCATATTTAGATTTGTACATTTACTTTACAGAGAGTGCACGGCTCCAAATATTCTGTACGGTCGATTCAGTAGCATATCCAATTAAAATATATGTTGAAAATAGCATAGGAGACCAGACTGAGTATGAAGGTCCATAAAAAACTATGTGAATTATTCCCATTTACCGGTAAAAAAAATTGGAAATCCCCTTCCTTCATGTTCATCTAAATACTAAGATATTTTGATTGAAACAAGTTTCATTGAAATAGAATAGATGCAAAGAAAATATTTTGGGATGAAGCGATCACCATGGTACTTTGGTACAATGGCTGTATTGAGTTACATTGTCCAATTAATCAAGATTCCATGCATACAATTTTACCGAGTACATGTATTACAGTCATATTGATCAGTGGGTCAAAATCTATCTGTGCAACCGAATTGTCCGCTTAAGAGTTTTTCTAAAATATCATTTTTTTATCAACCTTAAATTAACATAAACAACCTTAAAAGCATATCTGATTATATATGTTACCATTTTTTCTCTTTCAGTAGTAGGATTTTATATTATGAACATGTAAAATATCTATCATATTGCAATTTCACAATTTTTATATGATTTTTGGCCGTCAGGAAATAAGTGTAAAAATACTAAAATATTTTAGGAATTACATGTAATCCCTAAAAGTTTGGGGATTTCGTGTAATCCCTAAAATGACCAGGGATTACACGTAATCACTGAACCTTTCAGGAATTACATGAAATCCCTGATTACACTTATTCCCTGTAACATATATATATATATAACTTCTATCTGCAAATTCATACATACAATGTAGAAATAGAATACATTTTTTCCATGATTTTTGTCTCATATAAAACAATACTTTTATACCTACCTGCGTTAAATAAACTATATCGGATAACTCTAATGCTATAGGAGAAATGGAGCTAACAGTTATCCTTCCTGAATACGTGCAGTAAGCCCAGGAAATACACAACTTCAAACACGATAAAAACATATAAAATGTTGCGTAATTTTGTTGAAATTTTTCATGTGACATGTTTAAATACACATTTAACTATATATCAAAGAAAATGATATATTCATTGCACCCAAACGTCCTGGGCGCACCTGGGCTTACGCCTGGGCTTAAAATATTCCCTAGGCTTAAAGTAGTAGGACCGAAGCCAGAGTAGAAATTATGTGTACGGTACTCAAATCAATCTAGACAGGGGGACTGGGGCCGTTAAACGCCCATACATTATTTTGAATGGATGACTGGCGAGGCCCAAGTAGGGGAGGGTATGGGGGATTTCCCCCTCACATTTATGGGGATTC
This sequence comes from Pinctada fucata, assembly GCA_028142955.1. Classification (NCBI taxonomy): domain Eukaryota; kingdom Metazoa; phylum Mollusca; class Bivalvia; order Pterioida; family Pteriidae; genus Pinctada; species Pinctada fucata. Next base: position 73,023,192 of record AP027104.1, on the reverse strand, counting down.
GGGGGGGGGGGGGGGGGGCTTTCCCCAAGAATTTTTGAAAAAATGAAGCAAATTGATGGCTTCTGGACCATATCTGAACTGAATTTAGAAGCGGTTCAAGCATAAGAACTAGAGTCAGCAAACGATGAATTATTTACTGAAAAAAGTAAAACCTGCCATCATATCAATTTTGACATTTTTTAATGCTAGCTAATTCCTTTTTTTTCTTCAATGTCAATATAAATTCAAATTTCTCTCAGGAAAACGGGAGGAAAAGTTATCCAAGGGTTCAGCCAATATTCGGGGATCGAGATCCAGCCTATGGTTTTGAAAAAAAAACTGGAAAATAAACAAAGTCCAAGGGAGGTGGTTCCTGACAAAATAGGGCATGAAAAATTCCTCGAACATCAGATCACGTGTGTCCCACTTCCTGATTCAGCTCAAATAGAGAAAAAGTGTCAATTTGTGTTTTGTTATGGGTGTGCAATACACAGCAAATTAACTTGTGCATTTATCGTACATGTAAGCCCCCAAAGCCCCCTTAAATCCGCCACTGCAAACCACTTTATCGTACAGCGCTAAATATAGAACAGCGCTAAATATAGAACAGGTGTGTGTAGTGTACACATGCAAAGTAGCGCCGAGGAAGTAAACACTCCGCGAACATTCTCGAGACTCATTTTACAAACATTCTCAAGACACAGTTTTCCCAGCATGCCACGCACATGGAGTCTGGACATGCGAATTACAGCAATTTGGACTATTCCAATATGCTCACTCCGACGGGTTCGCAATAATTCAGTCTCAACCGCTGCCGCAACAGAACAAAGTCAGATGAAACTTGGGACAAAATGCACTTTACCGGTACGTAGGAAAATGCACATGGTTGCCCTATATAAGGAAGGCACGCACAAGCGTGCGGAATAAATTGAAAACGGCAACAGAGAGCAAAAATAAGGTCTTTTTTTAATTCCTTGTGAAAAAGTAGGTTAATAACATTTGTTAATAACTGGAAATGATACCAATTTGCCGACAATCTCGTAGACTTTCTGCAATCAACCCTGAAAGATTCTGATTCCGCTCTGCTCGCCGATATAAGGAGTAAAATATTCAATGTTATAAATAATCATCTCGATCGAATCAAGTCAAACTACGGTAATATTTCATATCTAAAAAATTTCTAGCTCGCTACGCTCTTCATGAAAATAAACGTGAAAGGAAAGCTAACAATACCCCCATCAGAATTGCCTGACCCCTCCCCATCATGTGCACCGATATATATGTACCTACATGATAGGTAGACTTCCTAAAATTTTGGACCCCCTCTGACCAAAAATGCTGGATCTGCGCATGACAAATAACAAATGTGGATCATAGTCTTTAATCAGATCTAGGAATGAGAGTCAAATTCATATAGCAAAACCATTTCAAACGGAGGAAATGAGCACAGCAGAACGCTGATGACACCAGAAACGTAAGAAAGCAGATGATTTAGAAGATTACAATGAGTTTGCGATCAATTTAATGCTTTAATGGGGGCTGCCACCCCCATACCCCCGCTTTTTTACACTCAAACGCTGCTAGGCTCTCTGAAACGGAGCACAAGTGAATCAAAATGGCGGCCTATTTGCAATGTACCGGGTACATATTGCTAAGTTGAAGTTGAGCTCCGATGAGAATCCAAGATGGCAGATGCGTACTGGTAAAGTGGATTCTAGACCGAAACTGTTGCCCAACGATTTTTCAATATTACAGAATACTTTTAATATTGGATTTTCTTGCAGGTGACACTTGAGTAAACATTAAACTTATAACTATCTCTACCCACCTTGCATTTTTTTCTCGCTTCTTTATTGCATTTTTGCCAATTTTTAACTCCCTGCCAACATGACCAAACCAAACAGGCAAGGAAAAGGTTCGGAAAACCGACCAATCAGAACAAAGGATAAAGAAAGTTGATCACGTGATATTTGTATCCTTCGTTCTGATTGGTCGGTTCTCCGACTTTTGCATTGCATGTTTGGTTCGGTAGGGAGACGGAATATTTAGTCTAACATTACTTTAGACTTGCATTTTACATGTAGACATTCCAAGACCCAACATCAAAACTTATGACGTAGCTTATCTTTCATTATGACGACACAAATCTTTTCAACGTCATAGTAAGAAATAATGCAGACACATGCACTTCAAAGAGAATATGGTTCCTTTGAACCTGTTTGTATTTAAAGCCAATTTCCAATTACATTGATGCTACCGTATCTAATACAGTTTTTGCAAGAATTTTCATTAATTGAAAAGTCCCCTTTTGAGTAGTTCACGCGTATATTTTCCCCCATGCACCGGCCCTGACCCCCTTCTCTCAAAAGTGAGAAAAAAACACTGAATAATTCTGATAAAATTAAATTGTTCGAGATTATTATATCCATTTTCGTATAACACTGCTGAAACTGTCTGTGGGATTCGATCACAGGAGCTCGGCATTAACAACCCTCAATAAAATCTGCACCTACCACTATCATACTCTGTTGAGTAGAGGCAGATGTCAAGCTTTTTGCGTACAATCTATATGCTGGAAGTCGATGGTATTTCAGGCCATGTAGGGTTACACTCCCCCCCCCCCCCAAAAAAAAAGAGGGTCATCTCTTCTTTGTTGGCTTCAAAATTCAGGCATGTTGGACTCAAAATTCAGGCATGGCCTAATTTTTAGCTCGCCGGGACGAATGTCCGGAGAGCTATTGTCATACCCCCGGTGTCGGCGTTGGCGTCTGCGTCTGCGTCTGCGTCTGCGTGCGCGTGCACAAAAACTTTAACCTTGCTTATAACTTTTCAACCAATACAGATTGGGCTTTCATATTTCACATGTGCATTCCTTGTGACAAGACGTTTCCACGGATACCAAAATTTTTGACCTTGTGACCTTGACCTTGGAGATTGACCTACTTTTGAAAAACTTTAACCTTGGCCATATTTTTTGAATGGTAAGTGATAGGGCTTTGATATTTCACATGTGTATTCCTTGTGACAAGACGTTTCCATGGATACCAAAATTTTTGACCTTGTGACCTTGACCTTGGAGATTGACTTACTTTTGAAAAACTTTAACCTTGGCCATATTTTTTGAATGGTAAGTGATAGGGCTTTGATATTTCACATGTGTATTCCTTGTGACAAGACGTTCCCATGGATACCAAAATTTTTGACCTTGTGACCTTGACCTTGGAGATTGACTTACTTTTGAAAAACTTTAACCTTGGCCATATTTTTTGAATGGTAAGTGATAGGGCTTTGATATTTCACATGTGTATTCCTTGTGACAAGACGTTTCCATGGATACCAAAATTTTTGACCTTGTGACCTTGACCTTGGAGATGATTGACCTACTTTTGAAAAACTTTAACCTTGGCTATATTTTTTGAATGGTAAGTGATAGGGCTTTGATATTTCACATGTGTATTCCTTGTGACAAGACGTTTCCATGGATACCAAAATTTTGACCTTGTGACCTTGACCTTGGAGATGATTGACCTACTTTTGAAAAACTTTAACCTTGGCCATATTTTTTGATTGGTAAGTGATAGGGCTTTGATATTTCACATGTGCGTTCCTTGTGATAAGACCTTTTTTATTGTTGTTGTTGCAATTTACATATGGTTGCCACCGGCGAGCTATGTTGTCATTCTGACAAGTCTGGTTATTTAGCTTCTTTACATTAATTTTGTGGTTAAATGTTGTAAGTATATCACTGTCACCTAAAAATTATGTACTTCATTAAATTAACTTTTACATTGTTTAACATAGATAATCTTAATGAAAAATGGCCTAAAGTATGGGAAGTTTAGGACAAAATGACTGATACTTTTTTCACCTACTATGCCACATGTCCTATAATATTTCATTTCAATCTGAAACTCTGAACCCCTATTGAATTCAAAGTATAAATCTTTTTTTTTTTCTATGAAATTATGATTGCACATGTATCACAAGTTGTTACGTGCAAAATAAAATTAATTTGGAATTACATGTAAGTGATTACAAACCACAAACATGTCTTAAGGCATTTAAAGTAAAATGATCTACTTCCAGTTTGTCTTGGGTATGAAAAAAGTGTATTTTTGATGTTAGTTTAAGTTTGCTGATCTTGGACTGAGTTTGGGGCATGTATCTTTTATGTCAAGTTGAAAGAGAATAGATTAGGGAACATATCTTTTATGCCCAGTTGAAAGAGAATAGATGAAAATGTCAAAAAGCAAGGAATACTTCATTTATGCTATAACTTGGTCAACATGTTCTGGTTTGGAACTGTTATTCCTATTATACATCTGCTATCTCACTTTAATATACCTACCAGATAAATCTGTCTGGACACCTATTCAGGCTATTGCGATATCAGTAGATTAATAATGTTAAAATTGATATAAATTCATTCATTTTGTACATTTTGTAGGTACCATTAGGGCATAAAATTTATGACATGTCCAATTTACCGGACCATCTCAACAGGGATAACAGGAAAGTGGCTCCTGATCCGGCATCAATCTCAGATATAACAGAGATAAGGAAAAATAGAACACTACGAATTTGTCATCTGAATCCAAGGAAAAGAAACGATGCTTTGAACAAAGAGATAAAGGTAAAATATTCACTTTTAGTATTGAGTAAAATTTAGTATGTTGCACTTTATATTGCCCCTCCTGAAAAAGTGGAGATGGCATAATTTATAGGTATATTTTTGTACATTTTAGAAGATATTTTAGAAATTGTACTTCTTTTATATTATAACATTTAACAAACAAGTTACAAACTTATTAATGTCTCACATTGGCTCAGATATTGGCATGATTTCAGAAGATGCATCTGGTTCATTTTCCTATTTGTTTTTTTACACCCCCCCCCCCCCTCATGTAATTACATGTAGTGCAAAGTTTCAGTGCAATATATTGCACAGTGCATTATATAATTTCAAGTTCAAAGATGGTCAAGGTCAAACCTCAAGGTCCAAGCCATTTCATGAAATCAGGTTGATTCATCATTTTTCAAGGTCAAAGTCAAATCTCAAGGTCAAAGTCAAACCTCAAGGTCAAGTTCAGTACATGTACATGAAATCAGTTCCACCCTAGATACTGTAATATAGTGTAATTTGAAATTTCTAATGCATTGAGATATGTGACCTAGCAGTCAAAAAACATGATATTTCCTATAGTTTTAGTATTGGTACTATAAAACCTTACTCTAAATGATATTTTTCAAAGTCAATGTCAAGGTTGAACCTCTGTATCTACTTCCAAGACAATACCTGTGTCGGGTCTGCTCACCATATTCTATCTCTATACAAGTGTCCATACATTGCTTTTTGCACTTTGCTTTTTGCTCTTTGCGTTTTTGCTCTTTGCGTTTTGCTCTTTAAGCTTTGTGCTATGCACAACTTTCATTTATATACATTAAAAGACAGTGTCATTGGGGAACTTATTTACAGTGAATAAATGAAATAAAAGTTAGAAATATGTGTCCATTAATCTTTTCATTCACCCTTTATTGTTTAATTTTATTTCCGACATTGACTTAAAGGGAAGGGATGCAGAGTGCTAGGTTTAGGAATATTAGTACCCTCCCACTTTATTAAATGGGTCTGGCAAAGTGATGTTCTTTCTCCTTGTTAGGAAGTGACACAAAACAAGAGCAAAACGGAAATTCTAATGCACTCCGTTTGTAACGCGCATTCTGATTGGCTGAGCGATTAAAAAACTGCAAGGGGATTCACATTTCACTGCAGTTTCTGCTATGACGTTATGCGTTGCTATGACGACGTCGTTAAAAGCAGACGTTTTCTAGCTTCTTACTGACCAAAGCATTAGAATAGGGTTACCATACTGATGTTTTACAAAAACTGACAGGGTATCGGCGAATCCCCTGTCAGAAATATCCGTTTTACCACTCGGCTGACGCCTCGCGGTAAAACTCAATTTCTGACAGGGGATTCGCCGATACCCTGTCAGTTTTTGTAAAACACACGCATGGTAACCCCTAAATGCAATGAGCAAAACGCAAAAAGCAAAGACACAAAAAAAGAGTAAAACAGAAAATGCAAGGAGCAAAACGCAAAAAGCAAAGACACACAAAAAAAGAGCAAAACAGATAATGCAAGGAGCAAAACACAAAAAGCAAAGAGCAAAACGCATGTCAGTTCAGGGTTTCCATAGAATTCTGAAGAAATGAAAATGATCTGATATCAATAAGTGAAGTTATGCTTTTGTGTAAATTCAATTTTAGGTATATCAACATTACCAACAGAATGGTACCCAGCAACAGAATGCATCAAAAGTCATGTCTCCAAGATCTTCCAGGGACAATGCAAGGGCTGAAAGTTCAAGGAAAGACAATTTATCTATTACAAAAAACTCCTTTCCACCAGGAGTAGTGGAAGATAAACAAACTTCAGAGAATGATAGATTGCCAAATTCCCAATCGATAGATGCTGAAAAGATTCCACAGTTTTCCAATATTGGTGATGCAGAAAACATGCCTTCTGAGTACAGTCGACCTTTATCTAATGTCGTGTTAGCAAGAAGTTCCGTTTCAAGGGATTCTACGTCCTCAAATCCAGACAGAAAAACTGTGATGTCATCATCTAGTGTAGTCGTCTCCCTTGATCCAGGTGGGAAAGAAGATTTGAATAATAAAATCATGCAAATGAAAAACACAAACAATATTGTGGAAAATGATGAAGTGTCAGATGCAAGGACTAGTGGGGATAAAAGGTCAAGGTCAAATTCAGGTAAACCACCGTTGTCACATGATTCCAAAAGGAAATTGTCCGGCAGCAAGGAAAACAGGGAGAAAAGTCAAAGTGAAGCTATCACAAACAACAATATAAACAGGGAAACAATAGGAAATTCACACAATGATGCAAAACTCTATGCAAGTGAAAATAATGCAACTAAAGAGACACCTAAGGAGGTACTTTTCTTCATACACGGAGTTGGTGGCTCTTTGGACGTGTGGAAGTCTCAGTTGGATTATTTCTCAGGACTAGGCTACGAGGTTATATCCCCTGATCTTATAGGTCACGGTATGAGTTGTGCCCCTGACCAGCCTAGGGCCTATCACTTCCAGGAAATCTTAGCGGACATTGAAGTAATATTTGATACGTACTGTAAAGAGAAAAATATTGTTGTTGGCCATTCATATGGGTAAGATATCCTGTTTATTATTTTGATATGTATGATTGCTTTGATAGATACATCAATTCCTATTAAAAAAATCATGTGAAACTCGGGGCAAGCTAGGCTTTCTGATCCTCTTTTGCATGATTTTAAGACAGGGATATAGTTTTCCTCCATACTGTAATTTCTTTCATATGGATTACACCATCTTTGTCGTGACTAGGTACATGTAAGAGAGAAAGTGTTGTCTTTTATAGAAATAATAAGAGAGAAGTTGTCCTTATCGATACTACATGTATATCTAATTGTAAAAAAGTGCAAAAAAATTACAATATTTTGAATTATTTGTTTGCAAATACAAAAAGTATTTAAACTGAAGTTTAGAAACAAATGAATTCAAAGTTCTAATAGTAAAATTTACATTTGAAATCAAAATTTATAACTAGTGAGTAAAATTTACAGATGTGCATTTGCCACGGTGTTAGCTCGTCGTCGTACCCGTAGAGTCAGTAAACTAGTGTTGGTGAGTGGTGGAGGACCGGTGCCCCTCGCCCCTCAGGCTGGAATATTCTCACTACCTCTCTGTATGCTCTATTGTATTAGACCATGTATTATGTGTACCTTTAGAAGGTATGTAAGTATGTAGACTATGAGATTAAATTATGATGTATTAGAAAATTAAATTCCAGATTTGGGTCTGATTCATTCATTTTCATGCTTCATATATGTGTTAAAAATTGTTGTTAAAGTGTAAAAGATAAGCAGATTTTAAAAAAAAAAAAGCCTTCTTTGCATCAATAGTGCAATGATTATACAACAGATCTACTATTGACAAAGTTTTTAGGACAAACCAAATAAAATAACACGTTGTGTATGTACTGCCTGACATTTTGACATCTTAAAACTGAATTTAGAATCACATATAAAATTAATTAACTAATAATAAGTAGTATTTTAACTTATTATTTTCCAGGAGTGCATTTTACTCTGGTTCGGGCAAACGTGAAGAGAAAAAACAGACGGCTTTTGACGTGCCAGCTTATGTACTGAGTTACATAATGAATGGTCAATGGTGGCTCGACGGAGATGAATTATTCCACAGCTGGATTAATGTACCGACTCTCCTTATATGGGGACGACATGATAAGTTTGTGGGGCTGCAGGAAGAAGAAGATATGCTCAAGGTATTTATTTGTACCTCTTTGTAACTTTGACTGTCCAAGTAAATCATACATTCATTCTTTTCTACAACTACTACAGACTGCAATAAATTACATATAATTCTTTACAGTTAGAGAGTTTATGTGTAATGATGCAAAAAATATCTTTTCAAACCTTATTTTGTAAACTGATGCTTACATAGGCATGTGCAGGCATGCAGGCTGGATAAAGGACTCCTTAAGAAAAGATTAATGATACATACAGTCATTGTATACTATATGATAGGCAAATGTACAATTGCGTAATAAGTAATGTTAACCTGTATTGTAGGTTGTGTATGGGTCAAGGTTGGAGATCATAGAGACTGCCGGGCACATGGTTATGATGGAGGCACCGTCAGAATTCAATCACATTCTATATCACTTTATCATTGACTCTCCTTTACCAGCTCAAACAACTCAGGATAAAAGTGCAGTAATCTCAAATAGTGAAACTTCTGTGGGACATCCAAGTAATCAAAATACCAAGGACAAAGTAGCCGAATGGGCGACACCCAGGGGAAATAAGACAAAGCATAACATGGGGAGTCGTGTTAGCGTGGGATCTGTACTCTCATATAAGTCAACTAAGTCCAGTAAATCTATGCCACATGGAGTTTTGTCACATCATAGCAAGAAATCTTAATACATGTCAGATGATAGAATTGTTTAAAGTTAGAGATCAAATTTTCTTTTTTGTGCCCACCTTGCAATGGCCAAGGATCAAAGTCTCTTCTTTTATTGGTGGTTATTGTAAAATATTATCTACTACAGCATTGACATCTTTAACAAATATCTTCAGGTGGTTGAATCATTCTAAAAGTACCAGCAAAATGAATAATATATCCATATTTTCTATTCATAGAACTCTCCAAGTGAAGGATAAAATTCATTCCATTATTAAAATTCTATCTATATATGATGTTTAAATGTATCTTTTTGAAGATTCCATCCCATTTTTAGCTCACCTCGACGAAGTTGAGATGAGCTTATGCTATAACCCCGGCGTCCGTGTCCGCGTCCGGTTAAAGTTTTTGGGGTAACTCAGTATCTGACAAAGTACTGATGCTACAGTAACCAAACTTGCACAAGTGATTCATCTTGAGATGCTGAGGTGAACCCATGCATTGGATGCAGCATCTGGCCTACTTTTTCTGCTTGAGTGATTTTGCCTTATAAGGCCAATATTGAGCAAAGTATAAGTGCTACATGTACCAAACTTGCATATTGGATGTATCTTTGATCAAACTTTCATAAAATGACCTTGACCTACTTTTTCCACTTGAGAGATTTTGCATTTAAAGGCCAATATTGAGCAAAGTATAAGTGCTACATGTACCAAACTTGCATATTGGATGTATCTTTATGTCTCCCCCCCCTCCCCAACGGGGAGGAGACATATTGGTTTTGCCTTCGTCGTCCGTCTGTCTGTCTGTCTGTCCGTCCGTCTATCACACTTCGTGTCCGGGCTATATCTCCTGAACCGTTTGCCCGATCACTTTCATATTTTAGTATGTTGTTGCTCATGACCCGAAGGTTTCACATCACCTTGACCCAAGGTCATGTGACCAAGGTCAAGGTCACTTAGTGCATTTTTAATGAAATTATGCATACATTCCTGTCCGGGCTAAATCTCTTGAACCGTTTGCCGGATCACTTTCATATTTTAGTATGTTGTTGCTTATGACCCGAAGGTTTCACATCACCTTGACCCAAGGTCATGTGACCAAGGTCAAGGCCACTTAGTGCTTTTTTCATGAAATTATGCATACATTCTGGTCCTGGCCATATCTCTTGAACCGTTTGCCGGATCACTTTCATATTTTAGTATGTTGTTCCTTATGACCCAAAGGTTTCACATCATGTTGACCCAAGGTCATGTGACCAAGGTCAAGGTCATTTAGTGCATTTTTAATGAAATTGTGCATGTATTCCTGTCCTGGCCATATCTCTTGAACCGTTTGCCGGATCACTTTCATATTTTAGTATGTTGTTCCTTATGACCCAAAGGTTTCACATCACTTTGACCCAAGGTCATATCAAGGTCACTTAGTACATTTTTAATGAAATTGTAAATGCTATTGTGTCTGGGTGTATCTATGGAATTGTATACTGGATCACTCTGATACTTTACAATGCTGTTGCTCAGGATTAGAGGGTTTCTTATCATCTTGACCCAAGGTCATGTGCCCTAGGTCAAGATCATTTAGTTCTTTTTAATGAAATTGTACGCACTAATCTTGTCTGGGCTATATCTCCTGAACCCTTCTTACAATTGTTTTCATATTTTAGTATGTTGTTTCTCAGGACTAAATGTTTCTTATCACATTGTCCCAAGGTCACATGATTAAGGTCACTTCTTACTTTGGTAATGAAATTGTATCCAATCCCTAATTCAGTTTTTTTGTTGCTCATGAGCCATACAATGTAGGTTTCAGGTCACCTATATCCAAGGTCATGTGACCAAAGTCAATTTCACTAAATATGCTTATAATGAAATTGTATATGCTAATCATGTTTGGGCTTTACCTGAAACAATATAATGAATCACTTTCATGTTTTAGTATGATGTTGTCCATGACTCAAAGGTTTCACATCATCATGGCCCAAGGTCAAAGTAACTTAGAGGGAGGGGGAGACATCTGTTTTATTTTCTGAAAAAAATTTGATTTAATTGATCAAATTTTCATAAAATGACCTTGACCTACTTTTTCCGCTTGAGTGATTTTGCCTTTAAAGGCCAATATTGAGCAAAGTATAAGTGCTACATGTACCAAACTTGCATATTGGATGTATCTTTGATCAAACTGTCATAAAATGACCTTGACCTACTTTTTCCGCTTGAGTGATTTTGCCTTTAAAGGCCAATATTGAGCAAAGTATAAGTGCTACATGTACCAAACTTGCATATTGGATGTATTCATAAAATGACCTTGACCTACTTTTTTTCCACTTGAGTGATTTTCTTAATATACATGTACTTACAGATATGTTTAAAATCAACTCTGCTGCCGCGAGGTGAGCTTAGTAATCTTTGATTACACTATGTTTTTTTTTAAAATAATTAGTCGAAAATAAGGTTTCAATTACCATTGGAAATAAGGAGATATGTTTTTCCTCCTTTTCATCTGTCTGTTCATGTGTTTACCTGTCCGTCCATATTTATGTATTTATGAGAAGACTCTTATGCCCTGTTCACATGAATGCTCATTAAATGTAATTCACAATAGATTTGATGCACATTATTCAAATGCGAATTAGATTCTCACCTCATTCACATGACAAATTCTAATGGGCATTAGATTTTAGTACATTTGCACTTATAGCCGTATATTTTCATATCAGAAAAGGTTGTAATTTATGTCAAATTATTGTATTTCCTCTTGGTAAATTATTCCAGCAAGGCTAAAGCTTAACATAGCATGATGTCATAACCAGAAAAATGATGTCAAAGTTCAACATTATAATACGTGAGTCGAGGGACGTAGTGCAGTGCACATATTGAATGAAATCAAGTATTTGGGCCTCCTATTCTATTATTTGAGGTCCAAAGGTGAGAAAAAGTACCAAGTTGTTGAATATATGTACTATTGAATTCAAGTGCGTCATATATACATGTGCTAGATTTAATATGAATTAGATTTGCTTTGCATTCACACGACAAAACTAATGTGCATTAAATCTAATGCTAAATAAAGTAATGCAAATGAATTTGTTGTGCGAACGCAAGCCAAAATTTAATGCGCATTAAATTTGATTCAATGCGCATTAAACCTTTCATGTCAACAGGGCATTACTGCCACTATATTTTGTTTTTCACATATTATGAATGTTTTTGGATACTTTTAAAGATTTGTAAAGTAGAAATATATTGAATTTCTATTCCATTTGAATCTTAATCATCTTAAACCTGTGATATAGATCGAAGTAGATGATAATCAAATCGAGTGCTGGTAATGTTATTTTTATTACATTGTACATGAATGATGGATGGTAATTTTCCCTTCTTATGAAAATTATAAATTATATGAAGTAGTGAGTTTAGCATAAATTAATGAAATATTTGCTTTTTATCAATTTTGGTTGAGTCCAAAAGATACAATTAAACCTGCCATAGCGACCCACTGAATTAAAAGACTTTTTGTTTTAAGAGACTAAGCTTTCCAATTGCCTAGTAAACTATTTTCAAGTGAATGAACCTTTATTAAGAGATCGACCTTGTGTGACCTTGATTTCACCCTCCCTTGAAGAATCTCTAAAAAAGGTTTAAAGACTGGGTTTCTCAACCGGATGGTCATTAATATGCAAACCTGAGTGATATAGGCTTGTTAGGGATGGCATAATTGCTTTGATGATAGCTGCATATATTCAAGTGATGTTGCTAGAGTCGCAAGCGGTGTGTGACATCAAAAACATACCAACAGGTAAATTTGATTTTACTAAGGAGATATCCCATTATCATCCGTTTTAAGCTGTCAGTCTAAAAATGAGAAGGGGTATAGGGGATTAAACGGACCTATAGCGGTCAGTGAGGAAATAACAGAAAAATTACCTGTCTTCTTTTATAGTCCCCACTCGGCTTTAGCTGTATTTGAATTAAGAGGAAATGTAAAGACTTCCTAAGTACTAGTACATGTATTGAAAGTTCAACAATTTCCTTTGTCCTTGTTGTCATATTAAGAATCTCTAGTTATTTTTCTATAATGTACTAAAACTTGTCATGTATATTTTACTTTGATTTAAAATTGTCTTTGTTCGTTTGTATGTATTCCAAGACTTTTAAATATGATTTAAGGTGTTTTTTTTTCCTTACATACCACATGATCAAATAATATACTGAATGGACTTTAAAGCACACTTTTTTTGCTGGGGTATACAATTTTACATTTTTAAAGTTTTCCCATCTAATGCCGACCTTGCCATTTGTTCTTGTATAAATGACAGTCTGGTAATTGCTCAATTTTTTATTTAATCAAATTTTATTATCTTTCCAACTCATTTTACTGACTTTGTCTATATCACTACATACATAATATACTGTATTAAACTGTGAAATATTGAAAATTGTCATTTCGTTGTCTGCATGCAATTGATTTCTTATGCTGCTGCACTGATTATCTTGACATGAAAGGCTTCCTTACTAATGGAATATTGCTTTATATTGATATTTTCAGTACTAGGGAAATTACTGGCTTTATTTTTTTTATTTTTTTTTTTTTGGCTGTATATTTTGAAGAATGAAATTGCATGTAACAGAAAGATTCTTATTTTCTAATTTATCTAACTTATTCCTCATAGAGAATTTTTATGAAACTCATTACAAATCAGATAACTGAATATCTCATAATAATGTCGATCTGCAGGCAGAAATGATACAAGATGATTAGATTCTTGAGTAGGGCCGAGTACATATATTTTATTGTTGTCGTTTTGTTTTCAATCTTCAAATTACATGTAGTTTTTCTATATTTATAACATATTTTTACACTTCTTGTTGCATATTTCTATTGTAATCAGTTTTCCATTATTACTTGTATTATGCTCCTTCTACAAGAAGAAGATGGTCATGTTGTTATGCACATGATGCTAGGTTTGACTGTAAAATGGTCTCCCAAAACTTCACTAGAACATTTCTAGAGAATGATTATATAGAGAATAAGTGTCTTAATTTTTGTTTTGTTAGAGATTGATTATACCTAAATGACTTCATGCTTGTTATGATGATTATTTACTATTGCTAGTCACCAATATTTTAGGTCACTATCAGATTATTGTACAATAGATGACTAGAGAATTCTACAATAGTTATATGTCTTTATACTGAGAACATGTAGATATGCTAGTATCCTATAAGTTTACTCAAGGTCTGAGTGGCTACATTAGTAGGACATGTTCTATGTGTTAGTATGTTGACATCAGTTGGTCACGAAAAAATTTTAAAATCTCCCTCCCCTTCCCCACTTAAAGAAAATAAACATCAAACTAAGTATTATTTGATGTATCATCCCCAGTGACACTAACATATACATTGTACATCTAAAACTGGATGATCTCATTCACATTGCTGGTCAGTCTGTGCAAAGTCTCTAGCTCAGTGATTTCATGCTGTTCGTGTATTCAGCAACTTTTGAATAATTTGCTTTGATTTATTTCAATTTAAAAAAAGAAAATAGTACAATGTAGTTTATGATTGTCGACTTACAAATAAATGTTGAACTCTATTTCCCCGATTAAGTTCAAAGGTCGATCAGGGTCACAATTTGACAAATACATTTATCCAGTATGTGTCATTTACAGGGAAATCTGAAATTGTTATTTTTTCATCAATTTTATGCAAGTATATATCCATAGAGTTTTACAAAACAATTATTTGTCATAACAATGAAAAGACTTATTTATACCAAAAGTGTAAAAAAAGACCTAATACATATCTGATTAATAGTATTCTATTATTTTATCATATACATGTACCAATTATATCAATTATGTTCACTTATGCAAGCATACAGCACATTTTTGCATTCCAAAACAAATATATCTGTGATAATTGTCATATATGAAGGATTGTGTTTGTAGATGTGACATTTGGTATATTTATACCTGATCAGTTGTTAAAATCTATTTTGAGAATTAAATGCACTTTAAACTTGTATTATATTTAATTCTTATTCCATAACTTCACATAATTTTTTGCTCACCTCGACAAAGTTGAGTGAGCTTATGCTATACCCCTGCGTGTCCGCAACTGTGTCTGCGTCCCCGTCCCCGTCCAGTTAAGTAGTTTTGGGTAGCTCAGTATTTGGCAAAGTACTGATGCTATAGTAACCAAACTTCTTGGGATGCTGAGGGGAATCCATGCATCGGATGCTGAATCTGACCTACATTTTCCGCTTGAGTGAATTGGTTAAGAAGTTTGGGGTAGCTCAGAGAGACTTGGTTAGGAAATTTTGGGTAGCTCAGTATCTGACAAAGTACTGATGCTACAGTAACCAAACTTGCACAAGTGATTCATCCTGGGATGCTTAGATGAACCCAAGCATTGGACACAGCATCTGACCTACTTTATTCGCTAGAGTGATTTCACTTTAAGAAGCCAATATTGAGCAAAATATAAGTGCTGCTTATACCAAACTTGCATATTGGATGTATCTTTGATCAAACTTTCAAAAAATGACCTTGACTTACTTTTTCCACCTGAGTAATTTTGCCTTTAAAAGCCAATATTGAGCAAAGTATAAGTGCTACATGTACCAAACTTGCATATTGGATGTATCTTTGATCAAACCTTCATAAAACGACCATGACCTACTTTTTCCGTTTGATTGATTTTGCCTTTAAAAGCCAATATTGAGCAAAGTATAAGTGCTACATGTACCAAACTTGCATATTAAATGTATCTTTGATCAAGCTTTCATAAAATAATCTTAACCTTTTTCCTCTTGAATGATTTTGCCTTTAAAAGCAAATATACATGTACTAAGAAATATGTTTAAATTGAATTTTGCTGCCACGAGGTGAGCTTCGTTTTCTGTGATTACCTATGTTTCTATTTTATGTGGGTGTGTGCGAGTCACACTTTTGTATACAGCCTAGAGGATGCAGTTTTGATGTTGGATCTTTACCAAACTTCATACACTTATTGTTTATGACAAGAGGAAGAAGTGACCATCCCGATTCATATTTAAGGTAATAGGTCAAAGGTCAAGGTCACAGATTGGAATTGTTCAAATTCCTTGTATACAGCCTAGAGGGCGCATTTTGAATGGAATTTTACCAAACTAGTTGCTTATGACAGGTGGATGAACCCTTAGTTTTCTTGGTCAAAGGTCAAGGTGGTCAAAGAGAGAAAATGTTAACACAAATATTCTGTAAGCACGAAAGGGTTTTGGCCACGCATGTTCTCTGATGTTCATGAAATTTCATATATAGGTAGGGCAAAATGTCAGAAATAGAAAATCATCAACATATTGTTGCCATGTGACTTGATTGCCATGGTAACCAGGTCATAAGATACCAAAAAATGAAAATTAAACTATTTTGAAGCCTTAGTTTGTCACATGCAAATGATCTATAATTTCAATTGTTATAAAATTCAAAAATAGAGGCTATGAGATATTCACCCAAATTCATTATCTTTTCAGATTTTATCAATACACATGGTTACCATGGTAATAAATATTTCTTATTCTGACAAAATTCTTAAAGATGTAAAATTTTATTTCCTGTTTTGAAATAGCTTTGAGATAATAATTAGCGATTTTATCTTTTGGTTTGAAAGAACTTACAATAAACACTAAAATTAGTCGGTAACTGAGGATAGGAATTTGGTTTGAAATACTGATAAATTGGACTTTCTGAGCTTGATAAATGAAAAAATATCCACTTGATAGATAAAATGTGATAACATTATTATTACATGTATGTCATAATGCACCCTTTCTATAGCTTAAAAAATAAAATTGGTGGGGTAAATGTTATCATGGCAACCATATGAAAAAATGATGAATTTTAAGAATAATGCCTTTTTACAGTAATATTTTCCATTCCATCAGAAATGACCTTATTAATAGAATTCATTTCGATAAAAACAAGACACATTTTTGCATGGAAACAACCGATTTACACAACGTGTAACGTTAAGAGCCGTAATCTGCCAAATTTTTACTTGCGATACCAGCTCAACCAGTACTATTTAAAATGTGTCCTGTACGTGAAATTATTTCATTTCAAGTATCTTTATATCAAATATAGTAGTTTTATTGACATAACTATGAGAAACAACTTATATTTTTAGAAGTAAGGGTGGGGTCTTTTTTATGATATAAATAATGCGAGTGAAATGTCGAAAATTTTCTAACAATCGGTCGCTTTTGATGATCAAAATGTCAAAATATACTACATTTAGAAGATTCAATAAGAAATATCGTGCTAAAACATGATTTTCTCCAAATATTATATTCCGGATTTATCAGACCGTAAACACGTGGCCAGAGATATATAATCGAACTCTAACTTTCCCTGAATTTCATTGTACAACAAGTATTAGCTTTTACAAAAAGCTTGCCGTCAGTTAGCTGACTTTAAATGTTGTAAAATTCTAGTTAGAAAAAAAATTAGAAGAAAATTTACCAATCGCACATTTCCGGGCTTTTCCGCGTTTTTTTTTTCCGATTCAAGTGACGGAAATTTCCGAAAATCTGCGATTGTTACAGGGCGTATCGGTACAAAGACTTTTCGATGCATATTTCGAAAGAAAATACACTGATGCGATATGACTTTCATTTGTCAGGTCATCAAGACTCTTCAGCCGACCTGGTGAGAGAATCTTACACACAGGTTCTGAATAACCTAGACGAATATTTGCATTTTATGCAATTGTCAACCAATCACATCGCCAAGAGATATTCTATCCGTGCAAGTAGGTTACGAATGATTACAGTATACCGTCAGTCATGACTGACGGTAATTAACAACGCCGCCGTTATAAAAATAGTTTGAGGCTTTTTTTCACTATATCGAATCATATTTCTTTTACATTTACCATAATTACATTTTCTAAATACTTTGTGAATGTTACCGAAGTAGTTTTGAGACTGACTGATACTTCAGTCGTCAACGCTAATTGTTAACTTTGATTGTGAGGGGTTGTTGAATTATCAATGCCCAAAATTAAAATAAAGGAGTTTGTTAGTGAAAAAATAAACAACGAATATTTTTTGTTGAAAATTGATTAATTCGAAACTGTTAACAAAGAAGTTAGTTATATGCCAAAAGCGAATCAAATGCCAATTACTACTTCTCTGTTAATGTCAAATCTTTCCTTCACCCCTACCCGCCAAATTGCTTTTTCGTAAATTGACTATTGTTACCCCCTTTGGAACACAACTCCTCTTTTACAGAAAATCTGTATTATTAAAATACATCTTGGGTAGAAGTGTAGTTGTGTTCCAAAGGGGGAACGATATTTTATGGAAACTTTTCCGATTTTCATTGATTTCTATACAAAATAAGCACATTTATACTCAAATATCTCTCTACTAGAGCAATTTTATGAAAAAAAATTCTTCAGATTTTGAAGGGGTTTTATCTTTTGAAGTATTTCACCAACTTGATTAAAGAAATGAAATACTTTAAAATTTCATTCTTTTTGGGCAGATTTTACGCCTTATCGTCACAGGTCCTTTCTTGTTTTGGACTGTTTTAAAGCTTTTGAAATCAAGTTTCTAATGTGGTTACAAAGAAAAAAACTTTTTAAAATAAAAGTAGGTTGCTTAAACATTAGAAAAAATTTAACCCATTATATCTATTCAAAATGGCCGTATCCAAGGAAACCATCAAGCCTATTACAATTTTGAAGCTTTAAACTTCTGTAATTTTCCTTAGCAACGGCTTATTTCTCTTAGTATTGAGCAAAATATTTCTTAATAAAAATTTAAGATAATCCTAAAAGCTTATTATTAAATAAATCTTTTTTCACTTTTTATCCTTTAACATTGTTAGAAATAATGTATACAATCTGAACTAAAAAGAGCAAGTTTCCTTGGATACCATCCATGTTGCCTTGGCGACCAAGAAAATTACAATTCGTTTATTGCCATCTGATTAGTTTTAACTTTTAACGTCCTAAAACTTCTCAATTTACCTTTATTTAAGTTAAAATGAAAAATTGCTATCTACAGATAATGGTAGAATTGTTGCCATGGTAACTCCCTATTCTTAATTTTCCCGTTCTCTAATGGTTTTATCACAGAAAATTAGGATCAAACATTACGATTCAATCACATACGTCGGAAGAAACTGTTATTTAGATCCTGTGAGGCTTCAAAGAAGTTGAAGATTGCACTTTTTTCAGTGTTTTTAATCCCATTTACATGGCAACCAGCATAAATACCAGATAATTTTTCGTCATTTTCAAATATTCTCATTATGGCCTATCATTTGCATAAAAATCGTAAGGATCTGTGGCATGCCGGACCTCTTTGCTAAATGACAATACACAGTACAAAAACGATAATTCAGAAAAATAGGAACCAAAGCAAACAAACAAAAACCTCCACCACATTTCTGGTGCTTACAGAGAATTGATATTAAATCCATTTGTACAGTCTAGAGGTCGAAGTTTTGATTGGATCTATACACTTATAGCTTACAACAAGAGGAAGAACCCCATTATTTTCAAGGTCATGTTGATTATCAACGTCAAAGGTCAAGATCACAGATATACATGTAGAGGGGGCACAACACTTGTTTTCCATACATGTATTTGCATATGATGTGAAGAATTTAAATTATATTAGATCATAAGTGAACTATCTTTTCAAGGTGACATTGGCTTTTGGTTAAAGGCCATGTGGGTACATTGATATTGATTTGCGTTGCTTGATTTTACATTTATGATTTTACATTTACATGTATGCATATTAATTTGTCATTCAAAACCCTACGCTTAAACCCCCCCCCCCCCATTCTAACCCCACGGAAAAAAAGTCTAGATTCGCCGTAACATTGAAACTTCAATGATGTTAAAGTGATCACAGCGGAACACACGCTAGAAACAAGTGGTCAAACAAACGGACGGAGATAACGAGCAATTACACTACCGAAACACGAAGGTCAGCTCACTACATTTATACAAGAAAAATCTATACAGAATCGCATCATAAAATCGAAATTCAATTTAGGTGGCGCCACTGAAATGATTTGATGCGTCGTTGC
Source organism: Pinctada fucata (assembly GCA_028142955.1). Taxonomy (NCBI): domain Eukaryota; kingdom Metazoa; phylum Mollusca; class Bivalvia; order Pterioida; family Pteriidae; genus Pinctada; species Pinctada fucata. The sequence continues at coordinate 73,003,136 of AP027104.1, read as the reverse complement.
ACAAATTCAAAATAATACAAATACAAATAAATGATATCATACTTTGTATTATAAGAGTAAAGCTGTGTTTTAATACGGTATACGTGGATTTTTGTTTTTGTTTTTTTTCCGCAGGAAAATATCTATTCGACAAAATGCTTCTAGTTTGAAAAATGTATAACTTAATAAGGGACTCATAATTTGACTGGGGTTTGTTTCTGTGGCTCTATCTTTTTTTCACGTTCTGGGAGTATTATTGACCAACGTATGCCATTTGCGCGCCTTCTGGTCTGATATAAACAAATCAGCATTTACTCCATGTTTATTTTTACAGAGCCAGGAACAAAATCCGATGAAATCATGTTTTACATGGTAAGAATTTAGGAAGTTTTATTTGATGATTTTCTTTTAAACTTGCTGTTCGCCAAATAAAAAAAGACAGTTTTTTTTATTTTCAACTGGTGACCATGAATCATTGATGACAAGAACGGATTATGTTATTGCCGCATGGTAACATGAAGAGGGGAAATTTATAAGAGAGTGTTTTCGAATTGAGATACTAAAATGGCCAACGTAAACAAATTTCGAGTTCTGTTTATTAATTTAACCAGAACGTACGTGTACTTCCTTGTGAAGATTTTGAAATGGATCGTGCATGAACATCAAACCCACCTTAAGTGGCAGGTATCACCTCGGGTGCGACCAATCAATTCCCCTAAAAATCATAAATAACATTGGGGGAAACAGAGCAACGGAAAAAACATAAAAGCATTTGATTTAATTAAACTATTTGTTAGTCTCTGAACTAAAATATTGTATATTTGAATTTCAGACGAAAATGCAATTAGAATTTTAAGTGGATTTTAAAACTGATTCATTTGAAGGTCCGTGGTAAACGGTGAAGTGATAAATGTTTTAAAGTGTCTGTATATGCCGTTCTTTGTTACCTTAAGACATGCCCATAATGGATCGAACAAATTACAAGAAAGCCATATCACGGGGAACTTTTTCTCGAGAAGTTGTAATTTAAATAATAATCCTGGTTCAAAATGAAGAGCTTTAAAAGTCGCCATTACTTTCCCTCTCTTAAATATTTTAATTGTCCAAAAACACTGTTATAGTAAATAGAAGACAACGGTTTGGGTGTTAATGCTGAGCAGCATACAAGGGATTTTATTTTAGTTTGTATATGTAACTAGGTAATAGAAGACCCCTTTACGAGGGTCCAATACAGAGATAACCTGAAGGACTCTTTACACCTGAGCAGTACCAGAACAGTGGCAGGTAAAACCCAACGTCAATAACAGAAACACTATAATAAAAAGGAATGTATAGGAGTAATGAAAACAAAACAGTAGGCGAAAATCAACACTGATATATACCCGATACATATAGCAAACTTGATTCAGGTAGGACGTTTCTTTTTTTGTATTGATTTTAAAAGATAGGATTTTTTTTCTTTTTTTTCAACATTTTAAAAGCTTATAATTAATAGTGAGTTTTAGGCAAGAAATATTTTTTTTTATTAATTTCAAAATTGATTTTAAAATAGACAGACGGGTTGAACATTGTCACTTCTGTGCTGAATAATTCCATAACTAATTTGTCTTCCGAGTTTTTTTTTTTTTTTTTTCCCCTTTTTCGCTCGTGTTTTCTCAAAGCTTACAAGAGATAATTTGCATTTAAATATTTCTTCATGCATTAGAAATGCATGTTTCAATTAATCGTTCCCAAATAGTCAATCGTGCCTACAGTTTAGCAAAATCGTTTTCAGTCTACGACATTGTTCAAGTAGTTTGCTAAATCGTTCAAATGGTTTACGGAATCGTTCTAGTTTGAGCTAAACCGTACGCTCGATTTAGCTCAATCGTTCCCCTAGTTTTGCTCAATTCTTCAAACAATTTACTAAATCGATCCAACGGGGTTTATAGACTTGTGCTAAACTCCCCGGTCGAGCTCCCTCCTGAAAGAAATTGGTTTTTAGATAACCGGTCGCTAGTAGAAGTTTGGACTTGTGCAATGGCGGATTTTTTTACTTCCTGATTTTCCTCTTACCAGAGTCGAGGATTCTACTCATCTCAAATGGCTTGCAACAATGTCTGATTTTTTTTTTGTTCTTTGACACCACTGTATATTATCAACTCTATACAGGTTTTTTTTTTTTTGGTCCAATCGTCACATTTTTAAGATCACCGCCTTGGGGAGCAGCCATTTGATTGGGAGGGGGGGGGGGAGGAAGACTTTGCAACAAAAAATTCCGGATCGAGATTTTTGGAGAAAACATTTTTCGGACCGAAGGGCCGGCAAATTTTTTTTTTTTTCGGATCATGAAATTGCCCCCTCACTACCGACCTTTCCACATCCCCGGTAAACACTTTTTTGTGTTACAAACTTAAGACAAATGAAAATGACACAGACTTTCGTCAAAGGAACAAAATCAAATTCAAAAGCCATATTATGCGAAAGTAAAAAAGGAAGATTTATAAGAACAAACTTTGCGTTAGCCGATGTTTTTCGCGTCGTGCTACATAAAGGAGGAGTTTCTGAATGAGTAACTTAAGGAGGTATTGAGCACTTGGACGCCAAATTCAATTTTTCTCAAAATTTCTGAAATTAAATATTTCTTGTCTGTCCTTGATAATGCAAACTTACCTTTGATTCTATCCACAGGAAAATTTTCCACGAGACTTTGAAATATGCATTAATCGGCGTTTTCGTGAATTTCTTGATAACGTCATAATATTGAAAGTGTCATTCCAGTTCTCGTAAAGCTATTGGAAATTAACTTTGATTTAACTTCCAAAAATTTTACAAATGTATTGCACTCACATATTGAAAAGATGAGATTAATTGTGTTTTAAACAAAGGCAGGATATTGGAATAAAAGTTGAGACTGTCGCTCAAAAAATTGCGATTTCTAGCCAATTGACAGTAGTTCACACTTAATTATTAGGAATCCTGTGGATGAATCTTTGTCAAAAACCAACAAAATTATCAACAATGTCCAGAGATAATTTCATGATTAAACGAGAAAAATTTAATTTTGGATTAAAATATAACAAAACTTTATATTTTCCATTTTTTCCTTTCGAAAATCGTCCATATTCAATGAAGTGACATCCGCTTTCCTGTAATGTTAATTTGTCAACGAACTCACAGTGATGAAGATTGAATTTTCTATTTTATACATGCAAAGTTTCAATGCGATACGTTTTGTATTAATGTTTTTATTGTATTTTGAATGCGAAGGTTTTTGACACAATTTTACCCGATAACGTCGAAATGACGTCGTGGTTTGCTCGTGAACTCCCTTAAAATTTTTGATTCTCTGATTGATATACACATTTGAGTATCCTAATGAAGTTTGAATAATTTCAGGCGTCACTTGAAGGAATTATGGCGATTTTCAAAATTGTGGACTTTGGAAGTTAAAACTGTACTTTTCCTAGGAAGTGAGAAAACAAATAATGCCGCCGCCATCTTGGTATTCAAACCCTCCTTAAATTAAAAAAAAAAAAAAAATGAAATCATATATTTAAAGCTATCTTTATGGAGTTTTAATAGAACTTTTGCTTTTGGTCGAATAAACACTTTACTGCCATATCAAAAAGTGGTAACTTTTTAAAATTAGCCTCAAGAATATTACTACTATATATCGGTTTCTTACATTTGTTGACTTTTGCCCTAATTTAGTATTTGTCATTCTAAGTTGTTGAATAAACTTGAGCGGTTGACGAAACTTTTCAAAAGAGTTCCATATACGCACAGTATTGACACTGTCTCAAATTGACTTAAAGTTTTACTAAAATATCTCTGGCCCATTTATATCTAAATGCGATGTTACAGCTATTTTTGTTTTCAAAAGGTATATTTCTTTTTCTAATGATTTAAGATTTAAATGTCCCCATATACTCAAACATAATTGTTCAAGGACAGAACAATTGTTAAAGGACAGAACACTCAGTTTTACTCTATATTTCATAGCGTGTAGGAATAAAGAAACTATCAGAGAAGAAATTTTTTGGTAAGTGAGCATGGCTTATCAACTTCAATATGAAAATCTAAAGTATTATTTTTTTTATTTGTTTTTCTTTAAGGCAAAAAATTAAAAGGATGTATGATTATCCCATAATTAATTTATATGGTTTTTTGCTTGTTTGTTTGTTTTATTTTGTTTTGTTTTGTTTTTTTAATAGCAGTAAGTTTTTGGTTGACACATTCCCCTAACACTTCTAAAGCTACAGCATGCCAGTATTAATTGAATATTGATGTGTAAGTCAGAATTTCTTCATTGGCAAACTGCAGAACCAAAACACCTTTAGATAAATCGAAATTATCATTGTAACGTAAAGGGATGCCTTGTAAAAAGAATTTGTAAAAAAAAAATGCTCTTTTCTTTCCTTTGTTTCATTTTTCTTGCTTTCTGTTTTATTTTTTTTTTAATTCCAAAATCCTTCTATTTATAATTCTGCTATTTCATCTAATTTAATTCAAGTTAAATTCATCTACTTTTAATTCAAATCAAAATATAGGAGATCAATACCCTTGCACCTAGACCGAATTCAGGCCGTAATTGATGGGTTGTTTTACTAGACTAGAAATCTTACTTCTAGGAGTTTGAAGTTGCAAATGTAAATGATGGTTAATAATGACATAACTAGTCAGAAAAAGCAAGGTATGAGCACATTGTGATAAAATTGTAAAGTCTTAAATTCTACCAATTTTTGCATGCCTGAATTCGGTCTACCTTGCACCATCCCTCCAATGGTGCGCTTTTCATTACGCTCATGAATAGACAAAACATGAAACTTGGAGCCGATTTTTCTTATCAAAGTACATGAAAATACATTAGGGAAAAAGTTCACCACACTACATTATCTTATCTACTTTAAATTATTTTTGGCTTAAAGTACCACTGATGAGGATTCGTTATCCGAAACACGCAAGTCTGGTGTACAACATTTAGTAATGTTAGTCAAGAAGGTTGCTCTCCGGCGGCGGAGCTCAACACCTCGGTTTTTATTCTGAATTGTCACCGCCTTTATAGATACTAGTAATATTTTGAAAAGTGGACATGTTCCTGATGTGAGCAATATAGGCTTATAAAAGTCTCTTGTTTGCAAGCACTCTCTCATAAAGAGGAAAAAATAAATTAGGTACGGGCTTTATCGACTTAATAACTTCATAATTTCTCAAAACTTACATGTCAGTTTGATGGTTCGGAAAAATTGAGAAATTAGGTGGAAATTAGACATGGGATTGAATCCTGTAATAATGTTATAGACTCGTGCGATGTAATCAATGTTGACGTTTTTTATAATGAAAAGAAAAATTAAATAGCTCTTATAGAAAAAGCAATGATTTGGCATAATAGTTTATAAATGGAACGCTAGTTGAGAAATACGTCCCTCCTCGTCACTTTCTTTGAGTAATTTTAATTCGACGGAATCGAATTTGTTGATTTAAAAAGGTGGCGATGTTTGATGAGACATATTGACTATTTTGTCAATAATTTGAAAATAGTTTTACTATTCAAATACATTGATGCGAGTGGAAGGACGCGCGTCACAAGTGCTAGCAATATTTCCACTCCGGATTTTTTAATTCTTGAAGTTTTAAATGGAAAAGCCATTAGGTTGTCATAAAAGAGAAACATACACACAAAGATAAATCCATGAGAAAAAAGTCTCTGTGATATCAAAGGAAAATATTTTTGTCTTGACTTCCGAGTGCGAACTCTCTGTATATGAAATCATTTATAAAAATATAATACGGCCATTAGAAAACTATTTCGAGCATATTATTTGTTTACTTTCATACTACTCGAAGTTGTGTCAACACCGCGTCTCGTACATTTCCATTGTATACTTTATGTGCAAACATCTATCATTGTTTATTACCATTCTGTATATAGGGATTGATGAAGTATCTATAAATTGTCCACAAAAACCTCCATTGGAATAGTTCCTTTTATAGAGATTCTAAGAGGCTGTATATTGTTTTTGATAAACTTCATTAGGTAACCAGATCGCAATCTCAAGATCCTCTCAAATTTCCGAATTGATTTATTTTAAAGACCGTGATGAAGACCTTCTCCATTCAAGAGTGTTGGGCAATTATGCATGTACTTTAATGCCAAATGCTAATATATTACTTCTAGCAAAAATTACATCATGTCATTTTGAAATTTTTTAAACAATATTATTAACAACATTTAATTCAGACCAAGAATTTCCCCGTTTAGCCGATATTTCCTCCCTTTAATTTAAAATAACGTGGCATTAAAACTTGGTTTTACGTTAATGTATTTGATCCTGAAGTTTCTTAAACATACTACCGTTATACGATCTTCACCAAATCTAGAGGATCAATATAAGCTTGTGTTTCCATGTCACTATTTGCCGAACCCCTAATGTAAACTGTATAGATGTCCTTCCCTATTGAATTCTATTTAAACTTGTCTTTTGACTTTAAATTTGAGTTTAAATTTTCTGCATTTCGCTAGAGCATCAAAACATACAAGTAAAATACAAACTTAAGATTTTATCTCATGTCAGTGAATAAATTGACGAATTAATTCTATCAGGGGGTAAATCTGAAAGAAATATAAGAAGTTTATATCTTCACTCAATCCTTACAATTTCAGTGGTATAGCATATATATAGACTTCAAAACGAAACTTCCAGTTTTCTAACAGCAGAAACGACCAACGACACGGCTCATGCGGCTATTTGGATGGTTTGGGTGTCCAAATAGCAAAGTTCTGCGGCTACCAGTTTCCGGGTTACTTATAGATTCTAAATACTCGCGGAATAACGATTACATTTTTGATTCACCTAGGGGCTTAACCAAAAATGTAATCATAATAGCTAGTTATCATGTTTACATTTTTGGTTAAGCCCCTAGGTGAATCAAAAATGTAATCATGATAAAAGTATTAAAGTTGACTCAAAACTTCCCGATCAAGCTCCCGTCTTTATCTAGGTAATCGATACTGAGCTGGAAGAAGCTTGAGATGACTCCTCATTTTATGGGTACCCTTTAGACATACTCTCGATCTATCAACCTTAACTCGATCCTTTCATTAATGCGATGGTCACATTGCTTCAAATTGTCACAAGAACAAGAAACAGGAGCAAGAAATAATCGAATTTTGGTATCGGAGAATTTTGCCCATGCAGACTCCTTGACACGAAAAAAAAAAAATATCTTGTCAAACGGTTACGTCAATAAAGGTAGAAACACTCGTAAACCTCAACCAATCTGTTATAATTTCATATTTGTTTGGATTTAAACACCCACAAATCGTCGTGACAAATACCACGATATCAGCGAGGGCAATAAAAATGATGGAAAAAATGAGAATGTCGATATCGTTATCTTCCAATCAATATCTTGTGAAATCAAAACCCTGGTAAATGTCTTAATTGTTATTGGCCAATCAGACCGCTCGATAAAGGAGATGGAAATGCTTTCCTTGCGTTAGCGCGGGTCGGTTTGCGTATTTTCTGTTGCACAGAGAACAATGTTACATTGTATGCGCGGACCAGTGGAGTCCGTTCTCTTTCATTCCCTAATCGCATCGTACGTATGTCATTACACTACATTGTACATAAAAGGGCGTGAATTTAAAGTAAACCACGGATAAATAAAACATTCTACGGATGAATTTATTGTACATTTATTTTCCAATTAAGAAGGTACATAAGACTTGATGTTTTGTTGGATTTAATCTGAAGACAGTGTCGCGCTTTTGTCGCTTCAACTTTTAAATCATCCTCTCGATAAACTCAGACTGTAAACTGACTAAAAATGGGTAGACGTATGAAATTCCAATATTTACCGGCTACCAGGCACAATAGGGATCCGCAAACAAACAAAAAATCCGCACTAATACCGCAGGATTTCTGACACCTTCCCCATTGTGTTTAACAATTAACATTGTTGTGTTAGGGATAATTACAAAAATTTACTCAATTTTATAAAAGTCTCGATATCGTGTTGTAAGTGGAAAATTTCAGTGTTATCGTTTTCGATTTGTGAAGAGCTAGACAGATTTAAACTTGTTCCTATCACTCAAGAATGATTTATAGACTTTACATCGAATTTGTGAGCGCTTTATGAAATGGATTTTTTAAAAAGTTTTATTAAACATCGTTCTCAAGTAAGTAAATTGTCTAACGCTTCAAATCAAATAAGATAAATGTAAATTTTTGCAATTTCACAAGATTGATATTATATTGTTTTATTTTACTGTAGTCTATAAGCGCTAACCTAAAGTCCACCTTTTTACGCTTAATGATCTAGATTTGTGGAGATCTCATAGATTTCCACGGCAATTGTGTTCGCTTACAAAGCAATTACGACCACCTTTGCATAGAGTATCAACGATTTATTGAGTTGCTTTCATTTATTTTTTTGTTAGGCCACCTCGGTTCTTCCGGAGCCTTCGCGACTTCCCTTGCTCCCCAATAGCTTGATGAATGTATTTCCAAGCAAACATCAGTACTTGGATGTTCTATACTTTGCTCTCAATAATTCTATTAAGTTTTGGAGAAAAAGAAGGTAGTGCTGCTTTTCTTTATTATTATCAAAACACGATTTCCCCATTCATTTGTTTCATTTATTCGTTTGTCTGTTTTACAGGTGTGACCGTCTATCCGACATCATAGTGTAGAGGAATACAAATCACGATGCCCGTCTCACGTAAACCGCGCCGTGATAAAGAGATGGCGGCCGTCACGCATAACATGAAGGAGGACAGAGTTCTAGAGAAAAGCTTACAGACATTACATTTGGAGCAGTCTTATGCCATGAAGCTTCTTCAGCTGGACCACAGAATTGTCAGAGTCAACTATAAAAGACTGAAAGAGAAGGTCTCCAGAATCAAATCACATCTTACAGCAGACGAGATAACCGAACTAAAGCAAATGGAATCAGAAGGAAAGATTAAACCATCTAATACAGTGAATCTCGGAAGTGCGATCAAAATAGCAGGTGCTGCGAAAAGACTAAAGCTTCAAGGTCCTCCAAGGGCGCATACCTCTATGAATCTGACCACAGACAGGTCCAGCACTGAATCTGTTAACAAACCGCAAACCATCAACGGTAAATTGCGGCGAAGTAATTCTGTGGTCGGTGTATTTATTGACGCTCCGGAACCTAGTAATCAAAAACGACGAAGTTCCATAGATAATGGAATGACGACTATCAGACCTTTAAGTGCTTTCGAAAACACAACACAGGACGAAATGAAACAAAAGAACTTCAAATTCAGTCGTCCCGCAACGTCTGTTGCAGTTCTTCCGCATCAAATAAATCAGCAGACACCAAGAGCAAACCCCGCAGCAACGCATTCCCCGTATTCTTCTCATACGGCTACAGAGAAGGAGAAATCGGGAATGTTGGCACAGCCTAGACCAACTGTTGACAAAACTTCTATGATATCAGACGACTCCATCGATAGTAATTTGGGAGAGGATCTAATGGAAGAAAGAAGGCAAGAATTATTGATGGAGGAGAATGCCAGATTTCAAGAGTTGGAGGAAAGGAAGAAAGAATTCATGTCAATGTTGGACGATTATTTTAAGGCGAATCCTTCCCCGAATTGGGATACTCCGCCTCCGGTTGTTCGTCTGCCGGAAGAGGAGGAAACCGGAAGTGAAGGTAGTCGACTAAGCAGTGCTAAACGAGGCATGAAGTACCGACTCTTACCAAACAGGGCGACCATAGACAGAACATTCAGAAGCGAAGAAGAGTACAAAGCGAAAGTGTTCGAACTGTGGAAGGATCTGAATAAGTGTCGATATTTGAGAATTCCGGACGAACTGATGGACCTCTCCGGCATGATTACATTAGCTAAAGATCAAATGAGTTTGTTTCAAATGCTCAAAAGACAAGAAACTCGGCAATCAGTATTCAAGCGACAAGACACGAATCCCCATCTACTTAGGCGACAGGAGACAAAGGCAGAGCTCCGGACTTCGACGTGAAGACTGAATTAACAATACAATTGTTTCACTATGTACATCGAAATTAAGCTTTTGTGACATTATATCTGCATTTTCATGAATATTCAAATCTTGCGTTACATTAAGGTTTCGAATGTGATGAAAGTCAGTCTTGAATATCAAAAGAATTCGTTAAATCAAATGAAAGTGCAATATGACGAAGTGGAGAGGTGATCGATAGTATATTGGTAGTAAGGAACGGTTAAACCAACAAAAACCGCTAGAATTGTAAATAATCTTAAGCTCCCATATCAACGAGATGATTGCGTGCGATTTATTATACTGACGGAGAATTAATATTGCCCATTTTTGAGAGTAACAAGCCCAGAATGTCTCATTATGACAGGATTATATGAAGTGGGCCATCAGGGTGGTGACAATATCAGGTTTAAATGGTTTGGGGTAGGTACTTAAATATTCCTGAGGTTTAATGGGTTGGGAAATGTATATTGATGCATCGATAACTTTGACACGAAATGTGTAGCAAAATTAATTTTGTATCCATGAAAAATATGGGAACTTGCTTTTTATACAGAGGCATTTGGGGCAGCATTTGGCCGTTTTCATGAATGTCAATGTTGGTAATAAAAATGTTCCCTTGCATTGTAATTTTCCTCTGACAAATTTTTGATCGATGCCAGTAAAAGATAGTTTCTTTTGTGTAATCAGAGTCGATTTCAGCATATGACCAAAATTAGAATACCGCCGCAAAATCTTAACTTCGCATAGACATATCCGTAACAAAACAAGTTTAATTCATATTGTGTTCGATGCATGCAGGTACTATGCCTTCTTAAAAAAAAAAAAGGGGGGGGGTATGCCAGTATCTATAATTGCAAAAAAAAAGAAGTCAGAATGATTTTTTTTCAATAGTTTTAGAAAATTAGATATCTTGATGTTTGAATGGCCTATTTAAAACGACTTATGTATGTTCATCATAAGAGGGACAATTTTCAGTATTATCATCGTTGTTGATCGAATTCGTTTGGAAGTAATTTTAATGCATTTAGACTTTAAATTAGCTTTCATTCATAGCATAAAAATCTCATTGAAATTGTTGATAAAGTATTACAATTAAAAAGTGTATCCATATTGAGACTGGAGCTTAAGCTAGCTCCACCAGAATATATTTATGTGTGTTTCTATGAAATATTAAATCAGTATTCCCTTGTATTTTTGTCTTGGTATGCATTTGCATCTGTGAATTGATTTTCATTAATTCAGCAGAACTATGTCTTTCTTCGTAATCATGATGCCAGTGTACAATGAGTCGAAAGGAAAAAAATCCAGCTCTTCCTTTGGATTTTTATTGTGCGAATAGCACATAGCGGTTGCCTGATTTCTTCACTCATGGGAGCCCCGTCTACTGAGTATGTATAAACGATGTTACTCTGTTTACATGTACCTTGGGACTGCGTCAGCGTCATGATCGGTATAAAGTCTGATCACTGTCTGAATCAATGAATTATATCTATATGAATCGAGCTGTTGTGTTATGTACATGCATGACCTAATGAAAAATTGCATCTGTATGTACTGAGATGAACACAGTGTGTTGGAAACCCCTTTCCGTTACCAGGTGATTATCTGTTTTAGTGGACAATATATAAATGAAACGGTGCTATCGATAAAGATATTAAGTTGAATCATTGAAACATAAAACTAACTTCAAGTAGGCTTATTTTGCCCCTCTTCACAAAATGAAACCTGCATACGACGGAAAAATTAGGAACTTCCATCATGAAATATGATATTAACAATTATGAAAAATAAAAGATCAAAACATTCCCGTTTAGGATGTATCATGTTTTTATATACTAAAAAAGAAGTGAATTTTCCTTCAAATTCTTAGCACACACCTAACATTGAACATGACAGGTTAAAGAAAGAGTGGGGATCAAATTAGAAAATAAGATTCGTCTTCTTTCCTTGTATATGGAATCATCAATCGATAGTCACATTGGATTGTTGCATTTTTTTAGGGGGGGGGGTAGATTTAATGTGATGTTATTTGATTTTCATGTTCACTGTCAGACATCATCTTTCAATTCATTACGACAACATTATGCATTTGCATTTTAGTTCTGTCTTTATACTTCCATAAACTGGCCTACGAAGGTGTTCAGGAACAAATATAACTTTGAAAACACAATATTTTGTCATACATTGTAAGTGATATTATTCTGGCTATTCGCACTCAGTACCTTTAGTGCTTTGATTTCAAAAAGTCACTAGTTTTTTAAGGTTGATCTGTTTCAGATATAAATGGCACAGACATGATATTCTGGTTAATAAGACAGCTAAATATGAAAGATCTCTGACACGACTCTATGGCACGACTACACCCCACCCCCTTTCAAAGGCGGATGATAGAATTCAAATGCCAGCATAATTATAAACTGTTACTGAATTTCACGACCGATGTGGATGACCGGTATCATGATTAAAATTTTGGTTAAGGCCCATACCGGGTAAAACCAAAATATTAATCATGATAACCGGGTTACAAGAACGATTTGCATCCTTTATCTTAACAATTTTAAAAAGATGCTCTTGTAAACAAGTAGGTGTGGTACATGTACGAGACATTCACTGGACTCAACAATGACATACGTTATTGAACATTACTGTACAAGTACATAAAAACTGAAGGGTTTTTACCTGAACAATATGTCAAAACTAATTACATATAACTATCAATCTAAATGAATTTGTAGGTTTCTTGTAATCGTCTTCAATGGCGTTAGATAATACTTTAAAAGAATCCCCTTATTTCAGAATAGTTTTACAATGTTAAGCGTCTTCAAATTCAATAGCATCATTTAAGAACAGATTTTGCAGCATGGACCAGACATGCACGTTTCGGGCACTTAACCCTCGTCAGTGATCCTCAATCTAAACAATGTATATGACGTTGCGGGAACACATCGGTGGGATATGATGCTACAGGTCAGTCACAGATTAAGACGCTCTGGAAATGCTTTTTTGTTGAGATCCCTGGGGCAAAACTCCTTGGTCATCACGAGGGTATATCCATGAATCTTCTGGATGTTAGATCCCCTTCAATCGAATTTTGCCAATGCTACGCCACTGATATCGAAAAAGTGAAGCCAAAAGAAATGTGCATGTATCCAGTAAAGTGTCTATCACGGGGTGTCTTTACGGAGATCTGATATCTTTTTTTGTATTTTACATAAATTATCACTAATATAGCAATCTCTATTAAGCATTATGAATATCTATTCTCCAAGTAACACTGGAATAAACTTTGTTCAGTTACACATTTATAAAAAGCAGTAATGAAGCCGGTGACAGAGAGCAACTCGTACTTCAAATACAGTGCAACATTTAGAAAAAAGGGGATATCTCCAAGGTAAAAATGCATTGGAAATAGCGAAACACAAACTCGCAAGATTACAACAAACATCGGACACGACGCCAGAAAGACAAACCAGTAAATAGTTGGACACTTTAAAACGAGAAAAAAATACTCAAAACAGAAGGACAATATAACAAACCAAACAAAGACATGAATGACAACAGAGAAATGTACTTTGGGGCAACTTTAGACGGCATAGCAAGTGGTGTTGTTATCCTGAGTATATGTACAAACATCACTCCCACTCATCTAGACATATAAGAATTCAGTCAGTAGTAAAGATTGAAACACAAGAGCAACCTCTAGTGTGTCTATGTCAATACCACATCAATACCAGTATTGAAATATGTGTTCAATTGTAAAAAAATATAAGTGCACCATATGCGCATTTCAACGCGTAATGTCTCATCAGTGATGCGAGAAGTCGAAATAGAGAAAATCCAAATACTGAAAATATAAAGAGCGAAATTCTAATCATGGCCTAAAAGTTATGTCAAAGAATCAGCTATAAGGATAGAGCTAGGCCATCAGGGAGATACCACTTAGTGTGAGAATAACTGAGCAAAGAATGTTTGATACAGAATTGTTGTAAAAGTTCTCAGTCATCAGGAAAAAAAAATCATATAATTGATAGAAGAGCAACAGAAGATGGTATTGTGTTCTTTTTTAATATCAAAGTAACATTCAACAAAGACATGAGTGTCATTGATCATTCATCCAATGAGTTATAACATTGTATATATCAGTAAAATAAGTTCAGTCTCATAGGATTACGATTTTGCTCCGCTTCTTCTCGTTTTGCACGTTGGATATATCCATCCAAACGTTTCATAAATCCTGTCACTTTGTCTTCTATTTTGGATGTCATTTCCTGTTCCTTAATAAGGAGATCTTTTCTCAACTCTCTATGGATGTTCTCACCCAGATTATCCTGGATTTCATCCTGTAGTTGACGGGTCCTGCCCGTCTCAACACTTGCACCTCGCGGTGTAATACTGTCACGCGCGTCTTTCTCGGCATTACTATGACAAGAGAAAGCTGAATTGCTTGCACCTCCAAAACTTGTAGTAAGAAACGAGTTACTGCGTTTCATCATTGGTTTGAAACTCTGACCGCTAACTGGTCGTAAAGTTTTTGAAGTCTGCGGTCTTTTGGGAGTAACACTTGGCTTTGGCGTACGTTCAGAGACACCAGTGGTAGTTGCAGGGCGGAATTTACGCAGATTTTTCTTGATTGGCATCTTACTGTCTTTCACTTGACCACTCACGGTGGAGATCGGTTGCTTGTGTACTTTTTCTTCGCATGTTGTTCTTTCAGTAGCCTTTAAATCTGGCGTTTCTGACGTAAATTCTGTAAATGTAGGAGATTCGAACACTCTATCATCGATTGGAGTTTCTTGATTCCTCATCTTGCTGACTTCCTCAGCTGAGAATGTTTTTGTTGACAGTATTTTCATTCTACCCTGTCTTGGCGAGGGTTCGCTCTTACCATTAAAAGAATGTTCCAGAGTTAGAGACTCGCTAGCTGTTAATGTACTTGACAACTCACTCTTGCCATCATCTTCGTCAATAGTACTATTCTGTACAGAGGAAAGTGGCCGCTGCGGTCTTTTTGGCCTCTGTAGCTTCTTAACTTTTGAAGCATCAATTGCGGTTGAATCATTCTCCACAAATGCCAACTTCGGTTGATTCGGAATAACAAATTCGTTTTCTGTAACATCGGATTTGGATTCGGTCAAAGGTAATGTTGCTGTTAGTGTGTCTTTGTGTGAATGAGTCCTATTTATTGATACCACTGGCTTAGATTTCTCGCAAACTTCAGTTTTCGAACGACGGAGCTGAGATGCCGGTTGGTGAGATATGCATTGTCCATTGGGATCATAGATGCCGTAAGCGACTTTTTCTTGCGACTTGCTGTCTTTATATTGAGTAACTCGCTGACTCAGGTTCTGCTGAGTATTACGATATCGTTGAACTTTTTGTGAAGCACCAGCAACTGAACGAGGGGTTCCAGTTCCTTCATTTCTAAGCAAGGCATTTCGTATTGTCTCTCGTCGAAGAAGAGCTATATTTTCTGATTGTGGTCGGACCCTTTCTTCTGTCTTTAATTGATATTCATCATGATCTTTCGTAGACATCCTCCGTCTTAGTGGGGTATTTGTCATCGGACGCGATGGCTGGGGGTTCATTTTCAACCGTTTTGCCTCCGCAACGATTCGAGCATGTAAATTCGGCGTAACTGAAGTGTAAACGCCTTCTAATTTGCCACATTCATCTAAATGTCTCATTTCACTTATTTCTGTTGCTGTTAAGTGAGATTTGATTTTCCCAACATTTTCCTTTAATTTCTTGTACCGTATTCTTACATCCCTATTATCCAAATTAATAAGATTTAAGGAGGACTGTTTTTCCAGATCTATAAGATGAAGGTTCTTTTGTAGGTACCGGGCTTCTTTCAAGTTAAATTTCATAGCCACCACCTCGGCATGAGAACCCATCTTTTTCTCGCCATTGTCGTCGGCTTTCGAGACCGGCATTTTTGCATCAGGGATTCAACTCCAATAGATCGTTACAACATATCAGAAATTATATGTTCATCCCTCGAACTGAAATGTTAAAAAAATGTTTGTCAGCTTTTTGTTCTAACATCTGATTTGATGTATTATAAGCATGAATGACAAACTTTTGATGATGTGTAGATAAGTATAAGGTGAAAATGGAATATTTCTGAAAATGACGATTAAGTAAATCAAGACATACCTTCAGACTTAGGTTTGACTGACGGAGTTTATGGTGGTTGAACGTCCGGTGTTTTACTGCCAATATGTTTGATAAATTTACTTTTCCGACAACAAAATTTGTTGAATACATCGAAGCCGATTAAGGAATGGTGTATTTCATATAAATCTCCTCGACATTAGGGGTTTTGAATATGATCACGTGACTGCGGATTTGTTTCTATCTTAAAGTCCCAGACTACCTCTAATCGGGATTAAGAGTATTAACAGAGAGGACCATGTGTTCACGGTATTGAGTTTGACTGTTTTAACCCTATGAAGACACAGCGTTTGACTGACTGACTAGTGCATAGTTAAGGTCATTAGGCGTAGGAATTCATATAAGGAACCTTTCGAATTTTTGAACATTGGAGTGAAGACCAATCCATGCTTGCTCTTGCGTTCTTTTAAAAGATGTCAAGCGGATTATTAGGAGTGTGCTACTTTGTTATTTTTTAAAGAAAAATGTACGAGTTGTTTATGTTAAAAAATGAAAACTTTATTCTTTTAATTTTGATTGAGGAATCCATTTGTCGGCATTAAGGGCAATTTTCTGCAAAAAAAAAAAAAAAAAAAAAAAAAAAAAAAATGGAATTTATCTGTTTCATAAAAAAAGTCAAAACTGAAATATAATCTTGTTGTTTAAAAAGATCCCGAATTTACTACAGTTGACTACGAGACAACAGTCAATTGTGCCTCACATGAAATTCGTATGAAATGAGCATCATGTTAATTTCACATGGAAATTCAAATAAATTTTACATAAAATTTATGTGAAAAAAAATTCACATGAATTTCACATAAATTTATTTTACATGAATTTTCACTCCTGGCCTTCATGCAAAATTGACTTTACATGCAATTCATGTCAGAAACTTCACATGAATTTCATGTGAAAAAGTTCATGTAAATTTTATGTTCGTTCTCATTTCACATAAATTTCATGTGAACTTTTACGTAAAGTTCATGTAAATTTCATATGAGGCACAATTTGCTGTGTCGAATAAACTACTTTATTTTAAAGAATGAAAATTATTCCGTTCCGACTGGCTAATACCGCAGTTTGATCAAACGCTCATGAAAACGCTATATCTACCAGGAGTGACGTCATCCGAGGTACATGTAGATGTAACATTCCAACACTTCTCTGCAGAAAATAGATCAGAGACAATTTTGTAGTCTTAAAGTTAGGTTTTAATGATTTATATGGCTGGTTTTGAAAATAATTATTTTACTTTTACCTCGATAAGTACAATGATATAGCACCACTCTAGTCCGAAATACAATGTATGACCAAAACCTAGCATTTGACGGTTATGGCAGGATTCACGTCGCCAAAGGCTGGGTTTTGGTAAAATATTTCGAAATAGCTCTACCACTCGGGCTCGGTGAATATTGTCTTCTCGAGGTACGAAATCATTGTACGAGGGATGATTGATATGTTGTGAGCCTCATGTAGAACTATTTGAATTTTATCAAACATTTTGCATTATTTTTCTACTTAATCCCCTTCAGTACCTATACACTTTTGCCACCGGTGTATAAGGGCCTCAATACCACTTTTAAAGAACTCCTTATCTTGTCATCCGCTGAAAGTATGACGTCATCATCGGACTGAAAGTGGGTGCCAGAAATAGCTGCTTTCAGTTTCGGGAAGAGGAGTAAGATCAGGTGAATAAGGCGGATGCTCAATAAAACCAGAAGTCTCTGACGATACTGTAGCTCTCCTGGTTGTTTTGTTTTCTTCAATCATTGACAAGTCAATAAGATACATACACATAAATATTTAAACCAAAGACCATAGGGAGCAGGTGCTCTAACAAAGTATAAGTAGCACAACAAAACAACATATCCATCAGACTGCAAATAGAATATCACTCATATAATTCATAATATATGAGATATAGTATTTCAAAAAAGAATGTCACACCCATTTTCCAAGATCCTAGGTACTAGGGTCTACTAGCTCAAATTAACTATCAATGATGCAACAAGACTACATAGCCATCATATTGCATAAAGAATTTACTCTCCATCATTAATAGCTTTAGAAGAGTTGAGAGCACAATTATATAGGAAAAAAATACCACACCCATTTTCTAAGACCCTGGGGGGTCAGGGGCTCAAACTAAATATCAGGCGCACAACTAAACCACAGGCCAATCACATTACAAAAACAATTAAGTCTCAATCATTTATAGTGTCAGAGGAGTTGCGGGCAAAACATTACATACTGTTATATCAGAGAAAAATACCACACCCATTTTCATAGACCCTGGGTGTGAGGGGCTCAAACAAAATACCAGGTGTACAATTAGACCACAGACCTATCAAATTGCAAAAAGAATTAAGTCAGAGTTGCAAGCACAAGGTTACATAGAGTTATATAGGAGAAAATGACCACACCCATTTTCTAAGACCCTGGGGGTCAGGGGCTCAAACAAAATATCAGGTGCACAACAAGACCACAGACCCATCATATTACAAAAAGAATTAAGTCTCCATCATTTATAGTGTCAGAGGAGTTGCGAGCACAAGATTACATAGACTTATATTATTTAATATAGGAGAAAATGACCACACCCATTTTCTAAGACCCTGGGGGTCAGGTACTCAAACTAAATATCAGGTGCACATCTAGACCACAGACCCATCATATTGCAAAAAGAATTAAGTCTCCATCATTTATAGTGTCAGAGGAGTTGCGAGCACAAGATTACATAGACTTATATAGGAGAAAATGACCACATCCATTTTCTAGGACCCTGGGGGTCAAGGGCTCAAACTAAATATCAGGTGCACAACTCGACTATAGACCCATTATATTGCAAAAGGAATCAAGTCTCCATCATTTATAGTGTCAGAGGAGTTGCGAGCACAAGATTAAATAGACTTATATAGGAGAAAATGACCACACCCATTTTCTAAGACCCTGGGGGTCAGGAGCTCAAACAAAATATCAGGTGCACAACTAGACCACAGACCCATCATATTGCAAAAAGAATGAAGCCTCCATCATTTATAGTGTCAGAGGAGTTGCGAGCTCAAGATTACATAGAATTTCATGACCACGCCCATTTTCTAAGACCCTGGGGGTCAAGGGCTGAAAACAAATAACAGGTGCACAACTATACCATATACCAAGTAGAACGCGAAAAGAATTAACTTTTTATCTCCTATAATTTCAGAGGAGTTGCGAGCACAAGAATTGTTTACGGACGGACGGACGGACGCCGGACGAAGGTCGATGACATAAGCTCGACTGGTCAGAGACCAGTTGAGCTAATTAAAACCAATATCATGAATGATAGCCATGGCATTGACAGACCTGTGAACAGGAGCATTGTCCTGATGGAACAACACACCTTTCACTAGTGAGCTTTCCGCGGCGCTTAAGTTTAATATTTTCCTGTAACTGTGTCAGAAGTGAAGCATAGTATGTGATTGTTTGTCCTTTTTTGGAGACAATCTATCCGCAGAATACCTTCTGTATCCCAGAAAACTGAGACTCACAACGCATCAATCAGCCCCCTTATTTACATCGGTAAAAGTAAATAACTGTAATAATAATATCTTCAGATTCCTCTTCAGACTACATTATTGAATGATGCACATATGGATCAAAAAGAGCATTTCCTAAAATCGCTAGGCTTGAAAAACGGTACCAAGAAAAATAGTGATATATCCTGTAATAAGAGTGATAATATGTATGTTGGGGTCCAGGGGGCGAAGCATTGCATCGACGTATAAGCAACTAGTTACCAGCTCAGTGCGGTAGTTGGTGTGATAGACAGTGGTGGAAAATCTAAAGAATTTTGTTCAGAAAATAGCACGGTGATAGAAAGATCACTTTCTGTTATATTGGTCAGTACTGCAGCTTCTTGCATAAGCAAAAACCAACTTTGACCTCGAACTTTCAACTTTTACCTTTTCAACTCCAAATGAATTAGCATCCTTCTTTCCTCGTGGACAGTCTAAGCATGAAGTTTCATCACTCTTGGTCAGTGGACAGTCTAAGCATGAAGTTTAATCACTCTAGGTCAAGAATTCCTAAATTTATAGAACAGCAACAATTTTTTTAATACATATTCAATTTGACCTTGACCTTTGGACTCCAAAATTAATACATGTGCAGCATTTCCTTGGGTCACCCTGAAATTTCTTGTGTTAAGAGCAGAAATACTACTTCTATACATATCAAGATCTCAAAATCAATAGGGATCCTCATGAACAAACTATGAGTGAAGTTTCATCCTCTACATCAAGAATTACTCAAGTTATGGTGCAACAACACTGTTTTCGAAACATACTAAGTTTGACCTCAGAAATGAATGTGTGTATAAATGAAAATGACCAAGTTAATGTACTCTAGTCAATTGTCGTAGTTTGTCTATTGTATTTAATTCCACAAAATGTTACCTTGTATAAATAAGCATTTTCTCAAACTGCCTGATTTTTACACTAAACAGTGCGAAGTCTATTCCAGCCTGAATACCTTGAACATTGAACTGTTGACAATTTAACCAATGATGTACGGTGGGTAGTAAGCTGTCTCTTGATACATTTCTCAGAAACAAAGAGAAGTTTTCTGACAAGATGTAGTCACAGACTATTAGAATAATACTCGATAAATAAATAGAAGATCATCATATTGAAATCCTAAATATTTACACAATTACAATCTTCAAGGGACAAACCCTTACTATGGTAGAAGTATTCATAACAGTGCAGATAGGGAAAGTGGTGACTGTCTGCCCCCTTAAAAATTATAGAAGTGAGTTGTTTTAACAGTACACATATGTACAGAAAGAAATTATTTTTAATCAATATCATTCTCTTAAATGCTTCATCCATAAAATAAACTAGTTCTATCAAACACTCGGTAACGGCGATGTTATGATTCATCAAACACTATCTCCTCCACCTCCTCTACAATTTCCACTTTGTCTTCAATCCATGCATTTTTCTTGATTCTATCTGTAGAGTCCTCAGGTAGAGTGGGACGTAAGTCATACCCCCTCTCTGCCGGCCTAATCAAGAAAAATTTCAGTAGTTGTGCACACACCTCCTCGTTGAATCCTTTGACTTCACCATCCTCTACAGTGTCGTAGAGTTTCTGATTGTCCATATGCCAACACAGATTAACAAGAGGTTCTGCCGCGTCATCCTTCCATAGATGTAGAGTATTCAGCTGGTATGCCATGAACGTGTACCTCTTACCGTCTGTTATAATCCCCTGGGATGTGAAAGGATAGGTTATGTTGTTATAACCGTTGAAACCTGTGAAGAAGACAAGCATCTGATTAATAATACCTGATGTAGTCAGAATGCATATGTTGAAGAATTGAAAGAGAGGTCCAAATGGGCCAATATTGCTCATCTAAGTCAAATTAGAACCATTGGCAGACATCTTATCTGAGGGATCCGATTAAAACACTACTATTTGGATAGAAATATTGAGTAGGTTTCATAAAATTCAGTTCTGTGTAGTGGTTGTTGAGGAGAGAAGTTGATAACCTCCATTTGGGTCATCTTGTTTGACAGATCAGGCTGACACATGACCCATTTAAGTAGAGGACTATTTGTACATACATTTCTAAACAGTGGTGTAAAATTCTGAGTTGCAGTGGGGGGGGGGGGGGGGGGGGGTTGCAGTTAATATTGCATCATCTAATTGTCTCAAAGATGAGCAAGAAAAACTTAAACTTGATAGAGGACCCAGAGTCCTGCTTCCTGTATTGATGTGTGACATTCCGTGTAATGTGGCTGTGTTGATGTGAAGTTACAAGTGTGAAATGTATTAGGTGGATGACACACTTTTACCTCATTTGAACTTTCAATGGCCCAGATGAGTTTAATACTATTACATAATTAGAAATGAACTTACCTTGATAATGAGCCTGTGCAACAGTCCATAAAAACATATTATTCATTCCCCATCCTCTTTTCATATTGTGGACTACACCACGAGGATAAGATCTTGTATTGGTAAGCCATTTGTCATCATTAGAGTTCAAGACTGCCATGTATCCAAAGGAATTGGGATCACCAAAGTTGTGACCTACAAATAAAAATAAAAAAAATAGCAATCCAAGGAATGCTTGTGTCGCCTGCGAAGCGGCCTATTCTAGGAGGTAAATCACATGGTTCAAAATTACTGGTATCACTATAAAAGTCTTGTCTGATGAAATTCATATGTGAAATATCAGACCTCTTATTTACCAATTGAAAGATATGGTCAATCTCAAATTTTCAGAAAATAGTGTCAATCAACTAGGTCAAGGTCACTACCTAAATACTTTGGTAACAAAACAAAGGTCACATCATAGGAAATATATGTGTTAAGTATTAAAGCCTTATATCACTTAGCAATCAAAAGATATACGCAATCCTTAGAAAAAAGGTCAAATATGTAGGTCAAGGTCACTAGGTAAAAAATTATGGTATGTTTAAAAAAGTCTTGTCACAAAGAATACACATGTGAAATATCAAAGACCTATCACTAACCTATCAAAAGATATAGCGAATCCCAACTTTTTTGAAAAATAGGTCAAATATCTATGTCAAGGTCACAAGGTCAAAAATCATGGTATGTGCAGAAAGGTCTTGTTACAAGGAATACACAAGGGAAATTTCAAAGCCTTATCCCTTACCAATCAAAAGATATATACAATCTTAATTTTTTGTTAAAGTAGGTCAAATATATAGGTCAAGGTCACTAGGTCAAAATTATGGTATGTGTAGAAAGGTCTTGTTACAATCAATACACATGTGAAATATCAAAGCCCTATCACTAACCATTCAAAAGATATAGCAAATTTTAACTTTTTTTGAAAAGTAGGTCAAATATCTAGGTCAAGGTCACAAGGTCAAAAATTATGGTATGTTTACAAAGGTCTAGTCACAAGGAATACATGTGTGAAATATCAAAGCCCTATCCCTTACCAATCAAAAGATATAAGCAATCTTATTATTTTTGAAAAGTAGGTCAAATATGTAGGTCAAGGTCACTATGTCAAAAATTATGGTATGTGTAGAAAGGTCTTGTCACAAGAAATACACATGTGAAATATCAAAGCCCTATCACTTACCATTCAAAAGTTATGGGCTGTGACACCCAAAGTGTGACAGACAGACAGACAGACGGACTGACTGACTGACGGACGGACGGACGGACAGACGGACAACGGACAAAGTGATCCCTAAGTGTCGCTATGCTTCGCAGGCGACACAAAAATAGCAATCCAAGGAATGCTTGTGTCGTCTGCGAAGCGGTTTGATTATTATTCTAGAAAGTGGATCAAAATTATTGGTATCAGTAGAAAAGTCTTGTCATATGAAATTCATTTGAAATATCAGACCTCTTAAAATTACAAATTAAAAGATATGGTCATTCTCAAATTTTCAGAAAAGAGTGTCAATCATCTAGGTCAAGGTCACTACGTAAAAATTGCAAAAATAACAAAAAGGTCTCATCATAAGAATATTAAAGACCTATTACCTACCAATCAAAAGATATATACAACCTTTGAAAAGAAGGTCAAATAGCTAGGTCAAGGTCAAAAGGTAAAAAATTATGGTATGTTTAGAATGGCATTGATACAAGGAAAATACATGTGAAATATCAAAGCCCTATCACCTACCAATCAAAAGATGTAGCCAATATTACTTTTCTTGAAAAGTAGGTCAAATATCTAGATCAAGGTCAAAAGGTCAAATTTTATGGTCTGTGTAGAAAGGTCTTGTCACAAGGAATACACATGTGAAATACCAAAGCCCTATCACTTACCAATCAAAAGATATATCCATTCTTAATTTTTTTGTAAAGTAGGTCAAATATGTAGGTCAAGGTCAAAAGATAAAAAAAATTATGGTATGTGTAGAATGGCATTGTGACAAGGAAAATACATGTGAAATATCAAAGTCCTATCACCTACCAATCAAAAGATATAGCCAATATTACTTTTCTTGAAAAGCAGGTCAAATATCTAGATCAAGGTCAAAAGGTCAAATTTTATTGTTTGTGTAGAAAGGTCTTGTCACAAGGAATACACATGTGAAATATCAAAGCCCTATCACTTACCAATAAAAAGATATATCTATTCTTAATTTGTTTTGAAAAGTAGGTCAAATATGTAGGTCAAGGTCACTAGGTCAAAAATTATTGTATGTGTAGGAAGGTCTTGTCACAAGGAATTCACATGTGAAATATCAAAGCCCTATCACTTACCAATCAAAAGATATAGCAAATCTTATCTTTTTTTTTCAAAAGTAGGTCAAATATCTAGGTCAAGGTCACAAGGTCAAAAATTATGGCATGTGTTGAAAGGTCTTGCCACAAGGATTGCAGATGTGAAGTATTAAAGCCCTATCACCTACCAATCAAAAGATATATCCATTCTTAATTTTTTTGAAAAGTAGGTCAAATATTTAGGTCAAGGTCTTTAGGTCAAAAATTAAGGTATGTGTAGGAAGGTCTTGTCACAAGGAATAAACATGTGAAATATCAAAGCCCTATCACTTACCAATCAAAAGTTATGGGCTGTGACACCCAAAGTGTGACAGACAGACAGACGGACGGACGGACGGACAGACGGACAACAGACAAAGTGATCCCTAAGTGTCGCTATGCTTCGCAGGCGACACAATAAAATTATGATCGCTGAGAGATATAAGTCCCTTACCGGCATAAAATATCCTGCAACTCTGCCTAGAACTCTCCAATTAAAAATGAATTTAAACTTACTGTCCATGCAGCTTATGTCAGAAATTCTTTGTCTGTTTTTTCCGATAAAAACATTCATATAGAGGATAGAACTCGATATTTCGTAAATAACGTTGTAAGTTATATGTCCATACGACCAATAGTACACTGACAAAGAAAATGGTTTTAGATGGGGAGTTTCTTATGTTTATTTAAGCGTGACGTAGAAGACCTACTCCATACGTCAAACTTGCTCTGCATAAACTATCCAAGGCCAAGCTATCTATCAAACTCTATGTGTTGCAGAAAGAAGTCAAGAAAACTGATTTGTTTGCATCAAGGGGCATATTAAATGGTCATACGTGACCCAAAGTAAAACTTGCTCTGTGACTTTCCAAAACCAAGATATATATCAAATTTCACTGGAATATCTCTTTTTGTTGCAGAACAAAAGTCTTGAAAACTGAATTTTGCAAGTCATCAAGGCCCTAGGGGCATAACCCCTTAAAAAATAGGTCAAGCATGAGGGGAGTCAAACTTGCTCTGTAACTATTCAAAACCAAGCTGTGTATCAAATTTCACCTGAATATCTGCATCCATCGCAGAGAAAAGTCCGAAAAGCTGACAAAGTCTGGAAAATTGAGTTTTTCAAGTTATCAAGGGGCATAACTCCTTCAAAAATAGGTCAAGCATGACAAAAATTACCCTTGCCCTGTAACTATTCAAAACCAAGCTGTGTATCAAATTTTAGCGGAATATCTCTATCCGTTGCACAAAAAAAGTCCGGAAAACTGAAATATGGGACAGACTAACTCACTGACAGGCAGATAGACTAAGGGGAAACTAAGAGTTCCCTTCCGCGTTGCTGGTAGGGGACTAGTAATAAAATTGCCTTAAGTGTGTACACATGTGTAAACTGGTGTGTCCCTGCTGAAGCCAACCTGAGTCAAGACCCCAGACTTTGATATATTGTACATATGGTATGAACTACTTTATTTAAAGTCAGTAAGTCATCTGTTACAATAAAAAAATGTTAGAATTTTCAAGGGATTTACTAATGCAAGGTGTTTGTGAAACATACATCTTTGTCAGTATAACACTCTGTAAAGTAGGTCAAAGTTAGGGGAAAAGGTCACCAGGTCACAAATTGAAGGCTGAAATTGACGTATCCAATGTACAAATGGAGATCTCGTTGACGTCTCGTCCATTTAAACAGTGTTAAAATTATCTCGATAATCTTCAGCAGCGTCTCAACTGTTTCCATGGCTTAGATAGCAGTTGGCATGTTGACCTTTGATGTTGGAAACCAACTTTTTTGTTGCATTATGGTATTTCTATGGTATGTCATAATTCTAACTATAAAATACACTTGATATTTATTTGTACAACGGATACCTTAAGTTAACCATAACCAAACTCTAACTTGATCTTCAAAGCGAATATCAAATTAAAGTTCTGCAAATGTATACTTGTATATCTATCCATTGCACAGAAAACTTATCTCTGAATGATTTAAAGGAACACTACTCCCCTGAAAATAGATCAAATATATCATTCCAATGCAGGTAAAAGCCTAGTTTCTGAACATCATCAATCTCCCCTGAAAACCATGCCCAAAACTCCCACTCACAAAGATTAGGCAAAGCCATGTATACATATATTTTAAGATTTCAGTTCAATATCGCAACAATTGTAAAGAATTAATAGTACCTCCCTGTTGTAATGGGGTTTCATTTTATCTATATTTGATTTTTGTTTTATATATAGTAATAGTACATAATTTTTTTGGGGTTTCTTTTCATTTCTTTCTATAAACTTAAGTGAGACTTGCAAAATCTAGATACTGAAACCTAATAAAGTCAAAATACTTATAGCTAAACAACATCCTTAATGCTGCACTACTTTGACATTGTGCTGCAATACTCTCCATTTGTAAATTGTTTTTATGTTACCTGGAGATACTTTAAGTTTCTTCCATTGTCGACGTGTTCTGTGCTGATTTGGAAAATAATCAAAGGGAGGATACTCTTTGGTGGAAAGTTCATCATTCATGGAAACAAACTGAAACAAAATTTAGTTAATTAGAGACAGAGGTCAAATGCAAAGCAACAAAATTTCGATTTATTTTCAACTTCTTATCTAATTTAGACCTGTAGTGATCACTTAATATGGATTCTCTGTAAAAGCCTAAATCAGCTGGCCACGGCATGTCATGGATTTTGATGACACTTTCTGTAATTATCATACTTAATGTAAAAACATAGTGCCATCAGAGATGACAGCGCTCACCTCGACGGCATCATTGTCCCATGACCAGCATCTGCACCTACATTGCACAAAGTATTTCCAGATGCATCATCCACATAAGTTTGGTTGACAAAAAATTCAAAGAAGGCTGGAAATGAGATTCTAATTTCACCATACCTGGTCAATCAAGCGTGAAATATAGGTCAGATGCTGCATCTGTACAGTGCATTGCAGTAAGCATCCTCAGATACATCACCAACACAAGTTTTTTGATTGATCTAGGACTTACAATAGGCCGGAAATGGACCTGTCCCATTTTACTTAACCTAATTGCTCAAGCATGGAATGTGGGTCAGATGCAGCATCTGTACCAAACATTGCATTAAGCATCCTTAGATGCATCATCCACAGAAGTTTGGTTGATGTAGGACTTGTAGTAAGGCAGGAATGCACCTGTCCCATTTTACTAAACTTGGTCACTCAAGCATGAAATGTGGGTCAGATGCAGCCTCCATACCATGTATTGTAGTAAGCATCCTCAGATGCATTGTCCATAAAAGTTTGGTTGATTTAGGACTTATAGTAAGGCGGGAATGCACCTGATCCATTTTACCCAACCTGCTCACTCAAGTGTAAAATATGGGTCAGATGCAGCCTTCGTACCATGCATTTATAAGCATCCTCAGATGCATCATCCATGCAAGTTTGGTTGGTGTAGGACTTATAGTAAGGCGGGAATGGACCTGCCCCATTTTACCTAACCTGCTCACTCAAGCGTGAAATGTAGGTCAGATGCAGCCTCCACACCATGCATTGTTGAAAGCATCCTCAGATGCATCATCCATGCAAGTTTGGTTGGTGTAGGACTTATAGTAAGGCGGGAATGGACCTGTCCCATTTTACCTAACCTGATCACTCAAGCACGAAATGTAGGTCAGATAAAGCCTCTGTACCATGCACTGTTGTAAGCATCCTCAGATGCATCATCCATTCAAGTTTGGTTGGTGTCGGACTTATAGTAAGGCGGGAATTATGGACCTGTCCCATTTTACCTAACCTGATCACTCAAGTGTGAAATGTAGGTCAGATGGAGCCTCCGTACCATGCATTGTAGTAAGCATCTTCAGATGCATCATCCATGCAAGTTTGGTTGATGTAAGACTTATAGTAAGGCAGAAATGGACCTGTCCCATTTTACCTAACCTGCTCACTCAAGCATAAAATGTAGGTCAGATGCAGCCTCTGAGCCATGCATTTATAAGCATCCTCAGATGCATCATCCATGCAAGTTTGGTTGGTGTAGGACTTATAGTAAGGTGGGAATGCACCTGTCCCATTTTACCTAACCTGATCACTCAAGCGTGAAATGTAAGTCAGATGCAGCCTCTTTACCATGCATTGTAGTAAGCATCCTCAGATGCATCATCCATGCAAGTTTGGTTGATGTAGGACTTATAGTAAGGCAGAAATGGACCTTTTCCATTTTACCTAACCTGCTCACTCAAGCATGAAATATAGGTCAGATGCAGCCTCTGTACCATGCATTGTTATAAGCATACTCAGACTCAGATGCATCATCCACGCAAGTTTGGTTAATTTGGGACGTATAGTTTGGTGGGAATGGACCTGTCCCGTTTTGCTTAACCTATAGTGCGGACGCCGACACCAACGACAGTGCGATAGCATAAGCCCCCCTCTACTTCGTCGAGGCGAGCTAAACAATTAAAACAAACCATTTTGTTATATTTGAAAAACGTTTACCATGGTAACGAGGTCCATCTATTTGACACCCTCATATAAATTAGAAATAAGACATGTTGTGACGTTTTGTTGCCGATGGAAACCATGGTCAAAACTTACATTATGAACATAAAAACTTTTCTTTGTAAGTTCAACATTAAAAAGAATAACTTTTTGGGGGAGGGATGATAAAGTAGTTGTTGATATTTAGTCAAAATATGTGAAAATTAAGCAAAAATAGGGTCTATTTTAAGGGTAATTTTTTCCTGTTTTTGACTATTTTGAAGGTTGAAAACAAAAAAAATGGCACATGTTATGGGTATTTGATATCACCTTGACAAAATTAATGTCCATTGCTTGACAAAATTGAGAAATAAAATTTATGGTGAAACTCACCATTCTGTCATGAATACTAATCAAAAACTGTTGCTATAGCAACTTGGAGTCAATATTTCTGGATACTGCATATCTAAAAACATTGTTTTCCCCATTTTTTTAGTCCTATGATTATGAAATAGCATACCTGTATACAAATTACATTTATCATTATCACTTGACCTTAAAATCATTTCAAGGTCATCAGTCCAAAGCTCAAGGTCATTTCTATTTTTAGACTCAAATTTACACAAAAATCAGGATTTCCAATTATTTTGAATTGTTTTCTCTAACATCACGGACATGTTTCATTAGATATTTTGATTTCAAATATTTACAGTTGAACAACCTATCAAAAGAAGTAGAATTCATCACAGTTTTGTTAAATTGTGTTTTACTTCTTTGTATGACAGACTTTCAATAAGAGCATAAAATTTAGATTTTCTAGATTTTTCTTCTAAAATATGTGACATTTTTTTGGGTCTTCAATGGACTTTGATAATTTTGATACTCATCCCCACAAATAATGCATTTACCATACTTTTACCTCTAATTAATTGTTTTACCAAAGTTCCATACTGCTTACTGTTAATCATGTCTCTTTTTAGCGAAAAATTACAAAATTTGGCCTGAAAATAGCAAATATTTTTCAATTACCTTGAAAATTGAGCAAATGACCTTGACATTTTCTCAAAGTTATAATAGCATCTAATTGTCTTTAATACATCTACATACCAAATTTTGTAACGATAGCAGGCATACATCTTTAGAAACTAGCTTTTTACTTGTGACAGGTATTTACACCTTTGTACCAAATGTTGCCATAGCAACCTATTTCAAAGGCATATAAACAGCATCTTCTCAAGACAAGAGTACGTAATACCTTACTCCCCCTTGTCGGATGTCATACATAAAACTGTGTCTCCGGTGAGTGTCGTAGTGGAGAGTATATACGACAAGATCATAGCCCATATTACGTACATTGTACTTTCATATAGAAGCAATTTTGGGAGCAAAATCATTCAAACACATTAACTAGCACTCAAATTGCTAGTAATATATACAAATGTTTGGCCTGATAAGTCTCCACTACGACACTCACTGGAGACGCAGTTTTGTGTATAACATCCGACAAGGGGGAGTAAGGTATTACGTACACTTGTCTCGAGAAGATGATAAACAGAAAAATCTCATTTCTACATAAATTTCCTTCGATTCCCATGATCCATTCCCAGATTGTTCTATTCAGGAAATATGCAACTGAAATTCAAATCTTGTGCAACTGCATTATTACTCATGTCATAATTAAGTAAAATATAGGTAAAATCAGGCCTAAATTGACCAAAAATGGTACATTTGTTATTGAAACAAATTTACATGACATGCAGTACTAAGAAGGAGCATTGAATAATCAAATTATATTAACTTAAGAGGATTTAAATAATCTGTTCAGAAAATTACATATACATGTATCATGCAACATTCGTTTCCATGGTAACGGGATGCATAAAAGGTTTTTTTTTATACAAAACCTTGGTTATCATGACCAACAGAATGTCAGAGAAAAAAATAGAAGGTCATTTCGTTCTGAGGACTTCATATACACCTTGTACACAAAAAATATCCAAAATCTATGACATCTTGGCCAAACATATCTGATTTTTTAGGTTTTTACAGAGAATCCGTATAATTATTAAGTACCCTTTCATCTAATGTATCTACAGTACTTAATATAACAATATTTGGCATCACAATAAGCCACAATTCATTTGGTTCTTAGGAAGAGTCCTCCCTCTTTTCTTTCTATAAAGGAAATACTAGTATATCATGAATTAGGTACATGTTTGTAGACACTTAGTATTCGTCTCTTGGGTATGGCAGACTTTTTAAAACAAGTAGAAGTCAAAAATCAGATACAAGTACAAGTAATTACCTCAGGTAGTGGTAACTCGGTCCGTAAAAGTAAGTCGGCCTTCCCTTGGGACAGAAAGCAATGGTTGTACTGAGAATGTGAAGGTTTGATTGTGATTTTGTCTGGACTCCAGTATGTTTGATATCTCTTCTCCTGTGGTAGCAACCTCTCTACCTTATACCTATTCCAATGAGCGTGAATGTCAACCTGCTCGTTCAGGGAGCTTTCCACCAGATGGCGATATTTACCTCCCATACATGTTATAACCATCATCATAATATCCTTGATAAACTCGTGACTTGTTTCTCGTTTACTTATAAAATTGTTTTTGTCTCTACGCATAAGCGTTGTATTCATTACAATTTTCTCCTTTAATAAAGGTGTCAAATAATCTATATCCTTCTGCACATCTAACAGATTGTACACATTTGGCATGCCCTCTATCAGGGCAGTCTTTGTGACAAACTGTTGAAACTCCAAACTGTTCGGGGAAAGATTAAGTGAAGGGTATACGTAGGTGTGAACCCCATAATCCTTGTCAAAATATGTGGACTCCATGTGATCTAGACGCTCTTGAATTGTGGGAAGGCTGCGGAATTCTTGTCCCTTATCATACCATTCCCAGCAAACATCTGGATGCATATCCTCTTCATTTTTAGGCCACTCACCTGAAATTTGAAAAATATGCATTAAATGGCAATCATATCAAGCACACATCATTATATATTGTACTGGTACTCTTAGAAGATCACAGGTATTTCATTAAATGACAATCACATAAAGCACATATCATTATATATTGTACTGGTACTCTTAGAAGGTCACAGGTATTTCAGGGCTCCCACACCAATTTTTGGGACTGGGACTGCTAGAAGCCTTTGAAATTGGGTGAAAAAGCAGATTTTTTTCAAAAATTGGGAAAAATATAAATACAAAAGGATTTTACTTTTTAATTATCTTAATTATTGTAAGTCACGGTCAATAGAATGCTTTAATTCTTTTAGATATTTACAATCAGCTTTTTTCCACCTTGGAATTTGCTAGGTCAATGCATGCGGCCATTTACAAGTATCACAAACGTTTTGTATCCATCTTCCTGATTGGTCAAGTGACAAAGTCGTTTTTTTATATTGGGTATTCCTTAATTTAATCAATACTATAGGCAATAATTATCAAATCCAATGATGAAATTATCATATGTACTGATAAGAAATGCATTATAAGTTTAAAACAATAAGAAACTGTTGAACTGCATACTGATTGTTCAAATACTATATTTTATGACAGAATTTTTCTCACATTGCGATAGAAATGGACCTGGGAGAGGGTCCTTGTGCCGGTGGTACATTAATATGGGCGTAGCCAGGCATACATCTGTATGCAAAACATCCACATCGTTTTCGGAAAAAAAAAATTACACACAAAAATAAAACCTGAGTTTGTGAAACACGAATGCCCCCGTTGACATCTTTGTCAGTAAAACAGATCAAAAGTAGTATCACATTTGAGGCCAAAGTCACAAGGTCAAATTTAGTATCCTTGGAAAAATCTTGCCACATGGAATTCATATGTGAAATATGAAAGTCCTATCAATTACTATTCAAAAGTTATGGCTAAACTTTAAATTTTCGAAATCAGGTCAAACTCCAAGGTCAAGATCACAAGGTCAAAAATTTTGGTATCCATGGAAAGGTCTTGTCACAAGAAATACACATGTGAAATATGAAAGCCCTATCACTTACCATTCAAAAGTTATGGCCAAGGTTAAAGTTTTCCAAAAGTAGGTCAAACTCCAAGGTTAAGGTCACAAGGTCAAAAATTTTGGTATCCATGGAAAGGTCTTGTCACAAGGAATGCACGTGTGAAATATGAAAGCCCTATCACTTACCATTCAAAAGTTATGCCCAAGGTTAAAGTTTTTTTAAAGTAGGTCAAACTCCAAGGTCAAGGTCACAAGGTCAAAAATTTTGGTATCCATGGAAAGGTCTTGTCACAAGGAACACACGTAAGAAGTATGAAAGCCCTATCACTTACCATTCAAAAGTTATGCCCAAGGTTAAAGTTTTTCAAAAGTAGGTCAAACTCCAAGGTCAAGGTCACAAGGTCAAAAATTTTGGTATCCATGGAAAGGTCTTGTCACAAGGAACACACATATTAAATTATTAATATGAAAGCCCTATCAATTACCATTCAAAAGTTATGCCCAAGGTTAAGTTTTTCAAAAGTAGGTCAAACTCCAAGGTCAAGGTCACAAGGTCAAAAATTTTGGTATCCATGGAAAGGTCTTGTCACAAGGAATGCACATGTGAAATATGAAAGCCCTATCACTTACCATTCAAAAGTTATGGCCAAGGTTAAAGTTTTTGCGGACAAACAGACAGACAGACGGACAGACCAAACACTATATGTCCCCGAATCTTCCATTACGGGGGCATAAGAAAAAGAAGACAGAGAGAGAGAGAGAGAATTATAATGTTCTTCATACAAAGTGTTGGTCTTTGCAGGAAATTCTGAATGAAGATACCGTACACAACATCATCAACAAAGTTTCACTTCAAATCTACATAACTTTAGGACAAATATTCAGATCTTTTCACTTTGAACCATGTATTCAGGTTTAAAAATGAACTGGTCTCATCGTCTGAAAAGGAAAAATATTAGAAAAAAAACGTATAGCTGGAGTACGGACTGCCTTTTCACTTTAACAATGTAACTATGAAAGTTTCATGCAACCTTAAATAAAAATCACACATGAAAAACTTAAGAAATATTATAATTTAATAAATGATAAAAACATTGATCTTGTAAATAGAGTGTGGTTTCCTTGATCCAGCTGAACACAATAAATTTGAATAAGTATGGACTACTTTTCACTCTAACCGTGTAGCTATGAAATTTCCAATATTTTGATCCACC
The DNA here is from genome assembly GCA_028142955.1 of Pinctada fucata. Lineage (NCBI taxonomy): Eukaryota > Metazoa > Mollusca > Bivalvia > Pterioida > Pteriidae > Pinctada > Pinctada fucata. The sequence goes on along the minus strand of AP027104.1, from coordinate 72,969,098 downwards.
AGAAGTCTCTGACAAGACTGTAGCTCTCCTGGTTTTTTTTTTAAACATCAATTTCCTTTCTTTCTTTTTTTTAAACCAAAGACCATAGGGAGCAACCGTTCTAACAAATTATAAGTAGCACAACAAAACAACATATCCATATACATGTATAATTCATAATATCCGAGATATAGTATTTCAAAAAAGAATGCCACACCCATTTTCAAAGATCATAGGGGCCAGGGGCTGCTAGCTCAAATGAGCTATCAATGACAGAACAAGACTACATATCCAAAATATTGCATAAAGAGTTAGGCGACAGAAATTTAATTCTTAGTTTTACGGATCTGCCAACCCTAATTTTACCACAATTGGAAAAAATATAAAATGAACTAATGGTACAATTTTTTCCCGATCATCTTAATTGACCCTTCTGAACGCGGGAAAAATTTGAGAAATTCCATTACGTCACAATGCAATTTCAATGTTTGACCGAGGTTCGAAGCTTGTTTGTCCGAGGTAAACACATGGTAAAAGCATTGTGACGTCACGAAATTTTGCAATTTTTTCCCGCAATCGGAAGGGTCAATTACTGGTTATAATTACTTTCTCACTTAATCTTTATCGTGCAAGTTTTTTAGAAAATGCGGCTTTGAAAACATGATAAACAAGTTGAATCAAGATCGTGATCATGGCACAAAACATGAAATGTTGAAATTTACTGATTTTTATTTTATTTTTACTCCCTCCTCCTACCCTACTTTGAAAAAATAAAATCCGTAAAACTAAAATTTAAATTTCTGTCACCTTAACTCTCCATAATTAATAGCTTTAGAAAAGTAAAGAGCACAATTATATAGGAAAAATTTACCATACCCATTTTCTGAGACCCTGGGGGTCAAACAAAATATCAAGTGCACAACTAGACCACAGACCTATCATAATGCAAAAAGAATTAAGTCTCCATCATTTATAGTGTCAGAGGAGTTGCGAGCACAAGTTTACATTCAAATCAAATCAAATCAAATCAAATAATATTTATTTAGAGTTGGACATGTCAACAATACAACATTAGCTTTTTTGAGCTACATGTATTTACCGACATTGAGTTATGTAGGAGAAAATGACCACACCTATTTTCTAAGACCCTGGGGGATCAGGGGCTCAAACAAAATATCAGGTGCACAACTAGACTACAGATCCATCATATTGCAGAAAAATTTAAGTCTCCATCATTTATAGTGTCAGAGGAGTTGCAAGCACAAGATTATATTTATAGAGTTATGTAGGAGAAAATTACCACTCCGATTTCTTAGACCCTGGGGGTCAGGGGCTCAAACAAAATATTAGGTGCACAACTACACCACAGACACATCATATTGCAAAAAGAATTAAGTCTCCATCATTTATAGTGTCAGAGGAGTTGCGAGCACAAGATTACATAGATTTTCATAACCACACCCATTTTCTAAGACCCTGGGGGTCAGGGGCTGAAACCAAATGTCAGGTGCACAACTAGACCACATATAAAGCTGAATGCAAAAAAATAAAGTTTCTATCGCCTATGGTTTCAGAGGAGTTGTGAGCACAAGAATTGTTTACGGACTGACGCCAGGGTATTGCGAGACCAGTAGAGCAAATAAAAACAAAGCCATTTGAAATCAAATTCAAGGAATTGTGGTCCCCCGCTTTTGGGTGTTTGTCTTTTAAAGAATGTTTACAGACCCCCCCCCCCTTCTTAAGTTTTCATAATATATCTCATATATATTCAACATTCTAAATATGAAAGATTAAACTCCAAGTAAAGGTAAAAGGGTCCAAACTTTTGTCTTTTTACCAAGGGACAGGGCTTATGAAAAGTAATACGTATGCACATGTGAAATATTAAAGTCCTATCATTTAAAGTACCATCCAAAACTTACGGTCGAGGTTGAAGTTTTTAAAAATGGGTCAACATCCAAGCACGAGGACACAAGGTCAGAATGTTGTTACCAACAGAAAGGTCTTGTCACAAGGAATACATATGTGAAATGTGAAAGCCCATCACTTTCCTTTCAAAAGTAATGGTCAAGGTTAAAGTTTTTGAAAAGTATGTCAAACTCCAATGTCAAGGTCACAAGGTCAAAAATTTTTGTCTCTATGGAAAGATCTTTTCACAAGAAATACACATGTGAAATATCAAAGCCCTATCACTTTCCATTAAAAAGTTATGGACAAGGTTATAGTTTTTTGAAAAGAAGGTCAAAGTCCAAGGTCAAGGTCACAAGGTCAAATTTTGGTATCAATGGAAAGGTCTTGTCACAAGGAATATACATGTGTAATATGAAAGCCATATCCCTTTCCATTCAAAAGTTATGGTCAAGGCTAAAGTTTTTGAATAGTAGGTCAAAGTCCAAGGAAAGGTCTTGTCACAAGGAATACACATGTGTAATATGAAAGCCCTATCACTTTCCATTAAAAAGTTACGGTCATGGTTAAAGTTTTTGATAAGAAGGCCAAAGTCCAAGGTCAAGGTCACAAAGTAGGTCAAAGTCCAAGGTCAAGGTCATAAGGTCCAAAATTTTGGTATCCATGGAAAGGTCTTGTCAAAAGGAATACATATGTGTAGTATGAAAGCCATATCACTTTCCATTCAAAAGTTATGGTCAAGGTTTAAATTTTTGATAAGTAGGTCACAGTCCAAGGTCAAGGTCAAAAATTTTGGTATCCATGGAAAGGTCTTATCACAAGGAATACACATGTGTAATATGAAAGCCATATCACTTACCATTCAAAAGTTATGCACAAGGTTAAAGTTTTTGTGACTGACGGACAGACGGACGGACAGACGAACCGGTTTTAATGTCCCCGCGCTTTCGCGAAAGCGGGGGACAAAAAAAGAATTACATAGGCAAGATTTGAACCTGCAACCTCAGGCACTAGAAGTGAGCACATTCACCACTGTGCCACGACTTCCTTAACAATTAGGATGAAAACAAAGAATATAATCCTTGACCAACAGAAATTCCATTATGAAATTTGATAAAAAAAAAAAAATCGAATTTCTACATGTACTCCGTCCAAATAACCTCAAAGGCAGGTTTAGGTCAGGGTTTTTCGGAATAGTTACGAGAGTTCGAGATATATCCCAAATTATGAATTTTAATCAGAAAATATGTAAAAAACTGAGATAAAAACTTCAATATTCCGATTTCCCAAGTGAGCAGCAGCGTAGACAGTAATGATACAGTACAGTGTGTCAACCTCCTGTGGTCTACAGGCTACAGACGTACCAGGTGGGTATTTTCCTCTGATCGGCGGGTATTTGACATCTTCTTGAACAGAGACATGACTTGACAGCAATCTTGCTTCTTGAGCACGAAAAACAAGCGTCGACGATAGTTTGAGTAGTTTTCGCCCCACTACCATGGAGGCTGCCATTTTCCCCTGACCTTTCGCCTTTCGATCCCAAAATAATGAAAAAAAAAAAGAAATTTTATCGGATTCCAAGCCAACAATGTAATTTATCTGACATCAGCGTTCACCGTGTTAGAATGAATCTTTAAACAATTCATTCTATAAAGTTGGTTTATTTATTTCACTCAAAACGTTGATTATCTTAAAAATAAACAAAATAACACACAATGCTGGTCACATGACACTAAAGATGGCGGAGGAACCACCTGTCTTGTCATTCCCACAAGAAATCAAACCCAGGTAGTTATCCTCGGATATTCCCTGAAGGTGGATTTGAAATTGCTGCCGTGTAAATCGCGTGTTTGTTTCTTTCTTTGTCTAACCCCTCTTGGTCACAATGATAAATGACATCTCTAGTTTTCCACAATTCATTACATATATATAGATCTCAGAGAGAGAGAACCCTGTAAATAGTATTTAGATGTCAACATTTAGGCTTAGCCAATCACAGGCTCTCAAATTGATCTTACTGGATCTTACTGGACTGATCATCTTATTTGTAAGGATTCTGTGTAGAAATTGCCTTCATGGTTGTCATGGATCCTGCATCCTACAAATCTTGCAGAATCTAATGATATCTTAAAACTTGCCTTCATTTTAATTACCAGTATCATACACACTATACAGTGTTCTCCCCAGGCCGTTTTAGCGTGGCGGCCCCGCCACCCTATCGAGATTTACCGCCATGCTATCGGGATTAGCACCACGCTATATTTTACGGCCGCCATGCTATATTTTTTTCCCTAAAAATTCGTGTATTAACTATTTTGTGTACCCCTTTGCATTAATTGATTGATTTAACCGCCGCATTCTTGGTGAATTAGCCCCGGCTTTATACAACCAGAGGTGTAAAACGTCTTGTAGCCCACGCAAGCTTTATATATTTACCTGAGCTGAGAAGGTGTCTGGCTTCTACGGCGCACGTCAACTTATCGGACATTTAAAATAACTGCGTTGTCAGTGTCTATCGAGTGACCAACAAAAGACGACCATTCTATAACGTAGTTCATGAAAACTTTTTCATCTACATGTATAATCGCTAGATCGTGTTGACCGGCACGTGTCATATAGTTACAGCGTAATAGAAATACGGTATATCAGAAGTCATTGAAATATGTTTTTAATCCGTCTTACTGTTCGACATTATAATTACCCGACCTCGCCGTTTTGTCATACAAAATAATTGCCGATTTTACAAGATAAGAAAGAGGTTATCTCGCTCGCGCAAATAATTCTACTTTGAATAAATAACGAAATAACGAGTCGGTACGTACGTATTTTTGTTTGTTTGCTGTTTTGTTTTTTTTTATCAGGGACGTATATAAACGTCCCTGCTTGAATCTAGTTAATAAGAAGTTTAGATAATCATCAAAACACAACATGGTGCACGGACCATCGTTTTATTGAGTCGGAGCGCGATATAGAAGGCTTTTTGGCTTTTTATACAAGTGACATAATTACAAAATAGATCTTGATTTCTTCGGGGGGGGGGGGGGGGGGGGGGGGGGGGGGGGGGGGGGGGGGGGGATGTGCTCCATACTGTTGGCAAAGTAGAACAATTGTCAGCTTTCATTCAACCATTGCCAGAGATTACCCCAAAGAATATTGCAATGGCTAATAAGGATGGAGGGGGGGGGGGAATGTTTTCCAAATTTGGATCCAATTTTTCAAGTAGGAATAGGAGGAATTTGTATAAAGATAATTTTCAACCTTTTTTAAAAGGTGAAAGCGGCCCTTTCCCTGAACCAAAAATTCAGAACTCGAGGTTAGACACCCTTTCCATAACACACTTAGATTCACTAATATCAGTGATTAGGAAGGACAGAGGACATGCACCATAGTCCCATTAATTTGCAAAATGAACCATTGAAAACTTAGTACTGTTTTGAAGACATGGCCCATTGATATTTCAGAAAATCATGGAAAATGGCCCATTCACAGAATTGTCTTCCAAATCAGTGTAATATGCCAAATTCTCACACTAAGATACCTGGAGTTATAGTCATGAGACAGTCTCAAGATAATTTTCTCAAAAGGCCCAAAAATAATTGAGTTTTAAAACTGTCATAAATCTCTCTTTTCAAATAGAACATCAATGATCTCACTGTCTAAAATTTAATGATAATTGGCATGTAGATAAGAATGTAGTATTATGAACACATTTCTTTCATTATCAAAATTATTTTGAACAGTTTAGTAATAAAGCAGCAACAGAAACAGTATGCATTGATGCAACGCGCAATGGCGCAACGTACAATGGCGCATCCCAACACAAGGTGCACCGCGAAGACTTAGCACCATGCTATCTGAAATTTCTGGGGAGAACACTGACTAAAGCGATATCAGTCTCTGACTCTTTATATAAAGAAAATTGACCGGGACCAAATCAGCTTCAAGGGTTTATATTATTAAAACCAATTGCACACAACAAGAGGAAGATCCCTACTGATTTCAAGGTCATATTTCAAAGGTCAAGGTCACAGATTTGAAATGGTTGAAATCTTTGTATACTGTCTTGAGGGAACAGTTTTTAATTGATCTTGACCAAACTTCACACACTTACGAGGGCTGATTGATATGTTGTGAGCCTTGTACTGATTGATTTGAATTTTATTAGACATTTTGCATTATTTTTCTACTTAATCCCCTTCAGTATCTATACACTTGCCAACGGTGTTCAAAGGCCTCAATGCCACTTTCAAAGAACTCCTTATCTTGACTGGTCAGAAAGCCATCCACTGCAAGTATGACATCATCAGACTGAAAGTGGAAGCCAGAAATAGCTGCATGCTTTCAGTTTTGGGAATAGATGAAAGACTGATGGAGCAAGATCAGGTGAATAAGGCAGATGCTCAATCAAATTAAGAATGGCAGCCATAGCAGTGACAGACTTGTCAACAGGAGCATTGTCCTGTCTGATTTTATTATTATGGAAAAACACACCTTTAACTACTGTAGTGAGCTTTCTTCAGTGCTTAAGTTTAATATTTCGTCAGAAGTGAAGCATAGTATGTGCCATTGATTGTTTGTCCTTTTTGGAGATAATCTATCAGCAGAATACCTTCTGCATCCCAAATATCAATCAGCCCTCGCATTGCTCATGACAAGAGAAAGAACCCTATATATTTTCAAGGTCATGGATCAAAGGTCAAGGTCACAGATTGGAATTGGTCTAAATCCTTAGATACACTCTAGAGTTAAGGTGGCATTTATCAATGAATTGTTGGCAAACTTCATAAGTCATTGCAAGTGGCATTATAAAGACCAATTTTGATGATCAAGGTCAAAGTCATAACTATATATAGAGGGGGATCTTCATCAGTGTTGGCACATGTTTGCATATGTATATGATAATTATGTGAAAGAATGTATGACTTCAGAATTTCAAGTTCATAAGTGAGAGCTCCTTATAAAGAGATATTGGTTTTTAGAAAGAGGTACTGAATGAAGAACCACTGTCTACTTGTGAGTACATTGACATTCATGTTAGAGGGGATACTACGCTTTGCCTTGCTTAGTTTTTAGCTAACCTCGACGAAGTGGAATGAGCTTATGCTATACCCCCGCACGTCCGCGTCCGTGTCCGCGTCCGTGTCCACGTCCGGTTAAGAAGTTTGGGGTAGCTCAGTATTTGGCAAAGTACTGATGCTACAGTAACCAAACTTGCACAAGTGATTCATCTTTGGGTGCCGAGGGGAACCCATGCAATGGATGCTGCATCTGACCTACATTATCCGCTTGATTGACTTGGTTAAGAAGTTTGGGATAGCTCAGAGTGGCATGGTTAAGAAGTTTGGGGTAGCTCAGTATCTGACAAAGTACTGATGCTTCAGTAACCAAACTTGCACAAGTGATTCATCTTGGGATGCTGAGAGGAACCCATGCATCGGATGCTGCATCTGACCTACATTCTCTGCTTGATTGACTTGGTTAAGAAGTTTGGGGTAGCTCAGAGTGGCTTGGTTAAGAAGTTTGGGGTAGCTCAGTATCTGACAAAGTACTGATGCTACAGTAACCAAACTTGCACAAGTGATTCATCTTGGGATGCAGAGAGGAACCCATGCATCAGATACAGCATCTGACCTACTTTTTCAACTTGAGTGATTTTGCTTTAAAAGCCAATATTGAGCAAAGTATAAGTGCTACATGTACCAAACTTACATATTGGATGTATCTTTGATCAAACTTTCATAGAATGACCTTGACCTACTTTTTCTGCTTGAGTGATTTCACCTTTAAAAGCCAATATTGAGCAAAGTATAAGTGCTACATGTACCAAACTTGCTTATTGGATGTATCTTTGATCAAGCTTTCATAAAATGACCTTGACCTACTTTTTTCAGCTTGAGTGATTTTGCCTTTAAAAGGCAATATTGAGCAACGTATAAGTGCTACATGTACCAAACTTGCATATTGGATGTATCTTTGATCAGACTTTCCTAAAATGACCTTGACCTACTTTTTCAGCTTGAGTGATTTTGCCTTTAAAAGCCAGTATACATGTACTTAGAAATATTTTTGAATTGAATTTTACTGCCACAAGGTGAGCTTCGTAATCTGTGATTACCTATGTTTATTACTACTAAACTGTGATTTCAAAAGACAAGAATGGAACTGATAACTGTGGTGAATATATATAGAATAATTACTGGTATTAGATAATAGTAATGTCAGTCATGACAACCAACTGCTGAGACTTTGTGTTGTATATCCATTTATAAATTATTATAGATGTGAGAAAATCAAGACTGCATTTTGCTCAAAGTATGGACAAGAACCATCTTTCTATGCCAGAGCACCTGGTAGAGTCAACTTGATTGGTATGTATTGTTTTAGTATTTCATTACAATAGAAATAAAAAGATTAAGTGAATGATGGAAAAGTTTCAAGACAGTACATGTTAACACGTGTTCAAGGCCCTTATTTGAATATGGGTGAGTTATGGAATCAATTTCTTTCATCCATCCCTAACCTCAACGAAGTTGAGTGAGCTTATGCTATACCCCGTACATCCACTTCCATGTCCGTGTCCGCATCCCCGTCTGGTTAAGAAGTTTGGGGTAGCTCAGTATTTGGCAAAGTACTAATGCTACAGTAACCAAACTTACACAAGTGATTCATCTTTGGATGCTGAGGTAAACCCATGCATCGGATGCTGTGTCTGACCTGCAATTTCTGCTTGAGTGACTTGGTTAAGAAGTTTGGGGTAGCTTAGAGTGGCTTGGTTAAGAAGTTTGGGGTAGCTCAGGATCTGACAAATTAAAGTACTGATGCTGCAGTAACCAAACTTGCACAAGTGATTCATCTTGGGATGCCGAGATGGACCAGTGCATCGGATTCAGCATCTGACCTACTTTTTCCGCTTGAGTAATTTTGCTTTTAAAAGCCAATGTTGAGCAAAGTATAAGTGCAACATGTACCAAACTTGCATATTGGAGGTATCTTTGATCATACTTTCATAAAATGACCTTGACCTACTTTTTCCACTTGAGTGATTTCACCTTTAAAAGCCAATATTGAGCAAAGTATAAGTGCTACATGTACCAAACTTGCATATTGGATGTATCTTTGATCAGACTTTCCTAAAATGACTTTAACCTACTTTTTCCAAGTGAGTGATTTTGCCTTTAAAAGCCAATATTGAGCAAAGTATAAGTGGTACATGTACCAAACTTGCATATTGGATGTATCTTTGATCAGACTTTCATAAAATGACCTTGACCTACTTTTTCTGCTTGAGTGATTTTGCCATTAAAATCCAATATTGAGTAAAGTATAAATGCTAGATGTACCAAACTTACATATTGGATGTATCTTTGATCAGACTTTCCTAAAATGACCTTAACCTACTTTTTTCACTTGAATGATTTTGCCTTTAAATGCCAATATACATGTACTTATGTTTGAACTTAATTTTGCTGCCACGAGGTGTCGGGCTTCGTAATCTATGATTACCTATGTTTCTATTTATCCATTTGGCTATCCTTCATTTTCATCTGACTTCTTCTCTCAATTTGTCTGTCAATCAGTTTATCTGTATTTGTGTATACAATTTTTAAATTTCACAAGGTCACATTAAGTATCTATTTTTGTCAAATATACATGTATATTAAAGTAGATTCAGAATTAAAATTTCTTACCTTATCCCTTAAAAAACAAATCTCATTGAATAAAATAATCAAACTTATATTTTACTTACAAGTTATATACTTGTAGATTTGAATTTGAGTGAAATGAATCTTACAGCAAATTATTATTAATGATAATTCATATTAACAAATATTATGTAGGATGAATAGACATCCATTTTCATATTGCTGCTGATCATTATTTAAAAGACACTCCAGGACCAGAAATAGCAACTTTTGACGTTATTCTTTTCTATGGTGTCATAGATCTGTTACAACTTCACAATATAAAGTTATGTCATATGTTGTCACATTGGGTCCTGATGTATGTAAATGCAAGTCAAGCGATAATATGAAAATTGTCTATTGAACTTGATAATGTTGATTACCTTTAACCTTTATTGAGTCTATTACAATGTATGATACTTTATTTCAGGGGAGCACATAGACTATTGTGGATACTCTGTCCTTCCGATGGCAATAGAGCAAGATGTCATTATAGCTGTCAGTAAAAATGACTCGGGGGACGTCAATTTGGGCAACACAAACCAAGAGCTTTATAGGTGAACATTTAAGGGAATTCAGCCTCTATAGACACCATATTCAATGTCTCTTCATTAGTTTCCCTGCAATCTGGCTTGATGTTTTATTAAACATCAGAAATTTACCATACTTGTATAACAGTCTTTGGTGTTTAGTGTTCTAGGATTTTATTAAAAAAAAAACTGCATACCAACAGGTAAGTGCCCACCAAAAATGCGCAAGGAAACTCACTTACCTGAAAGGCCAAACAAAAATTTCAGTCAGAATAAAGAGGGATGTTAATACTCTATCGCATGTCATAGCCATTAACCATCAAAATAAATTTTCATGTCAAACTGAAAATAAAGGGTACTCTACAAAAATATCATGTGCTTTGAAGCACTTATTTACTTAAGTTTTTGTTACATGCATACATGGAGAGTGTAATAGGCACTACTTCGAAATTCACTTATCAGCGGGTAAGTAACATTCAGTTTTCCAGTTACCAGACCTCAATTTTCACAGATAACTGGAAAAGGAATCCTAGAACACTGGTGTTACTTTCCAATGATCTGCATTCCTTAATGTTTGTTGTACTAAGTCTTGTAGAGACATTTTACAGAGTTCAGGAACATGTAGATATAACTTGTTCATATTCTTATCTTGTAGAAATACTATGTTCTTATTCTTCTCTTGCAGGGATTTCACATGTAAAGTGGACAATTTCAGTATCAATAAATCAGATCCACAGTGGCATAACTACTTCCTATGTGGATTACGTGGCATGCTGGAACACCTGAAGCTGGAGTCTGGGGTGGGGATGAACTGTGTGGTGGATGGTACAGTCCCGCCCAGCTCTGGACTTTCCAGCTCTAGTGCCATGGTCTGCTGTGCAGCTCTGGCCACCATGTATGTTAATGGACACTGTATGCAAAAGGTGAAATCTGCTTATTGAGCAGTATGTTTGCGATTATGAAATATCTAGTCTGTATTTCTGTTATGTAAACTTTCATCAAATGTAGCAGTGTGTATATGGCTATCAGAAGGGACAGAAGCTACCAGTAGGGGCAGAAGCCCAATAGCCTATTGGTTTTGGGGTCAAGGTCATTGCTAGGAAAAATACACATAAACCTATAGATAGATTTCATCTAGATAAAACTCAGAAACCCTTGCATTACCTTTGCATATATCCAAACCAAATTTGGATATAGAGAATAAGTGTCTTAATTTGTGTTTTGTTACGGGTATACAACACACACCAAGTGCATTTATCGTACATGTAATGCGCGTTAGCACGTTCCTTTTAATAGTAACATCTCAGGGAATTACATTGGTTGTGCATATATATATGCTTAAAGGAAAGGAAAAAGCCTATTGATTTTGGGGTCAGTAGGTCAAAGGTTAGGAAAAAGTGATAACCTGTTTGTCCTGAGAAGCACTTACACATGTATGTATTTGTCATCTGCCATAGGAACTTGAAGATGTATCATGACCTTGACCCCAAATTGTGTGTCATGTTTCTAGATCACTTCCCATAAAGCTTTATACATATGTGCACTTACTTGAAAAACTGAAGAATTTAAATGGTGTAAATGCATTTCAAATTTTAAAATGCAAAGTTACTCACATGCCCTTCTGCTTTCTTTTCACCGTCTATCAAAATTTTCAGACATTCATAGAAACAAAATTACAGTATTACATTTGTATTATTATCACACTTTGACCTGTCCAAAGGTCGTGTGACTTATTTCATTGATATATGATCATGTATCATTGATGGTTCCAGAGTGAGATAGCTGATATGTGTGCTCACTGTGAGCACTATATAGGCACTGAGGGAGGTGGTATGGACCAAGCTATCTCCTTCATGGCTAAACAAGGAACTGTAAGTCAACATTTTGAACATAATTAAAGATCAAAGTTTTAAAGTATTTATTTCACAGATGAAATAATCTTGATTAGGTAATACCTGTATAGATATACTGTATGACATTTGTGTACTTATTTCAGCGCAACCAAATTTTTGCGGAAAGAGAGCAAAAATGGACAAAGTGACATATTGGCGTAATCATGAATTAGCACACTTGACTTATTTTCCTTTATAATCTATCAGTGTTGAATGATTTTGGATAGTCTTGAATTAGAGCAGTCATAACAATGCTACGTTAATTCTGTTAAAATATGTTTCCCCCTAAAATAAATACACATACTGTATACTTATTGTAGTTTTGGACACAAAGAGTCAAAGGTAACAAACTTTTGCACAGGTGGTATTATAGTTCCATGTAATGTATACTGAATTAATTTTATATTGTAGGCCAAGCTGATAGAATTCAATCCCCTTAGAGCCACAGATGTAGTGCTACCAGATGGCGCTGTTTTTGTGATATCTAATAGCTGTGTAGAGTCCAATAAAGCAGCTGCTAGTCATTTCAACATCAGAGTTGTGGAGTGTCGATTAGCTACTCAAGTGAGATTTTGATCACTTCTGCTTATCATGTGTATTTTGATTAAACATAAACTGAGATTGCATTAAAAGGGGAGTTAGTAGATTGTGATAGATGTTTACAGTCTACTACTGCTTTGTGACAGACAAAATGTGACCGGTTCTGAAATTGAGGGATTGATCACCATACATGTATGTTCGAAATCAAACCTGTTACCGAACTTTTATATTGTGTCGTCATAATCAATCACCTGTCAAGCAATGCTTTGATGGCCCATTTTGATTGTTACATTCCAGTTAATAAATCTGCCAACAGGTGTGATGTCTGACATTTGGCGATCTTGTTGATTGAACCCAAGATCCTCTGCTATCTTGGCAGATGCTGTTACAGACTGAGCTAACAGGGCATCTTACCCTTACTATCACAGCTTATTTAAGTATCTCTTTTAATGGTTTAGCTGTAGGATTTGCCTGATGGAAACTCGATTTATACATGTATCTGTAAAAATGACATTATTCCTTTATGGTACTTGCAGGCACACCTAAAAGTAAGACATTGATTCTAGATATTGGGACTTGGCACCATTAACGAATGATTTTTAAAGTCAAATTCTCAAAATACCATATATATTAACAAAGCAGTGAAAAATCAAAATATGGAAGTAATCCATTCTATTCTACGTTAAAATATTACAGAAAAATTGTGTGAAAAATTGCAATTTGTCATTGATATTATAATGAGACAACAGAATATTGAAATTTAGACTTTAAAGTCAATTCATAGTACTGGTATATAGAGCCTGGTCCAGATTCACCATTTATAAAAAAAAAAGGTACATACATGTATGTACTTGTAGTTTATTAAAGCAACAAAATTTCCAGATTTACGGTAAATGTTCTTATCCGTTATCTGTTTGGTACAGTTTTTGTAATCATTGAATTGATTATCAGATTTTAGCGAAATCCAAGGGATTGAATTGGAGAGACTATAAGAGGTTAGCCGAAGTGCAGAAAGCGCTGAAACTCACATTAGAGGAGGCGCTGGATGTAGTGAAAGAGGTGCTACATGAGGAACCTTATACCAAGGAGGAGGTGGCTCAGATACTGGGAGTATCCAAAGAGGAGTTAGCCAATACAAGTCTTAGTGCAAACACACTAGATGGTATGTGTCTATCTGTCTATTAGTAGCTTGATCAACAGGACTTATTTTTGTGTAAGGATGCAACAAATCCTACTTGTTTATGATATACATACATGTACATCGCATGAGAAGGGTTCTTGACCAGCAGGTAGATTTTAAAGGTCATGCTACCCCATTTTGGAAGTGAATACACGTCTAGGTAGCAAGCTTAAATTCAAGAATTTTCTCAACCATTATATGTTTGATGAAATATAATAATATGATTCAACTATTGATGATAATTTAAATTTTAACAATATTTGAGATTTCATTTTCACTGCGTAGCATCACGTGACTGAAGTTGGTGAAACCACGAACACAAAATGGAGGCATACCGCTCGTTTCAGGGAAAGAAAACAGGTACTGTTATGATTGTTTTGTTTCAATTTTATCTTTTCATAGCCGATATTCTAGTAAAAAATGATATTTTCATGATTCTTTGTTTGTCAATCAAGAAATCATTGTAGTTTTTACAAACACTCTGACGAAAGGAATGTCGTAGTCGAATTATGTTAAACACAATGTTGTGGTGATTTCAACGAACACATCTACAGCTTTTGTCACAATGTTTGTAAAAACAACGGTGTTTTATTTTCTTACTTGTCAACGATTGTAAAGTATCAGTTAAGACAAGGATATAGGCTATAAGAAGATAGAATCTAAACAAAGCAATTATTGCAGTTCCTGTTTTCTTTCCTCCGACTGAGCATTTTATTTATTTGTGGTTTCACCAACTAAAGTCACATGATGCTACACAGTGATTTTAATGAGTTCCCTTTGAAATAAGAATGATAAGCCATAAAGAATGAAATTATTTTTTATGCAAACTTTTGTAGCTAAATGCTCTTAGATAATCATATTTCATGCAGTGCAATCATTCAAAGTAAGAGACAGAGCCTGCCATGTGTTTAGTGAAGCTAATCGTGTGCTGCAGTTCAAGAAAATCTGTGATACCTCACCAGCGGATGCCAAGGATCAGCTAGGACGGCTGATGTCTGCTAGTCACGCCAGTTGTCGAGATCTGTACGAGTGCAGCCATCCAGATCTGGATAGACTAGTCAACATCTGTATGTAAGTAACTGATGGAATGAGCTTGTGTCATAAAACAGAATGAAGAATATGTATTATGCATATCAGTCAAGTAGCGTGCTTTTGTAGTGCTGTATGTGTGTGACAAATGGAAAGGAAAATGTGACTGATCCTGGATTTGAACCCAATTTAGACCTTCTGCTATCTTGGCAGACACTTTTACTTATTGAGCTAACTGGGCACAATGCCCAAACCATTACTTGTGAATTATTGGGAAATTTCATCATATAAACTAACCTACCATGTTACCAGGTATCAGGATGATTGTCATATCAACAACTCCTGTGGAATCTAACATTAAAGGTAGAGAGAATGAAGGTGCTGGTGAATATTCTTATGTGCTGACTTATTTTAACTACTCCTCTGTAACCACTGCCTCAAATTTGCTTTTGAATATATATGTACCTAGTAGTCGACTTTTTGAAATAAATTCTATAATATAAAGATACACTAGTAGCATGTATACTACTAAAAAAAAAAAGTTTTGCACCATACTAATGAATCATTTGTAGAAATATACAATAAAATTCAAATGAAACTTATCTGCCATCTTTGATTGGACATTGCTTCAGGTGTATATTGGATTTGATGAAATTATGTTTTCCTTTTAGCAACGGTTGACTTGAAAAAAAAGGGTTTTTTTTTAGAAATTATCCAAATTTGTAACGTTATTAAATTCTATTGGATTCTTGAATAAATCAATACGAAAAATACAATGTTGCAAAGAGGATATCTTATTTCTTCAACACAGATCAGTAATTGTCAATCAATTCATATAATTCTTCCTAGCCGAGAACTTCAAAGAAATATTGAAATTTTCAACAATTTGCATAATATTCAAACTTCTCTGTCTTTCCTGGTAGGGATAACGTGACCAATTGGAATTTACAGTCAGATTAAGTAATACATGTACATGTATTTTGCCTTTATGGTCGGAAATGTCAATATTTATATCATACTTTACGCAAACTGAGCATGAAAGTCATACATCTATAATGTAAGTATATGTGTATGGCAAATAGACTTGTGGTACAAAACTTTTTTTGAGTAGTATAGTTCCTCTATAATATTACAGTGAAGCAGGAGCTTTAGGATCAAGATTGACTGGTGCTGGATGGGGTGGCTGTGCAGTTTCCATGGTACCAGCCAATCAAATTCAAACCTTCATCAAGACAGTGAAGGAAAAATACTATGATGCTGACCCCAACAGATCAACCAAAGTTACCTCCTCTTTGTTTGCCTCTCAGCCAGGTGGTGGAGCTGCCATTTACATACAATCACAAATATCAGACTGATAACCATGACTATATAATAATGGAGATTATGTGAATTCTATAAAATGAATTTCATCAATAGAGGGAAAAGGTCTGCTTTAATGAGGAAACATTTTTAACATTTCAAAGACCATTATTTGTCTTTTTTGTTTGTTATATAATTTTATTTGAGGGCAGCTTTAAATTCTTTTTTATGATGATTATATGCTGGCACCACGTTTGCATATTTATTGTTAGGGATAGTATATACATGTACCTCATGCTGCTTAATATTATATAAATATATAACATATCATAACGCATCTCTTTATGTATTTTATTTGTGAAGATTAGCATAAAGTTTTCATTAAAACCTTCATATCCTACTTCCATAGTTTCAAGGAGTCCTAACATTTCATATGTCTGCAAGACAAATCAAAGATCAAATAACCTGGTAAACTGTCCATCAACCATGTACAGAAAGTAGTATTTGAGAACTTTTACTCGAGTCATTATTGACCTACGGTGTTGAAACTACACACAGATTGATCCAAGAGCCCTATTGATATAGGGCTCAAAAGGTTGAGGTCAAACTTATACAGAAATGTATGTGTACAAAAAACAGTGTTCTCGCATTATTTGATTGAAGTCTTGCCCTGATTAAACTTCTCACATTCTTGACATTCTCACATTCTTCTCACATTCTTGACCCCTACCCTATTTACCTAGATAGTGTAATTCTAAAACAAATACTGTCCTTGGGGAAGAGAGGACCCCTACTGATATTGGGGTCAACAGCTAAAACTTTGCTTGCATAGAATACGTGAAACTTCATTAAACTTGATCTACATCGATGACATGTCAAATGTTCCTTGAAAGGGAAAACAAAGGTCAAAGTCCTATTTTGCATTATTGACAGGTGTTCAGGACAATAAATTATGTAATTCCTGACCTACAGGGATGAAACTCTTTAGATTGGCCTTAATACCAAAGGGATTCCTATAGTTACCTGGCTAAAGGTGAAAGTTCAAGGTCAAGTTTGTTTTACCTACACCAGAGGACAAGAAGCTACAGTATTGACCAACACTACAGCTGGGGGTATTCATCCTGTAGGATAGTTCTAGTTTTGTTTGTCTGTACATTTGGTTGAACTGAAGATGGTGTAGTGTTCTTGCAATAAACTTATGATATGCAAGCAAGCATGGATGATTATTTTTAAATTGTTCAATTGTATTGAGGCTATAGAAGAAAATTTAAAAGATGTAGAAATTCTACCAAATGTACCAGACTAATTCGGTTTACCAATGGATACACGTATCAACAGTTTCATTTAGATGAATACACAACATCGAGCACATTTACAATTTTTCTTTTATTCTAATTTGATACTGAATTCTAAAACAAAGATAAAATCACGAGCAACTTATATTCATTGAGTTTCTACAAAGATATGCTTAAAAGACATCAAACATCTGTGTACAGCATTATGACACTGAAGCACACTTTATGTTTCATGAACAATTTCCATAAGATTTTCTTTCCTGAATACTGCTTTGCTAAAAACTAATAAAAGTAGTTAAGCTTTTTTTAGGAAATTACAAATTGAATACTGGTAGCTGGATTCCAAATGACACTGCACCTGCTGGAAGACTTCAACATTATGACTTCAATATAACATACCCATCAAGGAAAGCTTTAATGGGTAATTCGATCATGACGTCATAATGTACAAGTCAACCAACAACAATTGTGGTGTGGGGTATTTGGAATTTCCCTCAATTTGCATACACTATAAATGTATATCTAGATACATGAATATTGTATTGATGTGTTCTTTCATTCTGAAATTCAATAGGCTTGGCTTTTTGAGCACGCAAAGACCCAATATACACATATATTGTCTGGAATTTATATTTCCCGAGCCTTTGGCTCCGGGAATATTTATTTCAGACAATGTATATCAGACCATATGACCTGACTGCAGTGTGACAAAAGTTGTATTGGTCTTGGAGTGTCCGTTATGCAAGTCTAGCAGTAAATTGAAAATGGTCTATTACCATACTGTTTTTTAAGTATTTTTTTTACATTCAACTATTTGAAAATAAACATTGGATTCTTGCTGCATACATAAATACAATGTATAAAGGCTTGCTCAAAGACCTAAAATATTCAATGTACATATAATTATCATGAATGAATATATACATGTAGATAGAAAATAATACTGTAGTGGTATGATACAGCAAAATGCCCAGTATTCTCTTCTTGAAATAGTGTAAATCTCTTATTTACAGTCATGGCTAATCTTTTTCTTGTCCAAATAGCTTTTACTAAACACATTTAAACTGAAGTGGAACTTATTACAAAATGAATATCAATGAATTTTAATGAATTTTCACTTTTGCAAATACATGTATAAGCAAGATATTTTTATATCTTGCACCTGTCAGAAGGAAAGCCATACATTGTTGCATTAAATATAACAGTTTGTTATAGATTGTGACAGATCAGAATGAAAAGGAATTAAACATATCTTGAAGCATATATGGGACATATTTATGGAATTCTGGGGTAAAAATAAGACATTTGTTGAAGTCTAAGGCATACTAAACAAAGAAAGATGGTTTCCAAGAAAGTACGTACATTTGAGGGTAACATGCTTATACATGTTATATTTGAATGCTATCAAGGAAATAAGTTTAAACGTTTCACAAATAGAACATTACTATGATACATTTTTAAACAGAAATTTGATCCATATAACTAAAAATGTCTTCAAATTATTCAAACACCAAACCCTATATTAATTAACTGCAACTTGTGTTGTATTTAAGGCAGATTAATGACAAACATGTATCTGTGTGATTTTATAAGACTGTAATGTCAATCATTATTTCAAGGCATGTAAAAATGTTTAAGACTCCTTAACACACATTAAAGCATACCAACCATCAAGATTATGAATTGACAAAGCAAATAAGGATGCCTTAAAGTAGTCACAGAAGTTAAAAGGGAATTATTGCAAGGAAACATGGAGGCTTGTACTACACATAGAGATTCAAATTCAGACCTACATAATGTATACACAAAAATGTACATGTACATGTATACATGTACTATCTTTACACTTTCTAAGTTTTATAAGGTCCTCAGGAGAAGTACAATTAAACAGTACAAACAAAAGAAATGCAATATGATATACCAGAAACTAAAATAAAAAAAACATTGCACCCTGTATCACATGTATTCTGGATTAAATTATTATAACTACATGTATGTAAATGGACTATACATGTATAACCACATACAAGGAATATACAGTATAAAATTTTAAAAAGTCCAAAACTTCTACAGTATAACTAACAAAATATTGTGTGTTTAATCTAATTTTACAAACATAAGAAACTTGAATTAAAAATCTCTAAACTGAAAATCACACTTGATTATGATCCCATATCCATTCTTCAGTCAAATAAAAACTTTTAGAATAAATTATAAAACAAGACAACAAAATGTAAAACAGTATAAGTTATATATGTAACCTTGAACCTTGACCTCTGACAAAATATATCATTAGGTAGCAGACTGTGTACCGTTGATACTTGCATACAGAAAACAAATATTAAAGAGAAGACGTGGCTTTGAGAAATATGGCCTGAAAACATTTATATCTTATTCTATGCAAATTCAGTTTGTCTTCCTAGACTCAGAACTTTCCTGAATGTTGCCCTTTAGCCGGGAGGGTTTGCTTGAACTAAGCTCCCAAGTAAAAATATGCCCTATATTTACACAAAAATGTGACATAAGACAGACGCATATGAACAGCATTGTTACTTTACGTCCAATTTGCATTGTTACAAGGAGATAATAATTAAGCATTCAGAACATGGATAAGTATACTATGGATACAAGACATTATCACAGTTCTCCAGATCAACTTCTAAGCATAGTGACAATTCAGATCACACATAAATGTACATGTATAATTATGCACATATACATTGTATGTGTAAAAGGCATTTATCATTAAAATTTGCCAACAATGCTAAAATTGATTATCACAGTACAATCACAGCAAGTATGTAATGTACATGTTATTGCTACATACATGTATATGATGTAAGGACTAGGCGTCTTCATCGTAATTTTCTTCATCTTCATACATGTCATCATCATCTGAGGTTTCATCATCCAGGTCATCTGCTGCATACATTTCCATGTTATCCTCTTCCTCATTGAGATTTTCATCAAAAAGATCATCACCCCTGTTAAAAGACAAAAATAAATGCATATCATAAATACACTGAACATGTATATGTAGACCAAAGATACATGTATATTATGCTTTCTACATAATTTTTCTGCTAACTACATATAAATTTATATTTTGGGTCTTGAACCTAATATGGCAGAGAAACTAGAAACTGCATATATATGTACATGTATATTATCCTGCAATACCCTTTGCAGTGTTTGTACTCACCTCTGTCTACCAGTTGTGGTACCCTCTGCTTGGTTAGTACCAGACCCTGCAGGGAAGGAGGCCAAATTATCAAAGCCTGAGTACTTAGACCTCAGCCTGAGTAGTCCCTCACAGAACTTGTATCCCATCTCCTCTAACATCAAGGTTGATATATGCTGGTCCTGTAGATTGTATGGATTAAATGTTAATCTATGGAAAACCTTTCATATTTTGTACCTGTATACCTTTTTAACATGTCAAGTGTATACAAATGTATTTTTAATTCTATATGAGTTCTATGCTGATAGTTACATGGATATATATATATTTTCCAACAATAAATAAATCCCATCTTATAAATGAATTTAGATAATGTTACCTTGACCTTTTTGTTTGATCTTTCCTTTAGATACCTAAACTTTTGCCAAAACATGAATGATAAATCATGGGACATTAGTCATAATTCCTTACCCTTACTCACTCAATTTGCGAACTGTAAATCACTGATTACATGCTGGAAATGTTTGAACACAAGGATGTTATCCCCTAACTTTAAATAAAAGTATTGACAATACCTTTAGTTTTCCATCTTTGTCTATTCCACAATAGGTACTCTCCATGGTATAGCTGCGTACGACACCTATTTGACGCCATACAACCACTCGAGCTGTTGTTTCCTTTGCTTTCTCCACTATAAAGCTACAGTTGGGCCAGGAGAACGTGGGGGACAACAAATGAAGGATCCTTGGTAATGTCTGCATTAGAAATCATCATCAAAAGTCTGATGGCATGCACAAATGAAAGACTCGTGAACTATCAATATTGCAAAATTGAATACACATACATTATTCTGAGATGAACCTTCATGTATACACAATGCACTGTTCAAACCTCCTGAATTTCATCTCTTTCTTCATTCATTTAATTATCATTGTTAATGGAACAGTCTAACAGACCATTTATTTCACTTCCTTAAATTTGATAACGGTATGCAGTTTTAGGTTTTTTTTTGGCAGTTTATGAATTGTTCTTTGTTAAATGTGACATCATACCTTGTTTATTTTATGCAGGGCTTTGTTTATTGTCAGATGGAGTGTAATGTAGAGAATTTTCATATGATAAAGGCCAAGAGACCGAAAATTGATGGATATATAGAGTGTATTTTGTTACTAACTATAAACTTCCATAAGTAGGACTTTACTTCATTCTGTAAACTTATACCTTAAAACCATTGTCTTCCGTTCTGTTTCCTGAGCATGCTGGGTTCTCTGTATCGTTAGGGATCCACGACATAGATGGACTACAGCCGTAGATAAAGATGTTCTTCCTACGTGAATGTCCATGGTAATCACAGTATACCTGTAAATAAAATATGTGTAATTAATTTAATATGTGTAGATGTAATGGAAAAGAGGAATTATTATTTGTATACATCTTATACTGATTGATACATATTATATGCATGTACATGTAAGTCTTCAACATTTTAGACAACTACTGAAACCAGTTCAAGGAGCTCAATGGAATTTTCAAGTAAAACTACTGAGCTACATATAAATATGTCAATAAAAAGCCTACCATTGGTACTTTATTGATCATCTGTAGATATTGAAGTAAGCCTTTAGTGTGGTAGATGGTTGGGTGGAGCTTCGGACATGGATTGTCCCATCTACGATTCAAGTCCTCGGCGGCCATGGAACATCTATGGCTGTAAAATTAATTGGACTTAATATACATGTATACCAAAATTTACATTATCAAAATACAGCATATTAAAGATGATGATAAATGAAAGCTGACATAGGGAGGTGAAGTACTTACCATCCATTGATCACACCATCTGGATTTAACATGGGGATTATTTTGAAAATGTAAGATTCTCTGAGCTGTTGGGCAGCTGGTTTCTTACTCAGCAGAAAATCTATTGTTCCTATAAATAACAAAAGGCATGGTAAAGATAATGGACATACATGTAATGGATTGGCTATAAAAGAACCCGAATATTAGAACATGCACATGTATGTATAGCTTCAACAAAGACATGCATGAACAAAAACGAATAGTTTTAAAAATCCATCCGAATCTTGGTCAAATTTTATTGTGGACAAAGAATTAGTGAACAAGTTGATTTGAACATTACATGTATATTACTAATAGATAAACTTTACCCCTAAATTAATTTGAATGCAATTCAGGAATTTATGTCAAGGGAAATGAGTGTTGAAGATCATTGATTTAACTTTTAAATAATTATCAATAAATATACCTTTCATAACCCAACTGGAGTTACTCTCTCCTGGATGAACTCTCCCAGACAAGAAAATATATGGTCTGCTCCCTAATATAATATACATACATGCATGAGTATAAAATTACAATCTACAAACATATACACATATACATTGTAGCTCATGTTCAAAATACTGTAAACCGTCTTTTATTTGCGAGCGTTTTATTTTTGCAATATTCGCAGCAAAGTCTTGGATTTGCGAATATAAAATCCCACGAATATGTCTCAACACATGTAAAGTAAGATACGTATATACGTTGTCGCGAAAATAAAACGCCGCAAACCAGTCACCTCACTCCTGTTTGCGAACTTAAGATGCCGGGAATAAAAGATGGTTTACAGTACCAACTGAACGAAAATTTCCATTGTCAATATCAATGACACAAATTAATGTTTTCTGATATTCTACATTCACATACTCCAAAGGGATATTTCATGAATCATATATCATAATCTTAAAGAGAGAGAATTATCATTAAAACAACAACAAAATAGAACAATATGTAATTCAGATATGAAACAATGTCTTACTGAGTTCCTCTACATGATCTTTGGATGATGACTTTGGTCTAGCTGTGATAGTTAGTACCGGTACATCGTTCCCCATCAGAGTTTGGCACAATGACTGACGTCGGAAGAAGATCTGGTTATGGTCTAGTGACCTCTCACACTGGTACAAATGGGTCTGGTAAAATGACACTCATAATTTTAAAATAATACATTATACTACTTTATCAAGCTGACAGTAGTTGCATTTTTTCTTTAAATAAATACATGTACATGAATGTGTAAGATCCATTCACTAGAATTTTGTATGGATGCTGTGCATATAAATGAGAGACCTTCTCTCAGTATGAAAGTTTTGTTACCATAATAACGAGGCTAGTTAAACTATACTACCTGTAAAGTAGTGTATGTGTAGGGGTAGTGATAAGCCAAGTAACATATATCCTTGTTGTGTTTGAAGGTCACTGTGAAGGTGGCTGTATAGTATGTCTTGCCCTTGACACCACCAGTCGCCTGGGGACTACGAGTGAAATGGTTTCTATAGTAACAGATATCTGTCCCAGTCCTGAACCAGTAAGGTCGACCTTCTATAGCCTCTGTCACAGAAAACATCACTGGCTTCATACCTGTAATATATATTTACATATAATATAAACATGTCATGGTAACTTTCATCTACTGTAAGTATGATTAATACAGAATTGTTACAAAAGATTGGTTCACAATTCTTAACTGAAAAATACATGTAATTTGTTGAGCTTGCTACACGGTCAAAAGTGTTCAATAAGGCCAAAAATAAAAATACCTTTGTTTCCCATCACCCGACCGACCCTATTCAAACCAGCCGACCCTAACATTTTTTTCCCGATTTTTAGTTGCATTTAGGTATTTCTTCACCAATTTTAACGACCGTCGCGCCTTACGAAATGTGTGCCAGAAATTTTAAATCTACCGATTTTGACAAAATCTTCTGCTTTTTAACATTATCTATCATCTACAGTTTAATATTATTCTATAATTATACACTCTTAGAAATTGTAAAAATAATATATAATTCTCTCTTGAAAGATACTTATTGTACGGCCCTTTCGGACAGGCTTTGTTTTTTTTTCCAAAAAAGGCGTACTGATTGTTATAAAAACGCATTACTAGGGTTTTGATGATTTGTTAGTAATTATTGATTTACCTAGTATAACCTAAGTAAATATTTGAGGTCATGCACGTGCCGGTCGTTTCATTTCACGCAAACGTCTCTTGTAAAACATGTAACGATGTTTCCTACGGTTTACAAAATTACGTATAAACTGAAAAATCGAAGATTCAAATAAAAGATCATCAATAAGCTTGGTGAGAACAAATTCGCAAATAGTGCAGCAATTTTATATCTGTGCGCGACTGCGCGCTTGTCGATAATTTGAAAGACCCATCTTGTTCACATTCATATTGTAAAACAACATTTTTGTGTTCGAATATCGTTAAGACGAAAAAAAAGGCAAACAGGATAAGTTTTAGCAAATTAGTCCTTAGACAGCGGATGGTTTGATATTTTATTCATAGAATATTTATTGTACGGCGTCAAAAAGATAAACCTACAATATCTTTGTTCGAGCAGATCTAACCGTATTATGTTTCTATGCCTTGACGACGGATCAAACGTTTCACTCTGACAAACCAAAGCCCTGATAATTAAGTATTTCAAACCGACTTCTTCAATAATTTTAACCCCCCCCCCCCCCTTGCAACGTATTAGTGAGCGTCATTCCCGTCCTTCCGTCACACTTTTCCACATGATAACTCGTCTTAAACTCGAGATCCAAACTGATTACTTGCTTCTGACGTTATGTTTGTGACCAGTAAATGCTGTTTTTTTTTCTGGCAACACGTAAAACGGATGTTTGCACTGTAAAATCAGCGCTTATCGGTTGCAAACATAACGTCAGACGCAAGTTACTCCCATTCTGATGCTATCTCTATTTTCCAAAATTTAGGACAATTTATGGTGACGTTTACTTTTAACGGCGAGTATGTTCTCGTTTTATGGCCATACACAATGAAATTTGGCGTTATTGTGACGTTGCATTTCAATATAGGGATCAATATGGAAGTAGGCCTATTGGTTTTTGGGCAAGGTCAAAGGTCTACGTCCTTGGTGTAGGAAATAGTCATTTGAAATATTGGTATCCAAGTGATAACTCAAGAACCTATCCATCTAGCCAAACCAAATCTGTGGGGATCTGCTAGTCAGAAATACCCGGCCAAAGCAAGCCTTTGATGACTATTTGGGTGGTATGAGGCTGGGTTGGGTAAAATAATCGTCAAAGGCTGGATTTGGTATTAAGGTATCTCGGACTAGAAATACGTTTTTTTTATCAGGAGGAGAAGCCTTATTATTTGGTGTAATTACGTCAAAGGTCATTGTCATTGTTAGGAAAAAAACAATGAGCTCTAGATAGATCATACAAAATACAGATTCAAGGTCATCATGCTTAGGAGGCCAGTTTTAAGAAGAGTAAAATCATTTAAAAACATGTACTATTTCCCAAAGGTTGCAGGCACAAAATTGCCTCCTTTCCCCCTTTTCTAAATAGTCAATAAACTCTGTACGGCGTCTTCGCCTAGCATACGAAGCAGGCCACTCATACCGCTAAGTGTCTTGAATTAAACAGACTACACATGTTTGAAGGTCAAGATTCCATTTTTAATCCCTTAAGATCTCTTTTGAAATATAATTATAAACATGGCTAGAAGAATAAATAATTCAAAAAAAAAAAAAAAAAAAAAAAAAATCCGACCTACCTACCCTATTTTTTTTTTTCAGCATGTTATGGGAAACACACATATTTTTTTTCTTGGCCTAATTCTCTCTTGAAAGATACTTATTGTACGGCCCTTTCGGACAGGCTTTGTTTTTTTTTTCCAAAAAAGGCGTACTGATTGTTATAAAAACGCATTACTAGGGTTTTGATGATTTGTTAGTAATTATTGATTTACCTAGTATAACCTAAGTAAATATTTGAGGTCATGCACGTGCCGGTCGTTTCATTTCACGCAAACGTCTCTTGTAAAACATGTAACGATGTTTCCTACGTTGTACAAAATTACGTATAAACTGAAAAATCGAAGATTCAAATAAAAGATCATCAATAAGCTTGGTGAGAACAAATTCGCAAATAGTGCAGCAATTTTATATCTGTGCGCGACTGCGCGCTTGTCGATAATTTGAAAGACCCATCTTGTTCACATTCATATTGTAAAACAACATTTTTGTGTTCGAATATCGTTAAGACGAAAAAAAAGGCAAACAGGATAAGTTTTAGCAAATTAGTCCTTAGACAGCGGATGGTTTGATATTTTATTCATAGACTATTTATTGTACGGCGTCAAAAAGATAAACCTACAATATCTTTGTTCGAGCAGATCTAACCGTATTATGTTTCTATGCCTTGACGACGGATCAAACGTTTCACTCTGACAAACCAAAGCCCTGATAATTAAGTATTTCAAACCGACTTCTTCAATAATTTTAACCCCCCCCCCCTTGCAACGTATTAGTGAGCGTCATTCCCGTCCTTCCGTCACACTTTTCCACATGATAACTCGTCTTAAACTCGAGATCCAAACTGATTACTTGCTTCTGACGTTATGTTTGTGACCAGTAAATGCTGTTTTTTTTTTCTGGCAACACGTAAAACGGATGTTTGCACTGTAAAATCAGCGCTTATCGGTTGCAAACATAACGTCAGACGCAAGTTACTCCCATTCTGATGCTATCTCTATTTTCCAAAATTTAGGACAATTTATGGTGACGTTTACTTTTAACGGCGAGTATGTTCTCGTTTTATGGCCATACACAATGAAATTTGGCGTTATTGTGACGTTGCATTTCAATATAGGGATCAATATGGAAGTAGGCCTATTGGTTTTTGGGCAAGGTCAAAGGTCTACGTCCTTGGTGTAGGAAATAGTCATTTGAAATATTGGTATCCAAGTGATAACTCAAGAACCTATCCATCTAGCCAAACCAAATCTGTGGGGATCTGCTAGTCAGAAATACCCGGCCAAAGCAAGCCTTTGATGACTATTTGGGTGGTATGAGGCTGGGTTGGGTAAAATAATCGTCAAAGGCTGGATTTGGTATTAAGGTATCTCGGACTAGAAATACGTTTTTTTTTATCAGGAGGAGAAGCCTTTTTATTTGGTGTAATTACGTCAAAGGTCATTGTCATTGTTAGGAAAAAAACAATGAGCTCTAGATAGATCATACAAAATACAGATTCAAGGTCACCATGCTTAGGAGGCCAGTTTTAAGAAGAGTAAAATCATTTAAAAACATGTACTATTTCCCAAAGGTTGCAGGCACAAAATTGCCTCCTTTCCCCCTTTTCTAAATAGTCAATAAACTCTGTACGGCGTCTTCGCCTAGCATACGAAGCAGGCCACTCATACCGCTAAGTGTCTTGAATTAAACAGACTACACATGTTTGAAGGTCATGATTCCATTTTTAATCCCTTAAGATCTCTTTTGAAATATAATTATAAACATGGCTAGAAGAATAAATAATTCAAAAAAAAAAAAAAAAAAAAAAAAATCCAAAAAAAAAAAAAAAAAAAATCCGACCTACCTACCCTATTTTTTTTCAGCATGTTATGGGAAACACACATATTTTTTTTCTTGGCCTAATATGTGATAGCTAACCTTAAATTTTTCCTATTTACATTTGCATAACAACCTATAACCTGCTAAATGCATGTGACTCAGTGTGTAATCTTTAAAATGAAATGCAGACATTATCTGAAATCTTTAACATCATACATGTACATGTACAAATGTATATGCAGAAAGTCATAAACATAAGTAATCACAGATCACACCTCGCAGCAGCAAAATTCAATTCAAACATATTTCAAAGTACATGTATATTGGCTTTAAAAAGTAAAATCACTCAAGCGGAAAAAGTAGGTCAAGGTCATTTTATGTACGTTTGATCAAAGATACATCGACTCTGCAAGTTCGGAACAAGTAGCACTTACACTTTGCTCAATATTGGCTTAAATTTTAAAGGCAAGATCACTCAAGCGGAAAGGTCAGTTTATGAAAGTTTGATCAAAGATACAACCACTATGCAAGTTTGGTACATGTGGCACTAATACTTTGCCCAATATTGGCTTTTAAAGGCAAAATCACTCAGGCGGAAAAAGTAGGTCAGATGCTGCATTTGATGCATGGGTTCACCTCAGCATCCCAAGATGAATCACTTGTGCAAGTTTGGTCACTGCAGTATCAGTACTTTGTCAGATACTGAGCTACCCCAAAAACTTTGACCGGACACGGAAGTATGTCACTGAACCGGAAAATGTAGGTCAGATGCTGCATCTGATGCATGGGTTCACATCAGCATCCCAAGAACAATCACTTGTGCAAGTTTGGTTACAGTAGCGTAAGTACTTTGTCAGATACTGAGTAACCCCAAAAACTTTGACCAGACGGGGACGGGGACACCGGGGGTATGGCATAAGCTCATCTCAACTTTGTCGAGGTGAGCTAAAAATGTAATGGAGAGTAGCGCACTTACCAAAGTTGAACTGACTGTTGAGTTTTTCACAGTTGACGATATTGAATCTATAGGGAGCATCAGCTAACATATTGCTGACTTCAAAGTAAAACCACTGATGATGATGATTTGTGTTGACGTCTGGGTTCAAGATCAGGTCATACTCAAAATCTCTTACCTACAAATGGATGATATCACTATTATATATGGTTAAAAATTAATATGTGGAAATGAAAATCATAAAAAAAATTTACTTCGTAGCTATGTATAAATAAGACATGACCTAAAATACATGTACATGTATGTATTCATCACATAATTTTTTGTTTAAATATCCTAAATTATGATAAATATACATGTATGATATCATGAACAAAGAAGCTGTATAATTTGTTCATTTTTTATTGGAATCAAACTCCAAGAAAAGAACATTTCCTATATCTAAAATGGCAGAATACATCAGAATTAAGTTGAATACTTACCCATACTGCTTTACGTAGATTGCCACTTTCAAATTGTGAATTAAACTTTAAGGAACTTGCACCACCAGGATCAAGTCTATTTCCAATTCTTCGTATAAAATAAAAATACATGTTCGCTTAGTACTACATGTACATACAATGTAAATTATTTTTATTCAAGTCACATAAGTTATACATGAATAAGTTATTAATCCCATAGAAAAGAATGAAATAAAATCATATATTATTTTCATTGAATTATTGTATAAGATAAATCAAATACATGTTTGAACCTATAGAAATCAAATCTATGAAAGAACAAAGAAAATTGCATCATACCATCTTATATCATATTGTCACATAGAATTTTTTTTTCTTACCTTAGCTGATCTCTATTACTAAGGTTAGAGTTTTGACTTGTATAATTACTCCCCGCATGCTTGACAACAGAATCCAGGTCAAAAACATCTCTGTCTATAACATTCTCTGGATGAATCATTCGGTCTATATCCTCAAATACCTTCACCCTAATGGTAAAATATTGGTCACTTCAATGAGGCAATTCACCATGTTAGAGTTCTCAATTCTTTAAAAATACAGTTTTATCATACATCAGAACATACAATCTCAAAGACTTAAAGTCTCACTTATTTCCTGTAAAATGGTTGGATTCAATCAAAATAAGCTACACTTCTAATTCCACACATTCATATTTTTTTTTGTATATACCTTTGAACACCAAATTTACGGTGGAACAATGGTTCTAAAGTTGGCTGTGATTTTCCTCCATACAAGTCTGGGAAGGCCAACTTCTCAAATCTATACACACTCTTGGTATAACCTGCCAAATCCTGAAATACAATGTACAAGGAGAATAATCTGTATATGACATTTTAAATCTTGAAAGACTTAATCAATAAAGCTTGGTATGCAATAATTGGTAGTTTTAGGTACTTTAATAATGGTAAAACTCTTAATACATGTATATGTGTTTTGTGAAATTACATTGTACCTATAATTTTCCTTACTAAATCTGCTCTTAATTTTTTTTTGGGACACAAATCTCCATCATGAATATTTATACCTTTAAACTTTCAAGCATGTGCCTTCCTCCTCACTTCTTTGCAAGCAGAAAATGGCACAAATACTTACCTGAAACAACTGTGAGTCATGGCATGAATCTGCGTCATCCTCCTCCGAGCTGTCACCTCCTCCCTCCTCTAAGTTATTGGATGACGATGTGTTATATGGAGATATGTACAAAGATTCCGAGAATTCCGTCTCTAAGTCACTTAGTCTATTCCCTACACTTCCCATCGATGACAAAGATGTTGAACTCTTCTTTTTCTTGTCTTTGGACGTTTTCTTTGAGCCTTTTTGTTTCTTCGATACAGACGTGGATTTCTGCTGACTTGATGTCTTTGGTTTCGTTGAGGTGGATTTTGTTGGCTGTGATACTGGGATATCCAGTGAGAACACACTTGTACCAGTCTTCATATTAATGGCAGTGGCAGAGTCGCACCGAGGGGGAGGGGGGTAGGAATCTGTGTACTCCTGTGTATCATACTGTAGTGAGCTATAACCGCTGGTTTTTGAGCTAGCGTAGCTAATGCAGGATGTCATTCTATATAGAGTCTTATCTTGTGTAGAAGTTGAGGCCGTACTCATCTGATACGTATCATAGTTTCCAGTGGGAATGTAAATGGACGTAGGAAGCTGATCTGAAGTCTGACTGTCATCTTCATCTTGTATCTGAATCAAAATGTAAAAAGTCTTTATAAAGAAAAAGGCAATATACATAATATAAACCTCTCTGAAGATGATTATCCCTAAATATTGTGATTCAAAATGTAAATCTACATGTATAAACATGATTATGCTTTGAAATATTTTGAATGCACAAGCAGAAATTAAGCATGCATTTACATGTATTCTGTGTCATACCTCTATTTCAAAGAGTTCTGGGAAGAAGTTATCGTACATTCTGAGGTCGTCAGCAGTCCTTTTGAATGGCTCGGGTGTGTCCACTTGATCATCCTCTACCTGTTGGCATACATGTGTATATTACTAAATACATGTATGTCAATATACATTTTATTTCAATTCTTTTATTCTAAGCAAAGTTCATTCATAATAATACAATAAAATCCTAAAAGTCATTAACTCTTTTTAAATGACAATGAGAATTGGACATTACTTAACTAATGATTGGATAACATCTGCATTTTATCTCACATAAAGAAACAAAATTTTAACTCGAAAACATCAAAAAGAAATAATAGATTTGTTAGGTAGAAGGGCAAAAGTGTCCTAGCTTTACTATAGTTTATACAAACCTCTTCCATGTGATCCGTTTTGAATCGTTCGTCATCAGAGTCGATATCATCGTCGTCCTCCAGAGAGCTGTTGTCACTGTCCTGAGTCTCTGTAAAACCTCCAAAACCATAGCTGGGATCTATACATATTTACAAGGTTTTTCATGATACGTGCATTTATGAACTAATGCAAAGTTACTACATTCATTTCCTTATTGTTCATCTCATTTGTTACTCAAAGGAAATCAACTTACTGTAAAAATAGCAAATTTCTCTCACTAAGGCAAACACTTGATACCCTACTGAGGTAGAATATACAGATCAAATATTATAAAATTATCAACATTTACTGAGGTAAAAAGGCCTCTCTGATTTATTTTTAGCACATGAAGAACTGTTGGAATCTTATATCTACTTTGGATGATGTCGCCCCAGATGGATATTTTGTTGAAGAGTTTTATTGAACTGCAGTATCAGCCAATCAGAGAATTCACATATAAAATAAATGTATAAGTGACATACCACTCTGTGAGATTTCTGGATACAGTTCAGACATCGGCAGTTCA
Source organism: Pinctada fucata (assembly GCA_028142955.1). Classification (NCBI taxonomy): domain Eukaryota; kingdom Metazoa; phylum Mollusca; class Bivalvia; order Pterioida; family Pteriidae; genus Pinctada; species Pinctada fucata. The sequence continues at coordinate 72,936,892 of AP027104.1, read as the reverse complement.
TGTGACACAGCGCTCCGTAGATCAGTTAACGGCAGTTTGTTACGTGGACAGCATTTCCTCATGATGACACTGGCTAGTAGTATAAGACTTTCCATCTCTCGACAGTCTATCACCTCCTGGGCACTGTCATATAACACCTGGATACCATTGGCATCTACCAGGGCTTTACGACCTGATCCTGTTGGGTAAAAATACCTCTTAGAAATATCAAATCACCACTTGTATTTGGAAGTAAATTATCAAAATAGTGATTATTGGTGTCTATTAAAGGCACTATTATACTTCCTAAGATCTGATATAGCGATGTTTGGTGTCTATCTGATGTAGTATTACACTTACTAAGATCTGATGTAGTATTACACTTACTGAGATTAGTGATATTTTTCAGGATACTACATGTAAGTATGGCTTTCCTTAGGCTGATTTAGCTATGCTTGGTGTCTATCTAATGCAGTATTACACTTACTAAGATCTGATGTAGTATTACACTTACTAAGATCTGATGTAGTATTACACTTACTAAGATCTGATGTAGTATTACACTTACCGTAATCGTCCGAAAAAAGTCCGCACGAGTAGATATCACGCAGGCAAAAAAATGCGCTGAAAATCGTGGAAAAAACTCTAATCTAGTAAATAATACGCATTAAAAAAATCGAAATTTCGCCGATGTTTTCTCCCAAATTAATCTATATTAACATTAAAAATACCAAAGAAACGGCCCGCTCGGTAATTATAATTGTAGATATAAACGTACCCGTTTTTAAAAATAGTTTAATTAGATAAGTAACTTAATTAGTTGAATTATTAACGTACCCGTAATTAAAAATAAATAGTGAAGCAATTACTAGATGTTTTCGTGATCGCTTTGATGGCCCGATATCGTTTTGATGGACCGAAATTAATAACATTTAGACTTGAATTAGATACCGATTACAAAATAATCCATAGTACGATTGAAAGAATTAGGATTGACAGCCATATTATGTATCAATTAACTGAACTGACCATTGAAATTTACCGTTAGAATAAGCCTATTTGAGAAGATTTTACTTCCCCCTTCACCTGTCAAAAGTGACAGATCAATTTCATGCTTGACCGCACCGCTACCTGTGAAGGCTATTGTCTCCGTTCAACACCCCTCGGGGTAGACAGGTGTTTAAACTCATACGGGTATTTAACTTACACGCACTTGTACGATCTGACCTTAGATGACCAGGTACGGTAAATACTTGGACAAATGTTATTGTAACGCGATTGCTTACTTACGCACGGACTGGTAGCGTGAATTAAAGTCAAATATACTTACAAAATTGATCTATTGACGAATTCTCCGTTCAGAAAAAAAGGTCTCGATATTCTAAACCAGTGTATTGACCGCATTCAAGAATTTTTTTAGCAAATTGCCATAAAAAGTAGCGGGTAATACACCGACGGAGACGGTACTAATATCTGATGTAGTATTACACTTACTGAGATTAGTGATATTTTTTAGGATACTAAGTATGGCTTTCCTTAGGCTGATATAGCGATGTTTGGTGTCTATCTGATGTAGTATTACACTTACTTAGATTAGTGATATTTTTTAGGATACTAAGTATGGCTTTCCTTAGGCTGATATAGCGATGTTTGGTGTCTATCTGATGCCAGTCATGGTACAAGGCCAGTAGATGGGGAACATGCTCTCCACCTATTGTCCTGGCTGCATTATTACCTGTAGTACAACAGACAGTGAGTAAAAGTACTGTAAGTAATATTACCTTCAGAGAAAATTTCTGTAAGCATCCTTTTGAATACAAATCACTAGAAATAAACTGACAGCAAAAGTAAGCAGATATACATGTATGAGATATATAAAGGATGGAACCAATACTTCATAATTTCCAAATATGTTTGTTTACATGAATCTACGGATCTTATTTGGTAAATTGATCTCTCAAAATACACATTCATATCCCAACGAACACAAAAAAATACTGGAGGCGGCCGGAACTACTTTCACCAAAATCATTTAGCTTTGCCAAGATCGGCTTTTGAATGAATTTTATGCCCAAAAAAAAGGGATTTTGTTAACGGTGGCCCTTAGAAATAAATATTATATCATAATTAATGAAAAATTTATGACAATTTCAATAATGCACTGGTATATGTGGGTTTTGTGGCATTTTTTGGTTGCTATGCGCCTGTTTTTGACGTTCCTTATTGACCTTAGACCATTTCCAGTCCATAAATTTTGATGAAAAGAGAAACAGAATCTCTCAACTATTTTCGTCAAAATTACATTCCCATCGTAACATTTGTTGGGTCGAGCATCCTACATTTGGAATTTTCCAATGGGTGATGACTGTCAATGTGCAAAAGTTTGAATGAAAAGGAACAAAAATCACAGTTTTAAATAATTTGTATGAGATATAATCGATCTGAATCTAAGAATTACTGAAACCAGAAACTTCTCCAGTCATATAAAGACTGAGATGAAGAATTTAGAACAAAAACACAAATGAGAGATCAAAAGATGCAAAGTCGACCTACCTCGGTCAGAGAACAGTATCGTCATAAATTTTCACAATTATCTTGTCACTTATGAAATAACTAAATCATAGGAAGATATTCTGATACCAATAGATCGTAATCATGCCTTTATTGCAAATATTAGATCAAAAAGTACAGAGAATCTTCATTAACTCCCAGCTCCTGTGTGCACAATCCAAATACATAACTGCTATGTTGGCGACCTTGAACTTGAAATGCAGAATGCGTCATCAAACAGCTACATCATATCGTACGATGATGTAATGAAATTAAAATAGTTGCCAGAGTCACCTAATGCTCGACTGCATAGCATAATATCTCTCATGACAGCCAATTTATTTAAACTCCCTTTCTCAGGCAACAACATATATCAAGTCAAATAAAAAATTTAAAGTTATAAATTAAAATTAGTTTATGGTGAACCAATGACAGAGGATACACTATGACAAAAGGTCACTTACACTTTGCTCATATGAGTATAAGTAGGTCAAGGTCAGATTTCAATAGTCTAACCCAAGATGCATCCAATATGCAAGTCTGGTGCATGTAGCACTTATACTTTTCTCAATATTGGCTTTTAAAGGTAAAATAATTCAAGCGGAAAAAGTAGGTCAAGGTCATTTTATGAAAGTTTGATCAAAGATACATCCAATATGCAAGTTTGGTACGTATACTTTGCTCAATATTGGCTTTTAAAAGTAAAATCATTCAAGCGGAAAAAAGTAGGTCAAGGTCATTTTAAGAAAGTTTGATCAAAGATACATCCAATATGCAAGTTTGGTACATGTAGCACTTATACTTTGCACAATATTGGCTTTTAAAGGCAAAATCATTCAAGCGGAAAAAAGTAGGTCAAGGTCATTTTCTGAAAGTTTGATCAAAGATACATCAAATATGCAAGTTTGGTACATGTAGCACTTATACTTTGCACAATATTGGCTTTTAAAGGCAAAATCATTCAAGCGGAAAAAAAGTAGGTCAAGGTCATTTTTTGAAAGTTTGATCAAAGATACATCAAATATGTAAGTTTGGTACATGTAGCACTTATACTTTGCTCAATATTGGCTTTTAAAGGCAAAATCATTGAACAGGGAGTTTGTTTAGCGCTCGCCCAGTCGCATTTGCGACTAAATGTGGCTCTGGGCGACCTTGAAATCCCAAAGTGCTCGCCCAATTGGCGACTGAATAAAATCGTTCATATTATTTTGTTCTTTTCCTTTTCATTCACTTTGTTTCTCAGACATCGCCGCACACTATAATTTTCCACCGACGAGACGTCAAAGTAAACCTTACCCATCGGTATCGTCCTTTACCAAGAAAAATTTTGTTGCTGGTGCATACAAATGCCCACTGCCAAGGCAATTCGTCGGTCTATTTGTTCACTTGATTCTTCTTATTTATTCTTTTTATTTTGACATTTTATTTGCTTTTTCAATGGTTGGTTCTTTTTTTTTTTGCAACAAACTGCAGACAAGACCTTAAATAACTTGTACATGTGTTTGCACCTCTTAAATTTGTTTTCTAACCACAGACTGCCATTCAATCAATTATGTAAAGGTTTCCTATAATCTTATATCATACTCTGACCCTTTCCTTGAACATCCAACTTCTTGAAATAGATGGTATAAAATCGTCCGGCAACATTTCGTTCTATTCAACCTTCTATATTTCATATAAATTTGTGTACGAAAAAACGACCCTGTAACATTTGATAATCCTGAAAAATTTTGCACACAATATTTGGCGGGGACAAATTGGGCTCCTGAAATTTAAACTGGGCTCCTAAAATTTCTGTTGTCAGGGGCCCAGTTGGTGACCAAGGTTTTCAAGTTAGACAAACTCCCTGTTGAAGCGGAAAAAAGTAGGTCAAGGTCATTTTTTGAAAGTTTGATCAAAGATACATCAAATATGTAAGTTTGGTACATGTAGCACTTATACTTTGTGCAATATTGGCTTTTAAAGACTTTATTGCTATCTTAACATTTACCTTATCATCTCAACATTTGCCTTATCATTTAAAATAATTTTAAAAATCCCAACCCCAGGGGCTATATCCTCATCTGGATATATTAAATGATGTATAATTAAACATTTGCAACAAAAAAAAACAACAGAATATGAATATAGGAAAGGTAAATGTGTAATCTTAACATTTACCTTATCATTTAGTTCGGACGACGCGGACGCAGACGCCGGGGGTATTGCAATAGCTCTTTTGCACTAAAGTGCAGTCGAGCTAATAAAATGGAGCTCCAGATGGGGAACAAACATTGTTTCTATTTCGTTTGCGAACTAGTTCTCCTACAGGGTTGATATTTTCATACGTGATGTACTAAATTAACTAATTTCTTGATATATTTGTGAATTTTCGGATAAATTGGGGTTTGGAAATTATAAGAATTGACTGTCCAATTTTGACAGTTTATTGGAGTATAAACTTTGGCTTGTCACATCACAAACTGTCAAAATTGGACAGTCAATTCTTAAGTGAAATTGTACTTCTAAGACAATATTACGTTTTAGTACTTACGTGACTTTGTAAGATTTGTGAGGATATCGAGAGCTAGTTTGAGGACTGCTGTATGCTTCCTACCACACTGCTGTATGACACGTAACATGGGCGGAATGGAATTATGTTTGCCAAGATATGAAGAATTCACACCTGTTAAAAAGTCCACACAATTTAATTGAAGTACATAAAGAGGTATAGTTACATGTACATTCCTGAACCAAAATTGTAAGAATCTATAAAGAATATGAGAGTCTGATTTCCATTGAATGTCACAGATACATGTAAAATGGAAATGAAGAGAGTAAAATTTACTATAAAAACAGATTTATCCAATAACTTACGGCAGGATACTGAAGTACTATCACTTACTGTTGTTTGTATATGCCTTGAAGACTTGGAGAAGAGGCTGCAGATTCCGAAAGTTATACAGGTTATTTTTGATGAGGTTCAGGGTTATGACTAGAACACTGTTCAAACGGGCTTTTGTGGCAAATTTCCTATCTGTAAAGGTGAAAATGTAAGATTAACATTTCTATTTCTGGAATAAATCTGTAACTGTTCTGGTCAATGAACACATTACAGTCAGTAACATTGTATGATGATCCTATTAAAAAGTGTTCATTAACTTTATGTGACAGCATCACTGTGTCCTAAGATAAGGTCAAAAGTGTTAACTTTACCTTTTTGAGCCAGTTTGTCCAAATCTTGATGTGACAGCATCACATTGTCATAAGATAAGGTCAAAAGTGTTTACTTTACCTTTTTGAGCCAGTTTTGCCAAAACTTGATTGTGACAGCATCACCATGTCCTAATATAACTTCATAAAGTGTTCATTTTACCTTTTTGGGCCAGCTTGGCCAGAACTTGATGTGACAGCATCACTGTGTCCTCCAATGAAGCCTGATCCTCTGCCTCCCTGTAGATCAGCTGGAACAATACATTGCTGGTGTTGGCACTAACAAGAATGCCCACTCTTTTCCCTACTTCTGAAAAGATCGTCATACACAGAAAAAACATCTCTAAATGTAGTAGTAGCATTTTCATAGAAAGGTACATGTAGGTACCACAAGTAAGCAATCAGCTAAATACATACAAACTTGTGGAAATGTGGGTCTGTAGTTCAATAATGTCCACTATTTGAAATTGTATACACTTTTCATGTACATGTATATACATAATGTAAGTTTACAAAATCAACCTTACGTGTTTTCCCAGCTAATTCTAAAAGGACTTGAATGAGATTCAGCTGAACAGATCTGTCTGCTGTATTCTGAAATTTAAACATCAAAATGAAGTGCATCGCAGTAAAAGAAAAACAAACGTATTCTCCTACAAACAACACAACATTAACAATAGTATGCAACATGTATTTGTGAAAAACACATACCTACATGTATATCATGATCTTCGTCAGTATTACCGGTAACAGTTATCAGTACCTGTATTTTAGGCAGAGAACTCATTGGTCACGGCCAAAAAGTAAAAAGAATCTTATCGATAAAAAGATCTTGCTACAAGGAATGAACATGTGAAATATGAAAGTCCTATCACTTACTGTTCAAAAGTTATGGCCAAGATTCAAGTCTACATGTAGAAAAGGATGTCAAACTTCAAGGTTAAGATAACATTGATCAATATCAATAGAAAGGTCTTGTTGCAAGGAATGAACTTGTGTAATATCCAAAGTTAAGACATAAATCAATTTTTTAAATAATAATTCTAGTAAGAAAATTGTGTTGAATTCCTTTAAACTATGTTTGTAAGAATATACAAACCTTGAGTGTGAGGAGAACAAGGTCTATCCATGATGGATTCTTGAGAACTGTATCCCTGTGAAGCTTCTCTGTAATTAATAATATATGTATTTTCATATTCTACTGCTTGTAGTCCTATGTACATGATTAGTTTAAACTGAATGAAACAAATGCCTATTCAGTATTGAATAAAGAGTTTAACTGGTCTTACTAGTTTCATGCTAAGAAAGAGAAAGTATAATCAGTTTGAGGAATGATCAAATTGATAGAGTACATTACAAAATATAATGTAAAATTTGAGAAATCTGTTTATTAAGATTTTCTATACCAAATAAGGAATGTTCTTATCTGGTATGGAAGAAAGATATCTCACCCTGAGTGTTGAGAATCTGGTGAATTTTGGATGTTACATATCTGATTTGTTGTAGGTCTTCTGTACTTGTCTGATTTCTAACTGCTTTCCCTCCAATCTTCTCCAGCTGCTGAAACAGGGTTTGCAGCCTGGATCTGTGTCACAAAAATCACAACAGGTTACAACAAAATACACATGTACAAACTTACAGGTTCTTTTTCTTTCTTTTTCATTCTTTGCCCATTTTCTCAGCGTTTTAGATCTGAATAATTTAAATTTTGCCATTGAGCATTTTTATTTCAAGTCAACATTTTTTTTCTATAGAAATTTTCTCCTAATCTAATAATGTTGGTGTATTGATGATGTATTCTATTACTAGATAGAATTCAATAAATAAATGCTTTTGTGAAAAACATTTGACAGAATTCCAATTTTTAAAATTATAAAAAATTCTAATACTTCACAATTTTGCGAATTAAGAAAGGGGGGGGGGGGGGAGACATTTCTAGAAGCAGTACTTGGGTTTTGGTTTCTGTAAAGGGCCTCTTACTTAAAATGAATACCGTACATTCAAATGATATTTAATAATATAATACTTCTCTCATTAACTCTCAAAAGATGGCTTTATGCACTTATTGATTATTGCATAAGGCTCAGCTCATAATTTGAATTATATAAATCACATTTTAATTTTAAGATTTCCAATATTCCCAGGTGAGCGATGTGGCCCCTGTGTCTCGTGTTAAGTGGAATACTACATGTATATATGACAATGTCTTTCCATCACAATCAGGCTGATCTTTCCAACAGCATTTGACAGAATTGTCTGTCACAGGCATAAAAGTACATTGGGATACAATAACTTTACATTAAGCCAATCAGCATTTACTAATACAGTATGTAAGTTACAACATGTAAACACTCTAGCTTCATGTAGTAGTTTAGAATCCCATGTTAACAATTAGATCATGATACACTTAAAATGTTTTCACTGCAACAAATTGCTTCAATAAAATGATGAAAACAGTTACCCCACACTCCTTTCCATTTCACTTGTGAGTTGTTGACATACAGATGATCATACATACACACCAACCAAAAGCAGGTTATTAATGTCCATCACCTTATCTCACTAAAACAAGAACAAATCATTTGTAACAAGAAAACAAAAAGCTGATACAAAAATTATTTTTCACACAGTGCCAAACTTGCTGCAACATTCATTTCACACGCAAATTTATGTTATTAGTATGCATTATGTTCAATACATATAGATATACATTTTTAAACAAACATAAAAGATAAAACAGTTTGCAGTTGTTTCCATAATGCATTTGACACAAGACTACAAGTACAAAGACAAAATATAAATGTAACACATCATTTAGCATTTATCAATTATACTGTAAACAACTTTTTATTCATGAAAACTTTATTTTTAAAAAATTGTGCATGAAATTCCGAATATTCTCTCTGTTTTTGCTAATAAAGGGGAAATCATTTACTAGTGTGGTAGGATCAAAAACCAAATTATAACACTTAATTTTCCTAGCTTGATTAATCTTGTATCATTCAAAGTGTAAAGTTATGTGAAATTTTGTGGATTTTTGTAGAAAAGTTTTTTTTTGTAAATGGGGGGAATTTTAGTGGGATGAATGGGGTTGAATTTTTGACAATCGAGTGCCATGAACTCTGATCTTTAAGAAACTAGAACTGCCCTAAAGTGGACAAATTATACCCCCCCTCAAAACTGTAGTCTCTTTATGTTGAGTGTGTGTATGAAATATGAATGGCCTACCATTAATAGCATAAAAGAAATTTGCTTTCAAACTTCTCAACCGGATGGACAGACAGGGGGTATAAAAAATAATAATAGTGACATTGCAGAGTTTGACACCAAATGTGCCTACATGTATGGAAAACATTACATAGTCACAGGGATAACTAGTAAGGGACACAGTGTAATCAAAGATTACAAAACTCACCTCATGGAAGCATTCTATCATGGCAGGAGTCAATAAATACACAGTTTTGAATGTGAAAACCTGTCCTACTGAGAACCAACAAAAATGATACCACACAAAAACAAAATAGAAAAGGGAAGTAGAGTATTTCATTTATTGACCCAAATTTTGCCTGAATGGGTATACTCTATTGATACCCAAATCTCCCTAACATATGCACTCAAGTGGAAAATGTAGGTCATTACCTACATTCGAACATAGATTCATGATCTACTCATAAAGACACATCATCTGTGCAAGTTTGAACTTCCTAGCACTTATAATAGAGAAATAAAACTTCTTAACATTGATACCCAAATCTTCCCTACATGTGCACTCAAGCGGAAAATATAGGTCATGACCTACATTTGAACGTAGATTCGTGATCTACTCTTAAAGACGCATCATCTGTGCAAGTTTGAACTTCCTAGCACTTATAATAGAGAAATAAAACTTCTTAACATTGATACCCAAATCTTCCTAACATGTGCACTCAAGTGGAAAATATAGGTCATGACCTACATTTGAATGTAGATTTGTGATCTACTCTTAAAGACGCATCATCTGTACAAGTTTGGCCTTCCTTGAACTTATAATAGAGAAATAAAACTTCTTAACATACTAGTGCGGACGCTGATGCGGACGCAGACGTCAACGACAGGGTGATAGCATAAGCTCCCTCTCACTTTGTGAGGTGAGCTATAAATGGCCCAACTACTGTACGCACAGCTCACTTTAGAAAATGGAGAAACGCAATTTCAACTACCGTAATCGTCCGAAAAAAGTCCGCACGAGTAGATATCACGCAGGCAAAAAAATGCGCTGAAAATCGTGGAAAAAACTCTAATCTAGTAAATAATACGCATTAAAAAAATCGAAATTTCGCCGATGTTTTCTCCCAAATTAATCTATATTAACATTAAAAATACCAAAGAAACGGCCCGCTCGGTAATTATAATTGTAGATATAAACGTACCCGTTTTTAAAAATAGTTTAATTAGATAAGTAACTTAATTAGTTGAATTATTAACGTACCCGTAATTAAAAATAAATAGTGAAGCAATTACTAGATGTTTTCGTGATCGCTTTGATGGCCCGATATCGTTTTGATGGACCGAAATTAATAACATTTAGACTTGAATTAGATACCGATTACAAAATAATCCATAGTACGATTGAAAGAATTAGGATTGACAGCCATATTATGTATCAATTAACTGAACTGACCATTGAAATTTACCGTTAGAATAAGCCTATTTGAGAAGATTTTACTTCCCCCTTCACCTGTCAAAAGTGACAGATCAATTTCATGCTTGACCGCACCGCTACCTGTGAAGGCTATTGTCTCCGTTCAACACCCCTCGGGGTAGACAGGTGTTTAAACTCATACGGGTATTTAACTTACACGCACTTGTACGATCTGACCTTAGATGACCAGGTACGGTAAATACTTGGACAAATGTTATTGTAACGCGATTGCTTACTTACGCACGGACTGGTAGCGTGAATTAAAGTCAAATATACTTACAAAATTGATCTATTGACGAATTCTCCGTTCAGAAAAAAAGGTCTCGATATTCTAAACCAGTGTATTGACCGCATTCAAGAATTTTTTTAGCAAATTGCCATAAAAAGTAGCGGGTAATACACCGACGGAGACGGTACTTTCTCATGCAAAATTTTAAATGAAATTGATACATTATTTGTGTACCATTCAATAGATCTCACTTAGTAGTAAATTTAGGTACATGTACTGTATATAGGTTATACATTAATCAATGCACGCAATTAAACTTTATAGACAAAATAAGTTTCAGATGGGCATTTCCCATGCTAATTTTTACCGTGACGTCGTCACATTTTCCATAGGCTTAATGTTAAACTCAGCAATGTCACACTGAAATGTAGTATTGAAAACGCCTCATCTAAAAAGTACATGTATTTTGTCTGACTAACATGATTGCATAAACCTATGACCAAATAACATTTACCAACTTTTAAGACTAAGTGAGACCTATTCGATGATATTTTGAGTTTATTTAAATGTTGGCATGACAAAGTAATTAAGAATCGCATTTATCCAATTTCCAAAGAGAGACGCACAGACTGTGAGTGAGTGAAATGAGTTTTGTCTACAAAGTTTGATTGCACGATTGTTAACTTTGAAATGCCAAAGTTTACGACTAAGTGAGGTTTGCATAATAAAAATGTCAAATTCCTGCTTATCCAGTTTCCAAAGTAATTCATATGTCCCCTAAACAGAACAAAGGCCAATTGTCCTAAGGCAGTGGCTCCGGATACGAACGTTCGTATCTTTAGACCTATGTCTGAGCGTACGAACATGTTTCTAATTGGTCTGTAACTGTCACATGACCAATAGATTGAAAGATTCAAAGCTACATCGGTCAAATTTTCTAAGTTTTGGTGACGACTTTTTATTACACTGTACGAAAATTTCTAAGTTTTGGTGACAAGTTTTTATCACGATTTTTTCTAAGTTGTGGTGACGACTTTTTATAAAGATTTTTTCTAAGTTTTGGTGATCATTTTTTATCAGGATTTTTTCTAAGTTTTGGTGACGATTTGTCTGGTCAAGTCGTCACCTGGTTACGACTTGACTAGACAACTCGTCACCAAAATGATCAGGTTACGAGTTTTTTTTTTTTTTTTTTTTGGTTACGAGATGTCTTGTTACGAGTTGTCTTGGTTACGAAGTGTCCTGATACCATTGAAATATATATGCAGTAGCTCACTACGATTTGTGTTCGTACACGGAGACATAGGTCTAAAGATACGAACATTCATATCCGGAGCCACTGCCTTGTCCTAAAGTGTGTACGTTTGCCATCTGGAACAAAGATCAGAGGAACTTCTGAACATTGCATTTTGTATGGGAAGGAAGGCATTTTTAACAGATATTGGTATATTTTTGTATCCGTCTGATCAGACCCTAGGGGTTCTCTTTAAGTCAACATGTCAAAACTCAAACTAAACAGTGAACCGATATTGAACATGCATGAGAAAGGCCGCATGAGGAAGACGATTAGATTCGTTGCGCTTTATGTTTTAGAGGTAAAATCTGTACATCTGTATTGAAACATACGAATCTGATGATGGATTGCTCGAATTCATTCTTTCAGTTGAGCAAGTTTTGACAGTTCCTCCGACATGTTTGGATTTTGTTGCGTGGTGGCGCTTTTTGTGCGAATTATCTTTCTTTAACAAATGAAAACTAGGAGAGCGCATTCTCGGTTCTTTGTCCATGCGGGCAAAAGTACTCACATTTTCTGGACCACACCATGAAGTGAATTCTCTTTCGGATTGAATATACCTTGTTGATACTACATGCAGACTAATCCGAGTTCACCTACCCTTTTCCCATTTGTTAAATTTATTAAAGAAAACCAAAGGATTAGCGTTTTTCCCTTTTCCTTTTTTTTGACATGTGAGACATGATCGTGCCCCCCCCCCCCCCCTTTCCCCGAGGCCGACGGTACACTGAGCACCATGTTTGGTAAAAAAAGAGAGTAAATTTGATATACTAATGTCTATTATTGATATACAAATTTGGTGAAAGTAACTAATTTCGCGAGGGGGGGGGGGGGGGTGCGGTCGGGCGGGGCAATCATGTTGTACTCGTGAAAAGAATGAAAGGAATTAAGGCTGAACTCTATATAATACTACTGTCCTGTTCACTAATTCCAGAGCACCCTGTTTTCCCGGTTTTCTCTAAAATATGATAATGTCATCTTCCAAAAAGATATCAATTTTATAGTACTCCTGTAGTCGTAACAGAAAATACCATCGTTTTGGCTGTGCGTCAGCTTAGTTAGAAATAGGACGGAAAATAAAAAGTCCACGGGGATTTTCTATAGTAAAATCGCTGAAAATGAAGACAGCTGATTGGGTAAGTTGAAGTTAATTTCCAGTTACTACTAAAGGAGGTCAATTCTTGGAAACAATAATTTATAGCAAAATTCTTCAGGCGACAGAATAAATCGCCCAAACAGGGTGCTCTGGATTTAGTGAACAGGACAGTAGGTCATCGTAACCATAAGGTAACCTTGAATTTTATATTAAACAGAAACATTCCGGCAAATAGCATGGAATTAAGTTAAAGCAATCGATACATGATCATCAATCCTTCCACAAATGTTACCGGGGCAAAGTCACTTTCTTTCTGTTTGGGCACCTGATGTCCAGCCCTCTATTGGATCAGTTGGCTGTATTGATGTTATATTGCGGGGAACTCATTCGCCAACTGCCCGTTACAGAGTACTCTAGCCAGGCCGTTCCCCTCTGGGGTGCCTCAAAACCCCTTCTATTATTTAAGGGGCGGAGTACTACCCCATTTTGATGCCCACCCTCCACTTGTGTATGTGGTGTATGCATGTATGCAGGAGGGTTGTATAATTATGTACTGCTTGGATGGTCCGTATTTCCAACGGCTTTTATAAGGTGCCACCACACCTGGATACCCTTGCAGCAGCATGAACTTGGGTACCTAACCGGGCCCTTTATAGTCCCCCGGTCAGGAGACTCGGTAGAGACGAACGAATGGATATGACTTTCAACTCTCATATGACCACACCGGGATTCGAACCCGGTCGTCTGCGTGAGAGTTGAACGCCTTATCCACTCGGCCATCTCTACCTCAAAGTCACTACTGACAGCATAGAGCGTATACACGTATGATTTTTATTTCTGTTAATTAAGCTGCAGGTGTTGTTCCCAAAAGTGGCAAAACCAAGCTGGCTATCAGGAAAAAATAACCCACATAAATTAGGCACGGTCCATTTGATATTCGATATTCACACCATAAGCAAATTAATTTTTTTCATCAAAATTCAGCACAAAATTATTTTTTTCGAAAAATAATCAAGCCCCCCTCCCGAATATCAAATGGACCGTGCCTTAAAGGGAAAAACTCGCCATTGAAACCACAAAACGTTATTTTTAGAAAGTGCAAACTTATGTCCAAGAAAGGCTGGGATCTAAAAATAAAAAAAAAAGGCTTCGGTTGCAGCACCCACAGCAAAACAACGAAACACCCGATGCGAAAAACACAGAGGAGACGCAAACGATACAAGGAACACAAAACACCATAGATACCAAAAACACCGTCCAAAAACCAGAATAGGCAATCGCTGCCGACTTATCTCCATTGAGGTTTAACTTTTGCTTCTTTGCGGAATGTTTTTAGAAGTCAATTACAAAAGTCCGAAAGCAGATTCCAAAAACAACAATCGAAAGGCTAACGAATTTTGGGGAAAAAAAATCAATAAAAGAACTTTCTAACGCAAAGAGAAAAATTGGACAAACAGACAGAGACAATGGCACAGCTGCACAGAAACACGAAGGACAACTTATCTAATGAATTACCTCCAGTGCAATTTCGGAAGGCAGAAATTGTAGAATGCATTTTAGGAGACGCTGTCAAAAAGTAGATTGTATTATTTGTTTTGAAAATACTTTCTGTTTTTCACCCTTTGTCGGAGTAGTTTTTTTGTAATAGCAGATTCAAATAGTAATTACTAGTATTATGTTTGGCAGGCTTTTGGATAAATGGAAATACATCTTATTCCTTCATTGAACTTTTTCCCAAGGTGGCGCTACTTACAATGGTTTTTGGTAGTTTTTCTTATTCTAAATTCTGATACCGCTGTCAATGAGCGACATCCTCCCCCCCCCCCCCCCCCCCCCTGTTTTTTTTAAATAGTACAGCAAGAGAAATTATATATCATCTTTAAACTTCGTACATACTTAGAACTTGCATTGTATATGCAACATGATTCTGTACTCTATGGAAAGCCAAATTAACAGAAACTCAAATAATTAGAGAGCTCTTCAATTAATTAAAGAGCTCTTTAAAAGAATTAGAGAGCTCTTCAATTAATTATAGAGCTCTATAAAAGAATTGAAGAGCTCTATAAAAGAATTGAAGAGTTCTCTAATTAAATTATAGAGCTCTTTAATTCATACATTGCCGATTATTGTAATTAGAGAGCTCTTCAATTCTTTTACAGAGCTCTTTAATTCTTTTACAGAGCTCTATAATTCAATTAAAGAGCTCTCATAATCTTTTAAAGAGCTCTTCAATTGTATTAGAGAGCTCTTTAATTGTATTAGAGAGCTCTTTAAAACGGACATATCCATATTATAATTAAAGAGCTTTCTAAAAGAATTATAGAGCTCTTTAATTAAATTAATGAGCTCTGTAAAACAATCGAAGAGCTCTTCAATTGAATTAAAGAGCTCTTTAATTACAAAAATCGGCTTTGTATGAATTAAAGAGCTCTATAATTGTTTTTGAGAGCTCTTCAATTCTTTTATAGAGCTCTGTAATTAATTGAAGAGCTCTTTAATTCTTTTAAAGAGCTCTTTAATTCTTTTAAAGAGCTCTTTCATTCTTTTAAAGAGCTCTTTAATTCTTTTAAAGAGCTCTTTAATTCACATATTTATTGCGCTCATTAAAAGAATTAAAGAGCTCTCTAATTGTATTATTGAGCGCAATAAAACAGTTATTGCCCTCTTTAATTCATTTATTGCGCTCAATAATAAAATAAGAGAGCTGTTTAATTCATTTATTGCGCTCAATAAATGATGCGAATTAAAGAGCTCTTTAAAAGAATTAGAGAGCTCTCTAATTGTATTTATGAGCGCAATAAATGAATTATAGAGCGCAATAATAGAATTAAAGAGCTCTTTTATGGAATTACAGAGCTCTCTAATTCTTTTAAAGAGCCTTTTAATTAATTGAAGAGCTCTCCAATTATTTGAGTTTCTGTTAATTTGGCGTTCCATACTCATATTATTAGCACTGCGTCGCTTATGCGCCACCTACAATGCATTCCGTACTTACACTGGACTCTGTGCACAGGTTGTTTTATTGATGAAACTTTGCATGTAGAAAAAGTATGTTTCAATTATAAACATCTATAATTTTTAGGAAAATTAAATGATAGGATCTTTATTTAGTCTGGCTGTCCTGGATCTCCTTAAGTCAGATTCTTCAAAAATAGCCCATCTCCCCTTTTTTCGTTTTTCGTCTGTGGGATATTGTTGCACCCCGAGTTACAGAACCACACTTGGTCAGAAAATTGGTGTTAATAAAATAAACCTTTGGTAAAAGTGGCATTTTGTAACTCGGGGTGGAACAATGTTGAAGAAAACTTTTCCGTTTCCCGTTGATTTCTATAGTCTAAGAAAAATCGCAAATTTTAACCAAAATATCGGTATTGTTATTGATAATTTATTAAATCAGACATTAAATTCAGATATGCATTTAGTTAATTGATATTTCTACTGAAAAATTTCTTCAAATTTCCCTTCTTTTTTTTAATTTTCCACTTTTCAGGGCAGATTTTACGTCTTATCGTTACAGCTCCTTTTCCATACTTGGAGGCGAATTCAATGATTGGTATTGCTAGAATATAATTTAACGCGCTTCTCGATCGAAATACTACAAAAATAATCTATTTTACCCAGTTTACTGTTTCCTTATAAAACGTCGAAATATTTCGTTTCCATGGGTTACCATATTTCGCCGTTTTTGTTGATAAGTATCCTATATGCACACAAACCGGAAAAAAATATGATTTTGTTTTCTGGAAATCTGTTGTCACTACTACTTCTAAGAAATGATCCCCGATAAAATATAAAATGTTTCTTTGTTTTGTTTTCGTAAAAATGTCGGATGTTTACGTCTAAATTTTGGTGTTTTCATTAATTTTTCCTCATTTTACCGTATTTTTCATCAAAATCAAGAGATGTCACAATATAACAAAAAATGACTACTACGGTCATATTTGGTAGGATATAGAACAATAAACTTTACAAACAATTCCGATAACTAAGGAGAAGCAATTAACTATGAAACGGCGAAATATGGTCACCGGCGAAATATGGTTCCTTGCTCTTTCTAGAAATCCTGGCCTCGATCACTCCCTTTTTTAATGAGTTTACCTCTATTCACATGTTAATAATATGGAAGTGTTACAACTTGTTACCTTCTTGAATAAAATTCAAAGTTTTGTTTGCTTGCTTTATTTTCCATTTGTTTTTACCTGGTTTTGTATGATTGTTGGTTAAGGATTTCGGATTTGTCGTTTTGGTAATTTATCCTGTTGAACATTAAGTATCAATATTGTACGTGTCATTCGTAAATTAGGAAAAAGAGTGTGACATAGAAAGTTACTTAACCGAGAGGAAATCCAATGACATGCTCTTCCTAGCACAATTTAGGTAAAGAACTAATTCTATAACGGAAGCATGGTGTGTGCATCAATATGTGCATCGAGACAATCAGCGAGTTTGGTAGGTTTCCATGGATCTGTTGCGGCGGTTGTTGCATGTAATCAGGAAACGCTGACCCTCCCCGGGTACTCGCTCTCACTTCGGAATGTTATTTATTTCGAGGTTCGCAACTGTTCCTATGGGAATTCTAATGATTTTGCCTTACTTTCTCAACTTTGAGACTGCATGAATAACTGATAGGTACTTCATTAATGTTTATTCCATGAGGCGTCGCGAATGCTGCTTCAAAGAGACCTGTTTTATATTACGAAAATGATAAGAGTCGCGCATAACTAGAAGGGAGGGGATCTCCAACCAGACCCTGTTGCAGTAACAACAGTAAAACGCCAAATATCCCATGCGAAAACTCAAAGACGAGCACAGCAAGAGACGAAAAAGAGACACAAGACACATAAACATTAGACACAAAAGACTAAACATAATCCAACGAGGCCAATGGATAACCGTTGCCGAATTAGGACGGCCATTTGCTACGCAAGTAGCAAATGGTGTGGTTATCCGGATTACGTAGACACAACCTTCCCACCTTTCTGGTTACCAAAAGGTCTCAAAGAACGCACAATTAAATTGTAAAACAACCTCCTCACTGTAAGATGACCACAAAAACAAGGCAGTAATACTCTGGGACCCAAGCAACACAGATGAATATGTAAATGGATATAAATTTGGGTAGCGTACTTAATACAGTCCATGCTCTGCCGGCTGTAGCGAGCCGACTGACATTCAGAGAAGACCGGTGGTTGGGGGCCCTGCATTCTCTAAAGAGGTTTGGACAGGGCCCAACATGGAGTCCCGTCGTCACAGTCAGTCCGAGTGCAAATCTTAAGAATGCGCTGGTACAAGACTATAGATTGGTCATTGTAGGAAGTGCCAAGCCTAGTGTCCGTCTGATGACATAAGGATCATATCCACGGTATAAAAGGCGTTTGATGATTCTGGCGCATTTTCGATGCTTATGCTGTCTACACCTTTGATTCATCATATCACCATAAAAGGCAAGTTGTGTAATACCCAAAGTAATATACTCTATTGCTTGTATAGATCGGAATTTTAAAAGAAGCTGACAGTAATTTTTGATTCTAATGATTTTGTCTTACCTTCTCGACTAAATAAAGGGTAACTCTTCTGTTTTTTTTTTTTTGTTTTTTTTTTTTGGTTAAGATTTTCCTTTTCTGCTTGGATTGAAATTAAAATTATTGTCCTATTGTCGTTTTGTTTATTTGTTCATTTTTCTGTTATTCCATCGATCGATCACCGCATTGTATTCATTGATTAGTTCTGATATGAGACAGGATATCATATTTCGTTTGATTCCATCCCTCTCGAACATACTGTTGAATTTACTGTCAAAAATACTTTTAATTAAGCGGAAATCCGCTTGTTCTCCTATCTTAATTGCCATTACAGTATATTGTTGTTGTTGTATTTTCACGAGATCGAAATAAATATACAATGTAGATATGTTTAAAATAAAAGTGTCTTTGCTTGGATTATGTTTGTCATCTTTGTAAAAGTGCATGTTCTTTTTCTTTTTTAAATTATCTCTGGTTGTTTGTTTGTTTGTTTGTTTGTTTACTTTTGCGTGGCGTCTGTCTTACAAGTTCGCGTATTCCGCTGAATTGTCATTCTGGAAATATTTTCAATTTCCCTCAATTTTTTCCTCTGTCCTCTATATGAGATTGGATAATACCTTTCTGACCTTCTTAAAAACTAATATTAATATTTTAAGATTCTAAACTTCATACTAGTATATGTATAAAATGAAAGACTTTTAAATATTAGTGTTAATGTTACAGCAGTATAGTTTTTGAGGTCCAAGTCCCCCTAAGATACATTTGATATAAGTCCTGAGTGATGCTGATCTAGTCTGGCATACGGTGGTGATTCGACAAAGGGGACCGCACTCGGGTACCACCGGTCCACCAACGTACATATTTCGACGATATGTGGTGAAAACTTCGTCGTCATGATCCTCTAACCTGCAACAAAAAGGGGAATGAGCTATCAATAAAGAACTAGAATCATCAATGCATCAACGTAAATACCACCATAAGAACTAAAATCATCATTGCAACAACGTTCATATTCTACCAAAAACGTGGCCATAATCTAGTTGTCGACCACAGTCCAAAAATAAAAGGAATTGGGATTGAATAGGAGTCATGGCCCCCGAAACAAAGAGAAGAAATCTTCTCAAACATTTCAGACTACGTGAAATTAATTGTCCTGTTGATAAGATAAGCTGTTCATCTTCAATAATACGGAAGTGTTCAAACTCTTTACCTTCTTGAAGAAAATTTCAAACAATTTAAATGCACCATGCAGACGACGTGTTTCGGTAAGTACATCCTCCTCAGTGGTACTTTATTACATGTCCTAGTTATTTTCAGACACAGGCGAGTTTTAGTAGCGCCCTCTAGTTTTATCTTAGGAATTGCAAATTGTGTATTTTGCAGAGTGCGCCGCGGCTCCAAACCTGTACGGTCAATTCAATAGCATAGTTGTCAAAAGTCGATATCGAAAAGGGAAATTGTATGAGTTTTGCATGACTTATATAAGCTAGAAGATAGTGAATATTAAGGGCTTGGAAATATCAGCTCACTTAAAGATTATAAAGAAGACTAAGGAAAACTCTACACGTAAAAAGTAGAATAAAGAAAAGATCCCCGACAAGACAAGGCTGTATTACATGTAACCACCACGGAACACATACACACATGATGACATCAAATAACTACACCAACAAATAATCATGAAGACAATGGAAATGTAAATATGAAATAGAATAGGAAACAAAGCAAAGACATATAAGGAGGGAGTCCAATGTGCATACATAAAAAGATAGTTACCGTTTAGAGAGAGTTAAGAAAGACTCTGGGCTCATGTCAGTCAGGTTATATTCTGATTGCGCACTGTACAACTTCTTCATCGAAATATTTCCAAAATCTACGATAAGATACAAATGTTTATAAATTGTATATCTTCAAGGACATATATATCAAGGTAACATCGACAGAAGTGTGTATCTTTACGATAAGTACATGTATTTATTTTTCTTTATTCTTTAATTGGTCTAGCTCATTATAATGAAAAAAAAAAAACATTTTGTAGACAATATAATTTATAATTTATTTTTTCCTACTTTAAGTAGATATATTACCGTTAGCAGCGGTGAGATTCATGAAGTACTGCTCATAATCAAGGAGCTGGTAGCTTGATCCATCCAGATGATACATACGGAAGGAGGGATTAGTGTTTGAATAAGTAGTTACAGAAGGCGCTATGAACAATACGCCCCTGACGTCATCTATATCGTCACGCACACTGACCTATAAAAGGCATGAATTTCTATACTTATTCCAAGATAAATTAACGTCCAAGCTAATTTTTTTGATTTCTCTCGGTCATGATCATACATGTATGCAAATTGTTCTCTCTGAAAAACAATTCAACTTCAGAGTCATACAAAATATACCTACTTTGTGTCTTCTTTGTGTTTAACAGTGTGTGATTTGGGGTTTCGCTTTTGGTGTCTGCAAGTAGGTGTTGTTGGAGATCCCCTCCTTTCTCTTTCTTAACAATCACTTATTTCTCAAATAAACACAATTGCTAAAATATTGCGATATTTTATATTGTCTGTGATCCAATTTCATTAATCTAGCTGAAAAGTGTCAATGCATCCATATGCTCACCAATTCAAATTGATCAAGATGGGTGTGTCCAAAAACCTGCAACACTATAACGTCGTGAAACTTGTTCACCATTTCTGTGTAGAAATCGCCGTAGGCCAAGGTTATTGAACCTACATCGCCTGGCGGGATGTGTCCCATCAAAATCACCTTTAAATAAATTCAATCTGAGGTAATATATATTCATGGAAGTTCATTGATTGGAAAAGAACAAGAGAAGGAAGTATCAGCGAGCATAGTAATGTAACATCCGAATGGATTGAAGCTTTTGACGTAGCAGTGGCAGGTTCTGTTTTGAATTTTACTTTTAATGAGATCAGGCAGACTTGTCACTGTTATGATAACAAAACAGTATTTGTAGTGTAGTTAGTGCCAATGAATTCATATTCATAAGCCTGTGGATTTGATGGATTTCAGAATTTGTATCATAGAAAGATATCAAGTACGGCAAGCTAGCAGGGAATGCTCACTCTTCCTGGGTATATTCCAGGTTAAATAATTTATGCTCACTCGCTTTCTAGATACAAGTAGTTTCGTCGTTATCCATATCTGTCACTGTTAGTTGAGTTGTGGTTGTTTTATTGTTTTCGGATAACAGAGTTTTGTTGCTTAAATGTTTTAACCATATTTTGCAATTAAAAATGTAATAGTGAATGGGGATTGGTCTGGTCTTTTATTTATCACCTTTTCTTTCCTTTTTCTGGCTTTCCTCAAGTGCATCCTTATGAATCTAAGATGTTTACGATAAACTTTGGCTTTGTTAATCGTCAGTGTATAGAAGTTGAATGTATACCTAATAAAGAAAAGAGCAATAAAAAGGCATTTAGAGAAAAGAGCTATATATATGTTTGATGACAGGGTTTCTATTAAATATTTTGCGTCGTACATGATGAAAAAGGTTAAGATAAATTTCGATGGGCCTCTATGGATTTTCAATTCATGTGTATAAAACTTTCAAATTGGTGAAAGGCAATGAATTTGAAGTGAGTGAGTTTCTGCACTAAATATCTGACCAGAACTGTGTATTGATTGAGATAACTCGGAGTCCCGGTCTGACATTGTAGGAGTAGTAAGCTCCTGCTACAATACTGCGCCACTGGGATGACCTCTCCGGGAATAAACCTCTCCAATGGTTGGCTAGCTTCTTGTTCAGTTTCTAAAATGTATATACGAGCAAATGCATATTTCGAAAATTTGAAAGTGCCTCAAGCGAGATTCTATGCATTTTGAATCATTGATACATGAATAATGCATGTACTAACCTTAAAATATGGATCTTCTGGACTATACAAATTTTGTGGAAACGTCCCTGAAAATATAATTATAAAAGAAAATAACTACAATCTCAAACAATATTTGGGATGTTTTTAGTATATACTCAACTTTTAGGAGAAAGAATTTGCTCAAATTATGTATTAGGGTATACATTGCGGCTATATGTACCGTGGTTGCCTAGCGCAGGAAGTACAGGAATACCGTGTAGATCCTTGGTAAGTCTCTTGATAACCAGTCGGTCTGTTTTCAGCTGACCAGCGTATGACTGATCCCACACATCATGAGGGGGAGAGTCGCCTACATTAGATACGTACATCAGTACATGTATTATCTTTCATAAGCATCGAAGTAATGTTCTTGACTTTTTTGATTTTTTTATGCAAAATGAATCTCATGTTTTGCTTAGATATGAATATACCTGTATATATTATGAAGTCTGGTTTTGGACGGAGCTTTCGTATATTTTTCAAAACAACATCAACAGTTCGCCGAGGCAGGTCGCAACCGTATGTCCCATACTTTCCTGCTTTCCCCTGGTTTTTATAATTACAAATGTATAAATGATTCGATGTTATCACATTAAGCAGATACATCTCTTTTTGACACAACCTACAGGAATCCTCATATTCCAGACCTTATATTTCCGTTATAACTGACAATGTGCTCTCTCTTACAGCATGCTAGTGAATTTTCCAAAAATGTGTCCTCGATGTTTAATTAATGGTAATATTATGTAAAATATTCAAATCTATTTGAGATATGATATTACTGAATTGGAACTACATGTACTTACCGTTCCATTGCTTCCCCTTCGACAGCATAGGAAAAAGTCACATTTTGCGGGCGATCCCTGAAAGGGATTAAAATGTACTCCTTGTACTACTAGTATTATACATGCAGTTTGCACTAGCAAAAGAAATCTAGTTTTGTTTTTGAATAATGGTGGTAATTTAACCATACTTTGAAATCTTTTCATGCATGTTACGTACAAAACGAAGATACGCATCGTGAATCCTTCGGTCTGGTTGGCCTTGGTTATCTATTCTTTGAGTGCTTAGATTCTTTTGCCGTGAGGAGCTCGTAAATAAGTTCCCCGCGAGGGATTTGACAGTAAGTGTTTTAAACATCATCGAAATTAAAGGAGTTTAACATCTTAGCACCATCCCTCCAATGCTATTTTGAACATAGAATTTATTTGGATATGCTACTGAATCGACCCTACAGGAAATTAGGAGCCCGCAACGCAATCTCTGTAATGTAAATGTACAAATTTAAATTCAAAAATTAAAGAGGGCGCTACTGAAATGATTTCTGGTGGCTCCACTTGAAGCATCACTGATGATAATTTAATATTCGAAACACGTGTCTGGTGCATGGAAATTGGTTTGAAATTTTCTTCAAGAAGGTATAGAGTTGGAACCCTTCGACATTATTTAATGTTTATCCTGAAATGGTCGCCATAGCACTTTCTATATAGACATGACTTCAGACAGTGCATGTTTTGTAGATATTGTTTCATCTTCGTGCGTGAACATCGACGGCGGGTTCGGCTAGCCAAACAGGGATGTTTACTCATCATTGGCACCTGGTCCCACCTCTAGCTTCATTCATTCAATTTTTGGTCTCTGAAGGGAAAAGATACTTAGCTCCTGACTTTTACTTCACTTACAGATATATAGACGATGTGTTGTCCATCAATAATCCAAATTTCGCGATTTACCATAGCAGAATCTATCTGTCGGAGCTTGAAGTCAAAGAAACTACGGAGACAAATAATTCAGCATCATATTTGGACACAATGCTGTCCTATGACACTGATGGTTACATGAACACCTCACTCTATGACAAACATGACAACTTCAGTTTCAGCATCACAAACTTCCCTTTTCTGAGTAGCAACACCCCTTCATCACCTGCTTAATATGGTGTGTGTTCATATCCCAATTGATACGCTATACAAGAGCAAGTACCAAATATAGAGATTTTATTCTGAGAGCTAGGCGTCTTTCAGACAGGGATTTTTTTTTTTTTGAGCCCCTTTTTGGGGCCGTTATTCGGCCCAATTCCCAATGAGAAATAGTATCTTTTTTTCCCAATTGTGGCTCTAAAATTACCAATCACAAAGAGATGGAATAATAACTGAAATTAGTGAAATTTACTGGTTCAAAATTAGCAAATTTACTAATTATTTGCCAAATTGTTGTAAGCATAAAAAATTAAATCTTACTTAAAAGAGAAATATCTGATTAAACATTCAATTCTGAACATTTGATTGTATAAACTGTCTTTTAACTTTTATATAAGTACTTCCCAAAATATTGCCAAACGTCGTCAATTTTCCCAAAATTGCACGGGCCCCGACCCCATTCCCAAATTACTGAAAAAAAATCACTGTCAGATAAGCTTCTCAGTCAGGGATATGTTTGTGATCGACTAACATCGTCACTGAGGAAGTTCTACGGTCGATACGGGGAAGTCATCATACACTAAGATGTCCCATTGTCCAGAATGGTGAATGATATTCTGTCTTAGACCATTTGAACCACCCAACCACAGACTATACTTATATCTTCCGAAATGGAAGTAACCGGATGTGATATCTCTGCCGAATTGAAGCGACGGGTGTTGCATGCAAGCAGGAGACTCTTCCAGGGCACCTGGTTTCACTCCTAATTGGGAGTTCGCTTCTCTTCATGTGGTAGAGGTTTTTGTTTGTTTGCTTTGGTTCCTGTTTTATCCTGATTTCGAATGCCTTTGGTTTGTGATTTCCTGAATTATCGATTTTGTACTGTGTATTGGGATATGGTCATTGCCGTCCATATTTGTCATTGCTAGGGGTCCGGCGATGATCATTTTGGTGCTCTATTGTGATTGCTATTGAGACTGTCGTCAGGATATTCTTAATATTTCATTTGTGTCACACTTATGCCCTTTGTAGTGCCAGGGACGTATTCTACTAGTATATACATCCTTGGTAGTGATGGTGGCGTAGTGGTTAGCGCGGTGGACTACGAACCCATAGGTCGTGGGTTCGAATATCACCGTCGCCGATCATTGCAAAACCATTGTAACCTTGGGCAGGTTACTTTACACTACGTTGCACTCTCTCCAACCAGGAGTAAACCGGGTACCTGGTACGTGAGACTAGCTTGTAATGTGAATGATCTGCTTGAGTTGAGAATGCACTTGATTGCACAGGTCTCGCCAGGGAGGTAATTATGGCAGTAGCGTGAGGCTCAGGCGAACGAGACTATAAACCCTACCTTTTACCTTTACCTTGCCGTGTGGAGCTCGTAAAAAAGGTTCCCTGCCAGGGGTTTGACAGTGTGTAAAATATTTTCCCTGACATGGTCGCCATAGAAATTTCTATAGACATTACCTCAGAGAGTGCATGTTATGTAGATATTTTCATTTTCGTGCGTGAACATCGACGGCGGGTGTGGCTAGCCAAACAGGGGATCCCGGGCACCTAGTCCCACCTCTCTAGCTTGCTCAATTTGGTGTTCTCTTGTGAGTGCTGATGAGATTGTCGTCAGGATCTCCTTTATATCTCATTCATATCTTTTACTTATGAAATTCAGTACCAAAAACCAAGTCCAATGACAAAAACATAGCACACGTGTGCATTTACCTTTCCATTTTAGACAGTTACATGGATGGAGTACTTCAGAAAAGAACAGAACAACATGGAATAATCCGATGATCGCAGCTACCATCAGTTTAGTGTTTGAAACCATTCATGGTCTGCGCACAATGTATAAGAGTCTATGTTGGTTACATTGGCCGATGGTCTTCCTTTGTGCATGTCTCTATCATCAGCAGTCTGGGTACATCTCATTGACAGTACCCATGCAATGCATTCATTTTATCAGCAAGACATACTTTACCAATCTATAGGCCCGGTCACACTGCGCTTGACGGCTTGATCACGGCCAAATCACGTTCAAAAAAGGTTAAGACGCGCTACAGACGATTTGTAGACGTGCTAGGACGCGGTAAAAAATCTGAACGGCGTTGGACGCGGAAAGAAGTTTTGAACTGCTCAAAATTTTATACCGCGGACAACCACGGACATTGTACGTGGTAAAGACGTGCAACGCACGCGAAACACACGTGATAATCCGTGTTCCGGCAGTGATTAAGACTTGGAGAAGACGCGGTAAGACGCGAAAGCTTGAGCGGTCTATCACGGTCAGAACACGGCCATTGCATGGGTGTTCCGCTTTGGTATCACGGGTAAAAGCGTGTGTATAGCGTCTTGTCACGAACGCGTTTAGTTTTAGACGTGGTTGGACGTTGTTAGCCGTGCTTAGGCAGTGTTTCAGCAGTGGAACAGCCGCCGGCGGTCATACCCCGTACAAAGCACAGTCATTGTAAAAATTACCACGTACGACCACGTCCAGCAGATTTTTGAACGTGATATGGACGTGGGGTGCAGTGTGACCGGGGCTTTAGGTACACTTCTTATATAGTTGTCAGGGGATAATAGGTAGTATGTGTATGTGCTGGGCGTTCTTATCATGGGATCAATTTCCTGCACATGGGCCGGAGTATAGGCTGGTCCTCGCGGGGAAGTTGTTCTAGATTACAACTGAAAGTCTTTATCATTGATATCGGTCGTCTGCAAAAATATCAGTCACGAAAATTATCTTCGCAAGTAACAAACAAATGTAGGCAGTCAGCATAAAAGTACATGGTCTTATTGTTCATGCTTCAATGTACCATCGCTACACCCTCCCCCTTCCCCAACTTAATTCCCAATGTGAATGGGCTGTGATTAAAGAACTTTGATAAAAACCCATTGACAATGTGAATAATACGGAAGTGTTCCAACTCTATACCTTCATGAAAAAAATTTCAAACCATTTTTTCCGTGACACGTGTTCGAATATAAAATTCTCATGAGTGATGCTTCCAGCGGAGCCACCAAAGTTCATTTCAGTAGAGCCCTTTTTTATTTTTTTTTGAATTTAGCTTTGTACATTTACTTTAAATTACAGAGAGTGCGCGGCTCCAAATTTCCTGTAGGGTCGATTCTGTAGCATATCGAATAAAATATATGTTCAAAATAGCATTGGAGGGATGGTGCTAAGATGTTGATCTCCTCTTATTTCGATGATAGTTTTGAATGGAATGACAAGTTTTCGAAATAGCAAAATAATATTTATGATGTCAAGCCGAAGATGCCCCTAATGAACCTTTGCTTAGCTATGGTCTTGTTCCCGTAATTTTGTTTGTACTATTTTCAAAGTTCTATTTTTTTCCAAGAGTGTCTAAGCCTGTTGATTGTGAGTTTTAGGAGTCTGATTTCGGGCTTTGTGTTAGACTTTCATTCACTGACTGTTATAGGTTCAATCGTCTTGTATTCTCTGGTTATTTTTTTGATTTTGTAGTTGTTTTACGGTGTGTCTGTGGTTTAATAAACTTTGTAATCTTGTTGGACTTGAGTGTTGCGTTGTGGTAATCAAAACTTGTAAGAGATCCTTTCCCTATCTTTTTTTTAAACAATACGAACCTCTTTGTATTTTATATCCATATGAATGTCCGATACTTGGAGGACTCGTACTACATTACTAGACGTTGCTTTGGAATTCATTTGAGTTGGACGTCGTTTGAATTTTACTTTTCGCTTTATTCCTTTGTTATTCCATTTTGTTCTGTTGTCTGTCTTTGTTCTGTTGGCGGCTGTGTTATAGACTGCATCATCCGGGCACAAGTTAAGCTTTTCACATGGACGTGAACTCTTAAGGGTGTAATCCACTAGAACGGACTGGACCTGAAGGAATGAATGAAATGGCCATTACGGAAAATATATCAAATGAACATATTCACTCATTTGTTCATTTTTATGTTAAAATACTATAAACTATAGAAAAAAAAACTAATCGATTATTAATGTACATCGACGAAGTGAATCTTACCACGGGTCCATAAAGGTCAATCAAACCAGGACATTGTGTTTTGGTCTCATAGCCCAGAGCATTAAGAGCTTTTGCTTGAGATTTAAATGTATGAAAACGCTTTGACAGGTCATTCATAAACAAATTAATGCATTTAACTATGTTTATGTATTACTAGTATTTTCTTGTTTATATGAAGGAATGGTTTAAATAGACTAGGTATTTCAAGATCTGGAACCTGAATGGAATATGGTACAAAACAAAGTTATAAACTTTGAAACGTATAAATTTCAACAAACCCAGTACGGAAGTCAAGGTACTTTGTAACAAACACATTGAAAAGTAAAAAAATAACAATAGAATGAGACAGCGCTCCCTTGAAAATCCTTCTTTTTGCTAGAAATATGTTCAAATTGATATTTCTTATTTATAGAGCTATCATTCTTTTTCCTTTTTTTCGACATTGAATTTCAGAGAGTCAAAATCAATATCTCTAATTTAAAAAAAAAAACTCTATTTTTTTTTATTTGTTTGTTTGTTTGTTTGTTTGTTTTTGTTTTTGTTTTGTTAATAAATGCAATTTTTCACTCATAAATGGATAAAATTTTCTATAAAACGAAACACATTTTGAAACTAGACATGTTGATCGCCGAGTCAATGATACCTCTGCCATATGATAAATCCCTTAAACAGTAAAAATTTCAAATCAGGGGTATTTTATGCACTATAGAGTTTTCTTGCACAAATGTCTGAAAACATACATAGTGTTTTTCCAAGTCTCTGCACATATTTGAATGACACGAGTCCGACCATAGTTATTTGATCTTGTTGCAAGAGAAATGAATTGACTCTGTTGTAACAGTTTTCCTTTTAAAAATGGTCTGGAAACCACAATATATAATTATGTTGAATTTTTCCAACTTACAAGGGCATAACTCTGCATATAATCGCTCCACATGACCCATATTCGACTTGGCCTGTATTTCAAGGTATATTTTTACTGAGCTTATATGCAAAAAAAAAAAAAAAAAAAAAAAAAAAAATATATGAAATCACAAAATATTCCATTTTCCCAAGTTGCATCACTCTGCACATAATTGGTCGACATGACCCATATTCAATTTTTACCTGTATTTTCTTGAAAAAGCTATTTAGTCAAAAAATGAATAGTTTCTGTTCTTATTTTTCTTAAGTCTTATATAGTGTACTACTACCATTTAACAGATATAAATGCCTGGAAATGAAATTTTTACTAATTGCACAACAATGAAGATTTAAGGAAAGCAATATTTTTGTAATATATAGTGAAACAAAAATTTATAGTCCTCATTTTTCTTTTAAATCTTCAATCGATATGGCCAAAAACGGAGTTCGAACCGCGACACGTCTTACTAACAACTTAAAAGAATTACATACAATTTTGTTGGAGATAGAACTTAAACTCTGTCTGCTTCCTTTGATCGTTTGGAAATAGTTCTAACACCATTCGATCAAGCTTTTAGATACATTTTCATAACAAAGAAAGAATGGACATAATTATCTAAACACTTTGTTACTTATCCAAAATGAAAAAGTTAAAAATTCGATGACTTTTACTGTACGCCTCACAATTGAGTGCAAAATCGAGTCGGACCGGGTCATTGGGGGGGGGGGGGGGGGGGGGGGGGGGTGGGGTGCAATGTAATAATTGATCAATATCATGTATGCCTATTCAATCTTTATTTGTATCCGGACTTTCAGTCTTTAATGAAAGTCAGGTTAAATGATTCTTGAAAGAAATGTACATATATATCTATGGACATTTTTTCACATGTTTCTTTTTTCATTAATCTGATGCCTCAGTCAAAAACTTATCCCCACGCAGCCTGCATATTGTGCTCAATATATTTAACCAAGGACTTATATACTATATACAGCAAGTTCTTGATTTTAAAAACAAGTAACGAAAAAAAAGGCAGTTTCACAATGTTTCTGGACAAAACATGTAGAATAACAGAAAAGTCCAGGCTGTTTTTCCGGCAAAAAAATGAAAAGAAGACAATCTTTGTTTAATATAATGATGAAAAAAAAAACAAGTGAGCAAGCAAAGGATATACAAGTAATTAAATTAGGCTACCAAAGATAAAGATCTGCGGGTTTGTACAATTTTCAATTTAAAATCATGTAAAATCTTGCATAACTTTTTATCATTTCGAGGGATTCGTGTTCTAACAGGAGAGTTTGGATCGCATCATAATGTAAACCTCAGAGACATTCCGCATGTATCTGTGATTTTTATTTTACTCACATCTCTGCCATAATCATTCTAGTTATGAATTTTATCTATCTCATATATGTTGGAATTTGCCATATTCGTTCGAAAATTTACAAAAAATAGAATAATTCTTATTTTCGTACATAGGTGATAAAGTTGAAAACAAGGACAACCAATCAAAAAGTTGTTTATTTTCGATCTAGACCAATCGACGAGCGTTCGCAACAGCTTTGAAAACGTTCCGAACGGACAAGATGCCAAGCTCAACAGTATGCTGTGGAAATAGGCGAAGCTAGACAGGGCGAACTTTGCAGTGTTTACACAGCACATTCAATATATATCTGAATGTTGATATCAAGGAGAAAATCATGGCATTGAATACACGTGCTCAGTCGGTAAGTCTGTGTGTAAATATTATCGAAACACAATGTTCATGAAACCCGCGGTGGAAACAAACTTGGACTTGACATGTTTGAAGTGCAGTATTAACCCTTTACTTTAGAATTTGGGTTACTTTTTCTTCAATATCGACCTAATTTATCAAAATAATATATTTTCAATACAGTTTTGCTTGTCTTTTTCTTTAATTACCAGCATATTCGTATAAATAATGTGGAAAATAAACGAGAGATCAAAAGAGCAAAACGTGCATGGGCATGTTTTCACATAATTTCTCAATGCTTTGTAACTGAATCTAGTAATATTTCACTGTTCAACATTTTATTTCCCTTTTCTGTGTAAAACTAATGAAATTAAATGTTGCCAAATTCTGTGAGAAGCCAAAGAGACTGCAATTTACCATGAAAAATTAGTTTTGTGACTGCTTGTCGGCCTTCAGGCAAATCTCTTGATTTAATTCCGATCTTGAACTCTCATACAATTACTTTCAATGGAAACTGAGGAGCTTCTTTACTTTTTAGCTTGCCGGGACGAAAAAGTCCAGAGAGCTAATGCCATACCCTCGGCGTTGTCGTCGTACGTCGTCATCTGTAGACAAAACTTTAACCTGGGCTGTATCTCTTGAACTATAAGGGATACTGGTCGAGCAGATAATTCCGAACGATTTTTGCGGTTTTTCGACAATAACTCGGCTTCTATACGTCCAATCACCATGAAACTCATTACAAATAATGCTTCACCCTTCATTCAAATGCCTATGTAAAAATAATTTTGAAAATCGACATATAATTGCTGATTTGAGGGTATTTTAACACCCCCTTTAAACGGCCATTTTACGCAAGTTACTAAAGGTATTTCCGAACGATTTGCATTTTAGTCCCTCCTGGGGTCAAATATAAATCAGGCCAAGAAAAAAAATATGTGTGTTTCCCATAACATGCTGAAAAAAAAATAGGGTAGGTAGGTCGGATTTTTTTTTTTTTTTTTTTTGAATTTTTTTTTTTTTTTTTTTTTTGAATTATTTATTCTTCTAGCCATGTTTATAATTATATTTCAAAAGAGATCTTAAGGGATGACCTTCAAACATGTGTAGTCTGTTTAATTCAAGACACTTAGCGGTATGAGTGGCCTGCTTCGTATGCTAGGCGAAGACGCCGTACAGAGTTTATCGACTATTTAGAAAAGGGGGAAAGGAGGCAATTTTGTGCCTGCAACCTTTGGGAAATAGTACATGTTTTTAAATGATTTTACTTTTCTTAAAACTGGCCTCCTAAGCATGGTGACCTTGAATCTGGATATTTTATGATCTATGTAGAGCTCATTGTTTTTTTCCTAACAATGACCATGACCTTTGACGTAATTACACCAAATCAAAAGGCTTCTCCTCCTGATAAAAAAACGTATTTCTAGTCCGAGATACCTTAATACCAAATCCAGCCTTTGACGATTATTTTACTCAACCCAGCCTCATACCACCCAAATAGTCATCAAAGGCTTGCTTTGGCCGGGTATTTCTGACTAGCTAGATGGATAGGTTCTTGAGTTATCACTTGGATACCAATATTTCAAATGAATATTTCCTACACCAAGGACGTAGACCTTTGACCTTACCCAAAAACCAATAGGCCTACTTCCATATTGATCCCTATATTGAAATGCAACATAACAATAACGCCAAATTTCATTGTGTATGGCCATAAAACGAGAACATACTCGCCGTTAAAAGTAAACGTCACAATAAATTGTCCTAAATTTTGGAAAATAGAGATAGCATCAGAATAGGAGTAACAATGCGTCTGACGTTATGTTTGCAACCGATAAGCGCTGATTTTACAGTGCAAACATCCGTTTTACGTGTTGCCAGAAAAAAAAAACAGCATTTACTGGTCACAAACATAACGTCAGAAGCAAGTAATCAGTTTGGATCTCGAGTTTAAGACGAGTTATTATGTGGAAAAGTGTGACGGAAGGACGGGAATGACGCTCACTAATACGTTGCAAGGAGGGGGGGGGGTTAAAATTATTGACGAAGTCGGTTTGAAATACTTAATTATCAGGGCTTTGGTTTGTCAGAGTGAGACGTTTGATCCGTCGTCAAGGCATAGAAACATAATACGGTTAGATCTGCTCGAACAAAGATATTGTAGGCTAATCTTTTTGACGCCGTACAAAAAATATTCTATGAATAAAATATCAAACCATCCGCTGTCTAAGGACTAATTTGCTAAAACTTATCCTGTTTGCCTTTTTTTTTTTCGTCTTAACGATATTCGAACACAAAAATGTTGTTTTACAATATAAATGTGAACAAGATGGGTCTTTTAAATTATCGACAAGCGGGCAGTCGCGCACAGATATAAAATTGCTGCACTATTTGCGAATTTGTTCTCACCAAGCTTATTGATGAGCTTTTATTTGAATCTTCGATTTTTCAGTTTATACGTAATTTTGTAAACCGTAGGAAACATCGTTACATGTTTTACAAGAGACGTTTGCGTGAAATGAAACGACCGGCACGTGCATGACCTCAGATATTTACTTAGGTTACGAGGGCTGTTCCGAAAGTTCATGGACAACGCAATTTAAGGAGAGATCTAGGGAATTTGCTAAAAACCATTTTGATGTCCTTATAATACGAATAATTTTGAATATATATACGAATTTTCATTACCATTGGTCCGGAAAAAATTTTCAAATCCCCTTTTGAACAACGTAAGGTTCTAGGTCACGGAGCAGCTAACAAAAAGTAACGACGTCGTCAGATATCCAGCATAAATTTGACATTTTAAAAGAAATAAAACACCTCTCATCTGAACAAAATTTAAATATATCTTTTCATGTATTTTGATAAGGAAGACATGTTCTATCTTCATGTGCATTTCTACCTCTATATCATTATGCACTTTCATCTTTGAATCATTCAAAGTCAGGTCACCATTAAGGGAGGAAACGGCATCACTTTACTTATTTTCGTTTATTTTTTTTTGTTCAATTCCAACCAAAATTGGTGTATATGTATCTATTCATCATAAAAATACATTCCTCTATTTTAACAACAGTAGTTTTGATGTTTTTTGGTCCATATCAAGATGTATCCATCAGATGTTTAGTCTCCGTCCGTTTAATTCAACCGAAGTTCTCAACTGAATAACTGTCTGGTGCTCCGTAAAGATCTCTGACGTCATCAATTTTTGCTTTATTTGATCAACAATATCATGCAAAAATCCT
Source organism: Pinctada fucata (assembly GCA_028142955.1). Lineage (NCBI taxonomy): Eukaryota > Metazoa > Mollusca > Bivalvia > Pterioida > Pteriidae > Pinctada > Pinctada fucata. The sequence continues at coordinate 72,902,677 of AP027104.1, read as the reverse complement.
CATAAAATTCGTAAATCTTGTCCAATTTCATCAAAACTTTGCAGTGGTCAAGATAAATAATAGTATAAATGGTATAGAAAGTTTGAATAAGAGTCGAGTATTTTTTCTTATTTTATTTAGCAATGTAACAAAAGGGATGGGTTCATTTCAACAACTCAAATTTCACTGCTCCGTGGCCTCTACCCTTCATGACGTATAAAGGTGACAATTATGCCCTTTTTGTAAATTATTTTAACCTGATATATTTTGTTTTCTCTTTCTGAATGTACCCCTTTCATTTCTAGAAAATTTCATTCGCATACGACTTTAAATGCGATTTTTAAGGCATGTGTCCACGAACTTTTGGAATGGCCCACGTATACTAGGTAAATCAATAATTACTACCAAATCATCAAAACCCTAGTTATGCGTTTTTATAACAATCAGTACGCCTTTTTTGGAAAAAAAAAAACAAAGCCTGTCCGAAAGGGCCGTACAATAAGTATCTTTCAAGAGAGAATTATATATTATTTTTACAATTTCTAAGAGTGTATAATTATAGAATAACATTAAACTGTAGATGATAGATAATGTTAAAAAGCAGAAGATTTTGTCAAAATCGGTAGATTTAAAATTTCTGGCACACATTTCGAAAGCCGCGACGGTCGGGCCTAAAAAAATAATATGTGTGTTTCCCATAACATGCCGAAATAAAATAGGGTAGGTCGGTCGGAAATTTTTTTTTTTTTTTTTGATTTTTTTTATCTACTTTTGTAGCGTTGTAAGGCTTAATTGTTTAAATAATATACAACGGCGTAGCTCTGCCTGAAAAAGTGGTGGGGCACAACATCCCAAAATTTCTAACAAGCAAAAAAAAGGGGGGGGGGGGGGGCGGAGAGGAAGAGAATAAAGAAAAATATGGGAGTTTCATGTTCTGTATGCACAGATTTTAACATTTCTGGTGCAAAATATTGACTTATTGGAAAACACTTTCTATACCCTCTATCATGAACAAGTATATGTAATAATATTCTATATAGTTTGAGTTAAATGTCTTCATGTACATTGATAAAGTAATATGTATTAAGGATGGATCAGAATAGCTAAATTATTCAGGAAGTCTATAAAGAACTGGCGAACGGTAGCGATCCAAAGAAAAAATTTGAAAATTGATCGAATCCCCCCACTTTTCTAAGTGGGGGCATTTGCCCCCACTACCCCCTTTCTCCTACGCCCTTGAATATATTAAATGTGATTTAAAGGTATCGTTGAATCATGACCTTCAAATATGTGTTGTCTGTCAAATACATGGAGAAATCATCAGTAAACACAGACATGTTTAACCACGTAGAAAGAAGGGGGAGGTCATTTTGTGTCTGTAACCGGTGGCAAACAGCAAAATGTTTATAAATGTTACTGAGCATTTTAAAACTGGCCTCCCAAGCATGGTGACCTTGAATCTGCATTTTTATTGTCTGTAACAGAACCCAATGTTTTTTTTTTATTTTCCTAAAAATGACCATGACCTTTGACCTGTTTACCCAAAATCAAAAGGCTTCTCCTGATTATAAGCATATCGCAAAATTTGACCTTTGATCTTTCCCTCAATTTCAATGGGCTTAATTACTTCCATATTGATCCCTATATTGTCCAGTTACCATATAAATTTAATGCAATGTCTCAAATATAAGAGCCGAATTTCATAGGTTGTTCCCTCCTCAGGTACGGCCATAAATTTAGAACATACTCGCCGTTAACGTCAGTAGAGATTTCATCAAAACGGGAATGCGGTAACTTGCATTTGACGTTAAGTTTGTTGCCGATAAGTGCTGATTTTACGGTACAAACATACGTTTTTTTCTGGTTCCAGTAACGTGTTGCAAAAAAAGAGACTCAGTTTGCGACCATAAAATACTGAGCATTTACCGGCCGCAAACATACATTGTAACGTCAGAAGCACGTTATCCCTATTAAGACTGACATGGAGGCGCGTGGTCAATAGTTCCTATTAAAATTTTATTTACAGCCATGAAAATGTCGAGATTTAAGGCCATGCAAAAAAAAATTTCTGGTTCTCAGATAATTGATCTAAAAAATATGGGTAGGTAGGTAGGGTTTTTATTTTTTGTTTTTATTTTCCGAAAACTACTTAAGCACAATTTTTTATTCAGATATTATAGAGACTGTGATCTATAGTGACTATATTTGTTGTAAATGTTCACCATACTCAACTCTTCTCATTTAATGCTTCAGCCCAGTCTGCAATTTTAAAATTCACCTTCAAGCTGACAATCACTCGTTCCTCCCCCCTCCCCCGGTCGCCATTTTGCATCTTGTGTACAATAACAAAGTACAGTACCGTAATCGTCCGAAAAAAAGTCCGCAAGAGTAGATATCACGCAGGCAAAAAATTGCGCTGAAAATCGTGGAAAAAAATTCTAATCTAGTAAATAATACGCATTAAAAAAATCGAAATTTCGCCGATGTTTTCTCCCAAATTAAAAATATCAAAGAAACGGCCCGCTCGGTAATTTTTATTGTAATGACTTGAATTAGATACCGATTACAAAATAATCCATAGTACGATTGAAAGATTTAGGATTGACAGCCGTATTATGTATCAATTAACTGAACTGACCATTGAAATTTACCGTTAGAATAAACCTATTCGAGAAGATTTTACTTCCCCCTTCACCTGTCAAAAGTGACAGATCAATTTCATGCTTGACCGCAACGCTACCGGTGAAGGCTATTTGTCTCCGTTCAACACCCCTCGGGGTAGACAGGTGTTTACACATATACAGGTATTTAACGTACATGCGCTTGTACGATCTGACCTTAGATGACCAGGTACCGTAAATACTTGGACAAATGTTATTGTAACGCGATTGTTTACTTACGCACGGACTGGTAGCGTGAATTAAAGTCAAATATACTTACAAAATTGATCTATTGACGAATTATCAGTTCAGAAAATTAATAGAAAATTATATTTATCAGCATGAGAAATCTGGCGGGCGGCGGCTATTTTTTTTCCCTTCCTACGATAAAAACGTCTCGTCGGGAAGAATTTTGAGCGCGCGGCGGTGTCTGAGAACCAGGATTTTTTTTTATATGGCCTAATCATTCTATTGTACAACTCTAACTTACGTTGCCGTAAAATGACCCGTCGCGCTGCTTTGAAAACAACAAACGCACTGTTTAGTTACCGAAATATTTATCACGCACCTTGTATTAGGACAGTTTTTTTAACACAGATTTCACAGGACAACTAAATTTTCTTTTGAACAGATTTCATATCAACCTGCAATAAAAATTGAGATACGACGAATACTAAAATTTTTTACGAAAGTAGGCGGCGATTTTCCCTAAGTAGGAGGTGAGAAATCAAAGGTCGCCGGCTGAGTTAATGAGAACCCTGATTCAGACTGTATGTTTTTATAACAATCAGAGAGTACAAACATTGTCAGGCATTAATCCTTTTATGGGAAAAAAGGAGCCCGGTAGCGCCGTACAATATAAAGTAGCGTTTCGAGAGAGAAATCATAGATTACTTCCTATTTTTACAAAATTTGAAAAAGTGGAAGAATAAAAAGAATGGTTTTGCAATAGAAAATGTTAAAAGGCAGGTGAAACTACGCCAAAATCGGTAGATTTAACATTTCTGGCATGCATTTCATAAAGCGCGACGATCATAAAATTAGCGCGAAAGACCTATAAATGCAACTAAAAATCGAGAAAAAAACGTTAGGGTCGGCGGCTTTGAGTAGGGTCGGTCGGGTGATGGGAAACAAAGGTATTTTTTCTTTTGGCCTCAAATGTTTCAAAACTTTGTTATTTTGATTTTTATCCTTTTATCCTTCTGTAGGAGTGTAACGATATACCGCGGTTCGGTATATCGCGGTATAAAGTTCACGATTCGGTACACGGTACAGCAAGGTCGCGTATCACGGTATTTTTCAAATCCGTTTTTCGTTTAAAATCGACTCGTTTATTTCCGAATCTTTAGTCCGAATTTGTTTACATTTACTATGATGGCGGCGCCCGAGTACATCGATCCTTCGTCAAACTTGAATGAAACAGGTAGAGAGCTGTTTAGGCTTTCCTTTTGCACAGAGAATAAGCTAGCATGAATGAAAACCGATAACTAGCACTGCTTTAAATTTGAATTTGGATGACAAGTCTTACGAGGCGGAAAACATGCATCATGATCCACCAAAAGCAACGTACGTTGTGCAGTTGTAATATTGGATCAACATTTTTTTATGCTCATGAGCTGATATATAGAAAAGTAAAGTGCTGACATTTTTAAGTTGATTTCTATGTTCTTATTCTGTTTCTGGGTTTTACTTAAAGATTAATTTTCCATTATAGTAATTGCAAGATAACTGATAAGTAATATTCTCTCTGCATAATCACAAGCAAAATGGCATTGTCTAAATGAATTTAAGCATTTTCTGTACATACAGCAAAGTACTGATAGCGTATTTGCCAACGCAATTTGTTATTTTTATTAATTCCGAAACTTAATTGTTCACTTGAGTCTGTATCGCGATACGTATCGTATCGTGAGGCTGTATCGCGATACGTATCGTATCGTGAGGTGAGCGTATCGTTACATCCCTATCCTTCTGGAAGAATTCTATGTCAACATATATCATAAAACTTTTACAAAATTTATTTATAAAGTGACTTTCTGAACCATGATGAGGTACGTTTATTTCTTATTTCCAATGATTTTTGTATTCTAACACATGAAATTTATACACTTTTTCGTGAATATCCTGCTCTGGGCCCCTCTCAATGCAGGTTTTCATCGATCAGTTAACACGAATAATTTTTGGAAAATAGATGACTCCGATACTAGGTCAAGATATGTTTTTAACACAATGACGTCACTTTCCCCAGCTCCCAAACAGACGAAAGTTACAAACAGCAGGAGAAACAAACGTTAAAAATATACTAAATAAAGTTATTTTGAGATTTCCTTTTGCATGTCGGTTATTTTTCTGAATATCTAAACGTCTGTATCCCCTAAATTGTGAAAAAGTAACTCCTAGTAACAGAACTAGCGAATCGTTCGGAAATACCTTCAGTTCGGAAATATCTGCTCGACCAGTAGGGCTTTGATATTTCACATATAGATACCTTGTGACGAGACCTTTCATTTGAGACCATGACCTTTGACTTCTTGACCTTGGACTTTGACCTACTTTTCAAAAACTTTAACCTGGTTTCTGACAAAAACCTGTATAGGCGAGCTATGTAATCTTTGATTACCCTATGTTTGTCTAAGCGCTTAGACAAAAAGTAAAGAAGCTCCTCAGTTTCCATTGAAATTATCATACAATCAGACATGGTTTTTCTCCGCTTTAAAGCGGAATTCCGCTTCGAGAATCGGTAAATTCCGCTCGTTTTTATAATTTCCGCTCTTTCGTAAATTCCGGAATTTGACAAATCCGTTATAGAATCGATGTTTTACCTTTGCCGTTTCGCGATGTGTCGTGATTTCTACATGTAATTGGTCAATAGGCAACCATTCGACCAATCAACCATTAGTATTCATCCGAATCACGGAGCAGAGGAAATTCGCGACTGTTCCTTGGCAGCCGGATCGAACTTTCGTCGGTTTTGTTTTGTATTTGAACTTAAGAGAAATGTCTAAAAGCATATGGTCGGTCGTCCAGAGGGGAGAGGTAGACGTAAAGGCCCTTGACTCCGGCATTATCACTCAAGAATCCGTGGAAATGAGAGCCTTGATAGTGAACCCCTAGCCCTCTCAAAAAGTACAAGAAAAATCAGTATAATTATATTTTCGTTTCAATATAACAACACTTTAAAGCTGTATTTTTTGCCCCAAGAAAGCTGTTCCTGAAGGGTCTTTAATGATGAAAATTGTCGTTTTCGGCCGGGGGCCTTTGGCCCCCTGGTCTCCCAGATATAGGGGCACTGCCCCTATACACCCCGTTGGGGGAGGACCCCCAGACCTCCTTCAGCTTTTTTCTTTGAACACTAGAATCATGTCTGTACAATGCAACTACTGTCCTGTTCACTAAATCCAGAGCACCCTGTTTTGGCGATTTATTCTCTCATTTAAAGAATTTTCCTATAGATTGTTTCAGAGAATTGACCTCCTTTAGTCGTAACTGGAAATTAACTTCAGCTTACTCTATCAGCCTGCCTTCAAACTGCAATATGAAAAATGAAAAGTCTATGGGAAATTTCCATTTTAATTTCAAGCCGCCACCATATTGTTCTCTGTGTCAACAATAGTAAACAGTGACATCAAAGCTCCTGACGTCACACATTTTCAGTTTTTTTACTATAGAAAATCCCTGTAGACTTTTTATTTTCCTTCCTATTTCTAACTTAATTGACGTACAGCCCAAAAAATGGTATTTTCTGTTACGACAAAAGGAGTACTATAAAATTGATATCTTAATGGAAGATGATGGTATCATATTTTAGAGAAAACAGGGTGCTCTGGATTTAGTGAACAGGACAGTAATGGTGCAAGTTATATGTCAATACAACTGATACTACACTCACAGACAAAGTGAAAGAAAATAGATTTACTGTCCATACTGGAAAAACGCGATTTTGACTTTTATTTTTCATTCAAAAATTTTAATGGAATAGATACCATTCAATAGATCTCCTTAGTTGTAAATAAGGGGTACCTGTAAAATGTGAAACAAAAAGAAATGAAATGAAATGGAAACGAAACGATACGAAATAAGAACGAAATGAAATGAAACAAAAGGAAATGAAATATGGAAATGGAAGAAAACAAAACAAAAAGAGACAAATATTTTAGTAGTTAGTTAATTAGAGGTTGATGGGTAGAAATATCTGTTTTGAAAGTGAGAATGATAGAATCTAGCACCACTTTGAGTTCCTGATAGATAAATATCAGTTGAGGATGGGATTGGTTAAGTCTCTGTCTGTCCGTCCGTCTGTCATCAACATTTTGGCTTAAGTTTCTGGTTGAAGCAAAATCTGAGGAACTGTATGCAGTAGAAACTTTATATTATACACGAAGGTTGCCCATGACAAGACCTTTCAATTTATGCCGTAACATTTGACCTAGTGACCTTGGACTTTGACCTAGTTAAAGATTTTGATAAAGTTTCTGGTTGAAGCAAAATCTCAGGAACTATATACACAGTAGAAACATAATGTTATAAGGTAGGTTGCCTCTGACAAGACCTTTCAATTTATGTCTAATATTTGACCTATTGACCTTGACCCAGTTAGTGACAAAAACTAACTTTGCAATCCGGCCATACCGTCTTTAGCGGTGTTTTATATATAATGTACAATGATAATCAGAACGAACCCTACTGATTTTGAAGGTCAATGGTCAAGGTCACTCTGGACTTAGTTTAAAAGTATGAACATAAATCTGTAAATGTAATCAGTAATTATTCAATTTAATTCTTTTATTCTACAGGCCAGGCTACATGTGGAGAATCCTCAAGCACACCTTGGTAGGAAGAATGCAGACAATCCCTTGCCGTCAAAGATGGCCATGGCCAGACCAGTATCACACATGGGCCTTCGGAGTGCCCTAGGGGACATCGGTAATAAAGTGTCAGCAGTGTCCATTGATCCAAACAAGAAAACAAATGCCATCAAAAAGGAAATTGTAGAACCAACTGTCAGTAAAGCAAAGGTGCTGAACAAAGCAAAGCAGACTTCTGTCAGAACCTTAACAGACACAGATGTCATAAAGAAGGTAAATAATTGAATTTTAATTCTTTGTCTTGTGTACAATTTATTGAAACAAATTAATAATGTTCATGATTTTTTAAATACACATACATGTATAAAATTGCTGATTTATTTTGTACATATATATATTCTCAAAATACCAGATTCAATCAAGTGCATCCATATTCATCAGTTAATTCAGAAACAAAATGTTTCAAGTTTTACTTATCTTCCTATGAACATGATTTACACAAAATTTACAATGTAAATTGATATTTGCAGGAGGTAGATGCTTTGCACTTGGTTGAGCAGGCTCCGACACATGCCAAAACACTTGGTGCCATTCATCACTCATCGGAAGTTCCCTCGGCAGTCCCAGAATGTATGGACATCAGTGACAACAAATCAGACGCATTTTCCAAAGCCTTACTAAAGATTGAGGACATAGATGCTAATGACAAAGATAATCCCCAACTAGTCAGTGAATATGTCAATGACATCTACAAATATATGCAAGAATTAGAGGTATTTTTACTTTGTCTATAGATTATTGTTTGTACTAACTTATCTTGCACGTTAAGGTTTTTCATGTGAATAATAGGGCTGTCACTGTTCAGCCTTTTTTTGGTTCAGTTCAGGAAAATGAACCTCGGTTTGAGTTTGTGCTTAATTCCATGAAAGAGAGAACTAATTGTAAGAATAGCAAATCAACCGATTATTTTATTTTTCTGCTTTGAAAGCATTTTTCTGTGAGACCTTAGATCAACATTCAACATAGTCAACAAAATAACCAAACTAGTATATTGTACACATTTTGCAAACATTTACCACAACTGTCTGAGACTTCTTAGACGCAATGCTCTGTTAAACAAACAGGTGCACGTTTAAAATCAAGAAGTGAAAAAAAAAAAAAAAAAACGAATCGAAATCTGTAAAGTACGATCCTGAATCCGAATCGAACCAACCAGGCTTGAATCGTGGGTAACCTAATTTTCTGTTAACTGTGACAGCCCTAGTGAATAATGAAATCTAGGACTCCTGCGTCAAGATTCATTGTACATGTCCTTGTAAATAAGGCAGTTCTTGTGATGAGAGCTAATTTTGTACATGTACTATCTTATCTGATTAAACAGGTGATTTGCAATGATTTTAGAACCTTTGTGTATAAAGACTAGTCAGTATTGAATTAAATTCCTTTAGCATTTGTTGCAGAACTTTTATCTTTTTTGTAAAGCTCTAAAAACGTGACCATTATTGTAAGAAAACTATGATTTATACAGGTTAAATACCCAGTACGGCCAAATTACTTGGAAGGGCAGGAGATAACAGGAAAGATGCGTGCCATATTGATAGATTGGTTGTGTCAAGTTCATCATAGATTCCATTTACTACAGGAAACTCTCTACCTCACCGTCTCTATTATTGACAGATTTTTAGAGGTAATGTGATAGACCTTTTCATACATACATCATTTGAGGCATATGTCTGTTGTCAAGATCTCATAACGTCTATATACTTAACCCAGTTTTAATACCTGTTACAATAATTCCTCATGGAATGTCAGTTTTCCCTGACCTTTTAGTCTATTTCTTTAAGCAAATTTATAATAAAACAATAAGAATTGATGAATAAGATGAAAGAAAAGGCACTCCATGTAACAAAATCCAGGAGATTAAAGCTTGGAATTTCTCCTTTTGAGTCATTATTTTTAAATGCTTGAAGATAGAAGATGGTCATTGAATGTTATACGCACAGGGATTTATCACACTTCCCGGTTGCTAAATTTTCTAAGGATTTTCTAAAGGGATCTAACACAACTTCTAAGGAAAAATTGACAAGTCATCGTTAAAGTTCTCAAAAATAGGCTTATTATCAAAATCCATTTTCTGTGGTGTATTTCGATAGATTAATGCATATTGAACCTTCATAGGAAAATTGAAATCAGTACCTTCCCCTACAAGCAGAGATACACCCCATACCGCTCATTCTAGTTCGGACAAAAAGGTGTCTGATGATAATCAGGCATCAGCGATCAACTTGAGGCACCGCTTGACCATTCAATGATGCGAACATCTCAAATACATAACATTACATGAAATAGCACTATATATGCTGGGTACAATTTCAAATAATGTCTTATTTAACGATTTTGAAATAAGACAAGCGTTGGATAAGTGAGATTAAATTCAACATGTACAGAGTTTTGAATGACATAGATGTGCGCATGCAAAGAGGTATCAAGGTTTTCATATACCAGCGATGTTTGAGATGGTACCAAGCATGTGAAGTGATGTCATCATGCTGTTGTTTATCTTCGAAGTATTCAGACAATTAATAAAAAAATATACCATAGAAAATGGGTTTTGACATTGATTAGCCTATTTCTGAAGACTTAAAGATGCCTTTTCGATTTTTCGTTAAACTCGGAGTTAGATCCCTTTAATAACCCATAGTAAATAGAGCAACCGGAAAGCGTGATATATCCCTGTGGTTATACTCTATGCAAATTCTTCTAGGCTTTAGATGGCAATATTTAGGAAAAGCCATCACAGGCTCTCAAATTGACCTATCGCCAACTCCTCCCCCTGCTGCCGCAATACCAATGATATTATCTCACATCGTTACAGGCATGCTAATAATAGCCTCTGCTCTGCACGTGCTGGGAGCTCAGACAAGCTAACGCGTTATCCTCATAACTTTAGTTTAGAAATGCAAGATGACATGAGCATTTAGCACATAGATTTTCATCATTTTCTTGATTTATTAAAATGGTTGAAAGATGTGCACATAGTACAAGTAGTAGTGATGATGACAGATTTCGGGGTAATATTTTTCTCAGATCAAATACATAAAAAGTGCTTAAAATATAGACAAAAATCGACACGGTCATCAGCGGATAACACGAAATACATAATTTGCGTATACAGTTAATCAAATATATTATATGCTCATCTCATAAAAAACCGATTTTGAGAAGTTCAAACATACATGAATACCCAAATTAAAACCCATTACAAGCTGTATAAAAGTCGATCTTGCAGGCGAAAGAGTAAAGAATAGGCAAAAGAGGGGGGGGGGGTCGTTTTTGAATGAATGTTACCAATTGACTTGCCTTAGATGAAATCATATTAATATTATCTTGACATTAATTCATTTCATACTATTATTCTTAAGTACTTATATTGTAAAATCAAAAAGAATCATTTACATGTAAATAGCATAAAGCTCATATAGGAAAATCCAACTAGATGGATAGAGGGTTGCCCCCCCCCCCCCCCCCCCCCCCCCCCCCCTCCCACTCCTTTGGCTGTACCCTAAAAAGATCAATTATAGCATAAGCACAAAATGATGTGAATTAAGGCAAAGGGAATAAAAAAGAAATGAAGGCCTAGAAGTAAAGAAAAAAGCTACAGTTTTAAATTATGCTCAAAATATTTGAACATGTCATTCCCTAGAAATTTAGAAAAAATGAATATTAAAAAAAATCCGGTTCGCATCGCCCCCCTTTTTCTTCTTTTTTTTTTAAATGAAAAAATAAAATTTTGATTTTATTGTGTCGCCTGCGAAGCATAGCGACACTTAGGGATCACTTTGTCCGTTGTCCGTCTGTCCGTCTGTCCGTCCGTCCGTCCGTCCGTCTGTCCGTCCGTCTGTCTGTCTGTCACACTTTGGGTGTCACAGCCCATAACTTTTGATTGGTAAGTGATAGGGCTTTGATATTTCACATGTGTATTCCTTGTGACAAGACCTTCCTACACAAACCATAATTTTTGACCTAGTGACCTTGACCTACATATTTGACCTACTTTTCAAAAAAATTAAAAATTGATATATCTTTTGATTGGTCGGTGATAGGGCTTTGATATTTCACATGTGCAATCCTTGTGGCAAGACCTTTCTACACATACCATCATTTTTGACCTTGTGACCTTGACCTAGATATTTGACCTACTTTTGAAAAAAAGATAAGATTCGCTATATCTTTTGAGTGGTAAGTGATAGGACTTTGATAATTCACATCTGTATTCCTTGTGACAAGACCTTTCTACACATACAGTAATTTTTGACCTAGTGACCTTGATCTACATATTTGACCTACTTTTCAAAAAAAATTAAGAATGGATATATCTTTTTATTGGTGAGTGTTAGGACTTTGATATTTCACATGTGCAATCCTTGTGGCAAGACCTTTCTACGCATACCATAGTTTTTGACCTTGTGACCTTGACCTAGATATTTGACCTACTTTTGAAAAAAAGATAAGATTCGCTATATCTTTTGATTGGTAAGTGATAGGGCTTCAATATTTCATATGTGTATTCCTTCTGACAAGACCTTTCTACACAGACCATTAAATTTGACCTTTTGACCTTGATCTAGATATTTGACCTACTTTTCAAGAAAAGTAATATTGGCTATATCTTTTGTTTGGTAGGTGATAGGGCTTTGATATTTCACATGTATTTTCCTTGTAACAATGTCATTCTACACATACCATTATTTTTTTACCTTTTGACCTTGACATACATATTTGACCTACTTTTAAAAAAAATAAAGAATGGATATATCTTTTGATTGGTAAGTGATAGGGCTCTGGTATTTGACTTGTGTATTCCTTGTGACAAGACCTTTCTACACAGACCATAAAATTTGACCTTTTGACCTTGATCTAGATATTTGACCTAGACCTACTTTTCAAGAATTTTGATCCACTATCTAGAATAATAATCAAACCGCTTCGCAGGCGACACAAGCATTCCTTGGATTGCTATTTTGTTATCAGTGATCCTATACACTTATGCATTAATTTCCGAAATTGTCAGGCTTATTACACTCGCAATTTAAATCTTAGTTAATATCAAATATTATAAATGACATCCCCCCCCAAATCAATAAAATCAATTATCGTAATAATATATATTGACGTGTTATAAAAAAAAATGCTCACACCCCCGGGCTGTACCCGCTGACGGTGTTTCATATTTAACCCCTACCCGAACCGACTTTTCATTTCGCATCCTGAAACAATGTGTTGGACGCCCTCGAAATAACTTTCACAAAAATATTATACTCTTGTTATGTTGATTTTAGAGATAAAGTACATTACACATATTATATTTCATGGAAAAATGATTACGAAAATCAGTTGAAATGGCATATTTTGTTGCTGATTTTCCTATAGAACATGTACTGTTAAGTTTACATCCGCCTTAGCTGGTTTTTGTCTGAGCTAGCGGGATCCAGCGTATTTGGTAATATGGGCGGAGCTTATCTGGGAATTGGCGATAGGCGAATTGTCTTATTTGTGAAGATTCTGTATAGAAATAGTCTTCATGGTCATCATGGATCTTGCATCCTACAAAGCTGAACAGTAAATACATGGCATGAGTGAGGCGTGACCTCATGACCTTCATCATAATATCTGGCATGCTAACCTTGTGCGCTATCCACTACGCCACCAGGGTAGTTGGAATCTAAGCCGGTTAGAAGGTATTTTGAAACAAAGGAGGGGATTTTGAAATTTCTACATCAGTAAGAAGGGGCTTCGCTGACACTCTGCCCACTTCTTGTTCATATAGAAACCTCAAAATTCCTTCTAACAATACTAGGAACTGTCTTACTACTAAAATGTCACCTCTTCTTGTAGATACATCCTGTGACGAGGAACAAACTACAGTTGGTTGGTGTAACATCAATGCTCATAGCTTCTAAGTATGAAGAAATGTATGCTCCAGAAGTTGCAGACTTTGTGTATATAACAGACAATGCATATCAGAAAAAAGACATTCGTGATATGGAAGCTTTGATACTAAAAACACTAGATTTTAGCTTTGGTAAACCATTGTGCCTGCATTTCTTAAGAAGGAATTCTAAAGCAGGACAGGTGAGTTACATGCTTAATAAAGGTATTCAATGGGTAATGAGAGGTAATTGGGGCACCCATTTATGGAATCCTGAGACCTAAAATCACAGCATAGTTATAATGTAAAAATTCATTGAAAAATTTTGACCAATTTAGATATGGAAAAAAATTGGTTACTTTAAGGAGGTCCAGGACAGCCAGACTTAAATAATGATCCTATCATTTAATTTTCCTTAAAGTTATAAGATAATTGAAACATACTTTTTTGACACGCAAAGTTTCATAAATTTTTTACAGCTGATTTTGAAGCTACGAACGTACATATATACTCATAAAAAAAAGTAACGCATAGTATTTGTTCATTTCATCCTTAGTGCACATATAAAATAATCACATTTATCATTTTAATAGACAAAATCAAACCAAATGTACAAAATGGTATTTTCAGACCCTAAGCATTCAACGAGAACATCTTCAGTGTTTTAAAATGTTAGTTAAAATGACTCAAAAACAATATGCCTTCGATGTTCTTTTAGAGGAGAAATTGTGTATTTTTCGGAGATCCGTATGCGCTTGTTTTCCATATCATTTGAAAATGTTTTGATTCGATGGACAAACGGATACACCATACTAAATAGCGACAATCTCATACCATTTGGCGGCATAACTACGCATTATGAAGTTTTATTCTAGGACGTCATCCAGAGTTCTTCGCATTCCTTGAATTTGCGAATCAGTTTTACTGAGAGAAATTTGTTTCATAAGGAGAAAAATCTTCTAAATTTGACCTTTTGATCCTTGAACCTTACTGAGTATTACTCACAAATGGGAGTCATTCGATCACGTCGCAATGTTCAACGCATGGCATCGAACATTGTAAGCATGCATTGCATTAAAGCGGAAGTGACACGAAGATGTTAAAGTCAAAATTTTTTTTATGGGTATCAATGAACTTTGACTTGGTCAAAATTCAAATTCCTCATAAACATGTAAAATGCATAAAAACATAAAAAGTCGAAAACTCAAAATTTCATGTTTTTACCTAATAAAGAGATTTTATGATAATCAAAAAATCGTAATTAAGCCCTAAACTACTTGTCCTATCTCTATATCATCATTAATGCAAACAAATAAGGTCACGTAATCAGTAGCTTGTGCACATTGAATAATAATAATACATTGTAATATCGTTATATGCGTTTCTTCTTTTGAAGAGTATATATCCATCAAAAGCCCCAAAATGGGCCGTAAATGTGACGTTAAAATTAACACACTTTAGGTAATGAAAAACAGTTACAAATCTTCTGTAGAGGCAGAATATTAAGTTCTGTATTTTTCATTTAGATATGATGTGGACAATCGGATATGTATAGAATTATAAATGATCATTCAGACTTTTAAAAGAAATTGTTGAAAGGAGATAAATTTATGTCTATTTCCAGAACATCTTTGAGTTGTTAATCTTTAATAATAAAGTCCGTTTATCTAAAACCCCCATCATTTATTTTTTGTGAAAACTTGATATTATCTTCTTCATAAATCAAGTGAAACACTGATAAGTTCCTATTGAAATTTGACTGTCAGTTTTCAGCTCTACTGGTCTCAGACCAGTCGAGCTTATGCGATACCCCGTTGTCCGGCGTCCGTCCGTCTGTCCGTCCGTCCGTCCGTCCGTCCGTCCGTCCGTCCGTCCGTCCGTCCGTCCGTAAACAATTCTTGTGCTCGCAACTCCTCTCAAACCATAGGTGATAGAAAGTTAATTCTTTTGCATCCTACTTGGTACATGTATGTGGTGTAGTTGTGCACCTGACATTTAGTTTCAGCCCTTGACCCCCAGGGTCTTAGAAAATGGGCGTGGTTATGAAAATCTATGTAATCTTGTGCTCGCAACTCCTCTGACACTATAAATGATGGAGACTTAATTCTTTTTGCAATATGATAAGTCTGTGGTCTAGTTGTGCACCTGATATTTTGTTTGAGCCCCTGACCCCCAGGGTCTTAGAAAATGGGTGTGGTCATTTTCTCCTATATAACTCTATGTAATCTTGTGCTCGCAACTCCTCTGACACTATAAATGATAGAGACTTAATTCTTTTTCAGTGATTTTTAGCTCTACTGGTCTCAGACCAGTCGAGCTTATGCGATACCCCGTCGTCCGGCGTCCGTCCGTCTGTCCGTCCGTCCGTCCGTAAACAATTCTTGTGCTCGCAACTCCTCTGAAACCATTGGTGATAGAAAGTTAATTCTTTTTGCATCCTAATTGGTATGTGGTCTAGTTGTGCACCTGACATTTTGTTTCAGCCCCTGACCCCCAGGGTCTTAGAAAATGGGTGTGGTCATGAAATTCTATGTAATCTTGTGCTCGCAACTCCTCTGACACTATAAATGATGGAGACTTAATTCTTTTTGCAATAAGATGGGTCTGTGGTCTAGTTGTGCACCTGATATTTTGTTTGAGCCCCTTACCCCCAGGGTCTTAGAAAATGGGTGTGGTCATTTTTTCCTATATAACTCTATGTAATCTTGTGCTCGTAACTCCTTTGACACTATAATAGATGGAGACTTACTTCTTTTTGCAATATGATGGGTCTGTGGTGTAGTTGTGCACCTGATATTTTGTTTGAGCCCCTGTCCCCCAGGTTCTTAGAAATGGGTGTGGTCATTTTCTCCTATATAACTCTATGTAATCTTAAGCTCGCAACTCCTCTGACACTTTAAATGATGGAGACTTCATTCTTTTTGCAATATGATGGGTCTGTGGTGTAGTTGTGCACCTGATATTTTGTTTGTGCCCCTGACCCCCAGGGTCTTAGAAAAAATGGGTGTGGTCATTTTTTCCTATATAACTCTATGTAATCTTGTGCTCGCAACTCCTCTGACACTATAAATGATGGAGACTTAATTCTTTTTGCAATATGATGGGTCTGTGGTGTAGTTGTGCACCTGATATTTTGTTTGAGCCCCTGACCCCCAGGGTCTCAGAAAATTGGTGTGGTCATTTTTTCCTATATAACTCTATGTAATCTTGTGCTCACTACTCCTCTGACACTATAAATGATGGAGACTTAATTCTTTTTGCAATATGATGGGTCTGTGGTCTAGTTGTGCACCTGATATTTTGTTTGAGCCCCTGACCCCTAGGGTCTTAGAAAATGGGTGTGGTCATTTTTTCTATTTAACTCTATGTAATCTTGTGTTGGAAACTCCTCTGACACTATAAATGGTGGAGACTTAATTCTTTTTGCAATATGATGGGTCTGTGGTCTAGTTGTGCACCTGATATTTTGTTTGAGCCCCTGACCCCAAGGTTCTTTGAAATGGGTGTGGTCATTTTTTTTCCTATATATCTCTATGTTATCATGTGCTCGCAATTACTTTACACTATAAGTGATGGAGACTAAATTCTTTTTGCAATATGATCGGTCTGTGGTGTAGTTGTGCACATGATATTTTGTTTGAGCCCCTTACCCCCAGGGTCTTAAAAAATGGGTGTGGTCATTTTCTCTTATATAACTCTATGTAATCTTGTGCTCGCAACTCCAATGATGGAGACTTAAATGTTAATGCAATATGATGGGTCTGTGGCGTTGTTGTACACCTGATATTTTGTTTAAGCCCCTGACCCCCAGGGTCCTAGAAAATGGGTGTGGTCTTTAAAATCTATGTAATCTTGTGCTTGCAACTCCTCTGTCACTATAAATGATGGAGACTTAATTCTTTTTGCAATTTGATGGGTCTGTGGTCTAGTTGTGCACCTTATATTTTGTTTGAGCCCCTGACCCCCAGGGTCTTAGAAAATAGGTGTGGTCATTTTCTCCCATATAACTCTATGTAATCTTGTGCCTGCAACTCCTGACACTATAAATGATGGAGACTTCATTCTTCTTGCAATATGATGGGTCTTGGATTAGTTGTGCACCTGATATTTTGTTTGAGCCCCTGATCCTCAGGGTCTTAGAAAATAGGTGCGGTAATTTTTCCTATATAATTAATTGTGCTCTCTACTCTTCTAAAGCTATTAATGATGGAGAGTTAATTCTTTATGCAATATTATGGAATTTTAGTCTTGTTGTGTCATTGATAGTTCATTTGAGCCAGCAGCCCCTTGCCCCTAGGATCTAGGAAAATGGATGAGGCATTCTTTTTTGAAATACTATATCTCGGATATTATGAATTATATGAGTGATATTATACTTGCAGTTTAATGGATATGTTGTTTTGTCGTGCTACTTATAATTTGTTATAGGGCTTGCTCCCTATGGTCTTTGGTTTAAAAAAAAGACAGGAAATTGATGTATTAGAAAAAAAAAAAAACAACCAGGAGAGCTACAGTCTCGTCAGAGACTTCTGGTTTTCAGTAATTTGGGAATGGGGTCGGGGCCCTTGCAATTGGGAAAATTAACGACATTTGGGAATATTTGGGAAGTACTAAATATCAAAGTAAAAGTAAAATGACAGTTTATACAATCAAAAGTTAAGAATTGAATGTTTAATCATATAATTTTCTTTAAATATGATTTAATTTCTTATGCTTACAACAATATGGCAAATAATTAGTAAATTTGCTACTTTTGAACCAGTTATTTTCACTATTTTCGCTGATAATTCCATCTGAATGAAATTGGGAAATTTTAGAGTCACAATAGGGAAAAAAAGATACTATTTTTCATTGGGAATGGGGCCGAATAACGGCCCCAAAAAGGGGCAAAAAAAATCCCTGTTTTTGCAATATGATGGGTCTGTGGTCTAGTTGTGCACCTGATATTTTGTTTGAACCCCTGACCCCCAGGGTCTTAGAAATGGGTGTGGTTATTTTCTCCTATATAACTCTATGTAATATTGTGCTCACAACTCCTCTGACACTATAAATGATAGAGACTTAATTCTTTTTGCAATATGATGGGTCTGTGGTCTAGTTGTGCACCTGATATTTTGTTTGAGTCCCTGACCCCCAGGGTCTTAGAAATGGGTGTTGTCATTTTCTCCTATATAACTCTATGTAATCTTGTGCTCGCAACTCCTCTGACACTATAAATGATGGAGACTTAATTCTTTTTGCAATATGATGGGTCCGTGGTCTAGTTGTGCACCTGATATTTTGTTTGAACCCCTGACCCCCAGGGTCTTAGAAATGGGTGTGGTTATTTTCTCCTATATAACTCTATGTAATCTTGTGCTCGCAACTCCTCTGATGCTATAAATAATAGAGACTTAATTCTTTTTGCAATATGATGGGTCTGTGGTCTAGCTGTGCACATGATATTTTGTTTGAGCCCCTGACCTCCAGGGTCTTAGAAAATGGGTGTGGTCATTTTCACCTATATAACTCTATGTAATATTGTGCTCGCAACTCCTCCGACACTATAAATGAAAGAGACTTAATTCTTTTTGCAATATGATGGGTCTGTGGTCTAGTTGTGCACCTGATATTTTGTTTGAGTCCCTGACCCCCAGGGTCTTAGAAAATGGGTGTGGTCATTTTCTCCTATATAACTATGTAATCTTGTGCTTGCAACTCCTCTGACACTATAAATGATGGAGACTTAATTCTTTTTGCAATATGATGGGTCTGTGGTCTTTTTGTGCACCTGATATTTTGTTTGAGTCCCTGACCCCCAGGGTCTTAGAAATGGGTGTGGTCATTTTCTCCTATATAACTCTATGTAATCTTGTTGCTGACACTATAAATGAAAGAGACTTAACTCTTTTTGCAATATGATGGGTGTGGTCTTTTTGTGCACCTTATATTTTGTTTGAGCCCCTGTCCCCCAGGGTCTTAGAAAATGGGTGTGGTCATTTTTTCCTTTATCATTCTATGTAATCTTGTGCTTGCAACTCCTCTGACACTATAAATGATGGAGACTTAATTCTTTTTGCAATATGATGGATCTGTGGTTTAGTGTTGCACCTGATATTTTGTTTTAGCCCCTGACCCCCAGGGTCTTAGAAAATGGGTGTGGTCATTTTCTCCTAAATAACTCCATGTGATGGAGACTTAATTCTTTTTTGCAATATGATGGATCTGTGGTCTAGTTGTGTCATTGATAGTTCATTTGAGCTAGAAGCCTCTGCCCCCTAGCATCTTTTAAAATTGATGTGGCTTTCTTTTTCGAAATACTATATCTCGGATATTATAAATTATATGAGTGATTTTATAGTTGCAGTCTAATGGATATGTTGTTTTGTCGTGCTACTTATAATTTGTTTGAGCACCTGCTCCCTATGGTCTTTAAGAAAGCAAATTGATGTTTTAAAGAAAAAACAACCAGGAGAGCTACAGTCTCGTCAGAGACTTCTGGTTAAGTTATAGTAACTTTGTTACCCCCCTCTCCCTTATTTTTGGCCGGATTGCAAAGCAATTCCGGTCTATAGATTGACGATGTCCGTCTGTCCGTCCGTCCGTCTGTCCGTCTGCCGTCAACATTTTGGTTAAAGTTTCTGGTTGAGGCAAAATCTAAGGAACTATATGCAGTAGAAACTTTATATTATACATGAAGGTTGCCCATGACAAGACCTTTCAATTTATGCCGTAACATTTGACCTAGTGACCTTGACCTTGGGCTTTGACCTAGTTAAAGATTTTGGTTAAAGTTCCTGGTTTAAGCAAAATCTAAGGAACTGTACGCAGTAGAAACCGTATATTATACATATAGGTTGCCCATGACAAGACCTTTCAATTTATGCCATAACATTGGACCTAGTGACCTTGACCTTGGACTTTGACCTAGTTTAAGATTTTGGTTAAAGTTTCTGGTTTAAGCAAAATCTAAGGAACTGTATGCAGTAGAAACCTTATATTATACATTTAGGTTGCCCATGACAAGACCTTTCAATTTATGCCGTAACATTGGACCTAGTGACTTTGACCTTGGACTTTGACCTAGTTAAATATTTTGGTTAAAGTTTCTGGTTTAAGCAAAATCTAAGGAACTGTATGCAGAAGAAACTTTATATTATACATGTAGGTTGCCCATGATGAGACCTTTCAATTTATGCCGTAACATTTGACCCAGTGACCTTGACCTTGAACTTTGACCTAGTTAAAGATTTTGGTTAAAGTTTCTGGTTTAAGCAAAATCTAAGGAACTGTATGCAGAAGAAACTTTATATTATACATGTAGGTTGCCCATGATGAGACCTTTCAATTTATGCCGTAACATTTGACCCAGTGACCTTGACCTTGAACTTTGACCTAGTTAAAGATTTTGGTTAAAGTTCTTGGTTTAAGCAAAATCTAAGGAACTGTATGCAGTAGAAACCTTATATTATACATTTAGGTTGCCCATGATGAGACCTTTCAATTTATGCCGTAACATTGGACCTAGTGACCTTGACCTTGGACTTTGACCTAGTTAAAGACTTTGGTTAAAGTTCCTGGTTTAAGCAAAATCTAAGGAACTGTATACAGTAGAAACTCTATATTATACATGTAGGTTGCCTCTGACAAGACCTCTCAATGTATGCTGTAATATTTGACTTAGTGACCTAGACCCAGTTGGTGACAAAAACTTACTTTGCAATCCGGCCATACCGTCTTTAGCGGTGTTTTATTATGTTATCTAATGCTGACGTTCTTGCAAAAAAATGCGCCAATGTCACCATTTCTATTGATCTAGAACTTTCCCATGGGGTTCTTTTAGATACTGTTCTGGACCCCCTTAAGAGTTATGGGCCCTTACAGTTTACATTGAATGTTAAGGGAAAATCTTCCAAAAGTAAATTTTTCCTAAAATTTTCAACAGAACAATGTTGCATCAAATATCGATTGTTAAAACATTACTAAAAATATATTTCATCAAATTTCGCTAAAAAATCAAAAGTTCATCAATTAGTTTTTCTGCAATTAATTTTTTCTATATTTTTCAACAAGTTGAGATAACTCCTAAAGTGACCCTTTCTAAAATATTTCTTATTTCGATGTCTACTAGGCTAGTACAAAAGTTGTTAAAATATATGACACAGGAAGATATTTAATGACGAGGTTTTCCTTCATATTCCTTTAACTACAGAAAATGTCAGAATGGGACATCATATCTCCCAAACTGATAGTACGAGTAAGATGCAATATGCATGATATGTGAATATTTTCTACACTGATACAATTGTCAAATTGTTTTGAAAAAATTCTGAAAATATAAAGGGCAGTTCAAGGGGTTAGTGCAACTTCCCCTTTTCAAATCGCTGTTAAACTTGATGGAAATTTCAAGACTTTATGAATAATGAATACATGTCCATTGCAAGCATCATTTTTTGCCAGCAAAAACCCTTTTGAAAAGGAAAAGAGAGGTATGGAGGTTGCAACTTCAAGTCAGTAATAATATCCAATATACTGTAATGATTGTAAAGGTTATCTTTCTTGACTTTGCAGGTTGATGCCAACAAGCATACTCTAGCCAAATACCTGATGGAGCTGACCATCATTGAGTATGATATGGTGCAATATAATCCCTCGGAAATTGCTGCAGCTGCCCTTTGTCTTTCAATGAAATTACTGGATGGATCACTTTGGGTATGTGCTTAACATTGAAATTAGAAATTTGCATTTAGTCACTGACATGATTATCTATATAGAGGGAGCTCGAAGGAATCGATAGGACATTCCCAGATTAAACCAAGCAGGGATCAATTTTTTTTATGTTCTCAATAAAAGAAATTAAATCATTGAAATAAGTTATCTTCTGTTAATTTTGGAATTGCATCCCTCAGTAAACCTTTTTTGGTACTCAAAATTGAAGTCGTTGACTCACATTTTTAAATTTCTGCCAAATGAAGTCAATGAACATCCTGTGGATTCTCTAAAAATGAATGGAAGAGTTTTAAAGTAGAATTCTAGGAAAATGTTTTTTTGCATTGTCAAATACCATATACAATGTATATATCTAATATACATGTACAGTATTATATTCATATATATTGTCATGTGACATTACCTGTAGATATATGTACATATGTTTATTTTTTTATATCTATTTTTTCAGACGGATACCTTGTCACATTACAGTTCATACAGTGAGAATGACTTATTGCCACTAATGCAAAAACTATGCAGTCTTGTTGTGAAAGCAGAAACATATAAATTGACGGTAAGCACCAAGATCATGTCACACAAACACGAGCGATATGTAAAGGATTATTTTGTATGGCATCTTTGTAAAGGACAGCAAATACACTTTGGCATCCATGTTTTATCATGTCCATCAGTTTGTTATTACTCTAACGTGGATGGTCAATAATGGTTCATATTCAGCGGTCAATGTGGGTTAAGGTCACCTTCAAGGTACCATAATCAGGGTCAAACTTACAACAGGTTACATGCCTGTTCTTAGTAATGTTCAGAACTGCTACATTGTTATTCAAAATGTAAATGCTCCGATATTGATAATATAGGAAGAAACTAATAAAATAATGATTATAGGATGTAACAAACATAATTATTTGCAGTCTGTTGGGATATATTCATTTGTGCTACGCTATGATGACGGCTTTAATCTTTTGGAAGAGACAGGGTTGCCAACAGTCTTGAAAAGTCGTGGAGATAAGTTTCTTCATGAAGACAAGTGAATTATCAGAGAAATAACTTTGGTTAGGCAGAAGTAAAACACTCCATTTTAAATGTTGTGCTGGCAACCCTGATTGATGCACAGTATCTGTTCGTTCGTCTACGATCATAATATGTACATTATTTAATATACCTATTTACACGTGTCAAGTGTTTCCAACTGTATTGTGCTTATATGAACTTTGTTAAAGTAGTTTTATTTGTTATTTTCAGGCTGTCAGAACCAAGTATGCATCTTCAAAATTTATGAAGATAAGTACCATACAAGAACTGAAGTCTCAAGAAGTCCGTGACATGGCTAGTCTTAACCACTTATGATAAACTGTGGAAAACCACTGAAAAAAAAGAGTATCTGTGATTTGGGATTGGGTTTACAAAAGGACATCAAAACTCAATTTCAGGAAAAAAAATATTACATGACAGAAATTTTGATAGGCATTCTCATGATTAGGAATTAAAATTTGCAAGGGGTATTTTTGAATTTTTATTGTACCGTCTATAATAGGCTAAAATTATTTTTTCTGTCAAAACAGTCATGGATGTGGGATGAAAATGTGGGTAAATGTTAGTTTTGATAATGTTTTTTTCTGTGCACTTGTTGGTTTTCTGAATATCTGTCAGTGTGTGAGACTTGGTTAAACCACTGTTGACTAATTTATTGACTGACATGATGGATGCTTGAGTGAGTCACAAACATGTTGTATTGTGTTGACGTAAGGAAATCTGATCTTCCGTGGGATGTTTAAAACATAACGATGAAGAATTACTATTGAACCTGAAGTAATCATGATACTATTTATAAATACAAAGGTTATAAGCTTTAATATGTTGAAAACATTCCCATCTTGTAAGTTTTTAGATGTCTTTTACAATTTTCTTTTGATTTGTTGAATTTGATTTCATTGTACAATTTGTTTAAAAATCTCAAGGGAAAATGTTTTATATTTTAGCAAAAACAAAATCTCAGAAATGACAATTCTGTGAGAAAGTCTCTCCACAATTATATACATTATTTTCTTTACAGAGATAAAACCAAACCTTCAATCTTTCTTGTAAACATTTTAGATTATAATCTCTGTAGAACTTAATTATGAATTATGTTTATTTTGTTGTACACAAGACTTTGTAATATGCAATGTTGCTGGTTCTATTTATCAAAAGTGCTGTATCTCATATTGGCACATGTAATGTATAGATAGGGTTCCAGGTATAATCATTTGTAAAATTTTACAGCAGCATTTCATGATTACAAGGACTTGTGTATATTAGCCTGTCTGATCTGATTATTATTTTGATATTATATTTTTATTAGGAAATGCCATTTTATGAAATTTTAAGTTGTCCATTTTGTACGATGTATATATAAAATAGAAAAATAAAAAGTATTTTTGTAATCTTTTAGTGCTGTCTACATGCTATATGTTTTCATATGTTGGCCAAACAATATGTTGTAGGCACTCACAGCTAATATTGGAGAAAACTGTCTTGTCTTTGTCAGCTTTGTACACATAGTTTTCTGTGTATTGAGTTCTGTGTCAAAGTCCATTATATCACAAATTATAAGGACCCCGTATGATTAAGAAAATATTTTTTTGGTTCAGATGTACAAATGTATTGTCTGCAGCTTGCAGTGTTCTCCCCAGGCCGTTTTAGCGTGGCGGCCCCGCCACGCTATCGAGATTTACCGCCACGCTATCGGGATTAGCACCACGCTATATTTTACGGCCGCCATGCTATATTTTTTCCCCTAAAAATTCGTGTATTAACTATTTTGTGTACCCCTTTGCGTTAATTGATTGATTTAACAGCCGCTTTCCCGGTTAATTAGCCCCGGCTGTATACAACCCGAAGTGTTAAACGTCTTGTAGCCCCCGCAAGCTTTATTTACCTGAGCTGAGAACGTGTATGGCTTCTACGGCGCACGTCAATCTATCGGACATTTTAAATAATTGCGTTTTCAAAGTCTATCGAGTGACCAACAAAAGACGACCACTCTATGACGTAGTTCATGAAAACGTTTTCATCTACATGTATAATCGCTAGATCGTGTTGACCGGCACGTGTCATATAGTAATACGGTATATCAGATGTCATTAAAATATGTTTTTAATCCGTCTTACTGTTCGACATATTACCCGACCTCGCCGTTTTGTCATAAAAAATAATTGCCACTTTTACAAGATACGAAAGAGGTTATCTCGCTCGCGCAAATCATTCTACTTTGAATAAAAAACGAGTCGGTACGTCCGTATTTTTGTTTGTTGTTGTTTTTTTATCAGGGACGTATATAAACGTCCCTGCTTTAATCTAGTAAATAAGAAGTTTCGATAATCATCAAA
The DNA here is from genome assembly GCA_028142955.1 of Pinctada fucata. Classification (NCBI taxonomy): domain Eukaryota; kingdom Metazoa; phylum Mollusca; class Bivalvia; order Pterioida; family Pteriidae; genus Pinctada; species Pinctada fucata. The sequence goes on along the minus strand of AP027104.1, from coordinate 72,877,224 downwards.
ACACAACATGGTGCACGGACCATCGTTTTATTGATGAGTCGGAGCGCGATATAGAAGGTTTTTTATACGAGTGACATAATTACAAAATAGATCTTGATTTCTTGGGGGGGGGGGGGGGGGGGGGGGGGGGGTGGCCGGTTTGCTCCATACTGTTGGCAAAGTAGAACAATTGTCAGCTTTCATTGCCAGAGATTACCCAAAAGAATATTGCAATGGCTAATAAGGATGGCGGGGGGGGGGGGGGGGGTTAAATGTTTAATATTTATATCCAATTTTTCTAGTAGGAATTTGTATAAAGATAATTTTCAACCTTTTTTAAAAGGTGAAACCTGCCCTTTCCAGTTTCCCTGAACCAAAAATTCAGAACTCGAGGTTAGACACCCTTTCCATAACACACTTAGATTCACTAATATCAGTGATTAGGAAGGACAGAGGACATGCACCATAGTCCCATTAATTTGCAAAATGAACCATTGAAAACTTAGTACTGTTTTGAAGAAATGGCCCATTGTTATTTTAGAAAATCATGGAAAATGGCCCATTCACAGAATTTCCTTCCAAATCAGTGTAATATGCCAAATTCTTACACTAAGCTACCTAGAGTTATGATCATGAGACAGTCTCAAAATAATTTTCCCAAAAGGCCCAAAACTAATTGAGTTTTAAAACTGTCATGAATCTCTCTTTACAAAGAGAACACCAATGATCTCACTGTCTATTATTATACAAATATGGACTTGGTCGAGGTCATTATGTCATTATAATGACCCGATGATATTTGTAATATTGACCGAGGCCGAAGGCCGAGGTCAATATTACAAATCTCATCGGGTCATTATAATGACATAATGACCGAGCCAAGTCCTTATTTGTTATATTATATAACGGATTGAAAGACAACATATGATTAAAGTTATGATTCAAAATAATACGAACACATAATTTTGGATAAAGAATTCAACAATTAATTGGACTTTTTTTTGTGAAAAGCGTATCTTAACTTTTAAAATTAAACAAATTAATTATCTTTATTTCTATCGTAAATACTGAAATCAGGACAAATACCACACCGAGTCATTATCTTCCGGCAGCGGTCATTATCGGAAAATAATGAATCGCGCTCCAGCCAATCAGAATCGACGTTACATCCTGGTTATATAATATTTAATTATAATTGGCATGTAGATAAGAATGTAGTATTATTAACACATTTCTTTCATTATCAAAATTATTTTGAACAGTTTAGTTATAAAGCAGCAACACATGAAACAGTATGCAATGATGCAACGCGCCATTCGCGCAATGGCGCATCCCAACGCAAGGTGCACCGCGAAGACTTAGCACCATGCTATCTGAAATTTCTGGGGAGAACACTGAATTTGATATATTGTGTGATTTTATACACATTGTCAGGTTTCATTTTCAAGAGGATCCCTTTTAAAAACTTGGTCAAAAGGTCAGAGGTTAAGGCCTACAATGACATCTTGACACATGAACATAATAAAGACCTTTTCACAATATTAAAGGTTCGCTTGGATCACTTTTTTCTTTTCATGTGGTTTTTTATCCACTCAAAACGATGAAATGACGTCACACTCAGCAGTGCATGCCATTAGTGCGTTATGACGTCTTTTCATCGTCTTGAGTGGATAAATCGTCACACAAAGACAAAAGTTATCCTATTGAACCTTATTGTGAAAAGGTTTATTATTATTTCTTTACCTATTTGAATATGCCTATGGAGTGTGGTTGTGCTCAATAGTTTAAAGTGGGTATTTATTGAAAACTAATCGAGGGGTTTATGGAAATGGCAATTACACTGTGTAGCATCACGTGACTTTTAAAAGTTGGTGAAACCCACGAACACAAAATAGAGACATACCGTTCGTTTGGAGGAAAGAAAACAGGTACTGTGATGCTTGTTTTGATTCAATTTTATCTTTTCATAGCCGATGTCCTTGTAAGAGATGATATTTTGATGATTCTTTGTTTGTCAATGAAGAAACCATTGTAGTTTTTACAAAAATTCTGACAAAAGGAATATCGTGGTCGAAATGTGTTAAACACGATGTTGTGGTGGTTTCCACGAAAATATCTACACCTTTTGTCACAATGTTTGTAAAAACAACGGCGTTTTACTTACTAACGATTCCATGATAGTAAAAGTACCATTTCAGACAAGGATATAGGCTATGAAAAGGTAACATTTTATCAAAGCATTTATTGGAGTTCCTGTTTTCTTTCCTCCAACTGAGCTTTTTATTTATTCGTGGTTTCACCAACTAAAGTCACATGAATTATAGTCCACTGTCTGTAATTCTTGTCTTACAGTAATGAAATTTTGTACATAGATTGGTTATTTATGTCTCGGAGAGGAATCCATGGAAATAATAACTACAGTAATGGACCAAATAGTTCAGTACTACTGATGTTATGTCATAATAGGCATTGCAGAAACTTGCATATATGTGAAAAAGCACTTCCACTCCTATGTATATGTATCAGTAGATAACTCCTATGAATAAGGAGAACCCCTATAGAAATAGGGTAGGAGGGTCCTTGGCTTTCTCAGAACTGGAGTGATTTTTAGCTCGACTGCACTTTAGTGCAAAAGAGCTATTGCAATACCCCTGGCGTCGGCGTCGTCCCAACTAGATGATAAGGTAAATGTTAAGATTACACATTTACCTTTCCTATATTCATATTCTGTTGGTTTTTTTTGTTGCAAATGTTTAATTATACATCATTTAATATATCCAGATGAGGATATAGCCCCTGGGGTTGGGATTTTTAAAATTATTTCAAATGATAAGGCAAATGTTGAGATGATAAGGTAAATGTTAAGATAGCAATAAAGTCTTTAAAAGCCAATATTGAGCAAAGTATAAGTGCTTCATGTACCAAACTTACATATTTGATGTATCTTTTATCAAACTTTCAAAAAATGACCCTGACCTACTTTTTTCCGCTTGAATGATTTTGCCTTTAAAAGCCAATATTGAGCAAAGTATAAGTGCTACATGTACCAAACTTACATATTTGATGTATCTTTGATCAAACTTTCAAAAAATGACCTTGACCTACTTTTTCCGCTTGAATGATTTTGCCTTTAAAAGCCAATATTGAGCAAAGTATAAGTGCTACATGTACCAAACTTACATATTTGATGTATCTTTGATCAAACTTTCAAAAAATGACCTTGACCTACTTTTTTCCGCTTGAATGATTTTACTTTTAAAAGCCAATATTGAGCAAAGTATAAGTGCTACATGTACCAAACTTGCATATTGGATATATCTTTGATCAAACTTTCATAAAATGACCTTGACCTACTTTTTTCCGCTTGAATGATTTTACCTTTAAAAGCCAATATTGAGCAAAGTATAAGTGCTACACATTCAAAACTTACATGGTGGATGTATCTCTGATCAAACTTTCATAATATGACCTTGACTTACTTTTTCCACCTGAGTGATTTTGCCTTTAAATACCAATATTGAGCAAAGTATTAGTGCTACATGTTCCAAACTTACAGTGTAGATGTATCTTTGATCAAACTTTCATGATATTGCCTTGACCTACCTTTTCCATTTGAGTGATTTTGCCTTTAGAAGCTTATATTGAGCAAAGTATAAGTGCTACATGTTCCAAACTTACATGGTGGATGTATCTTTAATCAAACTTTCATAATATTACCTTTACCTACTTTTTTCCTCTTGAGTGATTTTGCCTTTAGAAGCCAATATTGAGCAAAGTATAGGTGCTACATGAGTATACAATTGTGTTTAATTATATAAATTGGAGAAAAAAGTGAGCTTCAGAAATTGGCTGTCACTAAAGACATTATGCTATGCAGTCGAGCATTAGGTGACTCTGGCAACTATTTTTAATCTTCACACAGACTAATTCTGAATATTGGATCAAAAGGTCAAGGTCAGAGGACGTTCGTACAATGTATAGAATAGCATTTCTGCATATTAACCTGAGCAATACTTGATCTTCAGTGATGAAACCTCACTCATGAAATGCTTATAACTATACTACTATTATAGGGTTTGTTCCTGTCATACTTCTACTCAAATGTAGGTGTGTAAATTCTTTTTCTTTGTGGGGGGGGGGGGGGGGGGGGTACATTATACATTTATGGACTTTTTACGAGGTGAATATGGTGTGATATTTTCAAATTCAGAAAATATCACACCATATTCACCGAGTGAAAAGTCCACAATTGTTTTATTATATAGTGAAATAATCAGTATTTATAAAGGTACCGTTTCGAAATGGCTGACATCGACCTTTATTTGAAAATGTTTCAAGACGTGTTTTAAAATGTCAGCATTTTTAGCTCACCTCGACGAAGTTGAGTGAGCTTATGCTATAACCCCACGCGTCCGCGTCCGCGTCCGGTTAAGAAGTTTGGGGTAGCTCAGTATCTGACAAAGTACTAATGCTACAGTAACCAAACTTGCACAAGTGATTCATCTTTGGATGCTGAGGTGAACCCATGCATCGGATGCAGCATCTGACCTACATTTTCCGCTTGAGTGACTTGGTTAAGAAGTTTGGGGTAGCTCAGTATCTGACAAAGTGCTAATGCTACAGTTACCAAACTGGCACAAGTGATTCATCTTTGGATGCTGAGGTGAACCCATGCATCGTATGCAGCATCTGACCTACATTTTCCGCTTGAGTGACTTGGTTAAGAAGTTTGGGGTAGCTCAGTATCTGACAAAGTACTGATGCTACAGTGACCAAACTTGCACAAGCGATTCATCTTTGGATGCTGAGGTGAACCCATGCATCGGATGCAGCATCTGACCTACATTTTCCGCTTGAGTGACTTGGTTAAGAAGTTTGGGGTAGCTCAGTATCTGACAAAGTGCTGATGCTACAGTTACCAAACTGGCACAAGTGATTCATCTTTGGATGCTGAGGTGAACCCATGCATCGTATGCAGCATCTGACCTACATTTTCCGCTTGAGTGACTTGGTTAAGAAGTTTGGGGTAGCTCAGTATCTGACAAAGTACTGATGCTACAGTAACCAAACTTGCACAAGTGATTCATCTTTGGATGCTGAGGTGAACCCATGCATCGGATGCAGCATCTGACCTACATTTTCCGCTTGAGTGATTTGGATAAGAAGTTTGGGGTAGCACAGTATCTGACAAAGTACTAATGCTACAGTAACCAAACTTGCACAAGTGATTCATCTTTGGATGCCGAGATGGACCCATGCATCGGATGCAGCATCTGACCTTCTTTTTCCACTTGAGTGATTTCGCTTTTAAAAGCCAATATTGAGCAAAGTATAAGTGCTACATGTACTAAACTTGCATATTGGATGTATCTTTGATCAAACTTTCATAAAATGACCTTGACCTACTTTTTCCGCTTGAGTGATTTTGCCTTTAAAAGCCAATATTGAGCAAAGTATAAGTGCTAGATGTACCAAACTTGCATATTGGATGTATCTTTGATCAATCTTTCATAAAATGACCTTGACCTACTTTTTCCGCTTGAGTGATTTTGCTCTATAAAGCCAATATTGAGCAAAGTATAACTGCTACATGTACCAAACTTGCATATTGGATGTATCTTTGATCCATCTTTCATAAAATGACCTTGACCTACTTTTTCCGCTTGAGTGATTTTGCTCTATAAAGCCAATATTGAGCAAAGTGTAACTGCTACATGTACCAAACTTGCATATTGGATGTATCTTTGATCATACTTTCATAAAATGACCTTGACCTACTTTTTCTGCTTGAGTGGTTTTGCCTTTAAAAGCCAATATACATGTACTAAGAAATATGTTTGAATTGAATTTTGCTGTCACGAGGTGAGCTTCGTAATCTGTGATGACCTATGTTCTGTCGTTGAATTATCCTGAATTGAATTATCCGCCGAGGGCTCTGATTGGCTGACACATTTTCGACATCGCCTCTGCAACCGCTGCACAGAATTTCATGAAACTTTACAGGAAGGAAGTACTCAAGGTCCTCTACCAAGTTTATGTTTTTCGTGCCGATCGGTCAACAAATATGGCCGCCCAGGGCTCTGATTGGCTGACACATTTTCGACATCTCCTCTACAACCGCTGCACAGAATTTCATGAAACTTTACAGGAAGGAAGTACTCAAGGTCCTCTACCTAGTTTGTGTTTTTCGTGGCAATCATTTAACAAATGTGGCCGCCGAGGGCTCTGATTGGCCGACACATTTTCGACATCTCCTCTGCAACTGCTGCACAGAATTTCATGAAACTTTACAGGAAGGAAGTATTCAAGGTCCTTCAACACGTTTGTGTTTTTTCGTGCTGATTGGTCAACAAATATGGCCGCCGAGGGCTCTGATTGGCTGACACATTTTCGACATCTTCTCTGCAACCACTGCACAGAATTTCATGAAACTTTACAGGAAGGAAATACTCAAGGTCCTCTACCAAGTTTGTGTTTTTTGTTCCGATCAGTCAACAAATATGGCCGCCGAGGGCTCTGATTGGCTGACACATTTTCGACATCTCCTCTGCAACCATTGCACAGAATTTCACGAACCCTTGCAGCAAGCTAAGTACTCAAGGTCCTCTGCCAAGTTTGTGTTTTTCTTGTCGATAGGTCAACAAATATGGCTGTCAAGGGCTTTGATCTGTAGAAGTATTTTTGTGACTTTTAACCCTTTGTGACTCAGGTGAGCGATGTGGCCCCCTTGGGCCTCTTGTTAAAATTTCTGCCAAATAAAGTCAATGTACATCCTGTGGATTCTCTAAAATTGAATGGAGGAGTTTTAAAGTAGAATTCTAGGAAATGTTTTTTTGCATTGTCAAATACCATATACAATGTATATATCTAATATACATGTACAGTATTATATTCATATATATTGTCATGTGACATTACGTGTAGATGTATGTACATATGTTTATTTTTTTATATCTTTTTTTTCAGACGGATACCTTGTCACATTACAGTTCATACAGTGAGAATGACTTATTGCCACTAATGCAAAAACTATGCAGTCTTGTTGTGAAAGCAGAAACATATAAATTGACGGTAAGCACTTAGATCATGTTACACAAACACAAGAGCGATATGTAAAGGATCATTTTGTATGGCATCTTTGTTTGTAAAGGACAGCAAATAGGGACCACTTTGGTATCCATGTTTTATCATGTTAGAGTCGATCAGTTTGTTATTACTCTAACATGATAAAACATGGATGGTCAATAATGGTTCATATTCAGCAGTCACTGTGGGTTAAGGTCACCTTCAAGGTACCATAATCAGGGTCAAACTTACAACAGGTGACATGCCTGTTCTTAGTAATGTTCAGAACTGCTACATACTGTTATTCAAAATGTAAATGCTCTGATATTGATAATATAGGAAGAAACTAATAAAATCATGATTATAGGATGTAACAAACATAATTATTTGCAGTCTGTTGGGATATATTCATTTGTGCTACACTATGATGACGGCTTTAAATCTTTTGGAAGAGACAGGGTTGCCAACAGTCTTGAAAAGTCATGGAGATTAGTTTCTTTATGAAGACAAGTGGATTATCAGAGAAATAACTTTGGTTAGGCAGAAGTAAAACACTCCATTTTAAATGTTGTGCTGGCAACCCTGATTGATGCACAGTATCTGTTCGTTCGTCTACGATCATAATATGTACATTATTTAATATACCTATTTACATGTGTCAAGTGTTTCCAGCTGTATTGTGCTTATATGAAAGTTTTTAAAGTAGTTTCATTTGTTATTTTCAGGCTGTCAGAACCAAGTATGCATCTTCAAAATTTATGAAGATAAGTACCATACAAGAACTGAAGTCTCAAGAAGTCCGTGACATGGCTAGTCTTAACAACTTATGATAAACTGTGGAAAACCACTGAAAAAAAGAGTATCTGTGATTTGGGATTGGGTTTACAAAAGGACATCAAAACTCAATTTCAGGAAAAAAAATATTACATGACAGAAATTTTGATAGGCATTCTCATGATTAGGAATTAAAATTTGCAAGGGGTATTTTTGAATTTTTATTGTACCGTCTATAATAGGCTAAAATTATTTTTTCGGTCAAAACAGTCATGGATATGGGATGAAAATGTGGGTAAATGTTAGTTTTGATAATGTTTTTTATTTCTGTGCACTTGTTGGTTTTCTGAATATCTGTCAGTGTGCGAGACTTGGTTAAACCACTGCATGTTGACTAATTTATTGACTGACATGATGGATGCTTGAGTGAGTCACAAACATGTTGTATTGTGTTGACGTAAGGAAATCTGATCTTCCGTGGGATGTTTAAAACATAACGATGAAGAATTACTATTGAACCTGAAGTAATCATGATACTATTTATAAATACAAAGGTTATAAGCTTTAATATGTTGAAAAGATTCCCATCTTGTAAGTTTTTAGATGTCTTTTACAATTTTCTTTTGATTTGTTGAATTTGATTTCATTGTACAATTTGTTTAAAAATCTCAAGGGAAAATGTTTTATATTTTAGCAAAAACGAAATCTCAGAAATGACAATTCTGTGAGAAAGTCTCTCCACAATTATATACATTATTTTCTTTACAGAGATAAAACCAAACCTTCAATCTTTCTTGTAAACATTTTAGATTATAATCTCTGTAGAACTTAATTATGAATTCTGTTTATTTTGTTGTACACAAGACTTTGTAATATGCAATGTTGCTGGTTCTATTTATCAAAAGTGCTGTATCTCATATTGGCACATGTAATGTATAGATAGGGTTCCAGGTATAATCATTTGCAAAATTTTACAGCAGCATTTCATGATTACAAGGACTTGTGTATATTAGCCTGTCTGATCTGATTATTACTTTGATATGATATTTTTATTAGGAAATGCCATTTTATGAAATTTTAATTTGTCCATTTTGTACTATGTATATATAAAATAGAAAAAATAAAAAGTATGTTTGTAATCTTTTAGTGCTGTCTACATGCTATATGAACGAAAGTTTTTTTTCACAGATGGCCAAACAATATGTTTAGGCACTTACAGCTAATATTGGAGAAAACGGTCTTGTCTTTGTCAGCTTTGTACACGTAGTATTCCGTGTATTGAGTTCTGTGTCAAAGTCCATTATATCACAAATTATAAGGACCCCGTATGATTGAGAAAGTATCTGTTTGGTTCTGATGTAATATCTACAGCTTGCATTTGATGTATTGTGATTTTATACACACTGTCGGGTTACATTTTCAAGAGGATCCCTTTAAAAACTTGGTCAAAAGGTCAGAGGTTAAGGCCTACAATGACATCTTGACACATGAACATAATAAAGACCTTTTCACAATATTAAAGGTTCGCTTGGATCACTTTTGTCTTTTCGTGTGGTATTTTATCCACTCAAAACTATGAAATGACGTCACACTCAGCAGTGCATGCCATTAGTGCGTTATGACGTCTTTTCATCGTCTTGAGTGGATAAATCGTCACACAAAGACAAAAGTTATCCTAGTGAACCTTATTGTGAAAAGGTTTATTATTATTTCTTTACCTATTTGAATATGCCTATGGAGTGTGGTTGTGCTCAATAGTTTAAAGTGGGTATTTATTGAAAACTAATCGAGGGGTTTATGGAAATGGCAATTGCACTGTGTAGCATCACGTGACTTAAGTTGGTGAAACCACGAACACAAAATGGAGACATACCGTTCGTTTGGAGGAAAGAAAACGGGTACTGTGATGCTTGTTTTGATTCAATTTTATCTTTTCATATCCGATGTCCTTGTAAGAGATGATATTTTGATGATTCTTTGTTAGTCAATCGAGAAACCATTGTAGTTTTTGTGTCGCCTGCGAAGCATAGCGACACTTAGGGATCACTTTGTCCGTTGTCCGTCTGTCCGTCTGTCCGTCCATCCGTCCGTCCGTCCGTCCGTCTGTCTGTCTGTCTGTCACACTTTGGGTGTCACAGCCCATAACTTTTGATTGGTAAATGATAGGGCTTTGATATTTCACATGTGTATTCCTTGTGACAAGACCTTGCTACACATACCATAATTTTTGACCTAGTGACCTTGACCTACATATTTGACCTACTTTTCAAAAAAATTATGAATGGATATATCTTTTGATTGGTAGGTGATAGGGCTTTGATATTTCACATGTGCAATCCTTGTGGCAAGACCTTTCTACACATACCATTATTTTTGACCTTGTGACCTTGACCTAGATATTTGACCTACTTTTGAAAAAAAAGATAAGATTCGCTATATCTTTTGATTGGTTAGTGATAGGGCTTTGATATTTCACATATGTATTCCTTGTGACAAGACCTTCCTACACATACAATAATTTTTGACCTAGTGACCTTGACCTACATATTTGACCTACTTTTTAAAAAGAATTAAGAATGGATATATCTTTTTATTGGTAAGTGTTAGGACTTTGATATTTCACATGTGCAATCCTTGTGGCAAGACCTTTCTACACATACCATAATTTTTGACCTTGTGACCTTGACCTAGATATTTGACCTACTTTTGAAAAAAGATAAGATTCGCTATATCTTTTGATTGGTAAGTGATAGGGCTTCGATATTTCACATGTGTATTCCTTCTGAAAAGACCTTTCTACACAGACCATTAAATTTAACCTTTTGACCTTGATCTAGATATTTGACCAACTTTTCAAGAAAAGTAATATTGGCTATATCTTTTGATTGGTAGGTGATAGGGCTTTGATATTTCATATGTATTTTCCTTGTAACAATGCCATTCTACACATACCATTATTTTTTTACCTTTTGACCTTGACCTACATATTTGACCTACTTTTCAAAAAAATTAAGAATGGATATATCTTTTAATTGGTAAGTGATAGGGCTTTGGTATTTCACATGTCTATTCCTTGTGACAAGACCTTTCTACACAGACCATAAAATTTGACCTTTTGACCTTGATCTAGATATTTGACCTAGACCAACTTTTCAAGAATTTTGATCCACTTTCTAGAATAATAATCAAACCGCTTCGCAGGCGACACAAGCATTCCTTGGATTGCTATTTTTACAAAAATTCTGACAAAAGGAACATCGTGGTCGAAATATGTTAAACACGATGTTGTGGTGGTTTCCATGAAAATATCTACACCTTTTGTCACAATGTTTGTAAAAACAACGGCGTTTTACTTACTAACGATTCCATGATAGTAAAAGTACCATTTTAGACAAGGATATAGGCTATGAAAAGGTAACATTTTATCAAAGCATTTATTGGAGTTCCTGTTTTCTTTCCTCCAACTGAGCTTTTTATTATGCCTTGTGACAAGACCTTTCCATTGATACCAACATTTTTGACCTCGTGACCTTGACCTTTGACCTACTTTTCAAAAACTTTAACATTGGGCATAACTTTTGAATGGTAAGTGATAGGGCTTTCATATTCAGTCCCCTACCGGCAACGCCGAAGGGGACTCTTAGTTTCCTCTCGGTCTGTCAGTCTGTCCGAATATCAGTTTTCCGGAATTTTTTCTGCAACGGATGGAGATATTGAGATGAAATTTGATACACAGCTTGGTCTTGGATAGTTACAGAGCAAGTTCGACTTTCGTCACGCTTGACCTATTTTTCGAGGAGTTATGCCCCTTGATGACTTTGAAAATTCAGTTTTTGTCGGTTTTCCGGACTTTTTTCTGCAACGGATGGAGATATTGAGATGAAATTTGATACACAGCTTGGTCTTGGATAGTTACAGAGCAAGTTTGACTTTCCTCACGCTTGACCTATTTTTCGAGGAGTTATGCCCCTTGATGACTTTGAAAATTCAGTTTTTGTCGGTTTTCTGGACTTTTTTCTGCAACGGATGGAGATATTGAGATGAAATTTAATACACAGCTTGGTCTTGGATAGTTACAGAGCAAGTTCGACTTTCCTCACGCTTGACCTATTTTTCGAGGAGTTATGCCCCTTGATGACTTTGAAAATTCAGTTTTTGTCGGTTTTCTGGACTTTTTTCTGCAACGGATGGAGATATTGAGATGAAATTTATTACACAGCTTGGTCTTGGATAGTTACAGAGCAAGTTCGACTTTCGTCACGCTTGACCTATTTTTTGAGGAGTTATGCCCCTTGATGACTTTGAAAATTCAGTTTTTGTCAGTTTTCTGAACTTTTTTCTGCAACGGATGGAGATATTGAGATGAAATTTGATACACAGCTTGGTCTTGGATAGTTACAGAACAAGTTTGACTTTTGTCACCCTTAACCTATTTTTCGAGGAGTTATGCCCCTTGATGACTCGGAAAATTCAATTTTTGTCAGTTTTCCGGACTTTTTCCTGCAATAAAGAGAGATATTCAGGTGAAATTTGATACTCTGCTTAGCCTTGGATAGTTACATGGCAAGTTCAACTTTCGTCACGCTTGACTTTTTTTCGAATCGATAAAGCAGATAAAACCTCAGAACTGAGCTGCACAGACAGTAAGTTGAATTAAAACTCATGTTTAATTGAAGAGTAATTCATAGGCAGAGTTGCAGGACATAAATATATGCCGCCGGTAGGGGACTTATATTCGTCAGCGATCATAACATTTTTATGCCCCCGGAATCAAAGATTCGGGGGCATATAGTTTTTGGCCTGTCCGTCTGTTTGTCTGTTTATCTGTTTGTCTGTCTTTTTGTCCGAAAAACTTTAACATTGGGCATAACTTTTGAATGGGAAGTGATAGGGCTTTCATATTTCACATGTGTATTCCTTGTGACAAGACCTTTCCATTGATACCAAAATTTTTGACCTTGTGACCTTGACCTTGACCTTTGACCTACTTTTCAAAAACTTTAACATTGGGCATAACTTTTGAATGGGAAGTGATAGGGCTTTCATATTTCACATGTGTATTCCTTGTGACAAGACCTTTCCATTGATACCAAAATTTTTGACCTCGTGACCTTGACCTTTGACCTACTTTTCAAAAACTTTAACATTTGGCATAACTTTTGAATGGAAAGTGATAGGGCTTTCATATTTCATATGTGTATTCCTTGTGACAAGACCTTTCCATTGATACCAAAATTTTTGACCTCGTGACCTTGACCTTTGACCTTTTAACCCAGTGACCTCACATTCATGTACTTAACAGAAAATAGTGTTCATACTAACAAAATTTTTGACCTCGTGACCTTGACCTTTGACCTTTTAACCCAGTGAACTCACATACATGTACTTAACAGAAAGTAGTGTTCATACTAACAAAGATGCCACCGGGGGCATCCGTGTTTCACAAACACAGGCTTTATTCACATGTGTATTCCTTGTGAAAAGACCTTTCCATTGATACCAAAAGTTTTGTCCTCGTGACCTTGACCTTTGACCTACTTTTCAAAAACTTTAACATTGGGCATAGCTTTTGAATAGTAAGTGATAGGGCTTTCATATTTCACATGTGTATTCCTTGTGAGAAGACCATTTCATTGATAGCAAAAAACTTTTGACTTCGTCACCTTGACTTTGACCTTTCACGTTCTCAACAGAAAATGGCGTTTATACTAACAAAGATGCCACCGGGGGCATTCGTGTTTCACAAACACAGGCTTTATTTATTTATCCGTGGTTTCACCAACTAAAGATGCTTCACAGTGAATTATCATCCACTGTCTGTAATTCTTGTCTTACAGTAATGAAATTTTGTACATAGATTGGTTATTTATGTCTCAGAGAGGAATCCATGGAAATAAAAGAGCAGTTGCATTTAGTTTACTTTACCACTACTTTTACCTCACCTCTACGCTTCAGTGGTCACTACGCTTAAGGGTTACATAATCTTGGTCTCGAGTATTGACTACTACAGTTAACTTTTAAAGCTGACCTACCCTGACGTTTTACGGGTACATTTCATATCTTAGACATAAAACTTACGGGTACATTTTAAGTAAATTTCCCCTTTTCGGACGAAGAAACTTTTTGCTACATAAATAAATGATCTTTCCGTCTGCATGTCCGTCCGTCTGATGATTATACTTTCACATTTAAATGGTGAAAAAGTGACAGGTCAGCTTTAAAAGGTAACTGTAGTTGGATCGCCTCAGGACAGGATTGTGTATTGAACAATGTAAAGCCATGGCTGTGAAATATTCTGTTTCACGTGTGCGGACTGGTACCTTTCGAGACAAAATACCAGATAAAAAGCATACACTCACAATTACTAGTAATTCGAGATTGCCAAAGGTATCCTGTCTAACTGAAAAAAAAGTTCAACTACGGCTTTATTACCCGAAATGAAAAACGGCTCAAATGGATCTATTTAAACCCCGACTTAGCTATAATAGCTCACATTCCCGTCTCCCCTGACTTGTGCAGTGGATATGTGCCTTAAATAAAATTTCAGAATAATACATGTCATTGACAACAATACAAAAATTTGTATGTTTGTGTGTTTTCGCCTAACTGGAGGGTGTCTTTCTTTGAAACATCAGGATGGAAAACGAATTTTAAATACCACGGCCTAATCCCTAACCACAGTGACCACTGAAGCGTAGAGTACATGTGTAGTGGTAAAGTAAGAAGTAAAATAAATGCAACTGCTCTAATAACTACAGTAATGGAACAAATAGTTCAGTACTAGTTTGGTTTAAACATATTTTATTCAACGTAAACATTGAAATGGATCGGGCAACAAGTTTTACAACACTAGAAAGGTTTCTTGTTGCGGTTGCAACAAGAGTGTCTTCCTCCTATACAATTTTTGGTTTGGAAATATGAAGGACGTCACATTACATGTATTTATATTATATATTTAAGTTTTCAAATAGCAGTAACATTAAATTTTCAAACCGATAATTGTTGGTGAGCAACCATTTGATTTGGGGGGGGGGGGGAGGGGGGGGGGGGGCAGGAATTCTATTGCCAGCCGGTAAAATTTTTTCAGCAATTTTCTGAGCAGGCCATTTTTTTCAGCCATTACCAGAGTCGGAGAAAAATTTTCGCCGATTCTTCGGGCCGGATTTAAACAAATTGTCAAATGTTGTGAATGTCTGTGTAAGTTAAACTCCCCGCTGTTACAGAGTATGAGTTAATAACCGTTCCTTCAGATGTCTCTTTGCAATTAGCGAATTTCAGACAGATTGTATGATGTTTAAATAGAACCTTTTCTAGATTTTTGTGCCTATGCGTATTAGGTCTCTGGTAGATACAGCTATGTGAACAGTTTGTATTTATATTAATTAATTTTTTTACTTTAAATTGTCTGGCACAAAGGGCCAGCAAAAATTTCCATATCATGCAATGTATCCTTACTTTTGCATGGTCCGGGAAAAAAAAAATTGCCGGCCCTTTGGGCCGGAATATTTTTTCAGCATTTTTCAGAGCCGGGATTTTTTTTTTGCAAATTCTTCCTGCCCCCTTCCCCCATAAAAAAGGCGAGCTCGTAGCTGTAGAACCAATTTTCTTGAGAAGAGAAATGGTAATAACAAGTTACGTTCAATATATATATATATAAATACCATGAGGTTCTCGCTGTGCAGGTTCAAATTTGGACCCCCCCTTCCCTTTTTTCAAAGTTTATTTTGAATTTCCATCATGGCGACATCGTTCAATATAAACAGACCTGTTTTCGAAAAACGAGGGGAGGGAAGAATGTTGGAGAAATTGTTCATCAATTTGTAAATAAACCAACCGAAAATTATGTTCGAACGTTTGCTAGAATTAGAAATTAAACTTGATGTTCAAAATATAGTTATTGAAGTTTAGAAACAGGTTTGTAGGTTAGAAATCGGAATCAAACTACCACTTTTTGTGTGTAAATTCTGGTTTGTAGCTGATCTCTTCTAAATTAATCGACTGTTTTAAAATCAAATTGTGTATATCGAAATGTATTTATGAAATGCATATTCATCATTTCCGTGAAATCGGAATTTGAAAATCTCAACACTGCTTTTCTCGAGTCGGACTCGGACTACCAATTTTAGTGTGCGCCCGATCTGTTGGCGTGAAGGTGTATCGAAATACCCAACTCAAAATTTCGATGCTCATATCTTTTCAACAGTAAGAGATAGGAAAAATCAGAAAGACTAAATAAGACAGATATATGGATAAAAAATAATAATATTGAAATTTTTAGGAAACTTCATAAGCTTAATTTTTGTTTACTATTATAAGCAAAAAAGTGTCTTCCTCCTATGAACTTCTGAATTTGGAAATATGAAGGACGGTGAAGGACGTCATCGTAATAAATCGTTACAGTGTGCATCTAGCATTTCATATCTTGCATGGCTGTCGACTTTCAAAAAGAATGGAAATTGTAGATAGCAAAATACGAGATATTTAAGCTTACAAATAGCAAAACATGAAATTTTCGGTCCTTTTGAGTAATTCGACGCTCCCGTCAAATATTTGAATCTACTAAAAAACATGATGAAAAAAATAACAGAGACCAAAAATAAAAAAAGACCAATCTAGCTTTTACTCCAAACGTAACGTTGGAGAACTTTCATTGTCCTAGCTTACAGGGTTCTTGAGAAATCGCTGATCCAATTTTCCACGGTTACGAAAACAATAGGTCTTCCGACGGAAGTCGGAAGACCTAATTAAGACAGCCCTCTCCAAGTACAACATAATAAACAACAAAATGTCACAAGTGGCATGAACAGATATGATGATAATTACAATATTTCAACCAATTTTGAGGTGCAGGGGAAAAGAATCCAGAAGGGTGAGAGTAAAGCGAAATTAAGTGGAGAAAAAGGGGAGGGGGGGGGGTGTGAAGGAGGAAGTAATTTTGCCTGACTAAATTTCATACTCGAAAAACCTCTGAAGTAGATACATGAAGCAAACAGTTTCTAAAACCTACCACTTGATGAAACAAAGTCTTGTAATGCTAGTTGAATATATATGTTGTCCGTAACTGTAAGATCATCTTTGCCATATAGAAGTTGGTCCAGACTAATAGGTTGATTTAAAAATGGACGTAAGCGATTCATTAAAGTTGTTCTCTGAGTGTGATATAGTGGACAGTCGAGGAAGAAGTGGTAGACATTTTCAATGGGATAGCGACAAAAACATATTGGCGAGTTTGCGAGGTTTACTCTATAAAGATCATCATTTAAGCTACTAGAAGCATTTCTTAATCGTGTTAAAAGAATATTGTCTTTGCGAGCACCAACTAGAAAATATTCGGGTACCTGCTGTGATGGATATGAAGAGGAAAGGGATTTTCTAAACACTTTCAAAGATGGTTGAACTTTTATTTCATAATCTAAATCATTCCAAAGTGAAGTAGCTGAAGGGAAGAAAGATTTAATAGTGCTCTGTAAACGATATTGAGGTTGTCGGAATTCATCACTGTTTCTTAAGTTATAAGGAGTTGATTGGTGCACTCGATCAGGGAGAAGATTAGTTAGATATTCTGGTGTTTGACCGTTCTGTATTTTATAAAAGAGAGATAATTTGCGTTTTTCCCTGCGGACTTGTAATGTCTCCCACCCTGTTTCACGAAGAAGAGATTCTTTACTTACATAAAGAGGCAAACCAGTTACAATCCTGGCTGTATGGTACTGAATTTGAGTACTACTGATGTTATGTCATAATAGGCATTGCAGAGACTTGCATATATGTGAAAAAGCACTTCCACTCCTATGTATATGTATCAGTAGATGACTCCTATGAATAAGGAGAACCCCTATAGAAATAGGGTAGGAGGGTCCTTGGCTGTCATAGAACTGGAGTGATTTTTCACCCTCGAGGATGAATGAATCTTCACACAGACTAATTCTGAATATTGGATCAAAAGGTCAAGGTCAGAGGACACTCATACAATGTATAGAATAGAATTTCTGCATATTAACCTGAGCAATTCTTGATCTTCAGTGATGAAACCTCACTCATAAAATGCTTATAACTATTCTACTATTATAGGGTTTGTTCCTGTCATACTTCCTACTCAAATGTAGGTGTGTAAATTCTTTTTCTTTGGGGGAGGGGGGGGGGGTACATATGTACATACCTACTTTGAGTAGGAAGTATGATAGGAATAAACCCTATAACGAATTTACGAGTATCATGCCGAAAACCATATCGTAACGTTTTCTGTAATTTTTGACGTTTGAAAATTTAGTGACCTACCTCGGCGTCAAGGTAGGACACCACGTGACCATAATACTGCAACGTCATTGGCTTAACTTAGTACGGGGCGTGATAAAGTGGCATGAAAGGTTCATGGAAAGTCGAACAAATTGCCTTGGATTCCTCAATTTAAGGTCAGGGATCCTTAAAAGTTGTGCTAACTGAAATAAGTTTGTCAGGTCCTACACCCTAGTAGCCTTTGACTATTTTGTTCGTCTGGTATTTTGTTAAACACTGCCATCCATAAAGTATACATCTTTTTTGTCCATGCTGCTATTAGAAAATGAACAGTTTAGAATCCATTGCTTATGATTCTAAAGACGAACTTTATAGAAATCATTAGTAACAAACTCGACCCAAATGTTTGCAATTTTTGAATTTTTTTTTCAATAAAAATGACAATTTTTGAAGAAAAAAAAGTGTAGATGTAAAACGTTACTATTTACATTTTCGTTATCACTATTCATAATTTTGAATTATGTGAAGCCAATTATTATGAGTCTTTCAAAATCAGAATGGAAAATTAACGGCCAGAAGGGCCAGTAAAACAAAAATTTTCCGGCTCATGACATTGGGTTCCCCCTCTCCATATCATGCTCGGTAATCACTTTTTTTGTGTTACAAACTAAGTACAAATAAAAATGAAACAAACTTAATTCAAAGGAACAAAATCAAATTCAAAAGTCATAAGCACCATATAGCCTGTCTTTGTTGAGTACCATTTCAGTGAAAAGATTATAGGTTTCATATGTCATTCCAGAAAAGAATTTATTAAGGCCCCTTCACAAATAGACGAATCCATAGAACGAAGCCTTGCGAATGATTGAAATTAGTAAAACTTGACGAATTTTGAACGAAAACGGTGTTCAAAAATATGATCATAACGAACTGCAAACGCAATGAAACTGCTTATTGCGAATAAGAAACGAAGTACTGCGAATTGTTACGACTTTGCGCTATGATACGTTAGAATGAGCATTGTGCATTTGTTTTTTCACTTGCGATTAGGAGCGTTGCGCATTGACACGAAAGCCGCACCTGCATGCATTTAACAGACATTGCATTTCCTGTAGACTAGCAGACGTAAGTACAATTATGCCAAGAGGAAAGGGGAAAGTTACATGTAGAGGATCGGGGAATGAAGCAGCCAGAAAATCGGCCTAGTAGTCATAATCCGTAAGAACTATGTGGCTGTTTTTGTAATATATAATATAAACCGTGAATAAATTTCAAGAACTATTTGTTGAAAGCGAATTATTGATGTTTTGATGATCACCGAAAAAAGCTGGTCTTTGAGTCCATCATTTAGTCCACTTCTCGGTATCTATCCGTCTGAGCTCATACATGTACATGCATCCTTATATAATATGTATACATCAGAATATTTTGGGTCAAAGGTCACTTAATGTCGCTCAGAAGTCAAGGTCACTTTATAGCTAAATTATAGCATTTACTTAAAATATTTCAAACATACATTGAAATGTATTTCTTGCCCAAATGATATGAAAGAATATATACAATGTTAGAAAAATACATCCATGTGTTCTATAATTATATAAGGCCATACCAAATTAATTAAATGTTCTTTGGATTTTCTTGTGAAAAAAAAAGGGTGCGAGCGGGCGAAAATATAATTATTATATTTTTTTTCAGTATTGCAGTTTTTAAGGTGCGGGCGAGTAAAATAATTTCATTTTTGATATAGGTTACCCCTGTAATACATTTCTGATGTTTTTCGTACTCAAAAAGGAATCTGGTGACTAGGAAGCCTGGCACATAGCTCTACAGAAAATATTTTCGAACATTCTCCCCTCCTTGACTTTCTATGGGACAACAAATTTGCTCCCACCATAATTTTTCAAACACAAGAAGTATAATTTTCTTCGAAATTTGCACAATCTCAGACTTCTAGAAGTTTTAAGATTTGCAGAAGTCAGAACCAACCCTGAAAAAATCTTGAACCAGAAATTTTGTGGTGCGGGCGAGCATTTTATTTCTATAATATTATTTTTTTAATTTTGAAAAATATGGTGCGGGAAATCCAAAGAACATTTAATTAATTTGGTATGGCCTAAGAGTTATAATTATTAAGAGGGGATTACAACTTCTTATGTACATGTATAGGCTGTACATATTATCATCATACATCGACAAATTGTTTTTGATTGTGAGCTTTTTCTTAGAGATCAAGGTTATTTGTTAACCAATGATAATATAGGATATGAAAATACTAATTCAGTGTGAATAAAAAAAAAAATACTTATTCAGCAGACTTCACAAAATGTTTTGCATGATCTGAGCTTTCCCTCAAAGGTATTCAAGGTAATTTTAGGATTAAAGGTCAAGGTTATAGATATGAACTTGTCGTTTAAGATTATTAATATGAAAAATAATTAACATTAACACATGAAATTCTTATTAATCTCTTAAAGGTCAAGGTCACTCAGAAAACAGAAGTTCATTAAGATTGAATTGTCTTGGGAGTATAGTTTTCCTTATCAATTCTTTTTTTTTTTTTGGGGGGGGGGTAAAAAGTCCACTTTCTTGAAGGTTCTATGATTTTCACTCCTGAGCTCAACCATGAGTTGACCGTAAATTCCACATTGGCACCACATGTCGTGATGCAACCATGGTCTTCTCCAGATACGACCTGCTCTGGCTTCTCTTCTCCATCTGATACGGCATCTGATATTCTGATAGATGTTGAGTTGTTGCCGTAGCACTTCCTAATGGGCTATTGCAGTCGCACACCGAAGAACATGACGTTGTGTTTCTTCCATTTGGAACAAGTAATTTCCAGTATAATTCCCTTTTCACAATAAAAATAAATAAATTTGTAAGATGTTTCAAAAAGCCATCGAAAGTTAATTTTCGTTGCTAATCGTATGCGGTGGTAACCCTTCGTAATGATTATCACTAAAACGTTTGCTGTTCGTTTCGTATCGTCAACCTATCGCAATAATTCGTATTTATTCGTCATTTAATTCCGAATGAATTATTTACGCATCGTCGCTATATTCGTTTCAGGTCGCACCAATAAGTAAAATATCGCAAAGGTGCGCTTTCAGTCGCCTGGAATGCAAATACGTTGTGTAATATGCAAAACAGTAGGACACATTCTAGTCCCTTGCGGACGTCGACGTACATATAACGAATGCATACAGAATGATTAACGCATTATAACGCATCATAACGAATACTTACGAATGATGGACGAAAATTTTATTCGCTGAGAAACTTTGAACAATTGCTCAAAGATTAGCGACGAACAAAAATAACCGAAACGAATCAAGACGCTCACATACGAATCCGCGCGAAGTCGACAACAAAGCATAACGTTGATATGCAAACGGAAACGAATTTTGTAAAAACCTTATTCGCCAGTTTGCAAGCGCAAGTTGACGCCGGAGGGCTTTCGTCCATATTAGAAGGGGCCTTTAAGAGTAATTTTTAACATTGGAAAATTATGAAAAAAAAAATTCAGCTGGCAAAAGTCTCCCCCCCCCCCCCCCCGAAAAAACTTGTATCGGCGTTTCATAGAAGGAGTAGATGCTCATGCATCGACCAGCTGCTGTAACAAACTGGATGTATCTTTGGGCATTGTTTCTAAAGAAAAAAGGTATTATCTCCTGGAACATTCACTGATCTCTTGGTTTCAGATAAAATGAAACCTTTGTTCAAATTGTTATTCATATTGGCGGTTATGGTTTTACATGAACAGTTGATAATTCGTATAATACTAAAATCTTACAATTGTACGTTTTACTATATTTCAATTATGTCAGACTTAAAAAGATGAAATAAGAAAATCAACACTTAGCCCGATTATACTTAAAAAAAAATGGGGCCACATGAAATTTTTTTTCCGGCTTGTCTGAAAAAAAGGCAGATGCGGGAATGACATAATAATGAATGGGGGATTTTTCAGGATATAAATAGATGCAAACTTTTCACTGTCGAGTACAAAACGAAAGTACAAAATCGTTAATTGTTCGAAGCTTAACTGATTTTTGGTAAGTCAGTTACTGAAAAGAAGCCCTTTCGTCTTCATTTTAAGGAAACATCTTTCACATATTATCTTTCAAATAATATTTTGCAGCCTTTTATGTATGTTTATGCCAATAATGCAGTACTTAGTCTCCATATTTGTCCATAAACTTGTTTTTTACGAGAATATTTTATTCCGATAGACTTGATCTGTGTATACTCGGTCTAATTCATGGGAAACTCTACATCATATAACGACAATGGGAGCTCAGTGGATCCACCCCCGCTTCCAGGCAGACAGCAAGGGCAGAAGGTGATTAATATTATGTTCTTTTAATGTCGATAATTCTTAATGACTGGTATGTCAAGACCTCTCTGGACTGATCTTTCCGTTTTTACGTATACTTTTTTTTTCAAAACCATATGCTGAATGTTATGAATTGTTTTTCATATCTCGAGCTAGAAATATGGGGGGGGGGATATAATTTGTCATTGGGCCTGCCCCCTCTGTCCCTCCTCCCGCCCCTTCCCCCTCCCTTTCAACATGTCCACCCCCTCGTCTAAGCCAGCGGAGTACTGTACCTAGTTAAAAACACCCCCTCCTTTTTAGACTTATTTTATAGAATTAACCAGCGTCTAACTAATAAAGAGCTTTAAAAATTATTTCTCTTATTGGGTATAGATGTTCCATCGGGGGAGGGGGGGGGGGTTAAATATTTTTTTACCGTATCACCCCTTCAAATATATATTGTAAAACTGAAATATGTATATTTAAACCTCATAATCATAATATTTTTGGATTCATATAGTACTGTAGTATAGGGTATGAACATTTTGATATAAACATATCGTAATTTTTTCTGTTCGTGTAAGAACCGAAATTCTTATCTCTGCCCAATGACAAATTACAGTATATTTTTCCCCATGTTTCTAGCAAGAGATATATGAAAAACAATTCAATAGAAAAACATGTTGTCAAATTATGAATGAGTTTTATGAGATTTATATGTTTAGAAATTTTTGCAAAAATATCGATGACAACTACAATCGATTGAAATGACAAGAGGATCATAATACGATTTCTTAATACAACTCTTTGCTTATCGGTGAATTTCCAATTCTGAGCAAAACGCTGCAAAATTCCCAATTTGAGCGCCATGGAAAGAAGGAAAAAAATGATTTATAACTACTGTATCAATATATTGTCCGAGTGTATTTATACATTTCATGAAAGGAGCTATTTCCTCGTTCAAGTAAAAGCCTATTTTTATACACAGTGGGAGGAATATTTTACAGGTGTATAAGGAAAATTTATAAAGTTATCATCCAGGGAAAGGGAAAACACTTTCATCAAAGCAACATACTTAAACATGAAAGTGATCGGGTAAAAGGTTCAGATTTCTGAGCCAATCGGTAGTTCGCACTGTTGCAAAAATATATATTTATACATTTCAGTTCCGATGATGAAACTTTCGTGCAAAATGTATATTAATATCTAGGTCAAAGGTAAAGATTTCTCTGGCAAAAAAGCTTTGGATACAAATGTAGTCCAAGGTGATAAACCAAGAATTGTCATGATCACTCTTGAAACATCTGTTGATTCTTATTAGGGAAGGTAGTAACTATCCAATTAGGGATAAAACTTCAAGGTAACATTTCCAGAAAAGGGGATGATCTCCAGCATGACCACCCTGCACCCACCCAGCGAAACAAACCCACAAAAAAGTGATACGTAAATGACATCAGACAAAACTACAAACCACAATAAATACACGACAAAAATCACTAGAACATCATACAAAACAATCGAAACAGACGTACAAAACACCAAACACTAATGACAACACATAAAAGGAAGGAGACCAATGTGCAACCGGCGCCGACTTTGGACGGCCATCTGCTACGTGCGCACAACCCTCCCACTTATCCGGATACACAGTGGTCTCCATAGACGTACAATAGTTGTATAAACATAAAGGTGACATCACAAACAAGACAGTTTTTGTAACACAAATTCTATGAAAAAGGATCTAAAAAATTCTATGGCATGCGTGTAACAGTCCGTGCTCTGCTAGTTGAAGCGAGCTCAAGATCAATCACCCGAGAAGTCTGACCAACTTTCGATAGGACAGGGAATCAGGACCCGGTCTTTTCTGGCGAGATTTAAACAAGGCCCGTCACGGTTGGCCAGTGTGCAACGTCGGGAAAGACACCGGTACAAAACTGTAGATTGGCCCAGTACCACGCCAAGTGTTCTTTTGATGACGTTGGGATCATATCCTCTGTAAAGCAGGCGACCGACAATTTTCTTACATTTGTGGTTGAAATTCGATCTGCCTTTGATCCTTCTAATTTTGTTTACCAAGTCAGCGCAACAGGACATCCATTTATATTTCTAATTCCTTATTATTCCAGAAGGATAATCCAGAAAACGGAGATGATTACAACGATGAAAGGAAAAATAGGTTTGTTTTCCGCACCGTTCTTTTCCCTTTTCTTTCCGTACTGTTCTTTTCTTTCCTTTCTCAATTTTTCACTCGAACTCATTTTGAAAACCATTCATTTTTAAATGAGTCATTTTTAATTGAATTCTGCAAGTTTTAGTTGTCAAAAAACCAAAGCAAGATGTAATGATATTTGCTTGTTGTTGCTTTCATGTATGCTTTCGTGACATTCTTATCTATGATCCTGGTGCCAAACTCTTTTTGTAGATCATGTCTACCGACCATTCCCGAGAAAAATGAAAAGAACACTATTGTATACGTTGAGGAAAACGTAAAAGTGAATAAAATTGAAGATAACAACAATGACGGAGGAAACCAAGCTTCAATTATCACAGAGTACACAATAGAAGACAAAAGAGCGGAAAACATGGGACAAAACGACAACGATGTAATATCAAGTGAAGATGAGACGAGAGAAAGCATAGAAGACAAGAACAGTAACGAAGCATACAGTGAATCACAATTCAGCCAGCAAAGTAGGGTACCAAATGAAGATGAAATCGAAGGAAAAATGCCTATAGCATCAATAGAAAAACAGAATAAAGTAATAAATGCACGAGACACGTTTCTATCTCTCGGAGAAACGAAGCATGTCCCGTTTGCCGAAGAAGCGATAGCAAAAACGTTGGTCGTCAATGTAAATCAAGAGGAAATCAAAATTGATTCCACCAGTTCTATATCATATGTTAGCACGAGAGAGCAAGACCGTGAGCATGGCCACCGTGACATGCATACCGGGACAGTTGATTACAGATCAACGAGGTCGGTAAACATAGATGATAAAACGACAGCTCAAACCCTGGAACTACATCCAGATCCAGTGGCGAAACAAAATATACCAAAACTAAACATTATATCATCTAAATCGAATAAAAGAAATGGGATCGAAACAAAAATAAAGAGTGCAGAGACTAGCAATGTTAATATGATAGTTTCGAGTAAAAAGGCTGTATCGTCTCAGGTCATACCTAGTGATGGAATGAATCAATATCTGGAAGAGTACCATAGAAAAATTAGAAAAACAGATACCTTAGAACCATCGGAAAAACATTATATAATGAACGAAATGATGAAAGAAACGTCAGAAATAAGAGAAACTGAAATATTTGGTGATAGAAAATGCACAAGTACGTCAAACAATAAAACTACGTACGCTGCTGGACGCAAGAAAAGGTCCGACAAAGTAAAAGCTAGTCTTGTTGAGGGTCAAATCAACACTGAACCTATGTCGCCGGAAGTTACTCCATCGGTTTTAGACGAAAAGATGTGCCAAGGGCGGCACCACGAAAGAGACGACCAAAAACTATCTGAAGACTGTATATGTAAAGAAAATTACCAAAATGACCTGGCCACGGGATTTACAATATCAGAACAACCAGAGTTAGAAAATTTATCAAAGCTTGAAACACCGATTTATGTTAATAAATTGACGTCACAAGATGGCGACAAGCATTTGCACGACCGACAACAGGATAACGTCCATTCTCTTTCACAATGAGATTAATGGATACTTCTTGTCAGTCAAGGAATGTAACCTCTGCATAGGAGATTGGGTACCGTCAGGAGTTAGTTACATACATCCCTGGTACCACATCATATCAAAGTCCAGACAAATAAAAAGTCCGATCACTGCAAAAACACGATGGGTGTTATAGTAGTAGTGATAACAATAAAATGTTAGTTTTAATGAAAAATCCTTGTGTTCTAAGATTCTTATCAAATTATCAGGTCAGAAAATTCTTTGGGTTCACTCAAAAATGAAAATCGGTTGTAATACAGAGAAGAAATGAATAGATTCCACAGAAAGATCTTCTTGGATATAATAGGACTAAAGTATCAAGTCCTGATGACTACAGGTTTCTAGATTGACAGCCAGGACAATGGAGTGGACTTTAATGTGATAAAGATGAGCTAAATTATAAAACTTGTCAGATAGATAAATATTAGAGATAGTCTTTATCCCATAGATTTGATATTGGAAGTTTTTTTATTGCTCAGATAAAACAACAAAATGCTGTTATTTTATATTGGAATTTAATCTTATTTTGACCAACTTGTTTGATTTCGTG
Source organism: Pinctada fucata (assembly GCA_028142955.1). Taxonomy (NCBI): domain Eukaryota; kingdom Metazoa; phylum Mollusca; class Bivalvia; order Pterioida; family Pteriidae; genus Pinctada; species Pinctada fucata. Next base: position 72,850,568 of record AP027104.1, on the reverse strand, counting down.
CGCCATACAAAATCAGAAGAAACTTACAGCTTCATTTCTTTCAAATCAATGAATATGCCTTGCGATTTATTTTTTCATCCAAGTTTTGTAAATTAGATAAAATTCTTACATTATTAATTTTTATCTAAATCTTACTAAAGAGATATTGATCGATGAATACATTTTAATGCCTAGCTATGTTGTTATCTGCGGTTGTTCAAGTAAATTTGAAAATAAAACATTTGAATAGAACATAGAAAAGCACAAGATGAAAGAAAATCTCTTGTCACAGTGGATGATTTAGATGACCTTGTGAAAAAAGACTGTATTTTTTAGCACTGGGTAATAATAAGTGAAAGTCAAACACAATCTAGGTTCGGCACCATAAACTAATCATTGACTTAAATCTAAATTTCAATTTTCTCTTGTCTCATTATGATATAAGTGATGACTTGAAATGATTCACAGAATTTGTCTATTTTCGGACAAGAAGAGAATTGATTTCAAATTTTCACTGATTTGCTGTATATCGTATTTTGAGAATTTGACTTGAAGTCAATTCTTAGTTTACGCGGGCCCAGATTCAAAAATTGTAATTAATGGGCATACAAAAACCAGGAAAAATTAAAATCCAAACACATCTTGCTAACAACAATCTGCAAGAAAGGGTTGAAACCGGTGAATGTGTTGATGTTTTCTGTGGTTCTAACCTTGTGGACAACGAAGTGTGTTTAATATTTTCATTGCATTCATTTTGGCGGTTTTCTGTGGTTCTAACCTTGTGGACAACGAGACGTATTGTGTTTAATATTTTCATTGTGCTGATTTTGACGGTTTTCTGTGGTTCTAACCTTGTGGACAACGAGACGTATTGTGTTTTATATTTTCATTGTATCGTCATAAGCATTTCTGCAATGACATAGTCAATACCTCTACTCCATAGGGATTTATCACGCTAATACCGTTTGCAGTATTTACTATATACATATGTTAACACATACAAAGCACAAGAAAATCATGTATATAACAAGGTACCCTATTTACCTATTCTTCCCTGTCAGGGATTCGAACCCACTACCTACGGCACCTTCCGCCTGGCAATCACGAGTCCGGCACGCTATCCACTTTAACACATATATATATAGTAAATACAGCAACAGGTATTAGCGTGATAAATCCCTGTGCTCTACTCCTTAACCTAAAAACGTAATCGTCGTAGTTTGGGCTTGCTTTGGACAATTAACTATGTAGAAAAAAATATACGAGGTACTTAACATTGGAAAAAAAATCGCCATTAAAGTGTTTGATTTCCAAAGTTGAGGCCAAAGTTCCCCGTTCAACGTTTTTATTGGCTGGATTGTGAAGCAAAATCGTGACGTCCGTCTGTCCTTTTGTCATTCTGTCTGTCTGCGTCATCATTTTGGTTTAGCTGTTTAATTGTATTATATAGTCTTGTATTAACTTTACATGGTGATCGACCATGATGAGGTGAATCTAACGGAACAGTAAATGACCTTGACATTTGACCTTAAGGGATAGGGCTATGATATTTCACTGTAGATTTATTTACACGATACCTTAGACAAATAATGTAAACATAAACTTGAAATAATGTTTCGCAATCAGGCCATACCGTCTTTAGCGGTTCAGGGATTATTCTCCATAAGATCATTATTTGTGTACGATTTGGTATTCTACGCCGTTTTACGCTTACTTTGTCTTGTGTTCACAAGATACAAACAAAACCGAACAGAACCACCAACCTTCGACAAAAATGAGTCCAAATATTTTTTTAAACATCTCTGATGGTTCGGAGACGGTGGCATAGCTTTTCAGTATATGCAAGGGGTATGAGGATCTTTGAAATATGCCCTGAGCAGATCCAGGTCTATACATCGGGTTGTGTCCAGAAGGTTCACAAGAATATCCACTCCATAGCATTGTTTCAAATTCAGAAAAAAGTGTAATCGAAAATTTTGAAATTTTGGGAAAAAGTGGATGCTTTAGCTTACAAGCATGCATGGTAGCTACGCCATTGGGAGGGGAGTTATCATTGATTCAACGTCTGTGCAGCGCCGCGCATATTCTTTTTAGTAGCGCCACCTACAACGAATTTAGTTATAACGAAGGAGATATATGGAAAAGTGCGGAAAGGAAATTTGTGTCTTTGGACAGGCATGAAAAGCGAGTATACCCCCTCAACTTCTTTGTCGGGGAGGGGGAAGTTATGATATAGCATTCCATATCTTAAAAGGAATATATATGTATAAACTAAATCCCCTGACTCATTCGTCTTCAGTTCTTGATTAATAGTGAGATTCCACAAACACTTCAAAAGTTCATTTACAGAAATACTTTATAAATTACATAATACCGCTGAAGTTTGAAATCGAATTCGTTAAATTAAGAACTTAAGGTCATTTGATCGACATATTAATAGACGACCTCTTGTAACACAAATTTGTGTTGATCATCTGCTTGGTGATTTATAGATAAAATTGCAAGTTAATTTACATGGGTTCACCTTAAATCAACCTTAACTTTCATATCTATCTTTCAGTATGCAGTAATGTATTGAAATAATGATAGATTTATGGGCATTATAGTGACGTTTTCGTTCTCAAAGTCCCAAACACTCGAGGAACCATTCTTTGTGAACATGTTAAGTTAGATTTTATCACGAGGAGAGGTTGTTGCTTACTGAATGTCGCCAAAAAAGCTTTCTTGTTGGATTACATCTGTCGTTTTGATTGATTTGTAGTCCAGTTACTCGATTAACAACAAAAGCTATCTTTTTCTAGATTTGTATTTTCCCTCCTCGGTCTGGGACCTTAATAGATAATTTACAACTTCTGACCTTATAACTGTAGACCACTGAGTGTATAATCGAAAATAATTTTCTTAATTTTTCTTCAAAAATTTTCTAATTCTGTTACATGTGGACTTTTGATTTGATCTTAGGCGATACATGAAAGTACATTTCTATGATAATCAACCCTGACTTTATCCAAAATCTCTAGATGATAATTGTAACAAATTTGAAAAAAAACCCCATTAATTGATTTAGAGGATGCATGGTATTTCGGACGATTAGGCATAACGATAAAACGGGTGAACGGACGGATTCAAAGACAAGAGAGTATGTAACACAAAATTAAAACAAAAAAATCTAGGCACCACCACCCGAAATCAAACAAACATACAAAAGAAAAGTGAAAGGAAAAAACATCATACACAAAACAAAAACAACCCTCAAAACAAACTAAAACAAAATCAAAATCAAATACCCCCCTCCATAAAACAAAACCCCTCATATTTAAAAAGGGAAGAGAGGATTGCAGAAAAAATCATTGAAGGGAAGGTGTATAAGTCATACTGTTAGATAAGCAACACATAAATTAATACCAATTTACCACGGCATATGACGTTTAAGATTTATTCGAACTCATTGGAAAAATAACTTACAAACAAATTAGTGTCCACATTACGTCAACTTAACGTCAACATGCTCTGTTATCAAGCGTACTCAAAATCCCCCTCCCTTTCCAACCACAAACTTGATAGAATATTGACAAATATTATATTGTACTGTTATCTATATTCATGACAGTAACAAGTAAACTATTCCCCCTACTTTGATATTTTGAATGTATATTCAGGAGGTAAAGATAACAGTAAATTGTGCCTTTGAGACAGTAAGTCAAAAGGCATTAAAATTTAAAGCAATCAAATTTACCAGACAAAGGATGATTCAGAGTGGGATACATTAATCCTCTTTGTAAATTGTTTGTTGGATGACGGAATCACCAGGAAATTCTCTTACCCCGCATATTGCACCAAAATATCTGGATTTGAAAGTAACATTAAAATGTAATTTATCAATGGTGGCGCTTGGCGCTTTAATTAACCTCTTATCGGGGTAGCATAACTTTACCCCAAACTTTAATAATTCCATGATTTACGACAGGTTGATTCTACCTTGTAGCTCCATGGAGAGAAATTAAAATATATATGTATAATAGACACAGAAATTACAGAAAATTTATTGACTTGGAAAAAATACTTAACTAAATTAAAAAAGAAAAAGAGGAAAATTTCTGACTGATACATTTAAGTATTAGGACAAAATTACTGAATATGTTATTAATCTTTCCAATTCTGCTCTATGGAATGATAGAGGAGTTAACATACGTGGAGGGTAAGACATTGAATTATATTTTTTTTCAAACAGAATTGAACATTTTTGATAGACAGAAATAGATAGACATGACACTAATTTTTTTTCGTGTCTGTCGGAAAGTTGGACACTAAATAATATATAGAAATTGGACACTAGATAATATACAAAACATTAATAACAATTTTGGAAATACTGAAGTCTTTTATATTGAATGTGGAATTTTTTATCCATTTCATGAAAACTGGTTTTGATAATAAGCTTTTTTTGGAGATTTTATTCTTTTAAATATAATTTTTGCAGATTATTTCTAGTTGGTAAGATAGAAATTTAGATATTGTCGTTTATCAAATGAAACAATATAATAGACTTCAATATAAAAGACTTCAGTATTTCCAAAATTGTTATTAATGTTTTGTATATTATCTAGTGTCCAATTTCTATATATTATTTAGTGTCCAACTTTCCGACAGACACGAAAAAATTAGTGTCATGTCTGATAAACGACAATATCTAAATTTCTGTCTTACCAACTAGAAATAACCTGCAAAAATTATATTTGAAAGAATAAAATCTCCAAAAAAAAAAGCTTATTATCAAAACCAGTTTTCATGAAATGGATAAAAAAATCCACATTTGACTTTGAATTAAGGATGGATGCAAAATCAAAAATAAATATATAAGGACCAAAGGTGTTTTTCAAAACAATTGTACATTCATTAAATGGTATTAAAGTAATTGAAATTGGAGATGTAATGGAAGAAAAATTACATGGAAATGTTTTGGGAAAATCTGGAAGAATAAGGGAAGGATTCTTATTGGAAGGGACCAAGCCGAAACGACAAGTGTCAAAAACACTAACACTACTTTCGACACCTTTTATGTCCCACATCGAAGTTTGGTAGGGAATCTGTATAACTTTGACCATGATACCGTATGGCTTCATTTTTGTGTGACAAGACTTATCTTTTGGTACCAAGGTTTTATATGTTCTGACATTGACCTCGCTGGAAGTTTAACTGTGCTTACAATAAAATAGAAAGATTCACACACATATCTTCTTAGTTTTTGTTTTCATCTCAAACCATTCCATTAACAGGAATACAGAACTGTATCGGCGGACCAAGCAATATCCATGTCGTTAAGGGGTTTTCGGCTGAAAAGGCGAAAGTCACGTGGGACGCCAGCAGAGTCACGTGTCCTTTGATGGGGTTTGCGGTAAAAGTTGATTCCGTGAGTCCCCTGCGTATATCAGAAGGTAAAAACACATCCTCCAATCAAAACTCCGTAGAAGTCGATGTTCACCCATCGTTCCATTATGAAATCAATGTATTTGGGATATTGAAAACCGGAGAAACAGAAGGACCGCCAAACCCCATCCAATACTTCGCTCCCAATGCGCGTAAGTAGTATTCTGGAGTAATTGGCTTAGTTTCTAATGCCAGGGACGTATATAAAATATTTATATACGTCCCTGCTAATGCTTAATGAAAGTTTCAAAATGTAATGAAAGTTAATTGAACAAAACTTAACGAAAGTCTCAAAATTTATGTTGAATATGTCCTCGACCATATTTTTTTTTTCATTTAAATAATTTCAAAATGAATTAGAAACCTTCAAAACAAAGGCATTGTATTATAATTGAGGTATTATTTTATGTAGGTCCAGGGTTAAGTCCGGGTGGAATACACATTGTTAGTAAGAACCACACAAGTATAACTATAGGATGGGACAAAATAAATATCATCTACAAGAACGGACAGATCTCAGGATATAGGTAAGGACTGTCACATTCTCTTTCATAAATTCAATACACGTTCTAGCGATTTATAAATCTGAAAAAAAAAACATTATATACATGTAGGTGTATCATATACATTTTAAAAATGAACTTGAATTTGTAATATGGTTTAAAGAAAAGGTGAACAAAAAAGAAAGATTTGAATCAACAACTAGGAGATGCTTACTCTTCCCGGGCACCTGTTCTCTCTCTCTCTCTCTCTCTCTGTTTTAGGAGTTTACGTCTGGTAACTAGTTTAACTTTCCATTTTACATGTTCTTGTCTCTTGCATATATATACGGCTTTATCTATACTTTGTCTTACTCTTTCAAAATTGCAAAGTTCTACCGAGTCTTTACTCGTGATATCTCCTTCATTCTTCATACTTATATTTCTGAGTGGGTAATGGAATTACAAACTAAAGAGGAACTACATTTTTAAAGAGGAATGTCTATTGTATTTTTCCAACGGTTCGTCATATTCCTGATTTCTATACTATAGTTTTCATAATGAAATATTACTATTCAAAATGATTCAGAGTTGGATATCAACAGAATGGAAAGAATACTTTTGTTAACATCGCTGGAGAAGCAAACACAATCTATACGATAGAAGGACTATCTCCAGGGGAGGGTATTAGAGTTGTGATACAGGCAGTCAATGACCAGGGTTACGGTCCTTACAGCAACCCCATTACCTTCTACTCTCAACCCTTGAGTAAGTAATCAACTTTTATCTATTCTAAGTTTCCAATTCTATAATCAAAATAAATAAGTCATAAGTACTTTCTCGTGATAATTAAAGTATGAATACATATATCAACTTCTTTCTAGCCACAACTCGGAAACCTGCCACTGGAGTAGCTGTAATTTCAGCATCTTTGATAACGAGTGTTCGACCTCCTGCAACTTCCATAACATCGAAAAGCTCTTCTTCCGTGACGACAGTTTATTCTGGAGCCGCGCTGACACAGTCTGGCCATACAGGGCATGTCACAGTAAAACACACAACTCCTTTAACAAGCCCTGTTTCCAGCTTAAACCATAACGACACAAAAGACCTTGAAGTTCTTAACGACTCTGGTAAGATACTGCCTTTATGATACGAACAATTGTACATAAACATACAACTTTAAAGGAAGCTTTTCATATTTTCATGATTTTCACAAAAAAATTCTACAGTGTTTAGCCCCCAGACCACCCCTTTCTCATGGCTGATTTTGTGAAGTGAGTCAAAAGTGCATAGACCTAATAGATAATGAATCGATCGTTACCAAAATAATTTCTGTTGCAATTATTTCTAGGTTAAGTCCCTATTTGCTCTATATTCACTGGACTAGTATAGTCCAGTCAATATACACATAACCATCCTTGTTTCAACTCCCGTTTCAAAATGAACTAGATGTGAAAAGGAAATGTTTGATTTGTTTTATTGTTGGTCTTATAGATGTGAATGTTCGCTTAATATTAATTGTTGTCTTTGGTTGTTTGTGTGATTGCTTTACATGGTGTTTGTTGTTATCTTGTGTGAGTGTGTCCGCTGTATATAGTCGTCATGGCGTGGTCTTGTCGGATATATCTTTTCCTAATTACTGAATTTAAAAGATTGATTATTTTCCCCATATTTAGATTCCCATTTACTGTTTCAAGGGGAAGTACTGGGAGTTGGACCATTGGAGCATCGTTATCTCATATATACCGAATATTTCAAAGAAGGACATATAATTAAACGAACTACAGACGGTACAAGTTAAATACCAAATATAATAAGATTTAATGAGGAAAACATTCTGTTTTTAAAACATCTTGTTAGGAACGTTAACAGGCGTTCCTCTATGGATAGCGCTATATGATGTCTCGGGGATGAAATTAGTTTAAAAGATCAATTTATATAAACTCGATTTTATTCAATTGCATGTATTTGGCTTCTTATCTGTTACTTCAGAAGTCTCATTGGAGACGGGGTTTAGTCTCTCTGCCGATGGCTATTCCGTCTGTCAAAATAATAAGATAATGCAATGAGAACCATCCTAACAAAGGCTTACATCGATTTCTCAAAATCCACTGTAGATTGTAGACTTGTGATTCTGTAAGTAGGATGGGATGAAGTGTCCGTGGGGAGAGATATGACAATGTACATTATAAGACTATCATCGTGGACGACTCCGCATGTGATTGTTGGTGACAAACGTCTATGGCAGACATATTGCCGCCCAACACTCTCTATCATCCCGCCGTCAACTACACTTCCAAAATCTATAGATCAATTCACCAGATATGCTTCCATGGTAATTAAATGCGATCAAAAACCCCCGTATGATTAAGTGACGATTTTGGTGACTTTGGATGAAGTCTCTCATATAAAATAAAGAACTTTCAGATCGATTTTCCCTGAGCGTTATGCAATCTCCGATACACGTATCATTAACGGTGCCTTTGGAATTTTATATCAGTTTTGAACACATTATTCTCAATTGTGGTGTAAGGAAGTGATGCACGTTTTTCAATTAGCAATTTGAAATTTTGTCCGTAATTTCTGAAATGATGTTCCTGGAATGGTAATTTGTATGTGACCCAGCATAGTTATGTACGATTTGAGAAACTTAATGGATGACAATGTCAGGAACCGACTGTGCTAACGAGGAATTCATAGAACTCAGTCCTTCTCAACGTAATTCAATTGTAGTCAGAGGTAATTATGGAAGTATAGCTTTATTCAATTGTGAAAATTAATATCATTTCAATTAGATTTAAAGAAAAAAATACATATTTTCTTCCGAAAAAAATAAAAAACCAGCATTAATAATATCCTAATCATGTTCGTATAATAAACAGAACTACTTTGAATAGTCGTGCAAATACCGACAAAAATGTAAAATGTTCGATTAAAATTTCGACAAATAAATTACTAGTATTATAGAAAATGACCCTATTATAATAGTTTGTGGGTTTTTATTAGGTTCAAACATGTATATGACGCTATGATTTATTACAAAGAAATTGGAGAAAAACCTGATGCAAATTGGTTCCTGTATGTCCTGTAAAAATGAAAAAATATAATTTTTTTCATAAATAGATAAAAATTAATATATATATAAATTGATAAAAAAAAAAATGTCTGTAGGGTTCTTAATCTTGATCACAAATGATCCTGTCAGTGAATTGATTTAGAATCATTGAAAAGAAAGTAACAAAAGCAAAAGGAACAAAATAAGAGAAATGTTACAAATAAGTTTATAATAAAATTATAATGACCAAGATCAAACGAAAACACATTTAAAGAGCAAACTATATCGCTCCGCCGATCCCTAGTGCAAAATATGTGTTCAGAACTACGGTTCTCCAAGTCCCTATGTGGCTATGTTAGGCAGTTCTAAGGCTTCTTTTTGCCTGTTTTTCATGTAGGAATTTATCTCCAAACATGTTGTTTTGCGTATGATGGTCAATTTTCTATCAAAGAGCATATTTCTCCGAGTAAAGAGGGATGTTATGAGACGAATATTTGAAATTTGTAAAACGAATATGCAGTGATTCAAGCTGCAAAGCTTTTCGTTTATTGTTTTACTGTCAAAATATATGACTTTGGTCCTTAAACTACGAAATAAAACGCGCACATCATCAAATGTATGCAGTTTCATGCTACACTCTCCGTTATGATCAGGAACCATAGTGCAGGAAAATCCATGACGTTAGGTGAAATACATTCAGTTATGACCCGGAAACCATTCAAAGTTGATTTACAAATGTATGTATGGTCTTTTGTGTTACATGTTGTATCTTTCATGTTTAGATTTTAATTTTCTTGTCCCTTTGGTGTCCCTTGTTGTGCTTGTCCCCAGTGAGTGTTTTGTACAAGGGTATTTTACTATGGGTGATACAATCGAGTCCTGTTGGAGATTACCTCCTTCTTTTTAATCATCAAATTCCTATCACCTTGACTTTTTTCCCCGAAATCAATAAAGCATCTTGACTTATGGGGAAAGAAATGTAGATGCAATAATTATACGTCATGATCCAGAAATCGTTTCAGTCAAAGTTGTCATATGATCTTGTCATTTTGGACCCTAAGATCGTTTGGACACAGTCTTGCTTCACAAGGAACAAATTCAATTAGGTTGAATACACTTCGTTTGATCTGGAAACCATTTTTAAGTACTTTCACCACGGCTTTTTAATCAAAGGGGCACATCATTGACTCATGGGGAAAAGTGTATGAAGTTTCAGGATGATAGGTGCAGTATAGACGTAGTTATAGTCCGGAAACATGTTCAACCATCAAAGACCTCCTTCTTCACTAATATAGCCAAATTTTGCAATCGGGCCAAAAAAGTCCTAATTGTCAGGTTTTTTTTAAATCTGCAATGAAACACCCTTGTCGGAAAATTTCAAACACATTGTAAATAGTCTCTAGGTTAGAAACTGCTAACTGCGTAAGCTTGAAATAGTCTTGTCCGATTTTCAGTTGTAAAAATAGTTTTCCTCACTGTCCATGAGGTATTTTAGCTCATAGAAGACAGATAAATTTATCAGGTATGAAAAAAGGGAGAAGATCTCCAATCAGACCCCCCTGTTGCAGCACCAACAGCAAAACACAGTAACCGGTGCCGACTTTGAACGGCCATTTGCCACACAAGTAGCAAATGGTGTCGTTATCTTGGATTACGTGCGTACAACCCTCTCACTTTTCCGATTACCCAGATGTCTCGAAGAACGTACAATTGTGGTGTAAAGCAACCTCGACCCTCACTGTTAGATGAACACACACAAACAAGACCGCAAAACGCAGAGGCCCAAGCAAGACAGATCAATGAATACGTAAATGGATATAAAAAGAGGGCGTACGTAATACAGTCCGTGCTCTGCCGGCTCTAGCGAGCTGATGTACATGTATGTTATCACTCGAGGAGTCCGACTGACATTCAGAGATGACAGGTGGTCGGGGCCCTGTCTTCTCTAAAGAGGTTTGGACAGGGCCCGTAATGGAGTCCTGTCGTCACATTCAGTCAGAGTGCAAGTCTCTTAAGAATGCGCTGGAAGACTGTAGATTGGTCAAGTACCAAACCTAGTGTCCGTCTAGTGAAATTAGTGAAGTAGGATCATATCCACGGTATAAAAGGTGTTTGATGATTCTAACGCATTTTCGATGTAACGTTATGCTATCTACCTTTGATCCTTCTAATTTTGTTAATCATACTTCTTCATATTTTTTTTCAGATGAATCTAGAGCGAGTCTTCCCCTTATTTTGGCAGCCGTTGGAGCAACTCTACTTCTATTGGCGATTATCATTCCTCTGATGTTCTTTGTCTGTCGCTTCTGCTGCAAAACCTCTATAGTACCCGGCAAGACATCAGACGACAAACGCTTAATGAAGGTATTTAGAATTTTCCTTAATTTGTAGAAAAAAACCCTTATAAATTCGAATTTACTCTGAGGTTAGACACCCGTTGTTTATGTACATAATTATTATTATCATACATAAGTTTAACATTATATGAAAGAAAAATCTTGTTTTTCGTTTACAGCATGACTTCAAAAATATCGACATGGAATCAATGGACACTAATTCTATGGATAGCGATCCTCAGTCTCTAACACAAGCGGAAACAAATTTGCAGACGACTTTATCACATCCGAAGGCAGATCATTTACAGATATCACCTTTGGTATCTGTAATTGACATCGAACCTTCTCAGGAAATTTCCAACTTGAAACCAGATAGTGCGTCATACAGTAAGAGGGAACGACCATTGCCCACAAGTCGTAAAACCAGAGAAGGCTATCCCGAATCTCCTCTGTCTCGGAGACCGGACCAACAAACACAAGGGCCATCATCAGATGGTGCCGGAAATTCAAAACCCGAATGGGAACCAAAATATGTGTCACAAGTACACTTTAATTCTGTGAAAAACAATCACATTTCACACACCAATAATATTTATGTTCGAAATTACATGAAACTAAAAAGCATTTTTCAATCTAAGAAGAAGCCCGACGAGCCGTCCATACAGTATCAGAGCCCACGAGGGTTCTATGATGAGTTTGTTGATGATTTCAGCAACAGACCTGTGTTTTCTAGATACACTGAAGGACTTACTTCATACCATGGGACTCCAGTTCTTAAAACTCGGAAGATAGAACCGAGGATTATGATTGATGAACCTCGGTAAATGACGTTTTTCATCCATTTGCAAATTTGATTCCAAGTATACATGTACTCTAAACTGGAACTATATATATGTGAAACACTTAGTGTGATTTAAAATGTAGAAACTTATTGACCTATTAAGAAAATTGTGTTATAAGGCTGTCGTCTCGTTTTTAATTTATTTTCATTTTTTGAAAAATGTAAAATTGTTACATAAATCATGAAAAAATAGTACTTTCATTCAATCTCTTGTAAATATCTTACAGAATTATTTTACAGAATGAAATTTTATTCGCCGTCAAAATTTCTAATTTTCAATTGAAGCGACAATGACTTTGTCGTAACAAGATGCCCAGATCCTGTTCATTTTAAGGTCGGTAGATACAGAAAGCACCTCTGCAAGACCTTGCTCCTTCTCCAAAATGTTCATCAGAAAATGACCATTCTTGTCTAATAACTGAACCTGATCCTCCGTCTTATCCCCGACCAGCAGGCTTCTGTATGGTCCACAAGCCAGACAGTTTGGTTCGAATTTATTTGAATCGGATCCGCTGTAAATGAAGTCAACTTTTCCCGCCTTATCTATTGCAATGACACATTTCCTTTCCGAGTCAATGACAAAAATACGACCTGTAGCATTGACAGCAATGTCTCCAGGATTCAGGAAAAGATGTTCTTTTCTTTCGTTAAAAACATATTTGTGCATGACATCTCCATGTTTTGAGTAATGAACAATTTTTCCAAACTGCTCCACTTTGGAATGCAAAGAAGCAATGAGTTCCCCATCACTTGTTACACATAATCCTTGGACATGAAACGGCTGGGTGTGGACAAACGTAGAGAAAGATCCATCAGACAACTTCTTAATGACCATTGCTCTTGTGCTGATATACACGTCTTCTCCGTACTGAGTACAGGCGATGTTGTACGGTTTACTGTCGATTTTGATAGTAGCAAGGATCTTCCCAAAAGTATTGACCACTTGAATGGAAGGTTCGTCCGTTCCAAGTATAGCATTTCCGTTTCCTGTTGCGGCAACACAATGGACGCCATGTCTAGGCTTTTGCTTTATTACTCCGATTATTCTTGTTTGGACAGTTCTTGGAAAAGCAAAAGTCACTTTCCTTCGTAAGCCAGTTTCAGTGGCCTCAAATTGTAACGTCCCGAATATTTTTTGTAGTTCCTCTTTCACCATTTGACCCGGGATGAAAGACGGAGGTTCCGTACAAGCTTTCTCGGAATTTGACGGTGACATCTCGAGGCTACCAAGAAGATACTCTGATTCCTTACAGTGTTTAATGAGAGCCACGCCGGATTTGTTGTTGATGTACTCTTTGCACAACTTGGTGGTCTCTCGATAGTCGTCTAAAAGCTTTCTAAGATGGTTCTCTTTTCTGGTCATGAACTGAAGGTCAACCTGCTCTTTGGTGTCGATGTCCTGTAATACACAATCAGTGAATTCATTGATGAGATCGAAGAACTTCTCGTTCCTGTTTCGAACCTCTATCCTCTGCTCACTGGCTTTTTTCAAATACCGACTTCTGTTATCCTCTATCACTTCAATTTTCTTGTTCAGTCTGTCTGTCTCGTAGTTTTCTATGGCAAGTATCTTCTTGTTCAGATTTCTCAGCTTGGCTTCTGCAGCTTCTGATATAGTTGTAGTGTGATGTGTCCTGTGTGATTCCCTCTTACATTTGTCACATACGAAAACTTCGCACATATCACAGTACTCAAGGCAAATCTCACTTTTATGTAACAAACACATTTCGATCGCCTCGGTTTCACCTACGAAGTCGCTGGCCATGGAGTGACGGCTTGAAGAAGGTCTTGGCGTTTGGACTGGGGTGACACGGTGAAGTCGGCTAGCAGTGCTTTTGGAATGCACAGCTTCGCATGTGTTGCACAAATTCTGTCGACATTCATTACAGTACCATGCGACCTTAATTCCATTGTCACACAGATCACAGTACTCTATTCTGGAGTATGTTACAAAATCTGGCGATGCTTCAGCCATTTCTCGCTCTATAATAGCATCATGTCGGAGCTGTGAATGTACACACACTTGTACTCTTCTCTCAAACAATCCAGGCGAACAAAAATATGAATGACATTTTATCCAAAGATCATATGTTACAGCGCTTAATGTACCGAGAAATGACGGTGATTTTTATTGGTCAAGTTATCAGCGGTCAGAGCATGGTTATCGGCTATCTGCCTTACCTACAGAAAGCTACCTGTTCCCATGTGAGAAAATATATCATATAACCGTTTACAAAATGAATCCGACATTTCCTTGTTGTATAAGCACTAGGATAGAACTCTACAGAATTGACGTCATCGTATCGTCCAATTACTGTATTTCATTCAACAATAATTCTTCATCTTTTTTTAAAATCAATGTTGGGAGTTAAATAATTAAAAGAAAATGTATGGATGAAAACTTCTTTAGTCTTTTGATTTATTTTAGACAGTGTGTTAACATTGGCAAATCTAGAATTTTGTGTCCGGGGGGGGGGGGGGGGGAGTTGGGGTTCAGTCTATCAGCCTATAATTTTGGAAAAATGTAAACACCGGGGAGAAAAGCATGTTATGTTGGCAAATCCCAGGAGGGTTCCTGGCCCACCCCCTCTAGATCCGCGCTTGGTTAACCTTAATTATTATCGATAGTGGAAACATTTATCATCATTCATGATTTATGGGAATACTGTGTAATTCAAAGCGCTACACGTAAGGAATTGTCTCGAATTCTTTATCATACATAAATTTATGCTTTGATTTCTAAGTCTAAGGCGGCTTTCTACTCCCTCATTGGATATTGTAGACATGCAAGATAACAACTGCCTTCACTCAGTTATGCGACTTATTTAAAAACATATATGCATACAGTCGACAAAAGAATGTCACCATTGATTTACTGTATTTTCAAACCTTTTTGCACTATTTTCTATACTCTTAAAGCTGAAAACTGACCATTTTTGGCGCGTAAAATGATGAGGCATGTTAAAATATAGCATTACACTCGTTAAAAAAGAAACAAGGTAGAAAAAATAGCAATGTTAAGGACACACCCTCATTCTGTACTTTCTGGGTTCGGACACTAAATAGTATAATATAATCCTCCCACTATCCGGGGATGGGAGACACGACATGCCCCCTTCAGGTATATAGTGTGATAAAAACTACAGATAGCAGGTCTCAGGCACCCCGTAACACACGACCATATCATAAAAATACTCCCCATTAATTGAAATGCCTCGTTTTATTTCCATTTCCGAATACCAGTATCATCACATGATCAATTTGATGGGGGAAGTTTCCGGTTGCGATCACTATGACCTCACAAGATACACAATGACTTAAAATTGGCTAAACAAAGAAAAATGTTCTGTAAATTGAAATAAACTATTAGGAAGAGAAATGTGTCTATGTACCGCGATTGTTTCATCAGTCTGGATCAATTTTGCCTCTTAGCAACATTGAGTCATTGGCAAAGAGTTATATAAGGGAACCTACAAAATCCTTTTTTTAAAAATCAACAGTCTATTCAAAACTGATAGATTTTATGGAAAATTACACTAAATTAATTTGTTCCCTTTACTGACGATAGTTGTATGTTTTTCTCGTGTTTTTATTGACATGACCCTCGATTAGCACGAACCTTTGCTTAGAGTCTGAAATTTCAGTTGACTTCTTATAAACGTACATATATACACAGAAAAAGAAAATTCAATGCTAGTATAATAAAGATTGAAAAAAAATTAAAGCAAATTAAGAACAAATTAAGATATAAAACCAGGGATGTATATAATAAACGTCCCTGATAAAAAACTGAATCGATGCCTACGCATTTATATTGAAAATCCTTTGAAATAATCCTGCAAAATATATCAAAGAACTTGGGTAGATTAAAAGAAATAAGTACTATAGGTTCAGTCCCTTTGTGAATTACAAAATATTTCTAGCGGGAAAATCCCTAATGAAAAAAAAAAAGAAAAAAGAAAATGTAAAAAGATTATAGGATTCAGTAGGATGCCCTAATAAGGTTCTGTGATGCACGCTCAGAACCCAATTATTTATTAAATTGAAAATCACAGGTTTCTGTCTGGCATGAAATTCTAATCGACTGAAACAGCATTAAGGGGACATAACTATGAATCCAGTTAAATGTGTGATTGACATTTGCATGCAGTTTAATGATACAGTATTAATGGCGTTCACATTTCAATGTGAGAACTTTCAGCACAAGAAATTGCTGCCGTTTACATGTAACAGAAAACGTTGCGATGACACAAAATAAGCTTCCGTCTTGGTAATTACTGAAATAAAGGGTTATTCACACTATGTGCACGCTGAATGAGAGTCAGTTTCCGGAGACTCGCAGGTGACACGATTAACCTTAAATAGACAAAATTACTCTTCAAAATATCACTGAAATTATTGTATCGGTACTTACATTGTCATAAACTCGTCTGTGTCAATGCAGCCTTTGCAGGAGCGTTCAGTATATATATGCTTTATTTGACTAGAGTAAAAAAATAAAATGTCCAGAAAGGAAAGTGAAAAGAAAAGAGACAGAACTTTGACAAAATGGAAGGCATTAACATTTGTCTTGTGTATACTATGCATAGCGCTTGTTCTGTTCATAGTTATCCTGTTCTACCTCCGTGAGAGGCCCCCTACAGAGATACCCGTTTGTCATGGAGTACCAGATACTGGCAAAAGTGATCTGACGGAACCTCACAATCCGTCTTTATTCCACGATGTCACAACAAAAGAAATCAATGCAATCAAGGAATTCTTGGCAAGCAAAATTAATGCTACATCAATCAGATCATCGTCTTTGAAGGAGAATAAAGCTTTCATATTCGATATAGATTTATTTACGCCTAAAAAATATGACGCTTTAGCGTACTTGGAAGGAAAAGCGGTTACCAGGCCGGAGCGGGAGGCTGTGGTTACAATCTGGCACCGCGATCTGGACCCACCGGTCGTTCAAGAATATAGAGTCCGCCCTTCAAACAAGCCACATCATTTTAAAAAGCAAGGCCCGCCCATTCCGTATGCCTATCGACCGATTTTGTCCCGAGAAATCGAAGAAGTTGAAAAAGAGCTAGCAGATATGTGTGATGACATAAAACTATTGCTCCTGGAGAGCTTTGGTGGTACCACCAAGAACTGCCGAGACCAATGCCTCGTTTTCAAAACGAGGTCTATAATGAGTCGACAAAGTACAGGAACTGATGGAGTCAGAAAAATGTGGTTTTGGCTGACACAAGCCATAGAATCATTTGCTCTTAATCCAGTAGACTTTGCTATATTAGTCGACATGACAGGGACTGATCCAGTTATCGAGAAGGTATGGTACAACTCTTTTGACTACGACTCTCTAGAAAGTTTGAAGACAAAGTACGAGGAACCAGGATTCGTCAAACTTCAAGTTGAGTTTCCGAACGTATTAGACCAGCATTTCTCCAAGATGTCGATCCGAGGAGCAAAAACACCAACTTTACCTCAGCGACCACCAATTCAAATAGAACCAGACGGACGGCGATACACGGTAAAGCACCAAGAAGTGAATTATATGAACTGGAACTTCAGTTTCAGAATGTCGAGTGTACATGGGCCACAGCTATATAATATTAAGTTTCTTGATGAGACGGTCGTATTCGAACTCGGACTACAGGAAATTTTGGTGCAATATTCAGGTAATATTCCGACCCATAAATTTAGTAGACACTTTGGTGCCACAGAAATGATTGGATGGCAAGCAAAAGGTCTCCTTCCTGGCATCGATTGTCCATCGTCTGCAACTTTTATTGACGTCACAAGGCTAGTGGAGTCAGAACCAGTTAGACAGAAGAATGCTTTCTGTTTGTTTGAACACAACACCAACACTCCGATGAGGAGACATCGTTCTACAAACATAGCAAATGGGTTGTTCTACGAGGGACTAACCAAAAGTCTACTGATTTTACGTACTATAGTGTCCCTATTCCAGTCAGACTACGTTATTGACTTTATGTTTAATCTGGATGGCACAATTCAAGTTAATGTTGAAATCGCAGGACTACTGATGCCGACACATTTTACGGGGAATAACAACCCAGGAGATAGATATGGATTCCGAATACAGAAACACATCGTAGGCAATATCCATCAACACTTTCTCAATTTCAAAGTGGATTTAGACGTCGTTGGAACGACAAACAGCTTTCAGATTTTAACAGCAAAGGGAGATGAAGTATCAAATGTTTACTCAAATCAGCCAAATGCTTTTTGGTATCAAGAAAGTATGAAGATAGAAAATGTTGAAAGAGAGACAAGCAATCGGTCTTTGACGGGTACCGAGGCACGGGTATACCAGTTATTCTCCTCCAGATCTGATAGCTCTAAGGACGACAACACTAAGGCCTATAGGTTGGTCAATAAAGGCGCACTGAGGAGTCTAACCCCTCCCTCCAAGGGCATAGAGAAACTGGTACCATGGATCACTAGTCCATTCCTTGTAACAAAGCATAAAGACGAGGAACAGTTCAGCTCATCTAAATACGCTGCATTTGGTACAAGTGGAGCATATTCTAACTTCTCTACTTTTACCTCAAACTATGAGAGTCTAGTTAACCAGGTATTTTATTTTAATTTGATGCTAAAACATGTTTTTAAAAGTGTTAAAGACGCCAGATATTTGATTATTTGAACTTTTTGAATAAGCTAATTCAAGTGAAATGCGAAGATGAATATATAAATATGCCATTATTTTCAAAAGATAGATTGTTATATAAAGAAATTAAACTTTGTCCATTTTAAATACAACCTGTACTAGAAGTATTTTTATACACTATGTGTTTTCATGTGCTTATCACAATCGAGTGGAACAGTAATTTTATTTATATCTGTATACAGGATTTGGTGGCATGGATAACAGTAGGTAAACATAGGATCCCCCATTCCGAGTATCTACCAAGTATACATACAGCTGGAACTGAGTTTGGATTCTACCTAACTCCTTTTAATTATTTTCCTTATAATCCAGCAATGTCATCCCGTGACGCAGTGAGATATGACCTGGTTAAATCACTGGGTGATAACAAATCCAAGAAGGTGATCAGTAAACATTATACACAGACAAAATCTCTCACGTGTGTTCCTGAGATGTCACACTATGAGAAAGTACTTAAAGGCAATCAGATTAATCTGTTTGATTAATCAGAATATCTGACAAATCTATCTAGAATATCTAAAATTATAGCATAGCATTTTTCATCTTAATTTTTCTTTTTGTTAAACTGAAGTCTTTAAGTGATCTTCATAATTTTTTTCTATATAGAAAGGGAAAATTGTTGACATTATGAATTCAATTTATTACATGATGCACTTTGATATTATTAAAACACATACACTGCATGTGACTGAATATGATAAACAATATGTAAACAGCATCAAAAATAGTTGACAGCACTATCTGTATATGATACACAATGTGACATAAATATCACTATAAACATTTCATCACTTTCAAAAAACAGAGTATATCAAAATATGGCAGAAATTAATCTGTTATTGATGTTCATTTATCATTAAAGTAATAAATCGGACTAGGAGACATTCTGACTTAAAACAGTGGATGGAATATGAATAATTTTTGTTGAATCATTGTTTATGATTACCCTAATAGTATCTACATGTACTTTGTACATCCATTCCAAAGATACAGGCAAACAAAGGCAGAATCTCTGCACCAGCATTGAATGTATATGAGATTCAAGGATTTAAATGGGTTGTCTTGAATAAATGACTTGCTCACCAAACACTGAATATTTGATAACAGTATTCTGTAACACCAATACTAGATAACAGTATTCTGTAACACCACAACAGTCTTTGGCATGTAGTAACATATACTTGTAACACAGATTTGTTTGTTGAGTCAGTAGAGGATTTCAGCTTTACTCAAATTTGATACCTTGGGCTAATGGAAGCTCCTTACTGTAGTTAATTGTGCTGGAATGAAACAGATGTAAACCATTATCATTAAAATAAAAATAGCACTGTCCAAGAACAGGAATGTCGCCTGTTGCATGTTTGATCCTAAGTACATAATCTTTACCTTGAAAGTGACCTTGACCTATATTGGGTGCTGAGTCTTATCATGCTTTACCATCCCTGCAAGTTTGAATGGTGCATGATGTATATCAAGTAAGTTATAGCCAAATATGTGAAAGTGTGACTACCAGACAGACGGACAGATGGACGCCGGACAAAGTGATCCCTATATGTTGCTCTTGAATTGCAGGCAACGTAAATATGTTTATTGTAGCACAAAACTACAAGTTGTTAGCAAATTTAAACAATGTTTTCAATATTAATGTCCCTGAAAACTTTCAAACAACAAGATTTGTGAAACACTACAACCCATTTTGCCTCACCTTGTGATCCACAAGTAGTGAAAAGGATAGGTGAGGTAAGGTACCACCCATTAGGCAAGTATATTTTGTATGTACATGTAGCTAAATTCAGTTGTTTAGTATGGTCAAGGTCACAAGGTCAAATCCTGGTATGACAAGAGGCATAATTAGTCAAGTAAGGTCGAGGTCACAAGGTCAACCCCTGGTATGACAAGAGGTCCAAGCAGTCCAATAAGGTCAAGGTTTAACATTCATATGGTATGACAAGAGGCCCAAGCAGTCAAGTAAGGTCAAGGTCACAAAGACAATCCCTGGTTTGACAAGAGGCCAAAACAGCCATGTAAGATAAAGGTCACATGGTCAAAGCCTGGTATGACAAGAGGTACAAGCAGTCATGTTAGGTCAAAGTCACACCCTGGTATGACAAGAGGCCGAAGCAGTCAGGTAAGGTCAAGGCCACAAGGTCAAACCCTGGTATGACAAAAGGCCCAAGCAGTCAAGTAAAGCCAATGCCACAAGGTCAAACCATGGTATGACAAGAGGCCCAAGCAGTCAAGTAAGTACAAGGTCAAACCCTGGTATTACAAGATGCCCAAGTGGGCTTGTATTCCTAATTTGAGTCCCATGTTCTACTAAATTTTCCTTACCAAGTAGACCTCCTCATGTATTGTTTCCATGCATCACTACCTGACTCTCTCCCTCCTCCTGTGTGCTTCTCTCCACCTTTAATACAAATTTCATTGTACAACTCTAAATATCTAAAGCAATGGCACAACAGTATTTTCCTATCTCAACATTCAGGAGGGAAATAAATCAACAGCAATAATCTAATTTAGCTGTTAGAAAACTGTTTTCACAGAGAAGGATTCTGCTTTGTCAATGTCTTTACTAACATCAAAAACAAATCAAAGAACATGTACTCTTACCAAATGCACCACCTATTTCAGCACCACTTGTAGGGATGTTGACATTAACTATACCACAGTCTGATCCTTTTGGTCTGAAAACATTTTGAAATTCAATAAATGACAAAGGTCAAACTTCATAATATATGATACTCAAAAATGCTAAATGCAGAAGTTAGACATTGTATTCCAGCTAAAAGTTACTATTGTAGAGTCATAGTTTTCACGATTTAGTAAAAGTATGGGATGAAAATTAAATCAAACGTATCATTCAAGATATTTCTTAGCAAAATAAGAGATATATACAGAAACCAATACATGTAGATCATCAGATTTATCATTTCTCAATTCTATAGAATCATGTACTTACCCAATCCATTTAAATAATTTACTGAAATCTTTGGTGAACAAACTACTGGAAAGACCTTGTTTTACTTCGTTGTTCCACTTAAAAGCATCATCAAGATCCTGTGGAGAAACCAAAGAACAGGTAAAGTGCCAACACTCACTACTTTCAAATTTCAACTGGTAATGTCTTTCCTATATACTGGTATCACATAAGTAGAATGAATTTACTGGCAAAGAGGAAAGACATGGCCATAAAAAAGGTCAATACTGTACCATGTGTACATGTGGAAATTTTCACGTGGGGTAATCACAAATTTCACAATTAATGGACTTAATGAAAATTTCCCCAACGCGTAAATAACCCTGTTGCATTTATACAAATGCAGACATATAAATATATAGCAAATATTTTCCCCAAGCGCAATATCTTGATGTAAATCACAAAATTTTTCTCCAGCAAAAATAACCATGTTTACAGTTTATGTATTTTTCTGACACTACTTTTTTCTTTTTATGAATCTAGATCTATATACTGAGAAATATATAGGAACACCTACCTTAAATTTAATTGCATAAACAATTGGTGCAAATGTTTCTTTATGTACAATGGGGGCATCATGAGCCAAGCCTGTGACAATTGTTGGTTCAACAAAGTTCCCTGGACGATCTATCACCTACAACAGAGATAATTATGCAATGTTCTTAAATCAAATGGACCTAAAGAATTCATGCAACATTGAATATAATGCATGTACATGAAAAGCTGTCAATGTTTTTTTTTTCAGTTTCAGTTTTTAATTGAATAATCTCTTGTGAAAGTTCAATGGTGCCACATTTAGAACTTTTCCATAGTTTTTGTTTTTTGGAAAGTGCAGTTGAATTATAAGAATAATTTGATAGCTTGTTTGTCCCAACTCTAGATATGGGCGAGTATAGTTCTTCTGCCTTTGACAAGATGTACTACAGTATAAGATAATATCTCACATTTCCTCCACATTCTATTTTTCCTCCCTGAGCCTTCACCTCCTCCAGTGCCTTTTTATACAGATCCACTCCCTGCTGACTGTGCATCGGTCCATACAGAGTTCCATCTACATTAACAAATGATAACAACATGGCTAATATTACTTTGCAATTTGCAAAAGGGATAGACAAAATTTAACTGCACTGTGATATACTGTAGGTTATATAATGTGGATGTGATACATGTAGGGCTGGGCGGTGCACCGAAAATTTCGGTGCTTCGAAATTAGCATTGTCGGTTCGATGCACCGACGTAGAATTCCAGATTTCGATTCGGTTCAGACGTAATTTATCAAAGTAAACTAAAGTCAAATAGCGACCAGAAAATGTTTGAAATTGCTTAGAAATTATATCTAAGAAGGCCAAAAAGTAAGAAAAGAGCGAACATTCTCTTATTGCTCCGATTTACATACACTCCCCCCCCCTTGCAGACCTTACATGAACAGGAAAGTGAAAGTAGCTCTACTTTCGCTTTCCGTGAATTTGACTTGTCAGAGGAAGCTTTGTACAAGCAGCAACAAGAATAAACGGGATTGTAGTTGCCAAATATCATGTAAGGAAAGCTATGTCCACTTAAATATATACTGTGAAACCTGTCAATACTTGGTTGTTGAAAAATGAGGTGTTGAAATTTGTATTTATATTCTTAAAATTTCTCACAGTACATGCTGTTGTGTTGGAGCACATGCATTCACCATAATTATGGATGTAAAACTGATGAAACCCCACACATTCTTCAGATTATTATGCAAACTATTATGCTGTATAAGGTTAGACTAAAGTGATGGTCAAATCAATTGAGATTTTCTTCATTTTTTGTGAATTTTATCCATTTTTGCATACTTTATCAAATTCAAATGAACCGAATCGAAATTAATCGAACCGAGGCCTTGTGAATCGAAACCGAACCGAATCGAAGGATACCTGAATCGTCCCAGCCCTAGATACATGCATACAGTTTGCACCACATGGTGTAATCTCAAGAGTTCAGGCAGTAATAAATTTAGACAGAAGTTGAAACAAAGGTTCTTATGTTAATGATAGTTTAGAATTCATAATACATAACATGTAGGTAAATTCAAAAGCAATGCCTAAGGAATTTCTTTTATGTTTTATATTATCTGTCCAACACTTAGTTATAAAGGACAATTATGAAATAAGAGTTATCTCTCTTTGTCTACAATTCAGAATGCTTCAGCTTGACATTACAGTTTCACATAAAATAGGCCAATCTTATAGACCTGAGTATCTTACCATCTAAAGGATCTCCTATCCTGAGCTGTTTGTATGCTTTAACTAGAGACCTGAGTATCTTACCATCTAAAGGATCTCCTATCCTGAGCTGTTTGTATGCTTTAACTATAGACCTGAGTATCTTACCATCTAAAGGATCTCCTATCCTGAGCTGTTTGTATGCTTTAACTAATCTCTCTATGATTTGATCATGAACTTTCTCATGTAAAATCTACAATACAAAATACAACAAATACGAGTATAACATATGACTTTCTACCTCTTAGAGATGAATATTTTCATCATCTCTCAATTAGTATCTGAGTGAACTTATATGCTTTAAAAAAAGGAAACTTTTTCTGTCATCTTCATTTTGCATTTAGGATTACATGTATATTTGATGTTCTAGCTCAATGCCGTCATAATATCAACTCCCACTGTATATGCGTAAACTAAGTGAAGGATGAAGATGCACACATGATTTCTGTAGATAACAGTGAATGTACTTATGTTCTCCATATTTTGATAATTCAATTATCAAAGATGAATCCAAAACTTCTGCAAAATTTTCAAGTTGAATCTTGGACTTTTTGCGAACCATGACTCATTAAAAACATGATAAACCAGTGTTCTTGAAAACTTCAATGGAATGTTGGACATTTCAGGATTTTCATCGATGCAATTAATATTCATAATTTGGGTTTTTAGCAGACCAAACAAATTTTTATTGGAACATCTGATAAAACTGACACTTTTCAGGAACTCTGACATACCAATCTCCTAGTTGTAGTACACCTTTGTCCTGCGGTACCAGCACAAGCAAACAAAGCAGATCTAACTACCATGTCTATATCAGCATCCTCATTTACTGTAAAACAAACATCTTTATTAAAATCATCTTTCAGAATAATGTTCCAATATTCCGTCTAGAAATAAGCTTCACAAATACACAGTATGTCATAAGAAAATATGTTTATAACAGAGCTAAGATTAAAGTACTTTGCATTTTTATACAAAAATCAGCCAATACCCTTGATTTTCATTTGATTGAAGGGAATTTATCTATTCATGTACATACCGACTATGGCATTATTTCCGCCAAGCTCTAGAAGGAATTTACCTGAAAATTTAGAAAGAAATGTATAAAGACATAATGAATACTACATAAGAATAAAGTTTTAGATTCAAATATTACTTCCTGGCTGTACCAAGTACGGTACAAATGACCTTGTATCATACATACATGTACATAAGCTGAGTTTGCTAAATTAACAAAGCATACTGAGGAACCTTTGTCCTACAGAGATACAAGATTGATTCCGTCTGCATTAGCTGATGATTGATTGTCGGTAACATTTATCTTTGATTTGTTGACCTTTGTGAAGTTGATGGATTGTCAAATTATGCATTTCATGCTTCATTGAGCGACTGCACCTAAAGTACATTTATCATTAATAAATCTCTCTTCCTTTTTAATTGAATATTGAATTTATATTCGAAATTTTTATTACGTATCAATGCAAGCTTTTTGGAGTCAGGAGATACTGAGAAGATTGAATACATTGTCATTTCATATGTCTGAAAAGAAAACTTACTTCCTTTCAATTGATTTAATTTTTAATTAATGTCTTTTTTGTATAATTTCAAATTACAGTAAACCAAAGTTATAACAAATCTCAAGGTATTTCATAACTTATTTTAAACATATATTCATCCATAGAAAGTTTCATTAAAAACTTTTGTTGAGAAATAAATTCTATTAAGTTATAAGCATACTTTCATTGTCTTGTAATTGTTTTTTTCTGTGGCCTGTAGTAACGATTGACCAAAGTCAATATTCTAGGTTTTCTGAATACAAAATGTTTGCCCACAGTACACTACTAAACTAATACAAAATGTTTGCCCATAGTACACTACTAAAACTTCAAGTTAAAACATTTTACATAAAAATGTCTGCCTTTCTATAGTAACCATTTGAACAAAATCATGATCACACCTACCAAACCTCTCTTGGACCATCATGGATACTTTATGTCCAACCTGAAAAAAAACCAAGATATCAATTTCTGATTTATAATAAGTCAATATAAATGAAGCATCTGATTTTAAGCTAATCCTTATGTACAGTATGTTGGATATCTTTTTCTTTTCACATGTAATGCTTAAGGTATTCAATGAGTGATGAGAGGTAATTGAGCCACCCATTTATGGAATCCTGACACCTAAAATCACTGCATATTGTAAAAATTAATTGAGAATTTTTGACCAATTTAGATATAGAAAAAAAAAAAAGATTACATAAAGAGTTATGTGCCCTTAAGAGTTTACATTGAACTCTATGGAAAAAACGTTATTTTTTCTTAAATTATTTAACAGAATGATGGGGCAACAAATATCGAGTGGTAAAAAAATTCTAAAAAATGTATATCATCAAAGGGGTAGGTTCACTAACTACCAAAATCAGCCCTAAATTTTTGCGAAAAATAATTTTAGGAAAATTATGATTCAGCATTTCTTATATTTATCTCAAACACCTGCCGAATTAGAAATTAAATATTTTTCATTGTCAAAACGTCACGTGCGTTAGTTATGACGTTACATTGTGACGTCATTTGCTTTGCATGACGGAAAATGAAGGAAAATGGCCATATTTTCTGCATAAATCTTTAAAATTAGTATAGGCGCCAACCCTGACCCAACATAAATTTCATGTAGATCGAAAGATAAATTGCAAATCTAACTTTTTATATGAAAAAAATTTTGGGTGAGGGCTGGCGCCCTACTTATTTTCATAGATTTTGACCAGAATTATGCCCAATTCTTACGATTTTTCAGGATTTTACGCCTTAAAGTCGATTTTGATCTTTTGATGTATTGTGCGTAAATTAAAATATTTATTTGGTATTTCAAACAACCATACATTTAACTTCCTGGATTTGAAATACAATCGAAATCTAAAACATTCTAAAATTAGGGCCAATTTTCCATGTTACCGAATCTGCTCCTTTCACTGAAAAATTTAAAGTTCACCAATAATTCTTCCTGCAATTAATTTTTTTCAATATTTTTCATCAAGGGCAGATAACACCTAAGTATGACCCCATTCAAAATATTTCTTTTTTCGATACCTACTGGGATAGCATACAAATTTTTGAAATATCCTATGACACTGAAAAATATTAAATGATGAATACATCTAACGTCAATGTTTTTGGCATAATTCCTTCATTACTAATTGAATACCTTACGGTCAAATGCAAAGGTCATACTTGTAATCATACAACTTTAGGACCAAAATAAAAGGCTTTGTTACAAGAAATATACATGTCAAATGTTTTTGAAACAAAAGAAAAAAAAATAGAACATCAAAATAAAAATAGCTCTTTATTTCTTACTTACTGCTGTACTCCCAGTGAAAGATAGAAGATTTACTCTTTCATCTTTAGCCATTAGTGTGCTAAAAAATAAGACATTTCTCCATTACGCTCTATGGAAAAATATAATGATCTGCAATTTGACAAATGGAAAATGAAGTTGAAATAGGTTCAAAAAGTGGTATCATTTGCAACATTCCAAAATATACGTAAACAGTCTGAAATCTGAACTCCTGATTATTCCAAGTTTAAATTGCTTTAATTGACTAACCCTATATCAGCTCCACCTTGAACGAGAGAACATACTGCTCCTGGTATATTGTTGGCTTTTAATACTGACTCTAAAATTCTATAATGTGATGAAAAAGGAAAAGAATGTGTGTCATTCAAATAAATTTACTGTCAACATGTATGAAAGGTACTCGTTACTTAAAGACTCATTACATCATGTACTTAAAGGAAAATAGGAAAATATTATGGCATACATGTTAGTCATTTCAATGGAAGAAAATCTCCTTTAATGATGAAGCTTAATAATACATGTACACCTGTATACAACTAGGAAAAGTATTTGAAAGAATGTTTTTCAGCTTTAAAAAGCAGTTAACATACTTTGTTACAGCTACACTGACTAATGGTGTTGATGGTGCTCCCTTCCTAATAAAACAAATAGACATATTGATACTTAAGAGCTGAAATGAATGTTTGAATATTCGCAAATGAATAATTTTGAGCGAATATTCGAATAGAAAATAGGTATTCAAATATTTGTAAAGTATTTATTTAGTGCCTGTAATTACACGCACGCAGCATAAGGAAAATAATCTTGGTATGGCAATATTTTGCGTTGAACATGTTGAAGGGAAAATAAGACAAAGCATGTTGTAACAGTATATTCTAACGCACACGGAAACAACATCAATCCTGAAAACATCCAGTAGTGCTCGGGTAGTGGTCAGTATACGTTACTTTCAATTTTAAACAAGCCATTTGCATTGAATAAAAAATGATCAAAGTCCTATTACAGAAATTAATGTTTCCGAATTCTGTAAATATCATGGAGTATTTTCAAGCAAAATTGGAACCTGGATACCTGAAAACGTGTGCCCCAAACTCCATCCCACCTCTCTTACTATTATTACTTACCATATTGTAAAATAAACTTATTAAAAAAGAATAATTCACAACTTTTACTGGTCGCCTGCAAAGGAAATCCACAGTCAGTATTGTTACCGGGTTTTTTTTTTTTTTTGGGGGGGGGGGGGGCTGCTCTAAGGTCGAAACTGTCATTTCTTGCATCATCATTTAACAATGTGCAAGATTTTATTGTGCATACAACGTACTGCATGTCTACGTATTTCCACGTTGTCATAAAGATATAAAAAGTACACACACTTTTAACATACGGGATCCTTCTCATATATCACATGATGTTCCCATTTTATTTTTTTGGGGGGTGGGGAGGTGGGGGGGGGGGTGTTGCACGCCAAGTCTACAAATACCACGTACATCACTTGCAAGTGCGGCTAGAATGTTTTAGAGTTTCAATTGTTTACTCCAATCCTAAGGCTTCAGGCGTTATGCCCTTAACACGGTAATTAATTATACCAAGTATAATTCTTTTTTCAACTAAATCCAGTGGTCAGACATGTAATTTTGAGGATGCTCTTAAAAGTCCTTGTAATAACAAATATTCAAATACGAATCAAATACATGTCATGAATACTCGAATACCAATTTTAGGTATTCGTTTCAGCTCTAATTGATACACATATACAACATTTTTGTCCTTAGAAAAATTAAGAATATTTGTAACTCCTTATCATCCTCTGATCCTAAAAATATAAAAGAAGTGATATGTACTGGTTTAAGGAGGCCAAGGACAGCTAGACTTAAATTTGATCCTATCATTTAATTTTCCTAAAAATTAAAAATGTTAATAATTGAAACATACTTTTTCTACATGCAAAGTTTCATCAATTTTTTACCGTTAGTTTTGAAGTTACGAATGTACATAAATACCCAATGAAAGCCCCAAAGTGGGCCGTAAATGTGATGTTAAAATTAACACACTTAAGGTAATGAAAAACATTTACAAATCTTATGTAGAGGCAGAATATTAACGAGTTCTGTATTTTTCATTTAGATATGATGTGGGCAATCAGATATGTATAGAATTATACATGATTACCAAGACTTTTAAAAGAAATTGTCGAAAGGAGATAAATCTATGTCTATTTTCAAAACGTCTTTGAGTTGCTTATTTTTTATAATAAAGTCCGTTTATCTGAAACACTATCATTTATTTTCCGTAAAAACTTGATATTATCTTCTTCATCTGTCAAGTGAAACACCAATAAATTTCTATTGAAATTTGACCGTCAGTTTTTAAGTTATAATGATTTTGTTACCCCCTCTCCCTTATTTCTACGTTACCTAATCCTGACGTTCTTGAGAAAAATGCGCCAATGTCGCTGTTTCTATTGTGATGTCATAATTGATCCAGAGCTTCCCGATGGGGTTCTTTAGGATACTGTTCTGGACCCCCTTAAATATCTTTTTCATTGTATTTGGCAATACCTAACGTGTAAAAGTTGTAAAGTCCACTTACCATAATACACAGTTACCACATACTAAAGCAATAGAGGAATTCCAGCCATACACAGCTACAGGGAAGTTAAAAGCCGTAATCACTCCTACCACACCAAGAGGATTCCAGTTCTCCATTAGCATATGTCCTGGCCCTGAAAGTATTGTTTTTTTTTCAATGATACTTAATTTTTTTCACAAAAGAATAATGATTTTTACTTTTACAATGTAATTCTATCAATACATCTACATGTAGGCAAGAAGTTCATCTGTAGGTCAGTTTACTTGACCATTATCAAATATAGGAACTGCTTAATGAGAAAAATCATGCATCCAATTGCAGCATTTTATGAGACTTCTACTACTCTAGTATTTTCAAGAATTTGTTTTAGTTTTAACTGGTATTTATTTCAAACACAATACAATGTATTGGGAAACAAGAATTTGAATTATGACGATAGCTTGAAGTTGGTATATCAGTGCCAAGTTATACGCACATCGAATTATATATCTGAAATATGTAAAAACAAAATCTTTATTCAATCTTTTAATTCACTCTTAGGCCATATAAAAAAGAATCCTGGTTCTCAGACACCGCCGCGCGCTCAAAATTCCTCCCGATGAGACGTTTTTATCGTGGGAAGGGAAAAAAATAGCCGCCGCCCGCCAGATTTCTCATGCTGATAAATATAATTTTCTATTAATAGAACAGGGATTTCTGTACAAACGAAAAGTAGAAATGTCTGTTTCAGTACAGCGCTTTACGTTTTAACGGCGCTTGTCGGTTTTGTTAAGACTTTACACGACCAAGATGCTTAGGTGCTCTGACTTCTGTGGAGGGAAATACTGTACTTTGTTATTGTACACAAGATGCAAAATGGCGACCCGGGGGGGGGGGGGGGGGGGGGGGTGACACAGTTATGTGAGAAACTATTTTCGGGGGAATTATAAGAAGAGTTGAGTATGGTGAACATTTACAACAAATATAGTCACTATAGATCACAGTCTCTAATATCTGAATAAAAAATTGTGCTTAAGTAGTTTTCGGAAAATAAAAACAAAAAATAAAAACCCTACCTACCTACCCATATTTTTTAGATCAATTATCTGAGAACCAGAAAAATTTTTTTTGCATGGCCTTACGTATTCCGTTAAATTTTTATAATAAATATAGGATTTGATAATTAATTGTGGACTTACTTTCAGATGGATAGACATGTCCAGCAAACATTCTAGAGAGTCCTACTGCATAATCAGCTATATCTATGTACTCCTGTACCTCCCCTTCCCCCTCAGGTAAGATCTTCCCCATCTCCAAGGATTCCTACATCACAATACACATAAAATATACAATAATGAAATATTCAAAGGATGTCTCAAAATGTTATTAAGACTGTACATGTATGTCTAACCATGAATTTTTCTGATGGAAGAAAATATCTGTATAGCTAATCTTTATGTAGTCAGACAGTAGTCTTGATCAAATTCAAAGCTTAACTAATTATGACACACTAAGAAAGAATCATAATACATTGATGAAAGAAGTATCAGACTTACAAGTTTGCCTAACAGATTTTTCTTAGCTCGGAGGGCCTCTCCCATTTGTCGTACAATTTCCCCTCTCTGTGGTCCTGGAACCTACAACATGTACAAGTCAAAAAAGAAATTGTACACAGATGTGATATGATATACAAGGCAATACATATTCATCAATTCTGAAAGTTATTCACATGAAACAATCGATAAAACTTAATGTTTTCTTAATTACAAATGTCAATATTGATTTTCTTAACCTATTTGGATTTTCGTTACACTCAAAGCTTGAAAACTGCAGCATATAATTCTGCAAAACACAGTAGAGTTTGGACAAGTGTGCCTAAATTAGGTACAATTATGATTGAAAATAAAATATTTATAAATCTTTACATGGCTGTATACAGTGAATTAAAGATACATTGAACAAGAACTGCATATGAGTTTTTACAGATTCCTGCAAACTGGAGTGGTGCTTTTAACACGATTAATCTTAACATCTGGAAATGATTGTTGTATATCATATTTTGGGGGCTTAAAAGGGCATATAACATATGAAGGACAAAGAAATGTGATCAATACATTCTTAACTTGAAGGAAAAGCAAAACAATTTACATCAGACTTCATCTGAATCGTAATCATAATGCATAATTATGAAAAGATCAAATACACTTATCAAAATTGGAGCACCGTTTTTTTAGCTCACCTGAGCCAAAGGCTCTAGTGAGCTATTGTCATAGCGATCCGTCCGGCGTCCGTCGTCTGTCGTGTGTCGTCTGTCGTGTGTCGTCTGTCTGTCGTAAACTTTTCACATTTTCGACTTCTTCTCAAGAATGGCTAAAGGGATTTTGATGAAACTTGGTAGGTATAAAGTACTAATGGTCCCCTACAAGTGTTGTTGTTTTTCGTCCGGATCCCTCAACAGGTGGCGCCACCACAGGCAAAAGTAGGTCACGGGGGGTACCCTCCTTTGACAAACTTCTTCTTCAGAACGGAAGCACATATCGACAAACCGAAAGCATCAGGATGATCTAGAGAGATGTCTTAAGAAGTGTTGTTATTTTTGGTTCCACTCCGAACTCAAATTTTTGACGCTTTTTTGACGTCTCTTCGGACTTAGTCAGAAATGCTAATTTTTGCACTATTTCTTTAAATAACTCAATAAGTGTATGATTTTACACACTCATTTACTGCATATTTATCATATCTAACTTAATATTTGCTTTGATATAAATTTTATGCTTAAATTTTATTTTTTTGATTTTTTATGAATTTTTTTCTTATGTAAAAAGGAAGGGGGGGGGGGGGGTGATTTTCATACATTTTCTGCTTCTTTTCTATAACC
This sequence comes from Pinctada fucata, assembly GCA_028142955.1. Lineage (NCBI taxonomy): Eukaryota > Metazoa > Mollusca > Bivalvia > Pterioida > Pteriidae > Pinctada > Pinctada fucata. Next base: position 72,817,731 of record AP027104.1, on the reverse strand, counting down.
ACTCTTCAGATTGTCATGACATTTTGTAGATATGAGGTACTCATGCATGGTACCCTTCAAGTTAAAGAATTTTGTCAAGATATCCACTTTTGGATTTTTAAGGAATATTTTTTAAGATTGTACATAGGTATAGTGTATGTTTTCCATGCCCAATGGACCCATGGGGAGTGGCTCCAAACCCCGGCGGGACCCCAACAAAAATTTTTCTTCCTTATTAGCTCACCTGAGCCAAAGGCTCTAGTGAGCTATTGTCATAGCGATCCGTCCGGCGTCCGTCGTCCGTCGTGTGTCGTGTGTCGTCTGTCTGTCGTAAACTTTTCACATTTTCGACTTCTTCTCAAGAATGGCTAAAGGGATTTTGATGAAACTTGGTAGGTATAAAGTACTAATGGTCCCCTACAAGTGTTGTTGTTTTTCGTCCGGATCCCTCAACAGGTGGCGCCACCACAGGCAAAAGTAGGTCACGGGGGGTACCCTCCTTTGACAAACTTCTTCTTCAGAACGGAAGCACGTATCGACAAACCGAAAGCATCAGGATGATCTAGAGAGATGTCTTAAGAAGTGTTGTTATTTTTGGTTCCACTCCGAACTCAAATTTTTGACGCTTTTTTGACGTCTCTTCGGACTTAGTCAGAAATGCTAATTTTTGCACTATTTCTTTAAATAACTCAATAAGTGTATGATTTTACACACTCATTTACTGCATATTTATCATATCTAACTTACTTTTTTTCTTAGATTGTCATGAAACTTGGTAGGTATGAGGTACTCATGGTTCCCTACAAGTGAAAGAATTTTGTCAAGATATCCTCATTTGGATTTTTACGGAAAAACATTCATAGATACAATGTAGGTTTTCCATGCCCAATGAACCCAAGAGTAGTGGTTCAAACCCCGGCAGGACCCCACTTTTGCAGGTTTTTTTTTTCTCCTTTTTTTATATTTAACATTAGAATAGAAAGTGTGAAAGAATTCTGTCAAAATATCAACTTTTAGATTTAAACAGACAAGCTAGTTTGGCTTTGTGTACTTATTTTCGTACGTCGAAATAACTCAGGCACACATGCAATCAAATATATATAACTCTGAATTTATTTTTGAGATGTTGACTTTTTCCATACATGCATATTATATAACAATTTCCCTATATAATGATTATTTTCTCTGCTTTATTTTTGTATCTATGGTAAACAAAGTCGCCATATATCTTGTGTTACAGATTTGATTGGTTAATTCCTCCACGCCCATTTAATAGTCACGGTGGGTAATCTCGCAACGCAGAACACTAGGTTTATCTAAAATTTCGTGTATTACAAATTATTTTTCACAAAAAGGGGAATGTGATGCAGTGTAAGGATGCCTTAGATACGAGTTTTATCGAAAGTAAGAGAGGTAATATCCTTTTATAAAGCCGAAAAACTATCGGCATGATTGGTGTAGATGAAAGTGAAAGTAGAACGCCGATCGTGTTTGTGCATTATAAAAAGCTATAATATCCACCTTATTTTGGATACAACTCATAGTTAGAGCGTTGTTACACTGCATCACATTTCCCTTTTTGTAATAAATTATCTATTTTGCGCAAAAAATATTGAAAAATAAATTGTTCTGCGTTGCGAGATTACCCACCGTGTTAGTACTGTACACGTGATACATTTCAGGAGATTAATAGATGATCTATCGTGCAAACAAAATAGTACTGCCGGTATTTAATAGATTTTATTTAATGTGCATATACTGGGAACACTTTCATGCTTGTTATTATTCATGTACTTGGAACAATTCCATACTTGTCATCATTTATAAACTTAGCTCGAATTTCCTTTGTCTTAGACTCTCTTAGATGAATTGTATACGGACTGATTTCTTGAAGAAACATCTAATGAGTAATCCCTTCCCGAGGATTTTGAGAATGTATAGGACATTTGATATATCTGAAATTCTTGAAAACAAATGAGTAATTTCTTCCCGAGGATTTTGAGAATGTATAGGACATTTGATGTATCTGAAATTCTTGAAAACAAATAATTCAGTTCAGAGTTCTTGAAATCTTTCAATGAAATGTTGGACCACAGGAAGCTGTTGTTTTAAAAGAGGAAATAAATTATGATTCACAACCTTAAGCCACTGTGTTCGACATCTTGTATGTATACAACATTTCTAAAGACGAACACAAGAGGCTTTAAATTGAAGGTCGTGAATAATAAAACATTTTCTCTCATAAAACGACAGGTTCCTGTGGTCAGACATTTGGGAATTTTTATCTGTCCAAATAATAGATAGAACATGAGTTTTTATCGGACCAAATGATTTTTTATCAGCAAATCCGATGCAGCTGATACTTTTCATGAACTCTGTCAGCTAATAATTTGTCCATGTAACAGTCCTATCATGAGGCGAAACATAGTTAACAGTAAATAACGATGTGGTAGGTCTGCTAGTTGGACAAGCTTTACAGTATCATGGGCCTATTAATTTGTTCCCCTAAAAGCAGCATACACCAGAGTATTAAGTTTATTTCATTGTTCTATTCTTTTTGTCTGTTTCTGTCACTTGCTGCACATTAATGTGGAATTTTACAAAATGATTTTTTTGATGTTGAATAATTGAACTATACACTAGCTGGGCATATGACTTTGGATCACATTATCCGTCTATTCAAATCAGTAAAAAAGATAATGTTTTGAAATGTTACTATTTCTTCTTGTTTGTACTTTTAAAGGCTGTAAAAAAAAATCTTGTCTGCATCCGGCAAAAATCTTTTTAGAAAGAATGTAGGCTCAAATCGTGATACTGGCACTATCAATTTTACGTCTTATTCAATGTCAGTATGTCAATTAGAGCACCCATGGGTATCAGGTGAGCGTTGTGCCCTCCTGGGGCTCTTGTTATTGACTGAAGTGGTAAAATACGAATCATAAAAGTAGATTCAGATTACCGTAGTCATACAGTCTTCACACATGTATTTAGTTGTAACAATAGAATGCCTTACCTCTACCCAGGTATTCCAGGCTTCTTTTGTAGCTGTGATCGCCTTCTCATAATCAGCTGGACTTCCCTGTTGGATGATTAATCATGATTAGGTGTCTTACCAAGGCAACAAAAGATTCATATAATGACATATTCATTAGCATTGAAAAAATTATTGAAGTACTATAAGAAGAACAGATGTTTTTAATCACATCTCAATATTTAATTCTAACAAGACACAAATTTCTGTTTTGGCAGTTTAAACAGTATAATGCTCCTTGTAACCTTACAACATTTGTTATTATAAATATAAAACAATTTCAAAAGAATATGAAATTTACCTGAATAACTTTCGCAATTGGTTGATTGTTTGCTGGACAATATGATGTAGTCTCCTGGAAATAAGATAAAATGCATTACCATCAGATAGAAGGAACTGTAAGATTAAGACATAAAATCTGGCCTAAAAAGTCGAAATTTCAAAATGGGAAATTTGAAGAAATTTTTCAGTAGAAATATCAACTAACTTGATGCATATCCGAGTTACAGAATGCCACTTTTACCAAAGGTGTATATTATTGATACTAATTTTCTGACCAAGTGAGGTTGACCGTTCTGTAACTTGGGGTGGAACAATGTCCCACAGATGAAATATAAAACATGAGAGTAATCAAAGATTACATAGCTCACTGTAGCAGGTTTCTGTCAAAAATCAAATAACTTCCAAAATACTAAAAGTATGAGTAATTTAATAGTAGGTTAATGGTTAAGGTCAAAGTCCAACGTCAACGTCACTGAGTCAAAGGTCATTGTCTCAAATGAATGGTCCCAATCACAAGGAATCAACATGTGAAATATCATAGCCCTATCCCTTAAAATTAAAGAGATATAGCCCCCCCTCCCCCTTAAAGTTCAAGAGATATAGCCCAGGTTAAAGTTTTTGAAAAGTAGGTCAAAGTCCTAGGTCAAGGCCACTAGGACAAAGGTCATGGTCTCAAATGAAAGGTTTAATCACAAGGTATCTACGTGTGAAATATGAAAGTCCTACCCCTTATGGTTGAAGAGATATAGCCCAGGTTAAAGTTTTTGATAAGTAGGTCAAAGTCCAAGGTCAAGGTCACTGGGTCAAAGGTCGTGGTCTCAAATGAAAGGTCTCATTACAAGGTATCTACATGTGAAATATGAAAGCCCTACCCCTTATGGTTGTAGAGATATAGACCAGGTAATTTTTTTGGAAAAGTAGGTCAAAGTCCAAGGTCAAAGCCACGTCAAAGGTCATGGTCTCAAATGAAATGTCTTGTCACAAGGTATCTACATGTGAAATATAAATACCCTACCCCTTATGGTTGAAGAGATACAGCCCAAGTTAAAGTTTTTGAAAAGTAGGTCATTGGCATGGACTATTTTTTAAGAATCTGACTTTAAAGCCGTTAAATAGATAAAAGTTGCCCATTTCTTCTTGTTATACAATGGAACAATCTATTCTGAGTGGATTCCAATGAAATAAATAAGATGTTCATTTCTACACATTGTGTATTTCAGCCTGAAAGCTTTCAATGCCGCTGTTTAGGACAAAATAAAACGGTTTCAGTTTCCGGATTGCGTACTTTACTTTGACATACTGTTTTCAAAGTTATTTTTTCCTTTTCATTTTTAGAATAAGATCGAAGGGGTCAAAACACTTAAAATTCATGTAAAAAATACATGTTTTTGTATATTTTCGTTCACTGTTAGACATTTTCAGACAATGTTAACCCCTACATATTCAAGCAGTAATGATCAAATGTTATATACAGTGGCGGATTCAGGGGGGTGCGGAGGGGGCGTCTGCCCCCCCGGCACTGACCCAAAATTTTCCAAAAACAGGTATATTTTGGCCCATTTTCAGTAAAAATCGGCAAAATTCGCCCCTTGACCCCCCGGCAAAGGGGGCGCTGGATCCGCAACTGACATAGATATTTTAAAAATACAATACTTAATTATGACAAATCTTCTAATAAATCATATTTTTATCCTGAACAACCTTTTCCTTCAAAGGAAGGACAGCCCATGGGAAATAATTGAAGGATTTCAGGGCTAAATATAACCTCATGTCATGTCAACAGTTTTAGGTTCAATTTTTCGCCTTGATCTTTTTCTTCTTTCTCTGTATGCATGATAAATAAACGACAAAAGGTTGGATTTTATTTTTTAATACAAAAATGTAGATAAACATGATAGGAAGCCTGTGACTGGTACATGTATAAGATGGTTGTCACTCAAAGTGAGGTTGTTTACCACATATATACCAGTAGGTATGAATCTCGATCTTTTATTTTTCTTCATTATGTCAGTAATGCCGTTATGGGCTGATGGGTGGGTTGGTCATCAAGGGGCCAATCAAATCACAGAATAAAAACACACCCCTGCCACATTTATCCTGATACTTACAATGTCTTTTGTCAACAGATTAAATGATAATTCTTATGAAGAGTTTGAAGAATAAATACTCTTCTGTGTAAATACATTGAGAGTGCAGCATGTTATACTTTATATCTCAGACTTTACTGGTCGGGTACATATTATCGCCGGGTACATATTATCGCCACTTCATTTATATCTCCGCATATTGTTAATGTAGAAATTTAATTTTTTCACCATGATTACATCTTTGAAACATGAAACAGTATACAAAATATCAAATGATTTCATAACCTGCAAATACTGAATTTAATGATAGAAAGTCGGTAAATCTGAATGTATTTCCCCCGCTTCTCCGGGGAAAGGGTAGGTCACTTCATCTTCCTATATCTCTTTGGTTTTTGATTATTTTGTATGAATTTTTCACAGACGAAAAGAAGAAAGTTCAAAGATACAAACTATATCGATTTTGTTGAAAAAGTATAAGATTTTCAGTAAGAGCAGATAGAGGTGGCGATAATATGTACCCTTCCTTCTTTCAAACTTGGCTTAACCCTGACATTCACAAATCACCGATCAACAAGAACAGATTATCAGATTTTCATTAAAATTAGATGAAATGTGTATCAAGGGTTCTTCTTCCTTTTGTGCAAATTTCATTGAATTTCATGAAGAAATAAAGATTTTAGAGCAAAAAATGTTGAAAAAAGTGGCGATAATATGTGCCCGACCAGTAGTGTCAAAAGCCTTGCCTTGGCAGTTTTTACTAACCTCGCCTGATCCGCTCCAGACACCGGTGTAGACACCGTGATTTGTTGCACTCAACCCCAGGTCTTTCAGCCAAGCATATTTTGGATCATCAATCAACATTCCTGACATTGCTCTACTTTGTCTTAGCAAAACTGAACGAGATTTTACAAACAGAGATGTGGCAAGTCTCAGGGTTGTCAATGTCGCCATTTAGATGGAAGAGTCAAAGTGATGCTGGAGGTAAAACAGGTTATACATATTTTTTTCAATCAGTAAAATAGCTTTAAAAATATATCATATGATAAAAACTTGGATTCTAAAATGTATATTAATGGATAATCTCGTAAGAATTGCAGATAATGTCTGATTTGTCAAAAATTTTGCTTTTGCACCAACCTGTACTTACCCTTGCACTATGCTAAATAAAATAAAACCTATAACGTAAAGCAATTTTGCGGATTCTTCTTCTATATATTGAGGGTTGTGGACAGGGTGAAAGTGAGAGGGGTAAGGTAGCGGGAGGAGGGAGAGACGGAGAGGGAGGAGGGAGGGGAAGAAAGGGTGCAGGAGGAGGAAGGAAAGGGGATGGCTGATGGCAGGAGGGAGAAAGGGGGTGGGAGGGGGGAGGTAAGGGAAAGATGAAAAGGAGGGGGAGGAAGGTTCCAAGCGGCGGGAGGGGGAGGTAAGGGGGCGGGAGGGGGAGAGGTACCCCCTGTCCGCCCCCTCTATTGGTGAACTGTTGTCATTCGTTAGACCTCGCTACGAAGCGCGTCAGCAGCATAAAAAAGAGTTCCGGAGTCTTGTAAACAGGACTAAATTGTGCTGTGTTATTTGTCCGCTTTCTCGTTTCTCTTGAGAAAGTTCTGTTTTATATTTTTAAAAAATCTAATTATTGATTTAACACTGTAAATATCCAATGAGTATTGTTCATGAACTAATAAGAAAATGTAAAAAGTTGGTTTGGCAAATATATTTTTTCCGGCACTGGAAACTGTTTTAAATATGGTAACCAGTGCAACATTTGGCATAGCGGTTATGATATTAAATGGGTATGTTATGGGTTCATTCAAAACTGTCTATGTATGATACTGAAACAAAACTTTGATCAGTCATCTACCAGAGACAAATCAATGTAGAGATGATCTTGATAATTGTTCAAGGTCATATGTTGTGATTTCAAGGTCACTGAATTGGAATTGAGCAGATTTGACCAAAATTGTGAATTTTCGTAGAAAGAAATGGATATATGTATTAAAAGATGTGACACAAGACTAAACGGTCATATGCAACAAAATAATGCATATAGTAGTTTTTCTCAGTACAACTTAATGAGTTCAATTATTTCTTTGAATTTCTGAAATTGAGGTGTGGATAATGATAAAAGAAAAGATGAAAATCACAATTCTCCGATTTTTTTTTTCGTCCTAGCAAAAGAATTAAACAGAAAAAAAATCAATGAATTCTAAGAATTCTTTTTTATATCCATCATCTGTGAGTTATAATAAAATTCAAAAAGAGCATGCTAAAAATTTATGACAAAAATGAGAAAAATCACATATTTATCGAAATGTCTAAGATAAGAAATGACCTTGAACGTCATGTCAATAATGCCCTTGGACCTTTTCAAGGTTATGAAATAAAATATAGAGTCTTTTCTGTTTCTAAATACATATTCACTACCTTAAGTAGCACTTTCTAGGTGGAAAATGCATTTTAAACGGTATTATACTTAAGCTTTAACCCTTAAAGTTGCCATACCAACGGGTTTTGACGATAAAATTCGGATAAAAAACTTCAATTTGCCCAACCTCAGTTTTCTTTCATTACATTTTAAATGAACATTACTTTATATAAAACCCATCAGGGGTCTCAATGATGTTGCATTTAGTTATAATTGACACTGAAACATGGTAAAACTCATACAAAAATTACCTTTAATTTTTCCCTTATTTTTGACTTAAATTTTTACTGATTTAGGCATGGCACAGTAAGCTTCTTGTAAGATCTATCACTAAACTGATGACCGATGAGATAAAGACGATTCTTACGACAGTCTCAACAGCACTCAAAATTAATTTAGAGCACCAAATTGAGCATCGACGGACCTCTAGCAAGCGGGAGGTGGGACCAGGTGCCCGGGAGGAGTAATTATCCCCTGTTTGGCTAGCCGCACCCACTAAACTGAGTGCATTTTGTAACAAAAGAAATAAGGAAGTGAAAACTGTATGAGAATGAAATTTCTGCTACGATGGTATCCATCGCATCGCAGTACCTAAAGAAAGGTTACTCCACTGCTTTTAAAGTAGCACAAAAATACTGATCTCGTTGCCATGGCAACCGGGACTCACATTGACCGAAAACCTTTATTTTTGCAATTAGGGCATAATATATACCCAATATGCAGAAAATCATGAAAATTCATGACATGCCGTGGCACCAGAATTTTGGTGGTATTTTCAGAGTTCTAATGGCTCTTTTAAAAAAGTTTCAAGGAAGGTTTCAGTAGAGTTGGTATTACAATGTACACGAGTGTTGTACATAGCTCAGGTCTAGTTTCAGTGGGTAGCGCCACAATCGAATGCCCAGTTGCACAAAAATGCATACAAAAGTCTCAGGATTTTTCGTAACTTTTATCATTAAAAAATAAAAGGTTCAACAGTTTTTTTCCAATTTAGATTGTATATCATTTAGAACTCCATACATGTACTAAATGTAAAACATTGGTAATTTTAATTTGTAAGAAGAATTAAGCAGTCAAAACTTAAGACAATTCCTGAATTTACTTGTAAATGTTTTTGAGAACCTAACTGCAGGTCATTTAGGATCTAGACGCTGCTTTCTTCTTCTGGCCGCTAGTTGTTTTCGCCGAGATTTTATTTCTCTAACGCTGTTTTTATATTACGTCTGTAGTTGTCTTTAGTTGTTTTTACAAATGTGACGGCACAACGCTGAACATTTTCTAATAGGTTAATATTCCAAACAGCATATAATGATGAGTTACTAGGTTTAAGGTTCAATCATTTGCTACATGTACCGCTAACTTGGCAGATGGCCGTCCTTAGTCGACATAGGTTGTCTATTGGTTTCGTTGGTAATATGTACACATGGTCTTTTGTGTTTGGTGTTTTGATGACGTCTTTTGTATTTGTTCTTCATTGTTCCTTTGGTGTCTCTTGTTGTGCTTTTCCACTCTTTGTTTTGCCGTGGGTGCCGCAATCGAGTCTTGTTGGAGTTCGTCTCCTTTGTTTAGAACCCTCGTTATATTATTATTTTGTTCTATAAATTGCGACCATTCATTGACACAAGCGGATATAATCATTCTACAACTGGAATTTGATAGATGTTAATGGAAGTGACACATGTAGAATTCAAGTTGGAGATGCTCTAGCTTTGACAGCAGATCTTGACATCTGTTTGAATATAATTTCTGCTTATAGTTAGTATGGTATCTACTAGAATGTGCCATCAACTAAGGGACATATTTCGTGTTTGTTATTTAAGTCCGTAAGTAAAAAAATCGGGGGGGGGGGGGGGTAACTAGTATGACGTCTGTCTATCTCCCATAAAAGTGGAGGTACGACACCAAACACATTCTCTTTTTAGGTAGGACTAGTAGTTCTGTTTCGAAGCCGGGCATCAGTTTATGAAAGTCAAACACAAAACCAAAAAAAAAAAAAAGGAAAAACAGAATTCGGAAATCAAATCATTAACACAAAACCAAACTATTAAAGCAATCTGCAAATGAGCAAACGTGTTTTAACATTGGAGATCATACCAGGTGCCTTGGGAAAAGTTAGCATCTCTTTCTTGCTAGCAACACACACACACATGCAGAAAAGGTCAAACCGATGAATTTGGTGTTTTTCAATGGTTCTACCCTTAAATATCTTATCTAGTGATGTGTGATATAAAATTAAATCTCTTTTTATCGTAAATCGCTGCTACAAAACTGACGGTTGTATTGATATTTCGACCGAAAGACTGTGAATCCAGAATGGTGATAAAATGAAAAGAAATCAACGCGAGTTTGATCATGTTCGTTTTTCCAAAAACATCAATCAATACCATCTTCCAAAATGTTAGTTTTGCTAACTTAAAGCTGATTTTTTTAATGTCGTAGGAAGGAGGTATACATGTATTCATTTTTTTATTTTCTAAAGAAAACTCCCCTTTGGTGGGAAATCCTGTTCAGAAATCCACGATACCTGATATAGTCCAGTATTTCATTTAGAAATCTTGTGGAAATTGAATTCTGTTGGCACATGCATTTGACTGATCAGTTTATATAAAAAAATTAAAAATATGCGAAAAGTGCATTGAGTAGGTATCCGGATCAAGCGTGCTCTACCCATCACTTAATCAGAAACCTTAGTCTTTGATAATTCCAGGTTCATTTTCATAAAATTATTGTTAATTGAGCATAACGAAACTACAGTATTCATTCATTAATCAGACGATATATAATTTAAGTACTGCATTGAAAATACCACACAGAACTTGTTTCCTGTTTTAGGAAAGCTCAGATAGCTTCCCACAGAACAGGAAATTTACCCTTGTGTAAACTATAACAATTTTCAATTTGAAAAAAGCAGAACTCCAAATAGTCCCTTTTTACCATTCTTTATTTGAAAAAGATTACAATTTTTCATTAACATTACCTCCTCATACTAGATGAAAGGCATAAGAAAACCTGTTCCCGTTTCTCAAAATCATTTTGGGACTGTGATTATTTCCAACGTTATTTTTGACTGCAGGTTAGAAAGCGTTTTATCTTAATGGATATCAAAAATTACACTAGGTCGCTTAAGAATATATTCAAAATAATTTCCAATTGGGGCTTTACAAGTCATCTTTTCTGGGAAGGTTTGCTTATCGATTCTTATTCCTCGTTTGAGGTTGTATTTGTCCAGGGCCTCAATCCTGACAGAGTCACGTGATCCCATGCCAGGATCTTCGGGGAAATAGTTAAATGGCGACAAGAAGAAGCTCAAATCCAGCCCAGGTGTGTGTGTCACAGGTAGATCTTCAGTATGTGGAATGTGATATGTTCCCATGGTTACCCAGGCAACCAAATCCTGAAATAAAAGATGGAGACATTATATCAACGTGCATATATAAAGAGCCCAAGCGATCCTATTTCGCCCAAAGAGAGCTTTCCCAATGGATACTAAACGAAAATATTAGATATAAAATTTGGTTATTCATGCAGATGTTACAGGGAAGTAGTTTTTCTTCCTTATTTAAGGTAGAAACATGGAGTTCTTCATCAAATACTTGGTAAACTTCCATACATCTGTTACAAAGACAAATTCGAAAATGAAAAGGATAGCAAATCAGATGCGTCAATTGACGACAATCATCAGAATATTCATTACTCTTCAACCAATTAACATGTGACAGGGAACTCTGGTGCAGATCTCTGGGCCCATGGAAACAGCCATGAAAATTACACATCAGAAATTGCCTCAAAGAAAATAAATCTGTTTCAGTAGATTACATTGTTGAGTACATTAAAGTGAAGACAGTGTGAAAACGACTCTTGGAAAGAATCAAGCTTTGAAAGATTCTCTTCAATGCAAATATTTTGACTTCATTTTTGCATTGCTTAAACTTATGCCATGATAAAGTGCCAGGCGTTTATCATCTTTTTTCTAATCTTTTACTTAGATTTTGACAAATAATATAGAAACCTAATTCGCGCTATATTTGCTTTGAACAGATTATTAAATGTTTATGAATAGACGAATGCCAGACGGATGACGAACATGATTGCTCTGACCTTCAGTTGTGTTGCTCTGAATGGTGACAAAGAACATCGTTACTGTCAAAATTTCAACATATGCAACATACTAAGTTTTATTTGCCTGATTTATGATGACCCCACATATGTTTCTCGATGATAATGTGTTTCAATAAATAGACACGAGACAAGTGGTGATATGTGAAGGACGGTCAAATTTGACAGGTTTGTTCTTGAGGCTAACGTAAAACCAAATTCGAAAAAATAATTGTCAAAATTTTATTACAAAATTTAGCGGTATCTGAATTCCAGACAAGAAAAGAAAAAGAAAGAGGGAAATCGAATTAATCAAAATCAATCATTCAATTATTCTATGATGGGGTTTTCTTTTCTTTTAAGAAGTGATTGAAATAGCAAAGTAGTTGGTTTCTTGATAACATGCCGCAGATGGATACAGAATCAATAAACACGAAAAGCAAAGAACAAAATACAGACCTCATCCACTATATTTTCGTTGTCAGCATAGAAGTTCTTGAAGTTGACAACTGGTTCCTTGGTACCTAATGCTGAATATATTGATGAACTGGTCAGCTCTGTTTCCTTTCGTTTTGTTACTGTTATTTGGTGTCTCATCCAAGCTCCGGTTCCCTCATTTCCGGTGCATTCAGGCAGTAAGGACTTAGACATACCCCTGTTCACCAACCGATATGCCATGTTGTTTCCTTCTGGAGACTTGACCTTGTTGTTATAGAAAATGTGGTGCATGGGTTGATCAAAGTCGTACTTGAATAGAGCGTCCAGTTCGGTCTTCCTTAGATGATGTTTGATCTTGTTCTGATACCAGACATCGTATGGCTTCTTAGAAACTGGATGACTTGTTTTATCAAGAACAATATCCAGAGTCTCGTACCTATTGCATTGTCCGTTGATATCTACATCTACTTTGAAATTGAAGAGATGATGATGGAGATTTCCGATTAATTTATGGTTGAGCCTGAATCCGTATTTGTTTTCATTCTCTTTGGTGTACAGCGACGGCAAGATGTATCCCGTTGGTACAACCTTGGTCTGCAGAACACCATTCTGATGGAAAATAAAGTCTATAGTGTAGTCATAATTGGCAATCGTTGTAATTGCTCTGAAAACCAAAACTATGCTGGGTGATCCCTCATAAAACGGACCGTCTGGGGCAGCTTTGGAAATGTGTCTTCTGAGGAAGTCCCCGGTGTTTTGCTCAAAGACACAGAATGCATTTATTAATTTTGCAGGTTTAATGGAAGATTCGGTCATAACATAACTATCTATGAATGTAGCACCTGTTGGACAGTCTACCCCAGGCACCATACCCTGTAGGTTCATTCCTATCAAATATGAGGAGTCAAAGAAGTTAGCATATTGATGTGGGGGTTCAGCTCCGGAGTAAAAGACAACTATATCCTGAAGGGCCAGCTCATAGACGATCATTCTGTCCAAATACCTTATATTGTGAAGTCGTGGGCCAAGACCCGGGGACAGCCTAAAGTTGAATTTCCAGTTCATGTACTTTACCTCTTGATATTTGACTGAATAACGCTTTCCTTCAGGTTCAACTTGTCTTGGTGGACTAACTGGCTTTTCAGGAAACAGAACCCCTCTTCTCTCCATTTTGGAAAATAGTTGTTTTGATTCTATGGGGTAAGGTATTTTAAGTCTCGGGAACGAAGGGTTTCTATAATGAAGTGCCAGTTCTTGTAATGAATTAAAGTACATATTGTTAAAATAAACTTTTTCAATATAATAAACACAACCGACTATTTTCATCAACACTGAAAAGTCGACGGGGTGTAAAATCGAGTATTCAACAACCTGGTGTAGCCAATACCAGCTCTTCCTTGCACCGGGTTCATTGCTGACACTGGGGCCTACAGGAGAGGCAAGTTGAAAGCCTAGACACCTTTTTCCACAATTTAGAAGCCTTCCACCAAAACTCTCCTGCAGAAAATGTCCTAGGGTCCCGTCTACCTCTTTGTTCAGGAAGTCCGAAATACTCGCAAATTCTTTATCGTTAAAGGGTCGTAAGTAGTAAGGTATAGTTCTGTGTAACCGATGTTGAGTAGGCCAAGGCAGGGGAAATACAATATACTCCTCTACTTTAGCAGGATCGCAGTCACCTCGGAAAATAGTCACCACAGCTGCTCTTGGTGGCTGCGGCGTAGGAGCGTTAGCATTTAGATATTGGAGCACATCTTTTTTATTAGGTAGATAAAGTTCCATACCCTGAATAAAACTATTGTTGATTTGGGCCTGATCTGGAAGCAATAGGCGCAAATCAGGTTGCTGGTATAGGTATGTTTGAACAGATTTCATCTCCTTCCTTGTCAGGTCGTGGAATACTGGTGGGTCGTTCGGCTCGGACAGGTCAGAATAACATAGGACCGAATCTATCTCACAGGTTTTAGCGCCGCCTACTTCCTTGAGACAGATGACGAGACCAAATATAAGCAGACAACAGAGCTTCAGTTTGTCCATTCCGTCGATGGCTTGCGGAAGCGACATCTCGATCCGGTCCTGAAAGTGAAAGTCGAGTTTCAGTTAAAAAAATCTTACTATAATATCAACTTAGAGCTTTATTATATAAGTGGCTTTTCAATAAACATTAAGTGTAAGGTATGAAAATGATAAAGAACCCACCGATGCTGTACTCTGATCAGCGACCACTGAGCATCGTCGATGGAGAGAGTAGCTAGACTTCGAAGTGACGTAATATTGTTATCGGGAATAATTACCAGTATCAATTTCACTTAATGTCGAATACATAAATAAGTATGAATATTAATATGACGTGTCAAACATGCATTTCACCTCTCTGTTATTAATTGGCACCTGGTATTCAATGCAAGACAATTAAGACATATGTATTTTATGAACCTTATGATAAAAGAATTTACTTAATAATAAGGGCAGCTGGTTTGATCACAGTTCAATCGAATTACAAAAATGTACCTGTCAGACTGCGAAAACTGAAATTAATTTTATTAATAAATACTGACACTTTCCTTGAAAACAACATGGAAGATTTATTATAAATAATTAAGTTGTAAAAAGTAATGTTGCATCTATTTTGCAAACTTTTGCATCACTTATGCAAATAAGGGGTCAAATGTTATAAATTTAAAAACTAATGATAAATTTGTACATGTCATTACATAGACACGAGTCTTCGACGGATCACGCTGTTCATTTCCTGAAGTTTATAATGCAGGTTTAAGCAAAAACTCACTCTTAACAAACCACCAATTAATCTGTGGCAGACACCAATTAACTTATGTCTTTAGAAACGATAAATAGCTCTTGAAATTTGAACACGACAAAGTAAAAAAAATCGCGATTATTTAATGCCTAACACGTGAGTTAAAAACTACCGTATAAATTTCCAACCAAACACATTTTCCTTTTTTCCCTTCACAAGTATTTCCTCTAGTAAAATGTATCTGCATATCTTAAATTTCTAATCAATGTTGCAATTTGAATTTACATTGATTGTAAACAAAGGAGGGGTCTCCAACAACACCAGGTTGCAGCACCTACAGCAAAACCCCAAAACACCCAATGCAAAAACACAGAACAGACAAGCACAGAAAGAGACACAAAAGGGACAAGGAACGTCAACATCAAACATAAAGGACTACACATAAACCAACGAGACCAATGGGCAACCGGTGCCAACTTGGGACGGCCATCTGCCACGGAAATAGCAGAAGGTGTGGTTATCCTGGATTACGTACGCACAACCCTCCCACTTTTCCGATAACCCAGAGGTCTCGAAGAACGTACAATTGTGGTGTAAAACAACCTCCTTACTGTCAGATGACCACAAACAAACAAGACCGCAAAACACAGAGGCCGAAGCAACATAGATGAATATTTTCGCGGAAGCCTGTAATAGATGAATATAGTTCCTAAGGGATAGAACGCTGGAGCTTTTGAATACAAGTAAAGTATGAAAACAACTATTTTTGTGCGTAAACTTTATATCATGTTTGAGGAAATTTTATATTCTTTCAAATGAACTATACTTGATACGGAATGAGGCACTATATTTCATGGAAGGATGCGATATGTATAGGGTAGTATGAGAGCACTGGGTGAAACTGAGAGGTGCTTTTAAAATCGTCCTCAATTTTCAAGGCCAAATTGCTCGAAAGATGCAGCGTGACTTTTTTTGCAGACTTATATGAGAAAAAAGTTTGAAATCTTGACTATGCATGTGTAAAAGCGTTTTTTTTAATTCTTTTTCCTCTGAGCTGAGATATCGGCGATCAGAGTTGACAAGTTACTATAGAAACATATAGGGATTTATTTACCCCAGTGAGACCTAAAACACCTGCATTTACAGGTAAATTGGGTTGTTTGTTTAGTGATATGGGAAGTAATTAGCCACTTTCATGTTGTTTTATTATGGGAATGTCTATGGAAAGACGATCGTAAACACGGAGATTTATGCAGACGAAAAGGGACAAATGCTTTTACAGTTTTTAAAATAATTGAAGCAGTGAAATGTAGAATTTATTTCACACAAAATCTTCATCATGGTATAGCAATGACTAAATAAAAATATATCTAGCCTAGCAAATTCAACTATGAACCTTCAGGCATTGATTAATAAGTCCTGTGCTACATTATCATGATTATGCAGTATTACATTTTAAATAAAAGCTTTACATGTCTTACAATAAAATGAACTTTATTGACCTGTATTTTTTGGGGGGGAGGGGGGGGGGGTTAAATTTTATTCACAAATGACACAAGCAAAAGGTCGCTATTTTGTTTCGCGCGCTATGACCCTCTTTTTCATTTCCCAAAGAGGGTCATTGACCCTCTTTTGTCTGAAAAAAGTTGACAGGTATGGTTATCACCCGTGGAGTCCGACTGACATTCAGAGAGGACAGGTGGTCGGGGCTCTTCTTCTCTAAGGAGGTTTGGACAGGGTCCGGCTTGGAGTCCCGTCGTCTCAGTCAGTCAGAGTGCAAGGTTTAAGAATGCGTGGTACAAGACGTTTAACATCTAGATCGGTCCGTCTGGTGACATTAGGATCATATCCACGGTATAAAAGGGGTTTGATGATTCTGACGCATTTTCTATAGTTATGTTGTCTATCTTTGATCCTTCTTATCTTGTTAATTATGTCACCATAAAATGCAGGTTGTGAAATACCCAAATTAATATACTCTGTTGTCTGTATTGGTTCGACTTTCAAAAGAAGTTGACAATAATTTTTGAAAAATTTCCAGAATGTCTTTACTAGTTTGTGAAAGCGAAAACCTTGTCCTAAAAGTTTCTTGGTAATTTGTAAATTTCTACTATGAAAATCCAAAACATCAGTACATGCTCTAGCATACCGTATGAGCTGTGGAATGTAGATACCATATAACGGTAATCTAGGGACATCACCGTCAACCCAGGGGAAATTTACTATGTTAAATCCAAAATCATCTCTTTTGTCATACACACTTGTATGAATGTTAAACGTCTTTAAATTCAATAGCATCATTTAAAACCTGATGTAATGTAATATGGCCCAAAAGTATGAAAATTATTATGTCCAAAAATGTACCAAAAAGACGTAGCAGAATGGGTGGGATATGATGCTACAGTACCCACGATTTAGAAATTTCAAGAAATTTTGTAACAGAAAATTTCAAATGCGTTGAAGAGACAGACGATCAACCAAAGTGGATCGAACTTGGCTACATGTGCCCTCGGGGACTCTTGGTCCACCAGCAGTGACACTCACCAAGTACTAGTAGTTCAAATGTTAAACGTCTTTAAATTCAATAGCATCATTTAAAACCTGATAAATTTACAGCATGGACCAGACATGCACGTTTCGGGTACTAATCTCTCCATTAACAATTTTGATATTCAGGTCTAAAATGGTGTTTCTGTCTTTGTAGCGTTTGTCTTGTTTAGAATCAATTCTTGTGGATAAATAACGTCTTTATACTTTTCAAAAACAGGATTGTCGATAGTAAGAATATCATCCAGGTACCTAGAAGTACCAATGAAACATTTCACATCATCGTTTTTTCTTTGCTTTTGAAGATTTTGGATAAATTCCTTTTCATACGTGTATAAAAATAAATCTGCAACAAAGGCGCACAATTTGTACCCATAGGAATCCCTACAACTTGCTTGGAGAGTTTCTCACCAAATCTTACATAAATATTGTCCAAAAGGAAGGACAAGGCAGTACACAGGTCACAACATGTCAATGATTTGTATGATTTGTAATCTGTGGCGGAAAAGAAACCCTTCCATTAAGATGTACAAATATAAGTTTTCCCCTCTCGATCAAAACACCATTTAATGAGTTTGGACAATCGGTCATTAATTTTGTCGTGAGGAAGCGTGGTGTACATATTAGAAAAGTCGTATGAAGAAATCGTATTTGCTTCAAAATTTCTCGATTTCATTTTGTCAATAACATCCCCTGAATTTTTAGTTGACCAAAGAAGTTTACACCATTCCTGTCCATAACAGTTTCACAACATTTGACAACGCGTGCCTTTACAGCCGAGAGTGCTGATGTCAGATTTCTAAGCAAAATTGTAGTTGAACAGTTGCTAGAATTAGCAATGTAAATAGAATTGTAAGGAGACTTGTGAAGTTTTGGTATGGGATGTTAAATGAGGAAATTTCACTGTTATGTTTGCTCAAAATATTTGGGACACTTTCATTACTTTCGGTATAAGAAATCGTGGACGAAAGTTCCGAAACTAAAGTTGATATGTAGAAACGTTTTCAAATGATTATGGTGTTATTGGCTGCATGTTTTGTCTGCAGACGCGAATACATATTTTTCATGTAAATTACGTAACTTGGATTGAAATATCTTTCAGATTTAGAACTTTTTCAAAGAGATAAGGATTTTTGTGGAAGTGATCTATTCGAATATCGGTAATTACCCAAATGAGATTTTTCGAGTCATTCTGAAAATGTCATTCAACTCCTCCTGATTTACACCATCGTTTTGTATAGTTATCTAAGGCTTCCTTTAGAACTTCGACACATTTAATAAAAATTATCTTGGATGGGATTCTATACTTAGGTCCTTTTTTGAGAAGACCACGGAGCTGCCCGTCTTGGATAATTGAAAAGTCACATGTAATAATATGACCAGCTGGTTTATATAGATATTCAGACTTTGCACATTCTCAAGAAGCAGGACATGATTCAGATATTTTAGGATATGATGTTTCGAAATTTCGAATAGGTCTCTTATATTTATAATAATTAAGGGAAGGTTCTAAATCCTGAAACAATTAAAGAATTGTATTTTATACGCAATGATCCCGAAAAAATATTAGAGATGTTCAGAAAATGGATAAAGCGAGAACATAATCAAAATCAATCAATCAATCAATCAATCAATCAATCAATCAATCAATCAATCAATCAATCAATCAATCAATCAATCAATCAATCAATCAATCAATCAATCAATCAATCAATCAATCAATCAATCAATCAATCAATTCATTCTCGTAACCTTTTTAGAGAAACATACACATTTCAAGATAAAGTAATACAAAATTGATGCTTGGGTATGACATGAAAAATAAATTTGATCTTAGAGAGAAAAACCATATGAAACCAAATAAATATTTATTTAAACAGATGAAACAAACGAATAGCATCGGATGTGGTCAACGGATTGAAACTATGGAAACAGAAGTTTCTAAAATAATTGCGTAAAATCGATCTAAAGACCGTATACTGTCGATACAACAGTTAATCTATTTATGAATGGATTTTTGCATAAATTGCCGAAATTGGGAATACTTATTTGTGACTATCAACTCATTGACATAGCAAAAAATAAATAAACCCTCATCAACAAAAATACTCCCATCAAAGTGTTTGTTTGAAATTCCTTTCCAACTTTCTTTTAGGTTGGCTACTTATCGTTACACCAGATCGAAGTATCAATATTAAAATATATGTTCTATCGTAATCTTATAGCACACCTTATGCGCATTTCAATAATTTTTGTCTCATCAATGATGCTCGGGGCCGAATAAGAGAGGATATTGAATTACTAAATATTTCTAAAAATGACCACAATTTTAAGCGAGATATGCAGAATCACATTAAAACTAGGCGAACGATATCCTCTGGGAGAGCAGAGATACCAACCTAGTGGTTGAAATTATCAATTTCGAGGTATATATATCATAATCTAAAGTGCACTCAAATACTATATATTACTAAACATCCATGTCCCCGTGGCATGGATGTTTTGAAGTGTATTAATTATACTTTATTCAGCTCTGTCGCATGGAAGAAGCTTTGTTTTGGCACTTGATCAATTTGACATCATAAATATTACTTGGCTATTTAGGAAACTCGTCATTTCATTAAAAATATCATCGAAATAAAAGAAGGTTAACATCTTAAGACCATCCTTCCAACTCTATTTTTAAAATAGATTTTAATTGGATATGCTACTGAATCGACCCTACAGGAAATTTGGAGCCGCGCACTCTGAGAAAAGTAAATACACAAATTTAATTAAAAATTACACCAGAAAGCGCTTCTGAAATGAATTTTGGCTGTGTCTAAAAATCACTTTGGCTGGAAGCATCACTGATACGAATTTTATATCCGAAACACTTGCCTGGAGCATAATAAATAGGTTTAAACGGACGGGTTAGCGCAGTGGTAGCGCGCTCGCTTCATAACTCTAAGGTCTCGGGTTCGAATCCCATATTCAGCGAAGGGTCCTATGTGGGAGGGTAGGTGATCCCCCACCCAGTCCTCGGTAGGAGGTTTTCTCCGGGTACTCCGGTTTCCTCCTGCTCCTTGGTTGAACTTTTTTTAATAAATAGGTTTGAAAATTTCTTCAAGATGGTATAGAGTTGGAACACTTCCGTATTACTAAAGCAGAGTTATGCCGTAAGGGAGATATTCCTTAGGTTTAGATGTTTTGAAAACGCCTTCAAATTCAATAGAATAATACATCAAATTTAGTATCAGGAAATTTACAAATGTATTTCAAGTTAAAGTTTAATATATTGAAAATCTATTTTCATTCTAAAACAACAAAACAAAGAAGGATAACAATTCTCACATAGGTTTATGCAACACGTTAATGCGTAGATCTGGAGAGAGGAAGTATTGCCGGAGAACAATCACATAGATAAAATGGTCAAATACTGCGTACCTTATCACGAAAGAGAAATATCCGCTGGATCAACGTAATTCAAGGAAGGTGAAAATATTATTCTTTTGTCCATCGCCTTGTATATTCAGGCATCGCATAATGAATCTATGTAATTAGGATAATTGATCAAGACCCGAACAAATAGAAAAAGTGTTTCAAAACCATCTTTGTGCTTGCAATGTAGATAAACATACTGCAATCAATATTTAGCGAGAACTACTCCTGTTTCTGTTCCCCATGATTATATCTTTTTCATCCAAATAAAATTGAATAAATAGGATGCATTGAATTTCGTTAATTCATATAAACGGAAGAAATATGTATTTAAAAAAGGTAAAATTCATATTTATGGTCAGATGTCAAAATTAATTGAAAGAATGAAATCTCAGCATTTCGATAATGGGGGATCTGTCATCATATATTATATCTTATCAGATTACTTGACATCTGCGTATATTAATCAGCATATTTATATTTGCTGACAAAACATAAATGGACCATGTTATATCTGTGTATGCTTTTTATTCCCCTACCGGCTCGCCGGAGGGGACTTATATATATAGTTTCCACCCCGTTTATCCGTCCGTCTGTCTGTCACACTTTAGTTTTCCAGACTTTTTTGCTGTTGTTGCATATATTGAACTCATTTTTGATATGTAAGTATATCTCAGTGTGATACAGATCAAATTTTAGTTGAGTTCCGATTGACCTATTTTTTACAAGAGTTATCAAGGCCCTTGTGCGCACGTAATCCAGGATAACCATACCTTCTGCTATGCAGATGGCCGTCGGCACCGGTTGTCCATTGGTCTCGTTGGTTTATGTGTAGTCCTTTGTGTTTGATGTTTCTGTGTTGTGCGTTGACGTTCCTTGTCCCTTACGCGTCTCTTTCTGTGCTTGTCTGCTTTGTGTTTTTGCATTGGGTGTTTTGGGGTTTTGCTGTGGGTGCTACAACCTGGTGTTGTTGGAGATCCCCTCCTTTGTTGGACTTAACAAATTTCATGAAATTGTCGGTTTTCCGGACTTTTCTTCAATGGTATTGCAGATATTGAAATTTTTTTTTATATGTGAATACATCTCAGTATTACACAGATCAATTGTGAGTTTGGTCGCAATTGACCTATTTTTACAGGAGTTTTGGCCCCTGGACTTAGCAAATTTCATTAATTTCTTAGTTTTTCGGACTTTCTTTCATGATATTGCAGATATTGAAAAACAATTTTGAATGTGAATGCATCTTAGTGTTATACAGATCAAGTTCGAGTTTGGTTTCGATGGACCCATTTTAACAGGAGTTATGACCCCTGGACTCAGCAAATTTTATGCAGAAATTCTTAGTTTTCAGGACTTTTCTTGGCTGTTGTAGATATTGAACTGATTTTTGGTTTGTGGATACATGTACATTATAGTATGATATAGATTAAGTTGAAATTTTGTTTTGATTGACCTGCATTTATAAAAGTAATGGTCCATTTTTCATGAAATTTTCTTTTTTCTATACCTTTTCTAATACACATATTGAACTCATTTCATGTGGGCATTCATCTTTTGGTGTACGGACAGGTCAAGACAGAGTTACAGGACATGGATTAATTAATGCATGTAGGGGACTTATATCACTTTGCTATTCATAAATTTATCAAGTTAGAAAGGAACCTCGTTTACTTACATTACCTCTTAAGTCTAGAGTTGAGACAAAATTCTAGACATGACTTGTTGAAATGCGCATGTGGTGCACAGAGATTTTTTTTATAAAAGAACGTTTATTTCAAAATGAACAATTTGACAATATTTTGTTTTATTAAAAAGGTGTTTATTATGTGATAAAAGAAATTAGGAATGAAAGTAATAATAATAATAAAAAAAAAAAAAAAAACAACAAGCGAAATCAGAAACAATAAATCACATTCAAAAGGCTTACAATTTCTTTAAAAAGTAAAACAGAACTTCCTTAGAAAACAATTCGTACAAACAACGGAAACAACAACACGGCACCATATAAAAACGTAGATTTTACGACGTCCATTCAAGTACGGAATTTATTGAAGGTAGCGCTGTGAAACAACACGTGGCATTAATGAAGTTTAAGCCTATTCAAATATCGCATTAATCATGTATATAATATGCAAATTATAGTATTCAAGTGAGTGAGACTAAAAAGGAATCCTCATGCTTATTTTAAAATTCCCTCGCTGTTTTATTTAAAAACAAGGGGTCGCATATTCGTCCCAGAATCAGAACTACGTAGAACGAGAAAATTACCCCTAAAATCAGTGTTAGTTTAACTACCAAGAATAAATTCAATAAGGAAATAAGACGTACACTATAATTCAAAATTGCAATTTCATTAAATCCAAAACCTGCCAAACATACTACTTTTCAAATTGTTGAATCGTATGTTACAGAATAGAAACACTAGGAACACTGAAGACTACCACGCCGACAAGTTGTAAGAAACAGAGAAAATGTTTCCACAAAAAGATACAATAAAGTTTTAAAATGCTCTGCAAAAAAGCAAAAGTGAATATATTTTATTGTTGTTAACCATAACAAAACCTACTTTGTAAAAGAAAAGTCCGATTCTTAAAATAAGTACACCAAAACAGATATTATTCAGATGTTAAACTTCCTGATCGACAATATTTTTGTGGTGTTTGGAGGAAAGGTCTACCAACAAATTGTCGGAATTCCAATGGGAACCAAGTGTGCCTCACTCCCTGCCGACATTTTTCTTTACTCATACGGATCTGAATAGATTCAATCTTTGGTCACTGAAGGGAAAAGATATTTAGCTTCTGACTTTAACTTCACTTACAGATATATAGACGATGTGCTGTCCATCAACAATCCAAAATTCGCGGATTACCTTAGCAGAATCATTTTTCTTTTCTATTAAGAAAGAGAGAAAAATTATTACAGGAGAACAAATATTAATATATGAAATGTCAAAAGAAGAAGAACAGAGAGAGAGAGAGAGAGGGAGAAAGAGAGAGAGAGAGAGTTATTATTATCCGAGTCTATCTATATAAGAATTAATGAGGTGTACTACACTTAAATTATATTTAGATAATAAAGTTATATTTCTAGAAACATATCATCCACTGACCTACCAAATTCTCTCACACATTCACACCAACTTAATGTATATAAATTATTTGTTTTTCAGTTGTCCTCATTTTCTTTCAAATTTTTCATATTGATTATTTCTTTTACATATCTTTTTTTAATACACCGAGTTGTATATACTCTTTGGATAGCTAAGGAGCTGATAAGATAAGGGCCGTTTTTAGCCCTAAATTTCGTGCCGTATTTCTTCTACATGACGGTACATATACAGAAAAAAGATAATCATTATTGAAATATAATGTATTTGAAGAATTTTGTATGTTTTACTTTTCGATGAAATACTCCCAAGATTCTAAAACGAAGGTCCGAAGAGGTAGGGGGCACTCGGGTAATAAAACTGGTAATAACGACCATAAACGTAGAAATTTTAGAATATTGCGCCTGAAATGGATAAATATTAACTAAAAGATATCAAATACATCTACAATGTATATCAGAAATACATCAAGTTTCGAAAGTTCTATTTCCTCTAATCGGTAAATAATGAAATCCGGAACTCAAAATACGGTCTTATTTTGTATGTAATGGCTTTAATAGAAGCTTTTTAGCGCGAAATACACATTAGCGGAGAAATCCACATCGCTCCTGT
This sequence comes from Pinctada fucata, assembly GCA_028142955.1. Classification (NCBI taxonomy): domain Eukaryota; kingdom Metazoa; phylum Mollusca; class Bivalvia; order Pterioida; family Pteriidae; genus Pinctada; species Pinctada fucata. The sequence goes on along the minus strand of AP027104.1, from coordinate 72,792,954 downwards.
TTATTTCGTTCCTAAATGTTGTACATTTCATTCGATCGTATTTAGAACACATTTTTTGTTGGATTAAGGAGGAAAAATAGTCAAATTTTCCATATTTAATGATGTTAAAGATCGATTCTTTAAGAAATGCATCCCCCTCCCTTTTTTGGTTTTTCGTCTCTGGGGTAGTGTTCCCCCCGGAGATACAGAACCCCACTTTTCCAGAAAATTTGTATCATGGATATACACCTCCAGTATAAGTGGCGTTCTGTATCTCCGGGGGAACAATATTCAAAAAAACTTTTCCGTTTTCTATTGATTTCTATGGGAAAATGACAAGTTTTGACCCAAATATTAACCATATTATGCATAACAGATCTAAAATAACTTCAGAGTTTGATGAGATACTGTATTTGTATTAATTTAACGAACGATTATTCTTAAAATTTCCATTTTCAAAATTCCACTTTTTAGGGCAGATTTTACGTCTTATCTTATCAGCTCCTTTCGATAAAGGAATTACATTGGTAACTTTTGAGTTGTAGATAACATGTTTGCATAGGAGCATTATATGATTCTTACTACAAAGAAGAATGAAATCTGTATTTAGCGTACCATTCCTACTTTCATCAGTATTTTCTAATACTAGTATCCATTTTTCAATTTCTGTCCAAAAGATTCTGACGTAAGAACATTCTACAAATAGATGTATAAGGCTCTCGTGTTCACTTTTACAAAAAGTACAAATATTTGATTCATTCATTCCAATTTTATATAAGAAAGTATTTGTCGTTAAGATTCTGTTTATAATTCTATATTGAAAATAGACAAGGTTAGTTTCCTTTGTACATAACATTTCCAAGGTACACTGCTAAAACAAATTAAGAGAGTAAGGTTTCTACTTTCATATCGCACACGTTTGCAGCTATTAAGACATATTTCATGGTCATTTCTTTATCACCAATGTCTGTATTGAACAGATTAACCATATACACATGATATAACTTGATGATGTAGCCTTGCTTATCCCAAAAGATTTATCAAGCTATGTACCATTATATTACAATGGGGAAATCGCTCCTTTAATTTTTTTGAGCAGTGTATTTTGTAATACTCGGGAAAGTCTGTGTCTTCAATGGTTCTGATTTCATTTTTCCATTTTTCTATTCTACCTTGGCAGAATATATCCGTCGAAGCTTGCAGTCAAAGAAACTACGGATACAAATAATTCAGCATCCTATTTGGACATAATGTTGTCCTACGACACTGATGGTCACATGAACACCTCACTCTATGACAAACGTGACGACTTCAATTTCAGCATCACAAACTTTCCTTTTTATACCACCGTAATCGAAGATTCGGGGGCATATAGTTTTTGGTCTGTCCGTCTGTCTGTCTGTTTGTCCGCAAAAACGTTAACCTTGGCCATATCCTTTGAATGGTTAGTGATAGGGCTTTCATATTTCAAATGTGTATTCCTTGTGACAAGACCTTTCCATGGATACCAAAATGTTTGACCTTGTGACTTTGACCTTGGAATTTGAACTACTTTTGAAAAACTTTGGACATAACTTCTGAATGGTAAGTGATAGGGCTTTCATATTTCACATGTGCATTCCTTGTGACAAGACCTTTCCATGGATACCAAAATCTTAGACCTCGTGACCTTGACCTTGGAGTTTGACCTACTTTTGAAAAACTCTAACTTTGGTCAAACTTTTGAATGGTAAGTGATTGGGCTTTCATATTTCATTTGTGTATTCCTTGTGACAAGACCTTTCAATGGATACCAAAATTTTTGACCTTGTGACCTTGACCTTGGAGTTTGACCTAATATCGAAATTTTAAATATTAGCCATAACTTTTGAATGGTAAGTGATAGGGCTTTCATATTTCACATATGAATTCCATGTGGCAAGACTTTTCCATGGATAATAAATTTGACCTTGTGACCTTGACCTCAAATGTGAAACTACTTTTCATCTGTTTTTCTGACAAAGATGCCAACGGGGGCATTCATGTTTCACAAACACAGGACAGGTTTTTTTAGTAGCGACATCCCTTCCTCGCATGCTTATGGCGTGTTCATATCTCAGTTGATATGTTATGCCAGAGCAAGTACCAAATATACAGACTTTATTCTGAGAGCTAGGCATCTTTCAGATTAGCTTCTCAGTCAGGGATACGTTTGAGATCGACTGACGTCGTCACTGATGAAGTTCTACGGTCGATACTATGATGTCCCATTGTCCAGAATGGTGGATGATATTCTATCTTAGATCATTTGAACCATCCAACCGTAGAATATACTCGTATCTTCCGAAAAGGAAGTAACCGGATGTGATATTTCTGCCGAATTGAAGCGACGGGTGTTGCATGTAAGCAGGAGATGCTGACTCATCCTTGGCACCTGGTGTCATTCCTATATTGAGAGTTCGCTTCCTTTCATATGGTGGAGGTTTTTGTTTGTTTGCTTTGGTTCATGTTTTATCCTGATTTTGTATGCCTCCGGTTTATGATTTTTTTATTTATCGATTTTTGTACTGTGTATTGGGATATGGTCATTGTCCATATTTGTCACCTACAATGGAGATGAAATCAGGTGACCGGGGAGAGTAGGTATCCCCTGTTTGCTTAGGTTGTGCAGAATAAAGTCATATCCAGTAATTTGTTTAAATCGGTGTTCTGGATTGTTGGAACGTAAAAATCTTCCAACATAGAGGACGAGATGATTTTGGTTTTTTTTGTTGCATGATCCAAAATATTTTGTATTGACAAAGTCTGTCGCTCACAAATGTACCCTGGTTCAGTAGTTTTTCGGTGAGTTTTCTTGTCCATGGAACGAAGTCCTTGTAATTTGAGCTTGCTCTGGATTGGTGAACTAATTAAATCTCAAAGGTTTCTTACTCTATTGATAAGATAAGGAGGAGATCCCAACATGACAACGCCACAGCGATCAAATTACACGCATGAAACGAGAAAAAGGGAACAAACAAACGGAGAACGGAGTCAAAACGCATAAGAACAATACAATATATACATGTATATGTGAATAATATCCACAGAGTACCTTTGTAATAAAGGTGAAGCAACCTAAAATATGAATTGATACCCTGTATAAATTCAAAATGGTTCAGATAGATACAAATAAAAAAAATACTGTCGTACGAAAGTTAACGTATCTAATGTTAAAGTAAAGTAAAGTGAAGTTTAAAATATATTCTGACTGCGTGGACATAGAGGGCTTGGAACTATCAACTAATACATGTTCAAAGATAGCAGCAAACATTTGACACAGTGGCAACTCCAACAAACAGTAAGAGACAACGAAAACTATCACACATAATCATAAAGACTCGACTGTTTACACTGAGGCATGATATCAACATATACCTCTACATATATTTCAATATTGACAATCCAATGCATAGAGATAAGAAAACAATATATATTCAGTGCTGACTCATATAAATGAAATAAGTGGAATTAGTGGCAGAAGCATAGAAGGTATGACAGACATGATAAAAACAAAGAAACACGTCTATCAAACTTTAAAATCAAGACCAACATGCAAACGCTATTTGATTAAGGACAAGAAACGGCCGTCAACGCATTAATCTAGAACTTCTGACAATCAAAAAAAGTACAGTCATTTACAACCAATCGTATTTTAAATCTTGAAGCCCCTGATCATAAAATTATTGCCATTGTTAACATTATGTAACATCACATCCTTGATGTCAGATGACAAAACAAAGAAGAGAATATATTATTCATAAAATACCGATATATAGACAGCCAACATTTTTTAGAACACGATAAAATTATAAGAATAAGTCACCTGAAATTGTTAATCGCAAGAATACTAATGTTGCTTGGTGATTTCAACTCCAACAAATGCAACAAAAGAAATTAAGTAGCATTCATTTTATAACGTATGCAGTATCTGATTTACAACAACAAGGCTTATACCACTTCTTTTATAATGGATTCGAAGGTCAAGTAAAATATTTCTTTAGTTATCGTCATATAATTTGTATATTCTGTATGACCTGATGGATCTAGATGTATGATTTAGTACTCCTTGGTTTATTGGAAGATGATAAATAACTTAGGTCAAAGCGGCGAACCACACTATTTGACATTACAAGTTATATGACTGGATATGTGAGTTAATGAAATACATTGCAATGTTCCTCTAATTATTTCCTCCTACATATTCTTCAACGAGTCTATCTTTATATGTACTTGACATATATCCTAATATGTACAAATACAGTTAACGTTTATAAATGATTACTATTTCTAAGCAAATGAAAATGAATGTCTGAAAAGTGAAAAAAAAACCCAACAAAAAATCCCGAACAAATAAACAAACAAACTCCAAAACAAAACAAAACCGAAAAACAACAACAGCAACAACAACAACTTAAGTTGAAATGTTATTTGACTATTATAAAAATAAATTAATGTAATAAGAGTATTACTAAATTATATCGCTATCTAATCGTAATGGATGGTCAGTGTGCAATGTAGGAAAAGGTGCTAATAGATTCAGTATAATAAAAATTTGAAACTTTAATTAATATTTTATTTCAAAATATAAAGAAATACATTCATTTGATAATAATATGATAAAAAGATCATTGACTTTTCCAACATTTTAACTGACTCGGGAGGTGACTCATCTCTTTTAAGACTGATAAAATCAATCTAAAAGTGAACAAGAACATGACGAAGAAATAAAAAAAAGATTACAACAACGTTTTAGTAATCACAACGAAATACATGTCGAATGTGATTACACAATATACATCGCGTTAGACAACCACAAAAACGAAATAGCTGACAGAGCAATTATAGAGGGCGGAATGCAAACAAATATAGAAAATGAGTGAAAGTGGTGCCAAATATATGCCTCAGCAATGATTAGGAATAAAGGAAAGGGATTGAGCACGAATGAAGGTGTCCTGCTGAAAAAAGTGTCCCATCTCTATCGGTACTATAACGAGGCAATGAATTAGATTAAAGGGTCTTTTTCATTTATCCATATAAGAATTTATCCAAAATCATCAAAAAGCAAAGAAATCTTGAAGATTTGAAATGTTTCATTGGTACTTCTATTTACCTGGATGATATTCTTAACATTGACAATCTTGTTTTTTTTTTTAAATACCGGTATAAAAATGGTATATATCCACAAGATTTGAGGCTAAACGAGGTAAACGTTACAAACACATAAAACGCCATTTTTTGGACCTAAATATCAAAATTGTTAATGGAGAGATTCATACATGTGTGTATGACAAAAGACATTATTTTGGATTCAACATGCTTTCGAATTTGAAGACGTTTAAATAGTAAATTTTCCATTGCATAACGGGAGATCTTCTTAGATTACCGTCATACGGTATGTCTGGTGCATAATTAATTGGTTTGAAATTTTTTCAATAAGGTATAGAGTTGGATCACTTCCGCATTATAACATTTCGCAGCTCATCCGGTAAGCTAGAGCGTGAACTGATGTTTTTGATTTTCATAGTAGAAATTTGCAAAATTACAAAGAAACTTTTATGTCGAGGTTTTCGCTTTCACAAACTAGTAAAGACTTTCTGAAAATTTTGCAAAAGTATTGTCAGCTTCTTTTGAAATTCGGACCCATACAAGCAACAGAGTATATTACTTTGGGTATTTCACAACCTGCCTTTTACGGTGACCTAACAAACAAAATGAGAAAGATCAAAGGTAGACAGATGTACCATCAAAATTGTGTTAGAATCATCAAACTTGGATATGATCCTGACGGACAATTGGCTCGGTACTTCCAATCTAAACCTTGTACCAGGAATTGTACCCTGACTGACTGTGATGATAGGGCTGGATTACAAGCCCTGTCCAACCTCTTTAGAAAAGGCAGGGCCCCGAACACCTGTCCCGTCTGAATGTTAGTCGGACTTAACGGGTATTAACATGCATGAGCTCGCTACAGTCAGTAGAGCACAGACTGTAATTCATATGCCATCTGCTTTTTATATCTTTCTATATATCCATCTGTGTGTTTCTTGGGCCCATGCGTCATGCAATCTGTTTGTATGGTCATCTTGCAGTGAGGAGGTTATTTTCTGAAACGTGGGCCCTGTAGCATCATATCCTACCCATCCTGCAATGTCTTTCGGTACTTTTTTGAACATATTAACTTTCACACTCCTTGGCCATATTACATTGTTTAGATTGAGGATCACTGACGAAGGTTGAGTACCCGAAACGTGCATGTCTGGTCTATGCTGAAAATTTGTCTGTTTTAAATGATGCTATTGAATTTGAAGACGTTAAACATTACACCACAATTGTGCGTTCTTCGGGAGCTCTTCGTAATAGTAAAAGTGGGAGAGTTGTGCGCACGTAATCCGAATAACCACACCGTCTGCTTCAGGCGTGGCAGATGGCCGTCCTAAGTCGGCATCAACTGCACATTTGTCTCGTTGGTTTATGTGTAGTCATTTGTGTTTGATGTTTCTAACATGTGATTTGGTGTTCCTTTTCCCTTTTGCGTCTCTTTTTGTGCGCGTCTACTCTGTGATTTGAATTGCGTGTTTTGGGGTTTTACTGTGGTTGCTGCAGTCGTGTGTTGTTGGAGTTCCCCTCTTTCTTTTATTATAAAAGGTTTGTATCAAACCAGACAATTTCTAGATCAAAATAATTTCATATTTTAAACATAAATTTTCTTGGGATATGCTATTGAATCGACCCTGAATTCAAAAAATAAAACCAGAGGGCGCTACTGAATTGATTTTTTCGGCTTTTGAAAATCACTTTGGCTGGAAGCATCAATGATGATGATTTAATAGCAGAAACACGTGTCTGGTGCATAATAAATGTGTTTGAAATTATCTTCAAGAAGGTATAGAGTTGGATAACTTCCGTATCATCATACTATCGATTAAAAGAAAAAAGGAAAACAGAGGGGAATGACTGCAACATCATGAATGTTTTGCTGTTGGTGCTGTATCCGAGTTTTGTTGGAGATCCAATCCTTTCTTTCATCTATCTGATACAGTGCATATAGTATAACACTCACTAACAATATCACAGAACATACCAAAAACAGCAATCACACATTAAGTCACAGAGATGCAGTTAACTAAAGACAGGCAAGCTGTAGATGGCTTCTACTCATTGTGCAACGTTAGTCTGAATTGAGGCGTTGGGAATGTTAGAAAAGTTTCGTAAAATACGTGAAACAAAGTCAAATATGAGACCTTAGTAACAAAACTTGATAGTCCCCCCCCCCCAAGAAAAGAAGATAAAACAACAATCTAATAATACCGAAGGGTTCCAACTCTATACCTTCTTGAAGAAAATTCCAAACCAATTTCCATGCATCAGCCAGTGTTTCGAATATTAAATTCTCATCAGTGATGCTTCTAGCGGAACCACCAAAAATCTTTTCAGTAGCGCCCACTTTAATTTTTTGAATTTAGATTTGTACATTTACATTACAGAGAGTGCGCGGCTCCAATTTTCCTGTAGGGTCGATTCAGTAGCATATCAAAATAAATCTATGTTCAAAATAGCAATGGAGGGATGGTGCTAAGATGTTAAACTCCTTTAATTTCGATGATATTTATCGGTGAAATGGCTAGTTTCCGAAGTAGAAAAAAATATGTATATGATGTCACATTGATAAAAGGCCAAAACAATGCTTCTTTCAGGTGACAGAGCTTGAAAGAAGTAATTAATACATTTGACAATCATCAGGTCACGGGAAACGACACTGCAACGTGAAATAAGTGAGCTATTTGTTAAGAAAGTCACAAACTTAGTAACAGAGCAACTCTTGTGTATATTGATGGCAATGGAATAAGGGGCAAGCTCATGGAGCTTAAGTCCGATATTAAACAAATACAAGTCAGAACAGGGACACAGAAAAATTGATATCTGTAGTATAGTTAAGGTCAAAAATCCCATTTTCTTCATACATAAATAAGGCAAGTCAAGTATGGCAGGAATTTTTTTTTTACATCGTTTAAGTTGAGGAATAAAGTAAGGAATATAATGTTTATACAGTCATGGCGAGCGGGATTGACATTTAACATTGAACGTTGACAAGAGACAACTTATTAATTATAGAGCATAAATCATCTAATCACGAGAATGTCGTCGAATATTTAATGCGCATTTTACAGATAAAGATAAAAAACGTGAAAGATGCATACCTGAACATTAGATTGAAAATCATGAAGCAAAATATCAAAACAAGTATATCTTAATCATTCCATCTAACTATACTGTACCCGGCTAAGTGAACATAATGTATGAATAATTTTGTTAATAAGTTATAAAAAAGTATAATTACCGAGTAAACCTATCTTGACAATCAACTCGAAATAAGATAAAGATAAAGGCATAGGGGGGGGGGGGGGACACTGTTATTTATTTTAGATAGAAGAATGAAAAATTGATTTTTGCGTCAAATAATTATTTTTATTAAGAATGGCAAAAGTAGCTCATATGAATGAATAGGAAATTCATCTCAGCTTGAATTGAATATTTTTGGTCATGCATTGTTACAGAGATCAAATGAAGGTGAAAAGAAAAGTAACTCCTATCTTGATACCTTAGAAAATTGACATGAAACGTATGGGGAAGAAAATACAGAGAAAATAACAATAACGAAAATAATCTCGTACAAACACAAGCAAGCAATAACACCAAAAAAACAACCAGAGACAATTAGACAAAATAAAACAATCCATCAAGATCAAACCAAGAAATACTACATGAAACATTGACTATTGTCATAGACAGCCTATACATTGTATAAACATTCACCTGAATAAGTTGAAGAAACCTGAAGTAATGTTTAACAGCACCCCTACACCCACCCCACCTTAGGCTCATCATCGCAATAAAAAAACCCTCAAATCCCGTGATATATGTAAAAGATTATGCATTTTTCTATCATAAATAATAAGTTTCAGACCGTATGGACAAATCACTGATTTTTTTATGAATTTTTAAGTAAAGCTATATTTAACTTTTTGCCTGAAAATGACCTTATCTTTGTGTATAAACATAAGTGGCCTTTGTCATGAAAAGGCTTACTTAAGGGATCCGTTGTGCAAATAAATATCAAGTAGTTAGAATTGCGGAATATCTTTACCTAATATACCATCATTCAGCGTAAAATTGGTTTTCAACGTCAAAGACCATTATGCCAGTAGCTATCTAAGCCACGGAAAATATCGAGACACTGCCGAAGATTACCGAGATAATTTTAACAATGTTTAAATGGACGAGACGTCAGCGAGATCTCCATTTGTATATTGGATACGTTGATAAAGAATTGTGAGAGATGTGACATTCTCATGAGCAGCCTATATTCATTATACATTCATTCACCTTGAAGTTATGTGTAATATCTCCCTGTTTGGCGCACAAATTATATTCAACGCAATAAAAAAATATTAAAACCCGTAACATATGTTAAAGTTAATGCATTTTTATATCATTATTCAAACTTCAGACCATTTGGACAAAATTCTGTTTGTTAATGAATTTTCAAACTTTTTATTGCAAAAAAGTTATTTTTAGCCATGAAATGATCTTGACCTATGATGATTGACCTTAAGTGACCTTTCTCCTAAAGGATCTATCCTTATGAGCATTTGTGTGAAATTTCAAATTCTAATGAAGGGTTTGGAATAAACATTTAAGAAGTACCTATCAGTTATTAAGTTTCAAAGTCGAGAAGGCAAGGCAAAATCATTAGAATTTCCATAGGAACGATTGCGAACCTCGGAATGAATAACATTCCGAAGTGAGACCAGGTGTCCGGGGAGAGTCAGCGTCTCCTGATTGCATGCAACACCCGTTGCAACAGCTTCAACTGGTCAAATTCGGTGATTGTCTCGCTGTACATATTGATGTACACATCAGGTAAGTATTTCTTGTTTGGTGATGATGACAACCCGTCAATAACAATCCAGAATATCACTGATAATTCTGGAAAGGGGGATCTGATATGCTTTTATCATATTCCCGTAGCGATCGAAGAACGTCCTCAAAGATGATTTCAGCCGTTGTGCAACATAACCCTGAACAAGTAGCATACTTGCAAGCCGTTTGGCTCTAATGATATAATCTTCATATATGGAACATAACCTGTCGTACCGTATGAGCTGGGAAACAAAAACGTCATAAGCAGAAGTATACGGAATGTTGCTACTCATGAAAGTGAAGTTAGTTATGTACAAGCTGAAATCATCACGCTTCTCATACAGTGAGGTGTTCAGATGGCAGTTTGCGTCGAAAGATAGAAGTATATCCAAGTTAGAAGCGGATCTGTCGCTCTCGGTTGTTTCCTTGATCTCTAGTTCATTAGGATAGATTTCATGAAGATGATCCTTTAAGTTTGGATTATTGATGGACAACACGTCATCTATGTATTTGAAGGAAAAATTGATCTGAGATGCGAGGTGCTTTCAAGGTCTGGATGATCTCAGCTTCGTATGAATATAAAGATAAGTCCGCAAGCAGTCGGTCGCAATTGGTACCCATGGGGATGCCAACTATTTGCTGAAATTGAATTCCTCCAAACACCACAAAATGTTGTCAACCAAAAACTAAAGCATTCGCATGATATCGTCTTCGGTATACCTTCACGAAATAAGTATCCTTCCGCCCTTTGACAAGGTATGTGTATCTCATGTTCCCATTTTTTGAAAGAATGGTTTTGCGAATAATATTGGTCATTCTGTTTTTGAGCTTTTTGTGTGGAATGGTAGTGTAGAGCGTGAATAAGTCGAAAGATGCGCCAGGAAAAAATCACTTTGGCTTTATTTTAAATTAATTTTCGGAAGGGGATATGAGCTCGGACGGACGGACAAACAGACTGACGGACGGACACGACGGTTACGACGACGAATTTTTTCGGGTAGCATAAAAGGTAGATTGAACTTAAACCGAAATTGTTAAGGAGACAATAAATCGCCTTCTATACTGCGGAATTGATAAAAAAGTCATCAAAAGAACATTATGTGTAACACCGAACCAATGTACACTGACCAACCGTGACGATTTGAATGTTAAATTTAAGAACAGATAAATCTGCTGCATGAACCAGACATGGTACTTCACCCTCGTCAGTGATCTTCAATCTAAACAATGAAATATGGCCAAAGAGTGTGCCGAAAGACATAACAAGACAGGTGGGATATGATGTTACAGTACTCACGTTTTAGAAATTTCAGTGATATAAATGTTATGATGATTACTGTCCAAATATAATCAGAGAAGAGTAGGCCCTGATCGTATGTCCGATTTAAAAATTGACTGGACTTCTTGGATCATTGATCACAAGATAAAATTCGGTCTGTTTCCTCATACCCATTTCTTTTGATATGCATTTAATTTTTGTATTGGCTATTCTCCTTATGTTTATTTGTCTAGTTTGGCATTTTACTGTAAATAAGGCTTTTAGTTTATATGATATTTGTGCGTCCTGTTAGACCTCTTTGTATTCGTATAAAAGGATATAAAAAGGTTGCTTTGTATCCGCATAGAAGGACAATGGAAGACTTGTACACAGTTAATCCGGGTAATAACACCGTCTACTATTTTTATAGTAGATGGTGGTCCGAAGTCGGCACTGGATATATATTGGTCTCTCATGTTTCAGGAAAAGTCTTGGCGTTGTTTCTGTGTATTTTATTGTCCTTTTATATTGTCTCAAATTGATTTAATGTGGAAGTTGTATGTCCATTATTGTTGCTATGTTTATGACTTGATAGTTCCAAGTACCCACTAAATGTTCTTCTAAATGTAAATTTCACAAATGTATTTCGTCGACATAATACAACCTCTAGATTGATTTCATGCCATAGAATGTTTTTGAAGTCCGAATTTCGATACGATGGCCACAGTACAACATTTATTTACTTCATTTGAAACATTTTGAATAAATTCGTTTGAGTGGCACCACTTACATTTTTGACTTTGATGTATGGGGATTATTCATATAATCATAAATTCTTGTCCTTCATGTTTCAATGTGCTAGATTATTGCTCTCGGTGTCTCTGTCTGTTTGTTCCCCTTTCCTCCCCTCGTGCGTAAATGTTTCGATGTGATTACAAGTCAGAGTATATTGCTAGCACATCGATTTATTTATTGTTTTTAAAATAACAATCTACATAACATTTTCCCCCTACGGCACAGATGGAAAAATGCTTGTGAAACGTAAGTATGAAAATGCCAATGTTAATAAATGTCAAATATTTTTTGAGATTTCAAAATGAAATTCATGGAAGCTTTTTCTCTCAGCAATAAAACGTTTTTTTTTTTAAGTAGGTCAAACAGATGAACAAGCTGATAGACAGACGAAAGCACCGAAAGCTTTACGCATCGTCCTGAATCTAAGCTATATCATACATACAATCCATAAATAGAGAACACGCATTTTCAAAACACATGAAGAAATAAATGGCAATTACGACATGAACAAGCATAGAGATAGAAATAATGATAATAATAATAATAAAAAAAAACTCTAAAATAATGGGGAATCATAATTAAACTAATTAAACTTACCGTAAGAGCTTCCTGTGGTCGACTGGTTTGGCTGTCAATTCAAGAATTCATTTATATGTTTAGTGTCCGCACATTAAATTGATGGATTGAACCTAAAGGTTCTTTCCTGATCTGATATTGTAGTTAGCAATATTACATATATTTGTGAATAGCCAAGCATAAATAATGATTAATTAAGGCAGTTAGCCAACAAATGAACAAATATGTAGTAGAGAAAAGTTTATTGATAAAGAAAACATGAAAATTTAGAAAATTATGAGAAATATACCATTCGAATGTGTTCTTTCTTTTCATCCTGAATCTTGGATATTCCTGGACTGCTCCTTAGAAAATTCAATATGGGTTACCTCTTGTTGCATATACATGTAGTCGTCAAATCCTGATTGATAGCCTTTTGGGCAGGTTGGAATATAGATGTTATAGAATTCAGAAACATCCTAGATGACTCGTTTACATTGTATTTCATAGCAATCTACAACTTTTAGGAAGGCAGTGATCTAGCCATCACAAATAATATGAGTTCATTGCCGTCTCGCACTTATTTTGGTAGGGCGTGTCAACCACGATAGCCGTGTTAAAATACAGTAATCTCGGAATGTTTATTTTAATATATATGGGATTCTTCTTTTTATTTCTTCTGGGAGCAGAGAACAAATCTCTAACAAGACTTTCCTGAATTGACAGCAGCGCAACAAACACAAAGGATACTATAAGCAACAAACGTCAAACGAAACAATCTCAAACAAACCACAAGGGACAACAAGATACAAAACTGCAACAACACCGAATGGTCCAACAAACAAGCAATCAGCAATCAGCAATCAGACACACTATAAAATAATAATACGGATGTGTTCCAACTTTATGCCTTCTTGAAGAAAATTTCAAACAAATTTATTATGCACCAGACACGGGTTTCGGATATAAAATCTTCATCAGTGATGCTTCCAGCCAAAGTGCTTTTCATAAACCGCAAAAATTCACAAATGACAATACCTTAGCAATTCTGTACATGAGAAAGACCGGGTGCACCAGTCGCCTACTTTGGACGACCATTTGGTGTATAGAAAAAAGAATTAAAATAGAGACGATAGTGAATCTCTTTTCCAGTACCAATCTGTTTGGTCTTAGCACAATCTGAGACAAAGATTTACTAGTACTGGAAGCTTAAATATTTCAAACGGTAATGTTCTTGCTTTTAATTTATATATTTTAATATTATTATTATGGCCATGTTTTATCCATACCGTCTTCCTACGCATCTGGTCACAGACGGGGAGCTCAAGTATTCTCGTGATCATGATAGACTGCTTTGTTTTCTTTGTTTAAGGTGATTTCTTTGTTCTGTTATATGTGTTCAGTCTTTGTTTAGGTAGGGTTGAAAACAAACAAAATTTAAACTACAGAAATCTGTTATAAAACGTACATGCTTCATAAATAAGAGGAATAGTTACATTATCATATTTTTATTTTATTGAATAACTGATTGGTATCTCTTCGATGTAATGTATATCATTATTATACAAAATTATGAAGACGCTGGTATGATTTAAATCTGTGCAGTTTACTGTATTATACAATTATGGACTTTTTACGAGGTGAATCTGGTGTGATATTTTCTGAATTTGAAAATATTGACCGAGGCGATAGCCGAGGTCAATATTTTCAAATTCAGAAAATATCACACCATATTCACCGAGTAAAAAGTCCACAATTGTTTTATTATATAGTGGACTTAATCAGTATTTATAAAGGTACCTTTTCGAAATTGCTGACATCGACTTTTCTTTGAAAATGTCTCAAGACGTGTTAATATCAGCATTTTCTGTCGATAAATTATCCTGAACGTAATAGAATTCATTCAATGAGTCAAATTAAGACTAATTCAGAGTCAAAATCCGTAGACAGGCTCAAAATTCAAGAATTTTGAGCTCAGCTTCAAGGTCCTTGGTGCTGCTTACGAAATGCCGTATATGACGTCACAGATATAATCTTCGCGCGTTTACGATATTTCATGGTAAACCGGAAGCAAGAGTTTTCGCGGTAGTGATATTTAATGAAATCGCCGCTCACAGGTCAATATGATGTGACAATGACTCGTCACGTGATAGCTCTCGGCCAATGAGAGTGGAAATAGAAACAAACTATATAATAATACTGTATATATCTATATGCTGTATTATGCACTTGATTAATAAACAATACTATACTATACTAGTATTTGACATTTTTTTTAGTAATATTATACAATTATGGACTTTTTACGAGGTGAATATGGTGTGATATTTTCTGAATTTGAAAATATTGACCGAGACGACAGCCGAGGTCAATATTTTCAAATTCAGAAAATATCACACCATATTCACCGAGTGAAAAGTCCACAATTGTTTTATTATATAGTGGACTTAATCAGTATTTATAAAGGTACCTTTTCATAATGGCCGACATCGACTTTTCTTTGAAAATGTTTCAAGACGTGTTAATATCAGCATTTTCTGTCGCTAAATTATCCTGAAGGTAATGGAATTCATTCCATGAGTCAAATGAAGAATATTTCAGAGTCAAAATCCGTAGATAGGCTGAAAAGTGAAGAATTTGAGCTCAGCTTCAGGGTCCTTGCTGCTGTTTACGAAATG
This sequence comes from Pinctada fucata, assembly GCA_028142955.1. Classification (NCBI taxonomy): domain Eukaryota; kingdom Metazoa; phylum Mollusca; class Bivalvia; order Pterioida; family Pteriidae; genus Pinctada; species Pinctada fucata. The sequence goes on along the minus strand of AP027104.1, from coordinate 72,777,747 downwards.
ACGTTAATGACGTCACAGATATTAATTTCGCGCGTTTTCGATATTTCATGGTAAACCGGAAGAAAGAGTTTTCGCGGTAGTGATATTTAATGAAATCGCCCCTCACAGGTCAATATGCTGAGACAATGACTCGTCACGTGACAGTTCTCAGCCAATGAGAGTGGGAATATAAACAGACTATATAATAATTAGTAATAAATCAAATGGAAATTTTCATTTGGTCAGATAGTATAAAATATCAACTTTGTCATATTTTTTTGTTTTCCCCTGGCCTGAACCTGTATATATGTATCTCTCAAAATTAAGTTTCAAGAACACCACTCATACCATTAGGGTTTCGTTGATATTCAATGTTCCCGTTCGTTCTGTATTTATTAGTTAGGATTAAAAGTTTCACTTTCATTTACTGATTTTAAATATATATAATCCTAACTAATTATTACAGAGCGTTTGAACAAAGCCACCTACAATACATTCAGTACTTGCTGTGGAGTCTGGAGATTACTTACAAGACAGTGTTGTCCTTCATGTTACTATGGTGCTTTGTTATTGTCTCCGTCAGTTATTCCATTTGTCTTTTCTGGTGATAAAACGTTCAGCTGGTCTCATTTTTTTTTATCTTCTCCCTGTCTTTCTTTTGTTTCGTGTATTTATGACCGTCTTACTTTGGGTGTTCATGGTAGTATAATTCTGGTTGGACAAGTGCAAATTTTCCGAGAATCGATTCAAAGTAAGACGGTCATTACTTATATTTCCATTCGTACTAAACATCAGACACCCCATTTGGCATTTATAAAGGGTGTTTTGAAAGTTATAACGTTAAAAGTATCTGTACGTTGGTAAATTCTCCGTACTCTCTAAACTAAAGCGTGACGTCATAATAGGCAACCAGAATTATAGTTTATAAATCCCTTTGCCTAACGGGCGCTTAACATGGGAATATCTCTGCAATGGAGATATATTGTGATAAAAATAGAAAATTTCGAGTATAACAGAGAACTATGGAACGACATCGCTGTCTTATTATGAGATATTTCAATATATTGGATGGTTTAATCAATATATGCGGTGGTAAGTACATTATATGCGGTGGTAAGTACATTATATGCGGTGCTAAGTACATTATATGGAGTGCTTAGTACATTATATGCGGTGTTAAGAACATTATATGGGGTGGTACGTACATTATGTGAAAATGAACTAATTAAATATACGATGTAGATAATACAAAAACAAGTGACACAAAATAAGCGAACGCTGGAAGACCGTGTAACTATGCATTACCTACACATTAGATACTTCTGTGAAAATTGCTCATTTTAATTTATTTCTTAAATTTACTTAGATAATCGATGGTTTTATGGCCTTATTTGCTGTATATTTGTCACATTTGCTTATTTGATGCCTTTGTTTGGAATTTGTATTTAAATTCTATTCTTCTATTCTTGGGGGTTTATTTTTTGGGGGTATATCTTTTTCCTTGTAAAAAGGAGAGGTATCTTAATAATTTCAAGATTCAGTAGTAGATTCAAAGAAAGGCGCTTTATGGACTACCCATCGTGTTCGTCAGTAGTGCGCATGCCAAAACAGAACGCGAAGAAGCGAAGTTGCGAATAAGTAAAGTTGAAAAGAAGCGAAGAAGCGAAGTTGAAAAGAAGCGATGTCACGACGCGAAGTTACGATGCGAAGAAGCGAAGTTACGATACTTCTTCGCATTGTAACTTCACTTCTTCACTTCTTCGCATCGTAACTTCGCTTCTTAAGTCGCATCGTAATTTCACTTCTTCGCATCGTAACTTCGCTTCTTCTCGTGTCAATTTCAAGCGCAAAGATGCGATGTCCACACCGGAACACCGTACAAAATCGGTTTAAACATATTTATTCAAATATAAGCATATATAGAATGAACAGTGCATGTGATGAAAATAAATTGGATTTGAAAAAAAACGTAACGCTTATTCAAATTTATTTCCCAAGGCTAATATGATGAATACATAGTCGGCATTTTATATATGAACCATGCTTAACAACTTAAGCGCAAATTAAAGAAAAAATAGAATTGAACATGGACGAAAGAAAACGAGGAAAAAAAGGGAAAAGAGTGAGAAAGAAAGGAGACATCTACAAACATACTGCAAATATGAATACTCGTTTTGCTGCCTGAACCATAACATGGGCTTCATATTAAAAACGGTTACAGTACTTTTAAAAAAGAGAAATTCGTCTAATATATATTTTTTTCAATCACACACTCCTTTCGTAACGTTTGTAAAGCCAGGGAAAGAGAGAAAAGGGAGCGTGTGTCATCCTGGTTTTACAAACTTAAGGAAAGGAGCGTTTGATTGAAAAAGAGGTTTAAACGAATTTCTGTGGCTCAAGCACAGGAGGCCGACAAAAAAGTCAATTTAATATAATATTTTTTATATATATACCCCACTCATAAAAAAGACAAAGACATGTACGTGTATAATATTTTATTAAATTGACTTTTTTTCGGCCTCCTTTGGACTCGAGTATCTGTGTTTTGAGCTGCCGATCCTACTTTTTTTCAAAGTTTATATTATTCTTTTTATTTAATTATTCATTATTATTTTTTGGCAGTTTCAATTTATTATACAATAATTGCAGTTTATAATGAATGTATTTTGCATCACAGGAAGGAGGCAGAAATAATGTCAATTTCTGTACAGTCTCGTCTAACTTAAAAAATGTTAAAAAAAAAAAAAAAGGAAAAAAAAGCGCTCGTATTTTTTCTTTCATTTTAATTTTAATTTTGAATGTAATTGATAGAGTTTTTATATTCTTCGTTATTTTTTTCCTTTCAAATATGATGATTTTTTTTTCAAACAAGCCCTTGTAATGTTTATATTACGGTAGATAATCGGTGAGGTTGCATTCTGTTTCTCTAAATAGCAATCACTCGCATCGTATTACGTTAGTCCGTACCTAGTCCCGTCAAAGACTGGGTTTGGTATTTCGGACTATTTTTTGTATGAAAATACGTATATAAAAGAAAAACAAATCACAGATATTTGAAAATGTATGAAATTTCGAGAGAAAAAGGATGGTGCATGTTAGATAATCAATAATTTACTAAATCATTGTAAAAATAAAAATCAATTTCATTCTGCTATAGCCTTAAACTTTATATACTATTCAATCATTGGAATCGCCAAAATATTTTTAATGAGAATTAAAGTTACCCCAAACAAGTTTTATTTCCATGCATGGCTCGAAATAATCTGAACGTGCACTATAAAGTAGCAAAATGGCGAGTTTTACGTAGGTTAACACTGCTTCTGAAAAGATTACTGACATTTTAAAATGAAATAAGAACATTTCAAATAAATCTATGATCATTGGTATATAGATAATTCTTTTCCGATTCAATCGATACCAAAATCATCAACGTACGTTTACTAATAAGTGAAATATAAGTTGTAGAACACTGAAAACTGAGAGGAAACTTCCTTCGAAGACGCCATATTGGATTTCTCTAGCAACATCGTACGTCATAACTTTACGTCATTGCTTTACGTCATAACTACGTCACCTTTGTGAAACCCGTGCAACTGAAACGTAAATGCGACGTAAAGATGGACGTAAGTCCTACGTCGGTCGTAAATCTACGACGCTTTTGTGAAACTGGCTACAGTCACTAACTAGCCGTGTAACTAATAATACCGGGTGCCTAGCCTTTTATACCAGACCCATTGTGACGTCACAATGGTATCCTTCATGTTGACGCCGTAGCGTAAATAGACAACGACGTCCAAACACTCTATGAAAATTATCAAAATAGGTCATCGGTGGGGTAAATTTGTTGCCTAGTCATCTGGTGACCTGGTACGGAATGACGGCTTCGCCTCGGCCGGTATAAAACCTAGTGACCTGTAGCTAGTTTCACAAAAGAGTCGTAGATTTACGACCGACGTAGGACTTACGTCCTTCTTTACGTCGCATTTACGTTCCAGTTGCACGGGTTTCACAAAGATGACGTAGTAATGACGTAAAGCAATGACGTAAAGTTATGACGTACGATGTTGCTAGAGAAATCCAATATGGCGTCGTCGAAGGAAGTTTCCTCCCAGTTTTCAGTGTTCTACAGCTTATATTTCACTTATTAGTAAACGTACGTTGACGATTTTGGTATCCATTGAATCGGAAAAGAATGATCTATATGCCAATTATTATAGATGTATTTGACATTTTCTTATTTCATTTTAAAATGTCAGTAATCTTTTCAAAAGCAGTGTTAACCTACGTAAAACTCGCAATTTTGCTTTTTTATAGTGCACGTTCAGATGATTTCGCGCCATACATGGAAATAAAACTTGTTTGGGGTAACTTTAATTCTCATTAAAAATATTTTGGCGATTCCAATGATTGCATAGTATATAAAGCTTAAGGCTATAGCAGACTGAAATTTATTCTTATTTTTACAATGATTCAGTAAATTATTGATTTATTTATCTAAAATGCACAATCATTTTTCTCTCGAAATTTCATACATTTTCAAATATCTGTGATTTGTTTTTCTTATATATATTTTCATACAAAAAATAGTCCGAAATACCTGACCAAACCCAGTCTTTGACGGGACTAGGTACGGACTAACGTAATACGATCCGAGTGATTGATATTTAGGGAAACAGAATGCAGAATTATCTACAGTAATATACTTGTTAAAAAATTAATAATTATATTTGAAAGGAAAAAATAACGAAGGAGTACCAGATATAAAAAGACGCGTTTTTAAAAACAAATGTCCTGTTATCAGTCACCTAAATTTACAAAACGAAGGTCAAACGTCGAAGCTAGGGTGACAGGTTCAGAAATCATGTATACTGTTAGGATGTAGACATTTTTGTCCTGTAACATAGTATTACATGAAAATATAAAAACTCTTTCAATTACCAATCAAAAATCAAAATCATTATGAAGAAAAAAATACGAGCGCTTTTTGTTTTAAGTTAGACGAGACTCTATAGAAATTGACATTTATTTCTGCCTCCTTCCCGTGATGTAAAATAAATTCATTATAAAATGTCATTATTGTATAAAAAAAGGAAACTGCCAAAAAATAATAATGAGTAAAAATACAAACTTTAGTATTTATTCAGTAATATTTCGAATCAGTACATAACAACAAAAAATAAGTAAATTCACTGATGAGATAGAAAACAAGCGATGATCGCTTATATCACTTCGTTTCTCATATTTCTTTATGCACTGGACGATCATGAATAAAGTGAAGAAAAGAGATAAAGAAGAGAAGGGAGGCTAGAATTTAGAATGCAAAAGAATAGTATTAATATATGCGAAGAGATGAGGATTTAAGTTATGTTAATAGATGAGTTAAGAGATGAAGATATTACTTGTGATGTTTACTGGACATAGGAAGCAATTTAAAAAAGAAGTACATTAACCGAAGCGTTAAGTTTTAAGAATAAATCTTTGTACTTTTATGAATATATATTTGTTTTCATCAGTTGTAATATTATCATTCCCAAACAAAACTTATACAAAAATATAAACTTTGAAAAATAAGTAGGATCGGTAGCTCAAAACACAGGTACTCGAGTCCAAAGGAGGCCGAAAAAAAGTCAATTTAATGAAATATTATACACGTACATGTCTTTTGACTTTTTTATGAGTGGGGTATATACATAAAAAAGACAAAGACATGTATGTGTATAATATTTTATTAAATTAACTTTTTTTTCGGCCTCCTGTACTTGAGTCAGAGAAATTCATTTATACCTCTTTTTTCTCAACCAAACGCTCCTTACGTTAAGTTTTTCTTTCTTTCCCTGGCTTTACAAAAGTTACGAAAGGAGTGTGTGATTGAAAAAAAATATGTATACTTAGACGAATTTCTCTGACTCAAGTACCTGTGGCTGAAAAAAGGGTAGCCAGAGTGAGCGGATTTCCAAACATCTTTATTTTTGACTAATTGTTAATTGTTTTTTTTTAAGTACTGTAACCGTTTTTGTAGCCCATGTTATGGTTCAAACAGCAAAACGAGTAATCATATATGCAGTATGTTTGATATGTCTCCTTTCTCACTCTTTCTCTTATTTTTTCCTCGTTTTCTTTCGTCCATGTTCAATTCTATTTTTTTTCTTCAATTTGCGCTTAAGTTGTTAAGCATGAATCATATGTAAAATACCAACTATGTATTCATCATATGAGCCTTGGGAAAAGAATTTGAATAAGCGTTACGTTTTTTTTTCAAATCCCATTTATTTTCATCATATGCATTGTTCATTCTATGCTTATATTTGAATAAATATGTTTTAACAAATTTTGTACAGTGTTCCGATGTGGACATCGCTTTTTCGCGCTTGAAATTGACACACGAAGAAGCGAAGTTACGATGCTTCGCTTCTTCGCATCGTAACTTAGCTTCTTCCGTCACAAATTGTTTATGCGAAGATGCGATGTCCCCAGCGATACACCTAGAGAACATCTCAAGATCATTAAAATCCTTTTCGATTCTCTTTAAGACAAAATTGGTCAAATTCACTTCAATATTTCTATAAATAGTACTTGTGAGATTTTTTTTTTTTGCATCATACACTTTACTGGGAAATGTTTATTCCCTCGAAACAAAATTGTAAGGGGCTAAAGTAACGGATGAGTCTTTTGTATATGACCATATGGCACATTTTTATTGCATCTTCATTACGCTTCATTATTTCTCATGATACATTTCTTCAAGGAAAATGTTCAAGGTCATAGTCCAACGTTCAAGTTTAAAAACTATAAATGGCCAATAACATTGAATTCACTCTGGACGGTCTATTTTCAACATAATTTTATCGGACTTAGTATTGATGAACTCTAGAGGTTTTAAAGTCATATGTCTAGGTTCAAGGCTACAGGTTAGACGTGGCCAAAAAATTATAGTAGAAATCCAGAGAACGCATTTTTTATTGATTTTTATCAAACTAAACTTAATGCATTTAGGGAGCAACCATTTTATTTTAATGGGGGGGGGGGGGGAAGACTTTTGCCAGCCGAAATTTTTTTTCGGCCATTTTAAGAGCCGGAAAATTTTTTTCGCCGGCCCTTTGGGCCGGACTATTTTTTTTTTTTTTTTTTTTTTTTTTGTAATTTTCCAATCTCGCCAGCAGATCACTTCATTTTAATTTCTTGAATGGCATATGGTGCCTATAATCTGTTTACTAAAATGTACTCAACGGAGACAGGCTATATGGTGCTAATGACTTTTGAATTTGATTTATTCACTCCAAATTGCGTAAAGTTTGTTCCATTTTTTTAAACTTTGTTTATGATACACAAAAGAAGTTTTTACTGGGCAGCGGAAAGGTCGGAAGAGAGGGGGGAGGGGCAATTTCATTATCCGGGAAAAAATTTTCGCCGGCCCTTTGGGCCGGAAAATTTTTTTCCCTAAAATTTCGATCCGGAAATTTTTTTTTGCAAAGTCTTCCTGCCCCCCCCCCCCCCCAAATAAAAATCAAATGGTTGCTCCCTTGGAGGGGCAAGGCTGTTTCATTTTATATACCATGTTATCAATAAGTTTTTAGTATCGTGTACCTGCCGATGAGGACATGTGTATTATTCTAACTTTCCATTTTATAAATGAAAGTTAGAAAAGTACGCTTTAACACACAGTATTATTTTGGCCGTAGTTTTCTTTTGTTTTCTACATATTTTCTATGACGCTGCAATGTTTTTTTTAATTACTCGAAAATTGTTGGAAACAATGCGAATTTCGTTATTCTAAGAACATGAACAGATTCTGTAAAATCTTATTTTTATATCGTGAAATCTTTGGCATACTTTTTGTATCTTTATTATACTTTTTAAACAATGTTGTGGTTATACTGAAATTTTTGTTTCCGATATACCAACCACCTATGTCGATGTCTTTTTGAACGCGTAATTCGATGAATTCAATAAAATTCGTTCTGAAGTTCTGAATCAAGAGCGAAAATGAAAAGGTAATAATTAAGCGTTTCATAGAATTTGCGTATGACAGCGGGATTTGAGTTGTTTTCTTTTTCATCCCATCAAAAATTTAAAAACATATAAAATATGAAAATAAAAGTAACTCTCATTCTTAAATGTTCTCTGTTCTACTCGAAATTTTCTATTTTTATCACATTATACCCATGTTTTCAGCCAATGTCGTAAGACTTACGACAGCTCTGACGGTGTCGTAGATTTTCAGATGATTTACGTCAGACGTAAAACTACGTCGCTTTTGTGAAATGCTTTTGAGTTGCTACGTAGCGCTTACGAACGTCGTACGTCATAGCTGTGCCGTAAGTTGCTTTTGTGAAACCGGCCCCTGGTATCATCCCGTTCCAGGTAACTAATATTTCCATTGGAACAGTAGCGAACGCCGGAATGAACAACACTCCGAAGTGACGTCAGGTGCCCGGGGAGAGTCATCGTCTCCTGTTTGCATAAGAAATCCTGATCAGTGTTACTTAAAGAAAAGAGGGTTCAGATTTAAAGAGATCTTAGTGTATCCTTTTTGAACATTTAAGGTACAATGTATCTATTTTGATAAGGGTGTGTGGGTTCAAATATTTTCTTGGACATATAAATCAACGTTTCAGCGATACCTCGAACAATTTATGAACGCTTTATACCATCACAAAACCTTGAAACCATTAACGTGATTTTGAGACACGACCAAAATTCATTTCTGTATCGCCCTCTGGTGTTTTTATTTTAATTTAAATTTGTTAAATTACTTTGCAGAGAGTGCAAGGTTGATTACAAAAGGAGCAGTCTGGATTCAGGCAACATCATTCTTGTATGACAGCACTCACTAAAATGACAGACAAATGGTTGTCTGAGATTGATAAAGGAAATCTGACTGGAACTGTGTTCCTAGATTTCAGTAAAGCTTTTGACTTGGTTAATCACGAAATTCTCCTTAAGAAACTTAAATTGTACAGGTTCAATATCAATTCACTAAACCTCCTAAAGTCATATTTGCAAGATCGCCACCAAGAACTACATATAGGGAATACCATTCTGAAAAGTTAAGTATAAAAACAGGTGTACCCCAAGGTTCTGTGTTAGGTCCACTATTATTTATGTTATATATCAATGATCTACCCTTACACATAGAACATTCTAATATAGACATATTTGCTAATGATGCTACACTGCAGGATTCATCAAATCGAACAGATTCATTGAGCCAGAACCTACAATCTGATGTCAATAATGTAATATCATGGTGTAAGCAAAATGACATGCTCCTCAATGAAAAGAAGACAAAATGTATGTTGATTGGTACATCCCAAAAGCTTTCTAAATGTAACTCTAATTTAGAGATAAAAGTAAACGACTATTGCATAGAAAATTCTAAATGTGAGAAACTACTCGGAGTACATATTGATCAGAACCTAAGCTGTGAAAATCATATGGACTATGTATGTAAAAATGTTTCCTCTAAAATTGCGCTACTAGGTAAAATAAAAAAAGTTTCTCCCTTTACAAACTCGGAAACTTTATTATAATGCATATATCCTCTCAGTGATTGGCTACTGTTTAACAGTCTGGGGATCTGCATCTAATGCTCAATTAGACAGATTACTCAATCTGCAGAAACGGGCTGCGAGGATTATACTCGATATGCCTCCTGATTGTCCCTCTATGCCACTCTTTGAACAACTTGGATGGATGACCATGTACGAAAGACTTGAATTTACTAAATGTATTGCACTATACAAAGCTACACACGGGATGACACCTGCTTATATAAGTGATTTGTTCAATTTCAGTCAACAGAAAACTATAATTTCAGATCTGCTTCAAACAATGATATGACAATTCAAAGACATAATACAAAAATGTTCGAGAAATCATTACAATATTCAGGACCGCGTTTATGGAATTTACTACCTTTATCAATTAGAAGTGCAGAAACTGTATTCAAATTTAAGACGTTAGTGCATTGATATATTATTTCAAAACGTAACGATCAGTGACTAGTAGTGACTATTGTAAAGAAGAGAGAGAGAGAGAGTGTGTGTGTGTGAGGGTGTGTTTGTGTTTGTGTGTGTGTGTGTGGGGGGGGGGGGGGGGAGGATGGGTGTGTATGTGTAAGTGTTGATACAAGAGAGAATTCTTTTTGTTATTTATGTGTGAAAAATGTGTATTATGCTGTTTTAAAAGAAGGCCTCGAGGAAGAAAAGCATACTGCTTATCGAGTAACCTTCATAAAATAAAGAATTTGATTGATTGATTGATTGGTTCCACGGCAAAGTTGAATAAAATTGATTACCAAAATAGCATAGGAGGGATGGTGCTCAGATGTTAACCTCCTTTAATTTCAATGTTATTTTTGGCTGAAATAACATTAACAAACATTTTCAGGACTTTTTGAAAAAAAAAAAAACGTTTCGGTTGCACCTTGGCAATTTTAAATGAAATCTTAGATAAAATTTTCAAGACAACCCTGGGTTAATTTTCAACAATTTAGAACAATTTTGGCAAACTACGAACGTTTCAGAACAATCCTGGTAAATTAAGAAACGTATCGGGACCATTCGTCAAATTAACATTTTTTAGATCCCAGCTAATACTACGGAAGCGTATAAGTGCCAAATTATTTTTTATTATTTTTTGATTTTCCGACTTTTAATCTTGGAATTTCCAACTTTAATCTTGGAATTTCCAACTTTAATCTTGGAATTTCCAACTTTAATGTCGGAATTTCCAACTTTAATCTTGGAATTTCCAACTTTAATGTCGGAATTTCCAACTTTAATCTTGGAATTTCCAACTTTAATCTTGGAATTTCCAACTTTAAAGTCGGAATTTCCAACTTTAATCTTGGAATTTCCAACTTTAATCTTGGAATTTCCAACTTTAAAGTCGGAATTTCCAACTTTAAAGTCGGAATTTCCAACTTTAATCTTGGAATTTCCAACTTTAATGTCGGAATTTCCAACTTTAATCTTGGAATTTCCAACTTTAAAGTCGGAATTTCCAACTTTAATCTTGGAATTTCCAACTTTAAAGTCGGAATTTCCAACTTTAATCTTGGAATTTCCAACTTTAATCTTGGAATTTCCAACTTTAAAGTCGGAATTTCCAACTTTAAAGTCGGAATTTCCAACTTTAATCTTGGAATTTCCAACTTTAATCTTGGAATTTCCAACTTTAAAGTCGGTATTTCCAACTTTAATCCTGGAATTTCCAACTTTAAAGTCGGAATTTCCAACTTTAATCTTGGTATTTCCAACTTTAATCTTGGAATTTCCAACTTTAATCTTGGAATTTCCAACTTTAAAGTCGGAATTTCCAACTTTAATCTTGGAATTTCCAACTTTAAAGTCGGAATTTCCAACTTTAAAGTCGGAATTTCCAACTTTAATCTTGGAATTTCCAACTTTAATCTTGGAATTTCCAACTTTAAAGTCGGTATTTCCAACTTTAATCTTGGAATTTCCAACTTTAAAGTCGGAATTTCCAACTTTAATCTTGGAATTTCCAACTTTAATCTTGGAATTTCCAACTTTTTTTCAGAGGTTTTACTATGTGGTCAATGCTTTTATACTAAGTGTACAATGTCATTTTGTTATCGCAACTGATTGATTATTATAGTGTTTTCTATTATATATATGTTTATTTTGGCGGTGAAATACATTATATGACTAGTCCGCATTTATTGTCCATTACAACCATTCAACATGTTTGTGTATTGACACTTCAGATCTTACAGATAGATAACGACCGATAAATAAGATTTTATCTGAAAACAATATAAAAAAGCCAGCCCAAATCGGCAAATGTACATGCTATGACATTTAAATTCATCCAATTATAAAAGATAGATATTAAAAGATCTATTGGAAAAAATATCAACAAGTGCAACTCTAACGTAAGCTGCCAATCTTCCGACAGATCCATTTACGTTACGCGTAGGAGTCACGTTTCTTATGTTACAGCAGTAATGGCCAATAGCTAATTTCGGGAAGGTCACAGTCAAGGCAACAGTGTTAAAATTTTGATACTATATGTACATTTGTACGAGAAAGATCTTGTCACAAGGAAAATACATATGTTAAAATTTTTGAATATAGTCCAAGGTCAATGTCAAGGTCATGCGATAAGAAATGTTAGTACGAACAGAAAAGCTTGTCAGGCCATAGTAATTTAATATTCTGTTTTAAGTCCTGAACTTTTTCGATAATTAATATAAGGTACCCTTAATTTTTTTATAAAAATCACTATTATCTCCTAAAATTAAAGGTGGAATAGGCATTTCATGTAATCAAATATCATTTACTAATTTTTAACCCAAAAAAATGCATGTTTGTGAAGATGTGTGTGTGTGTTTTGTTTTGGTTTTTTTTTTTTGGTTTTGGTTTTGGTTTTTTTTTTGTCTGAGCAAAAGGTACCCGCCCGATGTAAAACAAGTTTTACTATGGCTTTACAAGGAATACACTTGCAAAAACTGCGAATGGTCTTCGCTAAAGTTTTTTTTAAATGTAGGTCAATGGTCAGGATCGAAAGGTAAAAATAAAATAGTACCAAGAGAACACCCATACCAAATATGAGAGCCCCATCTCTTATGGTGATGTAGTTAAGGTCAAAGTTAAAGTTTCTCATATGTAGGTCAAAAGGTTATTGTCAATGTCAAATGGTAAAAAATTGACGCCACCCGAACAGTACACGAGTCAAAAATGAGTCATATATCTTATGGTGAAAAAGTTATTGCCATTTTTATTTTTTGACGGACAGGAAAACAGGGATAGACAGGCAGCCAGCCAGCCAGCCAGACCGACCGACCGACAGACTGACCGACAGACAGACAGACAAATAGTTATTCCTTTAGGGCTACTGCCATTTGGCGGGCCCTTTTATCTGATTGATGTTAGATTTTTGATGGACAGGCAGACGAACGGACGGACAGACACATTGATTACTAATTCTATGCGGGACCGTAGGTAATCAAACGATAGTACTAAAGACTTTGTAATTTGCTGTGCAGAAAATAGCACTTTTTTTCAGGAAGGGGAAAACCCCTGAAATAGAATACATGTAATAGCATTAAGTCCCCATTCCATTTTCTTCTACCTATTTGATAAACAGTGTTAACTTAAAAAAAACATTTCGAGTAGTCACTCATGAAATGTGATGAACGGACAAAAGAAATTAGAACGGATGTGTTAAAACATTATCTTAGGTAGTTTTTTTTTTTTTTTTGATATATATTTTTTCTTTTCAGTATCTCGTAAAAGCATCATCTGCTATCCATAAGCATCTCTTATGCACAATGAAAGTATGTCTAGATTCTAAAATAAAGTTTACTGCCACCTTGACCTTTGACCCTTGACCTTAAAAACTATTAGGGTTCATCCCTGAGGGACCATTTGTGAAAGGTGGTCTCTTGATGATTACTATGCCTTCTATTCTGTTCACAAGTATCTTAAGCTTAAGCCTTTGACCTTTGACCCTTGATCTTGAAAATAAATAGGTTTCTTATCTCCCCACGGAGAACATTTGTGAATGCTTTGATGTTTCTATGATAATTTCTTTGGCGTCTATGCTGTTCACAAGGTCCACGCGAAGTCCACTTTGACCTTGAACTTTGACCTCTGACCTTCAAAATCAACAGGGTTTATTCTCTTTCCATTGGAAACATCTATGAAAGGTTTGATATTTCTCTGATGTTTACTTTGTCTTCTATGCTGTTCTCAAGAAAATTTGGACACACGCACCTACACCCACACACGCCCTGACGCACGGCAGCGATAGTCGGCGTTGACCGAAAAAGTTGGGCAAAGTCTTATTTGAAGTCGGAGTTAGTCGTGGTTTATCGGAGTTAATTCGGGGGAATCGAAATTCTGGTTTCAATAAACAGCTTCGCATAATCTCTAACCTAATTTAATCCGTATCTATCCGTAGGAATCCGTAGCTCGATCGTCGTGGCAAGTCGTAGCTATTCTTGGCAATCCGTAGCTATCTGGGATGAGACGGAATTTTTTTAACATGTTGCAAATTTTCCGTGGCTCTACTATGGATAATTTTGTCGTAGGGTGTCTTGGCAACCCGTAGTAGTGTCGTAGCTATCCGTAGGGGAGTCGTAGCAACCCGTAGCGTATCCGTATAGATAAAAATAGCCATACGACTCTCCTACGGATTGCTACGACTCCCCTACGGATTGATACGACTGACCTACGGATTACTATACGGATAGCCACGGATTTTGTCTTATATTAACTTCAAATCTATCAGTACTCTATGCGTTTTTCGGTCAATATATGAGTTAATACTTCAATAGGTAATGATATAAAACCTGAACACTTCTATCAAACGATTGACACTGTATCAATTTGAAAACATTGGGTGTTTTAGTAAATAATTACTGTTTAAAAGTACACAGGAATTCAAGCCAGTCCTACAAGCGCGGATCCAGAGGGGTTGGGGATCCGGACACCCCCCCCCCCCCCTTTCCGTTGGAATTTTCGAAGCATAGTTAAAAAAATATATGAATATACATTTTTTTTTACGGTGCAACATCCGTTTTACTGGCTACGCTAGAAAAACTCAGTTTGTAACCGTAAAATCAGCATTTACCGTCCGCAAACATAACGTTAGAAGCTAGTTATTCTATAAATGATGCTGCGCTTTCCTACATACACCTTGGTCAATAACCAAGGGAAACTGAAAAAGACACGAATAGAGGATTTCATTCCAATTCTGAAAAAAAAAATTGGCTGACTCGCTATCGCTCGCCATTTGTTGTATTCACACATTAGAACGGACAAGCATTACATATGTAAGTAAGTACTATAATGTGAAATTCAAGATTTTAACACCAATTCTCTGTAACCATCAACCTAAATTTGGCACGCATGGTGACCAATCGTGGTGAAATTTTATATACATAATCATTGTAATCAGATATGAAAAAAAGTTAATGGGGGCAATGTCATACGGTGATCCGTTACCATGGAAACACAGTTTCAGTATTTGGTTTGTGATAATTTGGGGATTTTAACTTGTGGTATCTTCTAATGAGAACTATATGTTATACAGAACTTATTTGTTTTAAATACTGTAGTACAACACGGACTCTTCAGATATTTATGCTCAAACCTAAAAAATGTCTCCCTACTTTGATAAAATAGTGAAAATTTTGCAACTGCATGTGCAATTCTAAGCCTATTTCCTGAAGCAAATATCAAAAAACGCAGCCATGCCTGTAAAATGTAAACATACCATGTAATCAATCTAATAGTATATTTTCAAAATGTACAAAAACATTTTTGGGGCTATTTACAATTACTTCAAAAATCAAAAATCAATTTCGATAAAACTTACTAATTTTAGAAAAAGGGGAATTCCCATAGGAGAACTCTCTAGGACGGAGGAAGTAAACGTTTAGCAACAAACAACATGGAGGGAAATTTTGCATGTTTGCTGCTCTGTATTTACAGTTTACAATTTGTTTATTTTGATACATATGCCTATATTTTTATCGCACTTGATCTCTCTTTCTCTCTTTCGATCTCTACTCGCGGGGTCGGGAAAATTAGGTTCAATGACCATATTGAATATGTTGAAACATTTCTCCTTTATATGCGAAAAAAATTGGGTATTTACCTTTGGAGAGTGGAGGGAGTGGGGTGAAGTTGAACCAGACCATTTCATGTACCCTATAAATTGGGGGAAAGGGGGGGGGTTCCATGATCCGAAACCCCCTTGAGGTCATGCACTAGACCCCTCTTTTTCTCTGAAAAGGGAGTAGCCATATGATTGGGGGGGGGGGGGATGGGGGGTAAGAAATATTTGCTTGAATTTTTGTGAAAAAGAATATTCAGGCCTAAAGCGGCGGCGAAAAAAATAAAGCATTTTGCTACGACGGTATTTATTTGGAAAAAATCCAACCAAGAGGGCCTTAGAAAAAAAATCAGCTTTGAGAAATATTATAAATAGTATACCTCTATTGTAAAAACTCAATACATTGTAGGTGGCGCCAGTGAAATGAATTAGAGCTGCGCACCCCAAATTCAAAATTATGTTTTTAAAGGTGTATAGCTGCGAATGTAAGGTTAGATTCACCTGAAAATTTGAATTTATACAAATGAGAATGTATACTTTCATATGAAAAGAAAGATTTTGCATTCCAAAATTTTGTAAAATTAATTAATTTTCAGGGACATCGTCCCTTTAAAATTCATAGAATTTGCTGTTTGTGATACATGTAATTTGTAAATTATTTTCTTCTGCAGTATTTGATTTTATAATTTCTAGGTATTTAGACAAACTATAATTAATTACATTCCAAAAATATCAAGCTTATACTATTAGCCAATTTGTAAAATGAAACTATATATAAGTCTTTTCGAGTATCATTCATCTTCTAAGAGATCCCCTCCCTTCTTTTCTAATAATTTTCAGTACAAAAAAGCCACCATGAATGTCGATTAAAGTTAATTAATAGCAATTTCGTATCGTGACTGAAGAAACATAAACATCTAAAAGATCCCGTTTGCTTGAATGTCTAGCTGACATGTGCTCTCCGCTGGACCAGACATTGCATGAAAATATTGTGAATTGTGAAGTACATAAATTAAATAAAAAAAGTAAAAAAATAAATAAATGATAGATAAATGAATAAAAAAAATCAATTTAAGAAATGCCCATATTGCATCAAAATGGATTTTTATGCATCCTTGATCCGTATTACCTAGGAATTCCCTTTTTTTCTCTCTTATCAATGTGAATTTCTCCCCTATATAAATTTTTTTTTTGTACTTTTGTCAGTTGTAATTGATATTTAATTGCATGATAAAACCATTAATTTTTTCATTGTCAAATTATTCACCTTCGTACTCTAAATAACAAAGGGGAATACTTATAAAGAGAGCTAGGAAGAAGCAGAAATTTTGGAACAAATTGTTCAATGCCGAGGCTAAGAAGACGGACAGCTTCTTGTTTGCTAGATTTGACAAACCTACTGACAATCGTATTATTAGAAAAAAAAACTACCAAATACGATTGCTGAGTAATAGCTCCAAAGTACAAATATTGCATGGGTAATGTGGGTAGCTCGAATTTCCTCTATACCAACTGCAGTGTTTGCTGCACTGTACTGTACTGTCCTTTACTGTACTGTCATTTACTGTACTGTACTGTAGTTCGATGTACAAGGTAAATCTTGTTCTGCTTGAAAAGATGTGTGCCCATTTAGTTGTCATTTTGATAATTATGTATCTGACTATGAAAAGATTGTGATATCAGCGCTCTAAGTGCTGAAAGAATACCTGTAGGGTACAGACTTATCATTTTACATCACTGGTCTTTTGACGAAGATGATACAATGGCGTAGGTCTGCCTGAAAAAGTGGAAGGGCATAACATCCCAAAATGTCTTAACAAGCAAAAAAAAAAAAAGCTGGGGGATAAAGAATGGGGGTTTCAGTGGCGGATCCAGCTTTTGAGTTAGAGGGGGCGTAAGAAATGGTGAGGGGTCTGAGGACCGCCCAGGTCGTCAGCGGGTCCAGGACAGAGTCCTGGTAGGGAGACCAGGTGGCGAAGCCCCACGGAAGCTAATGAATTTCAGCCTTTTCGGGCCCATTTTTGTCCCCCCCTTTCGCGAAAGCGCGGGGACATTAAAACCGGTTCGTCCGTCCGTCTGTCCGTCAGTCACAAAAACTTTAACCTTGTGCATAACTTTTGAATGGTAAGTGATAGGGCTTTGATATTTCACATGTGCATTCCTTGTGACAAGACCTTTCCATGGATACCAAAATTTTTGACCTTGTGACCTTGACCTTGGACTTTGACCTACTTATTAAAAACTTTAACCTTGACCATAACTTTTGAATGGAAAGTGATAGGGCTTTGATATTTCACATGTGTATTCCTTGTGACAAGACCTTTGCATGGATACCAAAATTTTTGACCTTGTGACCTTGACCTTGGACTTTGACCTACTTATTAAAAACTTTAACCTTGACCATAACTTTTGAATGGAAAGTGATAGGGCTTTGATATTTCACATGTGTATTCCTTGTGACAAGACCTTTGCATGGATACCAAAATTTTTGACCTTGTGACCTTGACCTTGGACTTTGACCTACTTATTAAAAACTTTAACCTTGACCATAACTTTTGAATGGAAAGTGATAGGGCTTTGATATTTCACATGTGTATTCCTTGTGACAAGACCTTTGCATGGATACCAAAATTTTTGACCTTGTGACCTTGACCTTGGACTTTGACCTACTTATTAAAAACTTTAACCTTGACCATAACTTTTGAATGGAAAGTGATAGGGCTTTGATATTTCACATGTGTATTCCTTGTGACAAGACCTTTGCATGGATACCAAAATTTTTGACCTTGTGACCTTGACCTTGGACTTTTACCTACTTATTAAAAACTTTAACCTTGACCATAACTTTTGAATGGAAAGTGATAGGGCTTTGATATTTCACATGTGTATTCCTTGTGACAAGACCTTTCCATGGATACCAAAATTTTCGACCTTGTGACCTTGACCTTTGAGTTCGTCCTACTTATTAAAAACTTTAACCTTGACCATAACTTTTGAATGGAAAGTGATAGGGCTTTGATATTTCACATGTGTATTCCTTGTGACAAGACCTTTGCATGGATACCAAAATTTTTGACCTTGTGACCTTGACCTTTGATTTCGACATACTTTTCAAAAAACTATAACCTTGTCCATAACTTTTTAATGGAAAATGATAAGGCTTTCACATTTCACATGTGTATTCCTTGTGATGAGACCTTTCTGTTGGTAACAACTTTCTGACCTTGTGACCTTGTCCATGGAGGTTGACCCACATTTAAAAACTTCAACCTCGACCATAAGTTTTTGATGGTAATTTAAATCATAGGTCTTAAATATTTCACATGTGCATACCTTTTCATAAGCCCTGTCCCTTGGAAACAAAACAAAAGTTTGGACCTTTTGACCTTTTCTTGGAGTTAATCTTTCATATTTAGAATGTTGATAATATATGAGATATATTATTAAAACTTAAGAATGGGGGGATGTCTGTAAGCATTTCTTTAAAGACAAACACCCAAAAGCGGGGGACCACAATTCCTTGAATTTGATTTTCATGACTGAAATTGATTATTGAATTAAAATTGATGCATTTTACAATTATATTAACTAATAGGTGATTAATATATATGATATTCACTCTTTTTTGTAAAATGATCGTTTTACCTATGATTTGCAAATTTAGGGGGGGATACGCCCCTTACACATCCCCTTGAATCCGCCACTGGGTTTCATGTTCTGTATTCACAAATTTAGATATCTGGCGCAGTTCTAAAGTTTGGATCTGTTTTTATACGTACATGAAGAAATGTCTGGCGAGCGGTAGCGAACCAACAAAAAAATTGAAAATTGACCGAAAAATTGTAGATTTATGGTACAAAATGTTGCTATTTTAAACAATGTTAATGCTTCATAAAATATTGTGATTGAAAAGTATTTGTATGGCTGCCCCCCCCCCCCCCCATGCCCGTCTGTCATTTCATCCGCTTTCAATGAAAGGGTATGATAATATATAGTAGAGATGATCAGATTTAGCATGTGTATGTATCTTGATAAAACATCTTTTGATACCAATTTTTTTACCTTTTGACATTAACCTTGACCTTTGACCTACTTTTTTCATTTTTTTTCAGGTAAAATATTAAAATGAATTCATATAGAATCTGTCTCCCTGAATGCCTTTAAACTTCATATAATTCAAGTGATACATACAGTCAGTATGTTATAATATAAGATATTTTCTCACGGTTTCGAGACATCACAGCAAAAGGAGAGGAGTTATGGGGGGGGGGGAGGTTGCAATCTAGCAAGATTAAAACTTGGCTGTATCTTTTAAAGCATGAGTAGAAGGGCTTTATTATTTCACATGTACATTACTATGACAAGATCATTCGTCTTAGAATAGAGACAATGTTACCTTGACCTTGAAATTCGACCTGCTTTTCTAAACTTTTATATTAGGCTGTATCTCTTGAATTATAAATGGTAGGTCTTAAATATTTCATATATAAATTGACAAGACCACTCTTTTCAGACCTTAACCTTTGACAATGTGACCTTGATGTTAAGATTTGACCTTTTCTCAAACTTTTGAATAGTAATTGATATGGCCTTTGCATTCCTTTTGAAAGTACCAACAGTTTGACATTGTGACTTTGACTTATGATACTCAAAGCTGCTATCCGGGGCATTAATCTACGTTTCACAAACATAGAGCTTATTCCTATTTGACCATGAACTCTTAACATATACATGATGCTTTAAATATATCAGTATCACTGTAATATCACTGTACAGTTTTTATGTAGCCTGCAATGCAAGAGCTACATATTGGGATAACTTTTCTGACGTCCGTTCACCTTTTATAGTACATGTACTATGTCTGAGATCAAGACAATTATCCATCTGACCTTTACCTTGACCTCTGGCAACTACCATTATAGTATCTTCTTCTTAAGGGGAAAACATCTAGTTTTATTCTTATCATGTTTGATGTCTTTTCAAGCATAACAAAATGAAAATCATCATATATTTTTATCTAAACAAAAAACTCACAGAAAGTGAGGAAGTAATCGACAAGACTTGGGATAAATGACATCATTGTCATCTGACTGAATTAGTGTTTAATAATTATGTCATAATTTTATCATTATTCAAAAATTGACACAACATTCATGGATAATCATACTTCTTGATGAAAATATGTAAAAGGTCAATGCCATTTAAAAGGTCAAGGTCTTTTAATGTATTTCAATCAGGAAACCGACGGCTTTTTAGTATTATTTTTTTGAAAAAATAAGCCATAATTGACTTATGTTGCCATGGCAACCACACTTTTATAAATCAAAATGTTGTGTTTAACATATAATTTGAATAACTGGTCACTGAGAATAATAATTGATAATAATTAAAGAAATTTAATGATGATTATTAACCATTTTTGTTGATTTTGTCTATGAAATTATCGAAAATCAGCGGTTTTGTTTCCATGGTTACTACTATTATACTCAATTGCCCCAAAAATTTTATTGTATATATTAATACTATAGGATGTCTTCTTTAAAGGCAACATAATGCCCATTAACAGTATGGCTGCAAAAGAGAACAAAATCGCTTCAAAACTTGCATTGTTTTAACATTTTTGAGACCTCCTTTAGGACCCTCTTTAAGTATGCCGGTGGGCAGAAAACTACTCATCAGTTGAAATATTGTAATACACTGAATGATTCTCTTTTATTAACCTAACTATTATATAAAATCAAATTTTAAAAAATAATTCAATTTCAATATTTATAATTGCCTCAAAATGAACTAATTCTGATGGTTCAGAACATTGATTTTGGAGGGAAATTTACTTGAGCCGTTGCCATGGCAACCGGTGAGCATGGACATCAAGGGACATACTTTTCTTTAATTGTCTTTTAAAACAAAGGTACTTGCACAAATTAGTGATATTCTGAGACCATGCGTGCCACACCCCTATTATAGAAAGGTTGACATTTACAGAGAATTGCTGTTAAGCTGTTCGCCAGTTATCTGTTTTATTTATAATAAGAAACAGAATTGACTTACGTTAATCAAGGTCTTTATTCATTTATGTTTTTTCTTTTATTTATTTATTATTCTTATTTATTAATATTTATTTGCTCTTCAAGAAATTCTGAGTTTAAGATCCCCCTGATAAAAAAAAAATCCTGGATCCGCCCATGTCCTACCAATCCGTACTGAATTCGTAGCTATCCTTGTGCGAATCGTGGCTATCCGTACTCGAGTCGTGGTAATCCGTAGCAATCCGTACCTATCCGTATCTATCCGTACGCGTGTCGTAGCAATCCGTATCTATCCGTACGCATGTCGTGGTAATGTCAGGACGATATCCATAGCAATCCTTAGCTATCCGTACTCGATTCGTACATGTATCAACCCGTAGCATTCCGTACTGGAGTTGTAGGTCCATGGTTCATCGAACATTTTGCGTCCCGACTCGCCACGGATATATCTTTTGTGGAGTTGAAGTGTGGAGGGGGCTTTAATCTTCATACTGTATGCATGAAAACTAAAACCATGGCAAATTATAAGGTATAAAAATCTGTAAGAAATTTGCAAGATAATGGGAAATTTTCATTTTTTGAAACGCGTGTTCATTGGCAATGAGCTGGCGTCTATCTAATTCACTTATATATTTTGTTGATATAGATGCACTCTTTATTTCACATAAAATTTATTCCCCAAACATTTACGAGAAGATGTCGTTTCCGCTATAGAATTTGCCAAATTTCTACTATTTTCCCCTTTGTCGAGCACATTTCTAATTCTTATTCTAAGTTATAGGTATAATCTTGTGTAAGCATAATAAAGTGTTAGACTTATTCTTTTCACCATGTACATACTTTGTTAGGTTTATATTTTATGAGAGTATTATATGACGCTGGGTTTAGACTGCGCGTCAACGGTGGACGTCATGAAAAAAAAACTGTATTTTGTAACCTATGTCCGGAGGAACGTTCGATCCCGATTCTCAAGTCTGTAAGAAAACATTTTCAGTGGTTAACTTAATGATCGTTTATTCATATGATTTT
This sequence comes from Pinctada fucata, assembly GCA_028142955.1. Lineage (NCBI taxonomy): Eukaryota > Metazoa > Mollusca > Bivalvia > Pterioida > Pteriidae > Pinctada > Pinctada fucata. The sequence goes on along the minus strand of AP027104.1, from coordinate 72,755,122 downwards.
TCCTTGAAATAAATTTTTGATTATAAATTCAAAGTGAAGATAAGCGGAACTGAAATCGGAGTCCCGGACGCATGCGTAGGAGATTGTGCTCTCATAATGCGACCAGATTAATGAATGTTATGCAATGGAAATCATGGAATCTGAGACATTATGATAATTTGTTATATAAGTTGTTAAAGTCTAATTTGATTTTAGAATAAAGATTTTAATTTCTTTTGTGTGTGTGTGGGGGGGGGGGGGGGGGGGGGGCTTGAGAGAAGGAAAGTAAATTCACTCCGCTCGCCGGGTCGTAGAATCAAACTTCCATCGTAAAACTGTCCGACTCGTTACATGTGTGCTCTCCAGCTAACATATGAAAATTTCAACAGTAAAGTACATCTAACACCATATGCATTGTATGTAATCATCCCCTCTTCTGAATATAAATTTGAAGTCTCCAAAAATACCAAGTCCCTTGAAATGTTGTCTTGTATTATATTTAACGCAGCAAGATGCTTGTACTGCTGAAATATTTTTTTCCAGATACAAAATAGTATATATGTCTCGAACATCTACAAGAGAGAGAGAGAGAGAGAGAGAGAGAGAGAGAGAGAGAGAGAGATCGTTCTATGCATACATGTGTTAGTTAAATTAAGTATATTGTTAACATATTACACGAGTTTAATTAAGTTTAATACGACATTCCGAGAATACAATACCACCCCCCCCCCCAATTTAGTTTACTGGCATTGACAATCCAACGTAGTCTAGACTGTTGAGATCTATAAACGTAAATACAAGCTCTGTTTAATTGTGAAACATATAAAAGTCCCCGGCTGCAGCTTTGAGAATACATTTGTATATTTAACCTGTTATCAAACCAGAAGGTCAAAATCATAAGTCAAAGTCACAAGGTCAAACTTTTGAGGGTCCCTGTAAAGTGCGAAATGAAACAAAAACGAAACGAAACGAAACAAATCGAAACGAAACAGATCGAAACGAAACGAAATAAAACGAAACGAAACAGATCGAAACGAATCGAAACAAAACATAAATCTTAAAGAACTTGAGAAAAATTGATTTTAATCCAAAGAACTAGCAAGGATAGCAATATCTGCATAATATTATGTTATTGCCTTCAGCCATTAGTTCTTGTGGCTGGAGGGATTTTAATGGGTCAAAGTTGACGATTAAAACATAATATATACTATACGGTATATAGCAGTTGCATTTTAAAGGATGAAAGGAGAGTGAACGGGATGAATAACCTCGTCATAGGCGAAAAAAAAAATACATATATTATTTAGCAGGGAGGAGTCTAGTACAGAGGAAATGGAACTGTTCCGTTATGTGTATTTGAAAACTTTATCAGACAAATCAGAACAAATACGGGGGGGGGGGGGGGGGGGCACATTTCGTTTGAAAAAGCATAAGATTTTTTTTTCCTGAAATGTGCCCCTCCAGTTTTATGATCTCATTACGGTGTCATAGCGTGGTTTTCTTTCCCCTCCCCTTTATTCCTCTTAAATACATGAATGGCATTTGACATTTACTATTTCTAACTTCGACTTTTTCAAGAAACCCTCTCGACACTAGTTACAAATGTAGAGCTGATCTCGTCTTCAAATATTCGTTCTTGGCGATTTTTCCTCTTTTTCTCATATTCTTTAAGTTTTATGTTTTGTTTCGTTTCGTTTCGATCTGCTCCGTTTCGTTTTGTTTCGTTTCGTTTCGATCTGTTTAGTTTCATTTCGATCTGTTTCGTTTCGTTTCGATTTGTTTCGTTTCGTTTCGTTTCTCGTTTTTGTTTCGTTTCGCACTTTACACGGACCCAACTTTTGATACTTACAGCAATGATATTCCAAAATGAATGCATATATGAAATACAAAGGCCCTATCATTTACTATTCCAAAGTTATACCAAGTTTAAAATTTGAGAAAAGAAGATCAAATTTCAGGGTCTAATGTCACACTGTCAAAGATCATGGTCTTAGGTGAATGATCTTGTCATAAGTTATCTACATGTGAAATATGTCAGATCTACCACTAATGGTACAAGAGATTTAGCCAACTTTTAAACTTTTAGTTTGCATCCCCTCTCCTTTCGTTGAAATAGATCTCAAAAGCATGACAAAACGTCTAAAAACCCGTTATATATACAACATAACATATGCATCACTTGAGCTGTACAAAATTTGAGGGCAAATCACGGAGAAATAAATTTTTTAATGATTTTTCAAATGTTTTTTACAAAAAATAGGAAAAAGTATATCAAAGATCAAGAACAAGGTCAAAAGCTCTAAAAATTAGTACCGAAAGATGGGTCCTCTCAAGATGTTTACACATGCAAAATCTGAAAGCCATATAATGAGTCTTTTTAAAATTCTATGCCCTTTCATTGAAAGGGGGAAAGACTGACGGACGGACGGAATGACAAAAGGACGAATCCAACGCAATATGCCCCCTTGGTCTAAAGACCAGGGGCATAAAAGGTATATAAAGTTAACTATTAACAATGAAGGGAATTGTATTGAAAAAAAGTTGGAATTACCAAGATTAAAGTTGGAAATTCCGACTTTTAAAGTTGGAAATTCCGACTTTAAAGTTGGAAATTCCAAGATTAAAGTTGGAAATTCCGACTTTAAAGTTGGAAATTCCAAGATTAAAGTTGGAAATTCCGACTTTTAAGTTGGAAATTCCAAGATTAAAGTTGGAAATTCCGACTTTAAAGTTGGAAATTCCGAGATTAAAGTTGGAAATTCCAAGATTTAAGTTGGAAATTCCAAGATTAAAGTTGGAAATTCCGACTTTAAAGTTGGAAATTCCGACTTTAAAGTTGGAAATTCCAAGATTAAAGTTGGAAATTCCAAGATTAAAGTTGGAAATTCCAAGTTTAAAGTTGGAAATTCCGACTTTAAAGTTGGAAATTCCAAGATTAAAGTTGGAAATTCCAAGATTAAAGTTGGAAATTCCAAGATTAAAGTTGGAAATTCCGACTTTAAAGTTGGAAATTCCGACTTTAAAGTTGGAAATTCCAAGATTAAAAGTCGGAAAATCAGAAAATAAAAAATATATAATTGGCACTTATACGCTTCCGTATAATACAGACTTTTCAGATCCATCTTTTTTTCTAAACGTTACCATTTTGAATTCATTAACAAACAAACGTTTCAGGGACATGTCTGTTATGGTTGAATAAGTCTCTCTTCCACATGTAGATTGTAACGTAGGTAACCGACACGTGCACTTTAACAAACACCTTGAAATGTCACTTCATTTCGTAAAATTTTGGTGAAAGCAATCAATTTTCTTGTTTGTGGTTAACATGCACATTGTCATTCTTTTGATGCTGTTTCATATTAAGGAAATGAAAGGGTTTTACGTCCATGTTCTTCTTGTTACTTCGCCATTTTACAATGGAAATTAAAATCACTTTATATAATATGTGGTTATTGATAATATTGTACCTTTTTGTTTGAGTACATTTATGTTGTCTGCAAGTGTTTTCAATAGGGAAAATGTTTGCGGTTTTATTATTTTATCTATCGAGTCCATTTACGATGTGAAAAATCCATTCCAGTCCAGCAAGTTTTTTTTTCTGAAAATTCAAAAATTGAATGTAATAAATTTGATCACAATCGCAGAAGCTTTTAATCATTAACTGTACATGACTCCTTAGATATTCAATTAAAATGTCCCTATATGACATAAAATGTCCCTGATCTAAAGTAAAGAGTATGAAAGCTTTAGGCAACTTTTGCAACCTACCAGCCCTACCAGTAGGAAATCAACACTACTGAATATTAAGTCAGAAGGATACATTTTTTTAATAATAAAAAAATCGGACGAGTGATCGAACAAACAACATAATTTTTCACTTTTTTGTTTGTATTTGCAAGTAACCGAAACATACATACATACCAATAATGGCACACTGCATTTTAAATGAATGAATTATTTATAAAATTCACTTATTTTACTTTCAAAATTTATGTACGTGCAAAAATACATGTATGTTTATTGTCATCTCACTTTACTTCTATATCACGACAGTAAAGCAAATGTTTATCATTGATTTATTTGCGTTATAGACGCTCATTTGTGTAACTTATAAGTGCATCCTAACCCTATATGGCATAAGCAGATGTGAAGGACAAAAACATATATTCAGGTAAAGTAATTACATGGAAATGTAAATAAAATTTTATCTATCTTTATTTGCGATGCGTCAGGTGTAGGTTTTATTTAGTGCATGCAATGTCAATTACATAAAAAACAAAAGGATATTGCTCATATGAATGAATGAATACTCTGTACATCTGCCCGTGGCATCCCAGAGTACATGTACCTCCTAGGGAAAAGTAACTATAGCTACGTATTGATGTTATCTAGATTGTTTATAAACAATTCTGAGAGTAAGCACAATAGGAATAATGTAAAACAAAAAAACCAAATATTCTGCAAAGGATCAATAATTAATCCCCAATAATGATGGTAGCGTATGCCCGGGGAGGGAAAGCATCTACTGCTTAGAAGCAATACCCGTCAATTTAGCTGCGAAGAAAAGAACATGCAATAGCTTATTTAAAAAAAGAAATATACTAATTAAATCTGAAAGGCAGAATAAGATTGAAAACTTTTATATACGATTCCAAATAAAATGGTAACGGAACAAACATACATGAGACAGGGAAAACGACATTGCCAACAAACAACCGGAGACAAAGGGACCAAAATTAACAATAAACAGGGAGTAAACCATCGAAACATGAAGGCCGACAATACACATAAAGGAGGGGTTAGAAAAATTTGTATATCACAATAGAGGGTTTGAACTTAGTCCAAAGAAAAATTTAATTAATTGCAGGCATTGATTGAGGATGAGATGAACGATGATTGAAAGGGACTTGATATTTCTTTATTAAAATTCTTTGAAATTCTTTTTAGGTATAAATTTTCGGAATAATTATTCGGCTGAAATGGAAAATATCAGTGAATTAAAGTAAAACAAAAAACCCGAAAGAAGAATCCAAAAATCAGAATCAAAAGGCTTATAAATTCTTGAAAAAAATCTTAACAGATCTTACTCACGAGAAAAGAAAAAATCTGACAAATAGACGAACACAATAATACAGCATCATAGAAACATGGAAAGGACAACACACTCGAATGAACAATCTCCAGAGTTCAGTGCCAGAACGAAATGTATAGATGCTAGTAAGTAATTCAATGTGTACATTATCATCTGCAGATTGATGAAAAGGTTTTCTTGAATAGTGTTCACATGAAACATATACAGATCGTGCGAAAGATATGATCTACATGTACTTCTATGTCCATCAGGTTTTCCGTATCTAACAATATGAGGAAAAGGTTAATTAAAACATAACCATACTTCATTAACATTCTTCAGTTTTACTTGATCTCTAATTCTAGGATGTTATGAACATACACAAGAGGGCGTCATTGAGGCGAAGTATAAGAATGATGCATCTGTCCATCAGATGGAAGATTTGTATAAGAAATTCTTGTATTTATTTACGAGAATGACTTTGCATTAGCTCATTTGATAAAGAAATATCCTCATTGAACCTGAAATACAGGATAAGATTGATACGATTCCAAATGAAATTCATTTTAAATGAATGGGTTTTTTTTTGGCCAATTCAGCATACCTCATTTGCGTTCAAAGTTCAGCATAATTTGATAACGCTATGTACCATTATGTTTACTTTTTTTGTTTCTAAAACAAAGGAGAGGATCTCCAACAACACCAGGTTGCAGCACCTACAGCAAAACCCCAAAACACCCATGCAAAACACAGAGCAGACACGCACAGAAAGAGACACAAAAGGGAAAGGAACATCAACGAACAACACGGAAACATGAAACAAAAAGGGCCACACAAAAACCAACGAGACCAATGGGCAACCGTTGCCGACTTAGGACGGCCATCTGCCACGAAAATAGCAGACGGTATGGTTATCCTAAATTACGTGCGCACAACCCTCTCACTTTTCCGATTACCCAGAGGTCTCGAAGAACGAATAATTGTTGTGTAAAACAACCTGCTCACTGTAAGATGACCATACACAAACAAGAACGCAAAACGCAGGGACCCAAGCAACATAGATGAATATGTAAATGGATATAAAAAGAGGGCAAACGTAATACAATCCGTGCTCTGCCGGCTGTAGCGAGCTCATGTATGTTATCACCCGAGGAGTCCGACTGATATTCAGAGAGGACAGGTTGTCGGTGTCCTGTCTTCTCTAAAGAGGTTTGAACTGGGACCGTCATGGAGTCCCGTCGTCACAGTCAGAGTGCAAGTTTTAAAATTGTGCTCTTACAAGACTGTAGATTGGTCAAGTACCAAGCCTAGTTTCCGTCTGGTGACATAAGGATCATATCCACGGTATCAAAGGCGTTTGATGATTCTGACGCATTTTCGATGGTAATGCTGCCTACCTTTGATCCATCTTATTTTGTTAATTATGTCACCATAAAATGCAGGTTGTGAAATACCCAAAGTAATATGGTCTGTTGCTTGTATTGGTCCGAATTTCAAGAGAAGTTGACAATATTTTTTGTAAAATTTCAAGAGAGTCTTTACTAATTTGTGAAAGCGAAAACCTTAACCTAAAAGTTTCTTGGTAATTTGTTAATTTCTACTGTGAAAATCCAAAACATCAGTAAATGCTCTAGCATACCGGATGAGCTGTGAAAAGTATATACCATATGACGGTAATTTAGGAACATCACCGTCAAGCCAGGGGAATTTTATTATGTTGAATCCAAAATAATCTCTTTTGTCACCTAATCATCTGATGATTTGCCTTGCCTTCCTGACTTTAAGACTGTATAACTGATCGGTACTTATTTAATGTTTATTGTCATACAAAGTCACAGGGATTTTAATCCCATTTTCGAATTCTCGATAATCATTTCATCAAGAATTATGATTATATAGAGACCCATTTTTAAAGAGTGATTAAAGTCTTCTTATAATCTTATTTAACTTAAGTCTAACTATGCTACAGTCTATGTATAAATGTCTTATTGCGCTTCCGTCTATACACCTGAATGAGATAAAGAAGATCCTGACGACAGTCTCTACAGCACTCACAATATAGCACCAAGTGGAACATCAGCGGACCCCCTAGCAAGCTAGAGGTGAGACCAGGTGTCCGGGAGGAGTAAGAACTCCCTGTTTGGCTAGCCGCATCCGCCGTCGATGCCAACGCTTGAAAATGAAAACATCTACAAAACATGCACTGTCTGGGGTTAAGTCTATATAGAAAGTGCTATTGCGACTATGTCAGGGAAAATACATTTAAACTCTTACTGTCAAACCTCTTTACGAGCTCCACACGGCAATGGAATAACATTATAAGAAGACTTGATCAGTTAAGAAGACTTCAGTCTATATCTACTTTAGCCGACTTTTCATTTCAGTTTTCTCAACATGTAATTTTTATGTTACGTCCGATTTGTTAATTAGTATTGCTTGTGTGCACGTTATGATTAGGAATTGTTTGTTTTCTAATCCTTCTATTGTTTCTTTACACTGCATACTTTGCATACTCACAAAAATATGCGCCATGTACATTCACTGCTTGAAAAACGCTCTGGAGATTTGGATGATAGCTAATAAATGTCGCATCTTTTTTTTATAATTGTCTCGTGAACGTTGTACTGAGTGTTACGAGGAAAGTAAGACGAACATTTTGACGAAGGTACATGTCATATATAGACATAATTAAGTTTATGCATGTTGAAATGGTCCATGAGCGCGGTTCTAATTACTACCGTATATAAATAAGTTACATTACAACAATGAATGCAACATGTTTGCTAACAGTTACAAAGTCTTTCACGAAATCTAGAGATATCCTATCGAAGGAATATTTTTCTCTTATATTTTGCTTTCAGATTTCATATCTATCAGTATGTTTCCATTAGTTTTTTGTTCATTAGAATTTGCGGTGTTAATTTCATTCATATGCCCTCATATAGATGTAGATTGTCTTTTTCTCTTTTTTTTTTCTGGTAATTAATTTTCATAAAAAGTCGAAGCTCGACAAAACTATGATCGTCTAATTTGTGAAATTTACAAGTGCACCATTTTTAACCCGTACCAGACAAAAATAAAAACCTAAATGATAATGTCAAAAATAATCATTAATAGCCATTTCACATAAATGAAGTTCCTTTATTTACCAGTTTTATAATCGATATAGTGTTAATAAGTGCAATTCACAATAAACAATGCATATTTTTGCTTTCCTTGAAAAAACTGCGCAGTCGATTAACTGCGCATCTAACAATAGTGTTCATCAGAACAGAGTAAGGAAAGATAACTCAATATCCCTAATAATTGAAATGATCTATTGTTATACAGACATCAAATGATATAGTAATTAGGATGGTCTATGTTTCAGGAAATCAGAGGGCCATGAAAAATAATTCAGTGATCTCATTAAATGCTAACATACTGGAAATGGATCATTCTTAATGAAGACAGGGTCCAAGTGCAATGCAAAGAAATAAGTAAACTGATGATTATAGAAACATACACAGACAGGGAAAATCTTAGTGTTCAGTATATTATCTTGAGTTACCTCAGGATTCTTGTCTTAATGTACCATTAACTAGATAATTATCTGAATAAAGTGTTTATTTGTGTTTTGAATGGGGATCTGCTAAGCCCGAGTCCTCAATGTTTAAATCCTAAATAAAGAGAATGCGACAGTTATGAATAGTTATTAATATTAAAATCTGTTGAAGATGGTGACTCGACAAAAACTTATATATCGTAATGATGCATCATTTATTTCAGAATTATACTAGCATTTTCCAAGAAATTTTTTTATGAATAAAGAAATATGCTAATTTGCCCATCTGTGAAAAAAATGATAACCACAAAATTGAATTCGTCATTTATTCTATCATGTAATTCTCTATTTCTCTTTCATTATAATCATGACGAAGTCTCAAGGAGGAGGGGGGTTATATTTTAAGAGACATTGACACGTCTGTAAAAGTATGTCATACATAATGTACGTTTGGTATAAGAACTTATTTTTCATAGTATCAAATTAGTATTTTCTTTTATAATTGAGTGCTAGGGGCGGCAAAGTGTGTCACGTGAAAACATTGAATTTGAAGACGTTTAACATTTAACAAGTATCGGATGCAACGCTTAAGGCCTTGTAACATGACGCGATTAGTTGCATGCAACTAATGGCAGAGATTTTTTGGTCCGAGCGAGTTGCAGCGACTCGCACTGTAATTGCATATATTTTGTGCTAAATTCATACCTTTTCCGCCTAATGTTTACGAATGAATTGTGTTTTCAACAGACAATAAAACATGTATTTTAAATTTTAATTACAATTACATTCGCATAACTTTCTCGACGAAGAGAGGGCAGAAAATCAAATTTTTGAACTAAAAAAGCTTGCAGTAAGTGTACTGTGTTCCTTTTTGTGAAAAGTCGCCATTTTATTGTCCATGTAATTGATATGACCAAAATTCGCCAAATTAGGGTTGAAATTATAAGGAGTACCCGGCATTTTGATTGGTTGACGCTAAAAGTTGCATGCGATTAATCGCAAGGAATAGAACATGTTCTAATCTGAAAGAAAGTTGCATGCGACTTTTGAAAGTCGCATGCGATTAATTATAAGCTATGTTACTCGACATGATTTGTCGCTTGCAACTAATTGCAAACGATTAATCGCAAAACATCGTAACACCCCATGCGAAATCACGGAAAATACAAGCACAACAAAAGACGCAAAAAGGACAATAAATACCAAATGATACAAAGACTGCACATAAAGAAATAAGACCATAGGCAATCGTTGCCAACTCAGGAAGGCCATCTGCCATGTTAGTAGCTTATGACATGGTTATCCGGATTATGCTTTCATGTGGTCAGAAGCGAAAAAGAAAACATTTAATAAACAGACAATTCTATAATTACTATTCTAATATGACTTGAAAATTTCTCCTTATATGTACCATAGCATAGAACTCGCCTGGTGTAAAATCTCCAGCAAACTTCCAGTGCGCTAAGCTCCGCCCATTCACGTGCTATATTAGAATAGAAATAACAACTAGCTAGCCGTGGTTTATTGTCCAGTAATTCCACTTCGCTTCGCGGCTCGGTGATAATTTGATTGGTTCATGCAACTCGTGGAATTACTGGACAATACACTACGGCTAGCTAGTTGTTATTTCTTAAGTAGTATCCCTATATGTTTTGTAACTTATTTTCATAGTAATATAAAAAAAGAGATTTTCTCTGGAATCATAGTATTTCTTCCGCATGACGATTCAAATGCAGAAAAGAGTTAAACATCATTGATATATAATGTATTTGAAGACTTTTTATATGTTATACTTTTAGGTGAAGCACTCTTAAGATTCTTATTTTTTTTTTGTATTCAATGGCTAAAAGCACGAAATACGCCATGGCGGAGAAATGAACATCGCTTTTGCTTATTTCGTTCTTAATTTTTTTAATGGATTAAAGAGTAAGAACAGCAAAATTTGCCTTATTTCATGGTCTAAACGATAGATCCTTGAAGAACGCATTCCTTTCTCTTTTGACAATTCAATTAAACATGTATAATGATTGAAAAGTTGTTTATTACATTTCAAATATGAGATCAGGACGCTTCAAAATATGCTCATAATAGTTTCCAATCGGAGCTTTACATTGCATTTTTTCAGGGAATGTTTGTTTATCCACTTTTATTCCTCTTCGAAGATTTCTCTTGTCTATAGGTTCGATCCTGACAGAGTCACGTGATCCCATTCCGGGATCCTCAGGAAAATAGTTAAAGGGAGATAAGAAGAAACTGAGATCAAGTCCTGGAGTGTGAGTCATTGGTAAATCTTCTGTATGTGGAATATGATGAGTTCCCATGGTTACCCAGGCAACCAAATCCTGAAACAAAATCAAACAAGAAATATAGATGTATTTTGGTCATTATGCGCTTATGGAATTTTGTAAGATTCTCAATATTGTTATTGTGCTATGTTCCTGAAAACAATACACCAGTTAAGATACACATGTTCGAAACAAGGCAAAATCCTATTTTACGACAACAACTACATGACAATACATGTACCACATGTAACTTGAACTTAAAAAAGCATCAAGAAAAAGAAAAGATCTTCATTAGTTTTCATTGCAGCGAATATGAAGATATCCAAAATACTTAAAAATATATTTAGACTAGAAAGGTTTCTTGTTGCGGTTGCAACAAGAGTGTCTTCCTCCTATACAATTTTTGGTTTGGAAATATGAAGGACGTCACATTACATGTATTTATATTATATATTTAAGTTTTCAAATAGCAGTAACATTAAATTTTCAAACCGATAATTGTTGGTGAGCAACCATTTGATTTGGGGGGGGGGGGGGAGGAATTCTATTGCCAGCCGGTAAAATTTTTTCAGCAATTTTCTGAGCAGGCCATTTTTTTCAGCCATTACCAGAGTCGGAGAAAAATTTTCGCCGGCTCTTCGGGCCGGATTTAAACAAATTGTCAAATGTTGTGAATGTCTGTGTAAGTTAAACTCCCCGCTGCTACAGAGTATGAGTTAATAACCGTTCCTTCAGATGTCTCTTTGCAATTAGCGAATTTCAGACAGATTGTATGATGTTTAAATAGAACCTTTTCTAGATTTTTGTGCCTATGCGTATTAGGTCTCTGGTAGATACAGCTATGTGAACAGTTTGTATTTATATTAATTAATTTTTTGACTTTAAATTGTCTGGCACAAAGGGCCAGCAAAAATTTCCATATCATGCAATGTATCCTTACTTTTGCATGGTCCGGGAAAAAAAAATTGCCGGCCCTTTCGGCCGGAATATTTTTTTCAGCATTTTTCAGAGCCGGGATTTTTTTTTTGCAAATTCTTCCTGCCCCCTTCCCCCATAAAAAAGGCGAGCTCGTAGCTGTAGAACCAATTTTCTTGAGAAGAGAAATTGTAATAACAAGTTCAATATATATATATAAATACCATGAGGTTCTCGCTGTGCAGGTTCAAATGTGGACCCCCCCCCCTTCCCTTTTTTCACAGTTTATTTTGAATTTCCATCATCGCGACATCGTTCAATATAAACAGAACTGTTTTCGAAAAACGAGGGGAGGGAAGAATGTTGGAGAAATTGTTCATCAATTTGTAAATAAACCAACCGAAAATTATGTTCGAACGTTTGCTAGAATTAGAAATTAAACTTGATGTTCAAAATATAGTTATTGAAGTTTAGAAACAGGTTTGTAGGTTAGAAATCGGAATCAAACTACCACTTTTTGTGTGTAAATTCTGGTTTGTAGCTGATCTCTTCTAAATTAATCAACTGTTTTAAAATCAAATTGTGTATATCGAAATGTATTTATGAAATACATATTCATCATTGCCATGAAATCGGAATTTGAAAATCTCAACACTGCTTTTCTCGAGTCGGACTCGGACTACCAATTTTAGTGTGCGCCCGATCTGTTGGCGTGAAGGTGTATCGAAATACCCAACTCAAAATTTCGATGCTCATATCTTTTCAACGGTAAGAGATAGGAAAAATCAGAAAGACTAAATAAGACAGATATATGGATAAAAAATAATAATATTGAAATTTTTAGGAAACTTCATAAGCTTAATTTTTGTTTACTATTATAAGCAAAAAAGTGTCTTCCTCCTATGAACTTCTGAATTTGGAAATATGAAGGACGGTGAAGGACGTCATCGTAATAAATCGTTACAGTGTGCATCTAGCATTTTCTTGCATGGCTGTCGACTTTCAAAAAGAATAGAAATTGTAGATAACAAAATACGAGATATCTATGCTTACAAATAGCAAAACATGAAATTTTCGGTCCTTTTGAGTAATTCGACGCTCCCGTCAAATATTTGAATCTACTAAAAAACACGATAAAAAAAATAACAGAGACCAAAAATAAAAAAGACCAATCTAGCTTTTACTCCAAACGTAACGTTGGAGAACTTTCATTGTCCTAGCTTACAGGGTTCTTGAGAAATCGCTGATCCAATTTTCCACGGTTACGAAAACAATAGGTCTTCCGACGGAAGTCGGAAGACCTAATTAATCCAATACATAAAGCGAACTTTAATTACTCTGAGCTACACCGAAGCCTATTCTAAAAAATTGAAAAATAATTTTTGTGGTATCAATTCCAGTGCACGATATGTGCTTTAAAGCGGTTTGATTTTTCCAGAAAAAAAAGTAAAATGAACATTATATCTAAATAAAAACAAATAAACGACAACTATACAAACATGGATGTTTATCATTCATTACCTTATCAAGAATATTCTCGTTATCAGAATAAAAGGTTTTGAAGTTGACTACTGGGTTGTAGGAACCAAACGCCGAATACACTGATGAACTGGTCGGTTCTGTTTCTTTCCTTCTTGTGACCGCCAATTGATATCGCATCCAAGCACCTGTTCCCTCATTACCGATGCCTTCTGGCAGTATTGACTTAGACATACCCTTGTTTACCAATCGGTATGCCATATCGTTCCCCTCCGGAGACTTCATGTTGTTATTATAGAATATATGGTACTTGGGTTGATCGAAATTAAACTTGAGAAGAGACTCTGCTTCTGTTTTCTTAACAGATCTCCTAATTCTGCTCTGATACCAGACGTCGAAGGGGTCACTTGATGACGGATGATTGGTTTCGTCTAGGACGATATCCAGTGTCTCATATCTATTGTGCTGTCCATTAATATCTATATCAACTTTGAAGTTGAAAGCATGGTGATGAAGATTCCCGACCAACTTATTGTTCAGTCTGAATCCGTATTTACTCCAGTTGTTTTTTGTGAACATAGATGGTAGAATAAATCCTGTAGGTACAACTTTAGTCTGCAAAACACCATTCTGATGAAAGATAAAGTCTACGGTATAATCATAATTCGATATTGTCACAATTGTTCGTAAAATTAAAACGTTGCTTGGAGCCCCTTCGAAAAATACGCCATATCCATATTTTGTTGACATATGTCTTCTAAGTGGGTCCCCGGTATTTTGCTCGAAGACACAAAACGCATTTCTTAACTTTAAAGGCTTTATTGAATTTCCGACTACGACATGGGTATCTATAAATGTAGCTCCCGTAGGACAGTCGACGCCCGGTACCATTCCTTCAAGGTTTGCTCCAATTAGGAATGAAGAGTCGAAGAAGTTAGCGTACTTATGTTGAGGCTCGGCTCCCGAGTAGAAGACAGCTATGTCCTGGAGAGCTAGTTCATATACTATTAACTTATCAAGGTATCTCACATTATATATGCGTGGACCTTGGGATGGGGATAAACGAAAATTGAATTTCCAATTCATGTATTTTACTTCTTGATGTCTTACACAGTATCGCTTTCCCTCTGGTTCAACTTGTCTTGGTGGACTTACTGGAACATCCGGGAAAAGGTGCCCTCTTCTTTGTGGTCTTGAGAATACAAAATCATTGTCCGTTGGAAAAGGCACTCTTATTTTGGGGAATGTTGGGTTCTGATAATGAATTGCAAATTCGTTTAATGAACTGAAATACATATTGTTGAAATAGACTTTTTCGATTGCATACATGCCATCATTTTCATTAAGAAGAATAGCAAAATCTACAGGATTTAACATAGAAAACTCCACGATTTGGTGCATCCAATACCACGTCTTCCTGGCACCAGGGATTTTAGTTACGGTGGGACCCATTGCAGATACAAAAAAGAAACCTAAACACTTGTTTCCACATCCTATTGTTCGTCCGTCGAACATTTCTAACATTATTTGCCGAAGAACTCTGTCTGCTGATCTGGCCAGAAAATCAGAAATTTTGAGAAACTCGATAGTTGAATAGGGTCGTAAATGATATGGTATGGACCTGTGTAGTCGATGCTGAGTTGGCCAAGGTAAAGGAAATACAATATGCTCCTCTACTGCTGGTGGAAATATGTCTCCTCGGAAAATGGTCACAAGAGCAGCACGTGGGGGTTTATCAATAGGTATGATAGAATTCATGTACTGAAGGACATCACGCTTAGGTGGCAGGAACACCTCCATACCGAATATAAAGCTGGTACTGATATTAGCATGCTTGGGATGAATAAGACTTAGATGTGGCTGACTGTAAAGGTAGTTCTGAACTGACTTTATCTCTGCTTTCGTCAAGTCATGGAACACTGGTGGGTCGACAGGATCGGATAGGTCGAATGTACAGAGTACTGAATTTATCATACAATTTTGACCACTTGCTTGTTTTATGATGACTGAAAATGTGATTAAGCACGATAGGAAGTGATTGAACTTGATGGTTTCCATCTTGGTGACCTTGAACATGTTTCTACTGTATTCTGCAAAATAGAAAAGTTAGATGTTAATCAAATGAAAATTGCAATACCAAGATCACATAAAAGGAACAAAAACGAGGCGATCTACTCTGCTGATCTTGACAATGTTGTCCATATGTATTTCAACATATGTGCAGGTTTTGGATAAGGAATTCTCATCCGCAAAATAATTTTGTGACGTGCCCCCTTGTTTGATTTCTAAATTTTTGATATTTAGATATTTGTTTATGATTAAGTGGCTTCAAATTTCCTGTAGGGTTTTTTAATCTTAAAATTGAATAAGCATGAAATGTAGCCAGGACAAAAATATCGAGAAGAAAATATAAGCATCAATAGGCAAAGTGGTACTCCACCCCTCCAAAATAATACAATTTGAAAACTTAAAGCCGCAGAGGGAAGGTACAAGATGTTTTGAAAACGTATAATGTGTTTTGTAATAGTTTATCTATTAAAAAGAAATACATTGACGACATAAGAAATAAATCCGATTTCGTGGAAATATAAACTAATTTACTTTAGAGGGTAAGGAATTCATATCTTGCGATGTTGTAAAAACAATTGGAGATAAAGATCAAATATCTTTTCAACTGCATGTGTCTGACTCACTGGAGTTTTTTTCTTAAATTATTTTACTGATATTAAAGAAATAGATAATTTCTTTGTACTATGTTTGTTTAACTTCAATTCGATGTATATATACAGTGGTTTTCAAGGACAAAAATACAACAAATAGAGAGAATGACAAGACTTCGGTAAACTCTTCCAGGTGTAGATCTGTGTTATTTTTATGTAATTTAAACGTTTATTCGGCATCTGGTCACTTTTAATGTTCACGACTATTTTTTCTTGATATTTTAGTAACTTTCAAGAAAATGAGAGACTTTAAGTTATACCGCTTAATTTCCCATGTGTGCAGATGCATCACTAAAATTACATTATCCCTGCAAAAAATTGTTGGAATAAAAAAGTCATAAGCCGTGACGCGCAAAAAGATATATATTATAACTTGAATTGAATGTCAAACGATCGATGCATCATAAAGATTTTTTCATCGAACTCATGACTTTATTCATTGTGGTAAATATAGGTAAACAGGACACAGACTACATATGATATATGTCAAACATTGATTTAATTTAAGAGTGTATATGATAAATCCTTTCTTTGCTTCTGCATATCAACGGTTTTTTTTTTCAAGTTAAACTGTCTATAATATTTATCATACAATTTCGTAAAATTTTCAATTTACTGCATCATCGAGTTGCAAATATTAATTAGCAGATTAATAAGTATTGATGAATTTTATCTTCATGTCAAATGGCTGTAAATTGAGGATGACGGGGGAATGTCAAAGTCAGCAAAAACCTACATCATTTGGATACTTTACGTGGTATTTTACGTGGTGGTTTATGAATTCTTGGAAAAGGCTACATCGTGGGAAGTCGAAAGTTGATTATAATACAAATTTTCACATTCGTTTTGAAAAAAAAAAAATTCTAAAGAGAAAGAAAGAAGACATTTTCAAGTAGTGTCATCATTAGCGTTTTCGTAATGTAGAACAACTTTTATATACATTTTGTAATACATTTCTTATCCCTTAAAGCAAACTTGATTATTCTTTTCATTCCCTCAATGATCTCATTTTGAGTATGTATGTTTTCTTCAACAGCGGTGATCCTGGAGGGTTAAATGATGTTTGATTATCTAAGTACCCGAGTATGACATGGTGCAATTGAAATAAGACATCTTTACTCTCAACATGTACTTTGAATTGAATATCACTTACTACAAGATACATTTATAAGAAGAAAGAATAAAAAGATTAATGACGATGAGAAAGTGCAACTCACCTTTTTTCTACGTGATTACAGCAATAAAAATGTCCAGGTCTCCTTTTTAAACTGCGTGTTATTCTATTGATGGATGAAGATTCGAACGTCCTCGCTGATCTAGGAAAGAGAGTGGTAACCTAGGTAAACCATTTATGTACCTTGGGATGTATGATGGATCATGATGTATTGGAGCAATCAATTGTGGATAAATATAACGTTTTATGAAGAAATTGCAGATTTCAAGGATGAAAACGTATATCAATGTAGAAAAGTTCAAAAGCCATTGTTTTCAGATGAATGTATTTATTATATTCATTGAGGAACAACATATCTTTTGAATGTACTGCCATGTTTAGGTGTGTTTGTGTCTCTGACTCCATTCAGACACATTGTAATAACGCACCTTTAGTGTTTATATAATTTTAGCATTTTTTCATGTGCAGACTAGTCATTCATTTTGTCCAATCAGCACCCGTTTTTCCCTTCCACCAATGATAACTGATTATTATTTCGCCAATCCAGGCAAGTTATCATTTGGATATCATTTTGCCATCAAGGCAAGGTATTTCACATCATCCTTTCGACCGATTCATTGCAAGAACTAATACATTTTGTTTAGACAGAGATAGTTAGCCTCGATGCTTATCATATGCAATTTCTTTTCAAAAACGTATTGGATAAGTTTTGTTTAAACCAAAAACTAGTTCCATTTTAAAACCCAGAGCATATTACTTCTCCAGCCACTGGATGATGTAAAAGAAAACGCCCATCAGATGTACCATAATGGACATATTTCACGTCCTGTATTAAGGCAACAATCAGAACCTATACAATATATTAGCCATCAAATAAAATAAATAGGATGGCTATAGAAAATACCAGGTAATTGTTGTTACATTTCTTTTTTTTTATTTTAATTGCAAGTACCAGTTGCGTAGCCAAGAGCAGCTTGACTTTTCACAGGTATTATTACTTATATCGAACATTTTACATTTCAACAAAATTATTCTTTATCTACTTTGTTTATGTCTTCTTTGTTCACCTACTTATCCTTCTTGGACATCCGTCCTGACCTAAATCAACTTTGACTTAGGAACTCCTTTATGATAAGAAGCAGTCAAAAGTATTATTTGGTATTAAAGTCTTGCGAGGAGACATTCCAAACACCTGTCATGCGACTCTTGCTTTTACTCTGTGTTTTAGGGCAATATCTAAACAAGATTAATGGGGATGTTGATTGTACAACAAGCATTGAGTATCTCATGGAAAAAGTCAAAAGCTTAGAGGTTCAACTTCACAATCTGAAAAAGAGGGACGTTTTAAGTCTTGGTAAGGTTTAAATTAGATTAAGAAATATTAAAGTGAAGGATGGCTAAATCTTCACAAGATTCAATAAAAAAAAAACTGCTATGTTCTGTGGTAAAAAAGTAACACTTTTCCATGAATTGAAGCGATGGGCATCACATTAAACAGAAAATGCCGACTCTTCACCCATCTCTTAAAGCTTCCTATTTATTCATATCATAATTTTAATTTTAATTAATGTATCATGTTATCATCTGGTTTTAGTTTTCTATCATTTTGATCCTTGGACTTCTGGGTACTGAATCTGGTTGGATACCCCTCTTGCATATTATTTTTGCACGTATCGTTTTATCCATTTCTGTCCTCTTCATATAAATGGGGAAAAAGACACGTATTCGAACTTTGTTAGTATGTTTTCGTGAAGAATACTTATGCAGAAAAATTGAAATCTATGCTTTGACTTTTTCAATGATTCAACGGGTATACCTCTTAGCTAATGAGCGACAAGACATTTGTGTAATACTTTATCTGTCCTTACTTTCTTAACCAACAAAATCGATTTGAATAAGTATTCCTTTATTGTATGAAAAAAAGAAAATGACTGACGAATGGAAAGAAAGATGAAAGTGGATATTCCTTTGTACCTCCATTATTCATGGCGATGACATAATGACAAATACTATATAAAGATTCAAGTATATGCCAACATTCTAATGCAATGTCGCGATAACGTCGAATTTCATTGGTTATGTGCTCCTTAGTTACGGCAGTAAAAGAAAATATACTAGGCCTTGACATTTCATTTCGCCTAATATTTACAACTAGAAAGGTTTCTTGTTGCGGTTGCAACAAGAGTGTCTTCCTCCTATACAATTTTTGGTTTGGAAATATGAAGGACGTCACATTACATGTATTTATATTGTATATTTAAGTTTTCAAATAGCAGTAACATTAAATTTTCAAACCGATAATTGTTGGTGAGCAACCATTTGATTTTGGGGGGGGGGGGGGGGGGGGGGGGGGCAGGAATTCTATTGCCAGCCGGTAAAATTTTTTCAGCAATTTTCTGAGCAGGCCATTTTTTTCAGCCATTACCAGAGTCGGAGAAAAATTTTCGCCGGTTCTTCGGGCCGGATTTAAACAAATTGTCAAATGTTGTGAATGTCTGTGTAAGTTAAACTCCCCGCTGTTACAGAGTATGAGTTAATAACCGTTCCTTCAGATGTCTCTTTGCAATTAGCGAATTTCAGACAGATTGTATGATGTTTAAATAGAACCTTTTCTAGATTTTTGTGCCTATGCGTATTAGGTCTCTGGTAGATACAGCTATGTGAACAGTTTGTATTTATATTAATTAATTTTTTGACTTTAAATTGTCTGGCACAAAGGGCCAGCAAAAATTTCCATATCATGCAATGTATCCTTACTTTTGCATGGTCCGGGGAAAAAAATTGCCGGCCCTATGGGCCGGAATATTTTTTTCAGCATTTTTCAGAGCCGGGATTTTTTTTTTTGCAAATTCTTCCTGCCCCCTTCCCCCATAAAAAAGGCGAGCTCGTAGCTGTAGAACCAATTTTCTTGAGAAGAGAAATGGTAATAACAAGTTACGTTCAATATATATATATAAATACCATGAGGTTCTCGCTGTGCAGGTTCAAATTTGGACCCCCCCTTCCCTTTTTTCAAAGTTTATTTTGAATTTCCATCATGGCGACATCGTTCAATATAAACAGAACTGTTTTCGAAAAACGAGGGGAGGGAAGAATGTTGGAGAAATTGTTCATCAATTTGTAAATAAACCAACCGAAAATTATGTTCGAACGTTTGCTAGAATTAGAAATTAAACTTGATGTTCAAAATATAGTTATTGAAGTTTAGAAACAGGTTTGTAGGTTAGAAATCGGAATCAAACTACCACTTTTTGTGTGTGATCTCTTCTAAATTAATCAACTGTTTTAAAATCAAATTGTGTATATCGAAATGTATTTATGAAATGCATATTCATCATTGCCGTGAAATCGGAATTTGAAAATCTCAACACTGCTTTTCTCGAGTCGGACTCGGACTACCAATTTTAGTGTGCGCCCGATCTGTTGGCGTGAAGGTGTATCGAAATACCCAACTCAAAATTTCGATGCTCATATCTTTTCAACAGTAAGAGATAGGAAAAATCAGAAAGACTAAATAAGACAGATATATGGATAAAAAATAATAATATTGAAATTTTTAGGAAACTTCATAAGCTTAATTTTTGTTTACTATTATAAGCAAAAAAGTGTCTTCCTCCTATGAACTTCTGAATTTGGAAATATGAAGGACGGTGAAGGACGTCATCGTAATAAATCGTTACAGTGTGCATCTAGCATTTCATATGTTGCATGGCTGTCGACTTTCAAAAAGAATGGAAATTGTAGATAGCAAAATACGAGATATTTAAGCTTACAAATAGCAAAACATGAAATTTTCGGTCCTTTTGAGTAATTCGACGCTCCCGTCAAATATTTGAATCTACTAAAAAACATGATAAAAAAAATAACAGAGACCAAAAATAAAAAAGACCAATCTAGCTTTTACTCCAAACGTAACGTTGGAGAACTTTCATTGTCCTAGCTTACAGGGTTCTTGAGAAATCGCTGATCCAATTTTCCACGGTTACGAAAACAATAGGTCTTCCGACGGAAGTCGGAAGACCTAAAACTATAGATTGCATTAAAATTGAATTAACTTTGATGCTGAATTTACAGTGCAATCATCCGTTTTTCTGGCTCCGCTAACGGGTCGCCAGAAAAACTCAGTTTGTCACAGTTAAATCAGCATTTACCTTCCGCAAACATTAGAAACTAGTTATTCCCTAATTGTTTTCTTGTCATTATTCGAAATGTTATCATAATAATAGAGTTCTAACTCGAACAAACTACAATGTTTAATGGCACAGCACTTAACTTATTTCGCAGATAGTTCAATAGAGCAGAACGTTGCTTTTAGTGCAAGACTGTCAAGAGACGTTGGTGACTTGGGAAAATCACAGCCAATAGTATGTGATCAAGTTCTGACGAATATTGGGGGAAGGTAAGAAAGATAAGAACGATTAAAGTAAAATGGGGAGAAAATGACAAAAAAAAGCTTAATCAAAAGAATGAAAACATCTTCTTTAACATGTCAACTTAGTAGTAAATACAGAGAAACAAGAACAGGATAGCAACAAAGAACAAACACCATGTAAAACAATGACACGTACAGGAAAGGCAACTATAACAGGACCAACTAATAAATAAACTGTGCAAAACGACGGACGAAAACGAGTTACAATATATAAAAGGAGATCCATGTGCACCGGAACCGAATTTGGACGATCATCTGCTTTATCAAAAGTAAACCGTGTATTTATCCCGATTGCAGTCCTTTAACTGATCCGGGTGCCCAGACGATGACGAACAGCTTTTGAATAAAAACATTCTTCTCATTCTTCTCACACCGACAGATGACACCAAGTACGACAACCAAAGGAGGTGATCTCCAACAACACTTGGTTGCAGCACTTCAACAAAACCCCAAAACACCCACTGCAAAAACACAGAGCTGACACAGAACGAGACGCAAAAGGGACAAGGAACACCAACGCACAATACAGAAACATCAAACACAAAGGATCACACATAAACCAAGATCACAATGGGAAACCGGTGCCGACTCTGTGGACTTTGTAACTCAAAAGTCTGCGAATGGAACAAGACGTACGACAAACAGTCCGTGTTCTGGCGACTTTTACAAGCTCATGATTCATCCAAAAGGTCTGATCAGCTATCAGAAAAAAAAAGAATTAGAGATATGTTTCGCTGACGTGAAGCCCTTTTTTTAGCTGCCATGGAGTTCAATTCAAATGGTTGGCATGTGAACAATGTTGCAAATTTGCTGTTACAAAGCTGTAGATTTGATTTTCTCCTTTCATGCATAATTTTCTTTTGGTGCCCAAAGTTTAATGAAAACACAACTAAGGAATATTTCCACGAAAGTGTTTTTTTTTTCTATAATTTTATTGTATAATTACCTGTTTATCAATCTTTCTATGTCATGTAACTCAATATAATGCAATGACTTTAGAAGCTACTTTCACCGAGATAGAAGTATTTGTTCACTTCGAATGATAATAGGCATGTGAGAAATAAGCACATAACAATTCCATTGCTTATATTTTCTTCCAGTTACAATAACAAAACAGGATTGTTTCACTGTAACGAGCCTGGAACTTACGTCTTTAACATCCATATACTGGCCATGCCACAGAAGTGGGCCCAAGTTGAACTTGTCAAGAACGGGCAGAATTATGCCCATGTTTATGCGTTTGATGACAACCACTTTGCCACGGGATCAAACTCTGTCATTTTGGACGTCGAATTCGGAGATTCCGTTTGGATCCGGGCAACAGGACTAGAACATCACACCAATGGACTACTACTTGACCATCAATTTACAACTTTCTCTGGTTTTCTACTTTATCCAAAATAAATTTCAAAAAATAAATTTGCGATATTCTTTTTCTTGCAACATTTATCTCCAAAGTAAGATTGATAAATGGATAAATGGATAAAAATACCAATGTCTAATGTCTAATGGGAAAAGTCAAGTAGAAAAGAGGAAATTCTACTTTTCAGTTTTGTGTAGGATACATGCGAGCCTGTAAATAATTATGTTTCGGATGTTCTGATTGAACAATAGCCAATAAGTTGGTCTTTTTATAATGGAAATATTTCTTGCTTTACATTGATGTAGAGAAAATTCATGAAAACACATTTATTAATATCTATAAGCTGTAAAAATTATGATATTTTAGGGGCAAAAATAATTTTAGGGTGACCTTGAATATATTTCCTGTCCTCTGTTTCGAATGATAGAACGTTACTATTCTGACATATAATTCGATGTATAGATAGTAAGCATTGAAAATGTATATGTGTACTGCGACAAGATTTCGTTTTCATCGCGGCTTATGGGAAAATAGGCGAAAATAAATTACTTGACAGTCCCCTGTAATGTTGCTCTTTATCCAAAGTAAGTATATAGACTTCCTTTTTTTCCTTTCGCTATCTTAGTTTTCCGTTTTCAAAAATATATGTACGGATTCTACGGGTTCCCCTTTTATCTAAAATATTCTTATTTCAAAAGTACACGTGTTTGTTGAGCATCTCTGTATCAGTGTTGTAATTGCAATGACATCTTGCTCCAGATCCTGTCTCTTCTTTCAAAATCATAATGATAATGAGAGTAAAATACCTTGCACGTTTTAGGCTAGCTAACATCATTCTGAACTGGATCAGCTATTGAAACTTTCTTAGACACTACAACATCGAAAATGACATTATTTCCCTATCACTAGATTCAAAAATCAAATTTTGAAAGAGCTTTGCAATAATTTTGATTTGACAAGAATTATTTGTTGCATATCCATGTCTTCAAATTATATTGCGTTTTGTAATGTTGCACTGACAGTAAGATAATGAGAATTTCCAAATTTATACAGATTATTATTTTGTTAAGAATTTTACCCTTTCTAAAAATATTGATATACATCTATGAAAATATAAATTGTAGGGACAATATCATTTATATATTTAGAGATTGATTGACCTTCTTAATACCCAGACACCTATTACCTGAAACTTCGATTGCCTGATTGACATCGTTCGACACCTCGCTAAAATGACCATAGTGATCATGTATGTCGATAGTTCTTTCTAGTATAACGTATTTGTGTGGCAGAAATCCTGTTGCAAGGCTGTCAGATACCATTTGTTTACATTTTGTTTTGATTCAAAATGGAGATAGAACATCAGTCCAATGTACGAAATGTTATCGCGTGAATAAAATTCAGCACTAAGCTATTACATCTATAAGATTTTTATAGCATGTTTTTGGTCCAAACTGGACGGACTGTCCTTTCGAATCGTGCGTGTTCCTTGTCTCCACCTGTATTATCTGTATTCACAACACTTTTCTTTAAAATGAGTACGACCTGATAAATCTGTTTGGAACTCCTTTCTGATAAGGAAATTCTTCAGGTCTTCCATATTGTATCATCCAAGGAGACATTTAGAGTTACTATGCGGTTAATACTTTTGATCGGTATATTGGGCTTTAGTATTTGTGAGGATGAGGATTTTGATTGTAGAAAAGGCTATAAATACCTCATGGATAAAGTCAAAAGTTTAGAGGATCAGGTAAAGAATTTGAAGAAGAGGGAGCTTAGTCCAGGTAAGATTTTCACCAGCTTTCCATAGTTTATTACAGAAAAGGAACATCAAAGGCTATGACACAGTTACCTGAGAAAAAGGTTGCTGGATCGATCTGATCATAACCAGATTCTAAAAAATACAAAGATGCGTCGAAAGGAAAGACTATCATTTCAAAGATACATATATAGTAATATTTGGTTTCATCTGATATATAAATATATCTTGACTTTTTATTGGAAAAAAACTTTGGGAAAAAAAGACATTTTTAATCAAAAGCTCAATGAAAGACTTTCGGTATTACTTTCTTTATCTTAGGCAGTCCCCCTGAGCAGATTGCTTTCAGTGCAAGATTGTCAACAACAATAGGTGACTTGGGAAAATCTCAGTCAATTGTGTTTGATCAAGTCATAACAAATGTTGGAGGAAGGTAACGTTTATAAAGAAGAATAGTTTTAATTTAAGAAATATGGGATAGCTTCAACAGAACGCGCACATACATAAAATTGTAATTGCAAAGATATCAAACAAAAACCATAGTGAATGGTTAGATCATTAATTGAAAGCCGGTAAAGAAGCACCAGTTACTAAGATTATAACTTTACATTTACAATTCTTCACTTAAAAGCGGTTTCATTGGATTGAAAAATAAATAACGGCACACCACAAGTACATGTTGATTGGTAAATTATCCTTAAGGTACAATGAATTGATCAAATCTAGCAATTGTTTTCATCAGTGAACTTTTATACAATGAAAAAAAGTGTTGCATGTTTGTTTCAAGGAAACAGTTTCATTTGTTTTGAAAGGCATGTATCTTTACCCTATGATATTTAATTCTTCACTATCTTATTTTTGTAAAAATTAATCTCGACTATTTACTAGGTACAACAACAAAACAGGAGTGTTTTACTGTGATATGTCGGGTACTTATGTCTTTAACATCCATATTCTTGCGCTTCCTCACAAATGGGTCCAAGTAGAATTAGTCAAAAATGGACAGAATTATGCTCACGTTTATGCATTTGATGACAACCATTATGCCACAGGATCTAACTCGGTCATTCTGGACCTCGTCACGGGAGATTCGGTATGGGTCAGAACTTATGATCTATCGCATGATACTAGTGGATTGATAATCGATTATTTGTTCACAACCTTTTCTGGATTTCTTCTGTATCCAAAATAAATGTAGAAAAAACTAATATATGCTTGAATTTAATAATCGAAGTTCGAAGTAGTTTGATCATGGTGTCGCTAGCTACGTTATCGTTAGATTTCGCACACTCATGCCAAATTGTATCTTCAACACAACAAACAAGTGGATAAGGACCATTTCATTAAGTTTTAGACCAATCGAGATCTACATAACTGAAATTGGTACACTTGTAACTCAAATATTTATTACAATCTGGAACCAATAACATATTGAATATATACTAAAGATAAGTATATAAAGAAGGAAAAATAGCAAAGCTGTAACGACCAAAGTGAAACATACCCATATTCACACACTTACACATATATTCACACACTTACACACACATAAAAAGGTGGGGATCTCCAACATGACTCGGTTGCAGCACCCACAGCAAAACACCCCATGTGAAAACATAGAGAAGATACGTAAAAGGGACGAGGAACGAAAACTTGGACGACAGACACAAAGACTACACATTAACAAAATTAAAAGAATCTTACAACTGAAATCGAATTCCTTTTTATTCGCCCGTCACGGAACGTTTTATGTTATGGCGCTGTCCCTGAGTCCGTGCCTGCGTGTGTCCGTGAATCCCATCTAGAACTTCTTCCCGGTTGAATCCCCGGAACAATACTGATACGGCCTATATCCTTAATTGCAAGTTACGTCCGTCTATCCGTCCGAGTTCATGTTTTCCGGACATTTTATAAAGCCTTTCATGATATTGGATTAAAACTTGGCATATGACTCGATGTCAAATAGCGTAAGATTCAGTTCGAGTTTCGAAAAGATGACAAATTTTTAGCAGAGTTATAGCCCATGAACATACACATTTTCAACAATTTTAAAGATAACCGGACCTTTTTTCGCAGCCTTTGTAGCTAATGAATTGAAAATTGATATAAGCATTCATAATAAATGATTACAGATCCAGCTGGAGTTTCCAAAAGAAAAAAAAAGACCTATTCTTAGTAGATTTATGGTCCTTGAACATAGAATTTTTCAACAATTTTACAGTTTTCCGGGTTTTGTTTTCACAGCCCACGCCGCCATTGAATTGAAACCAGTAATATTCCTTCATAATGAATAATTACAGATCCAGTTTTTGTTTTCTAAAAAAATAACCTATTATTAACATAGTCATGGCCCTTGAGCATAAATTTTCAACAACTGAACAGTTTTCCGGATTTTTTTTTCGCAGCCTCTGCAGCTATTGAACCGAAACTTCAAAATAAATAATAACATGAAGTTTCGGAACATTTAAAATATTTTAGCAGAGTTATGGCCCTTGAACATTTTCAACAAATTTCAACAATTTAACAGTTTTCTGGATTTTTTTCACAGCCTCTGCAGCTATTGAATTGAAACTTAGTATACACATTCATGATAATGAATTTCAGATCCAGTCTTAGTTTGCCATCAATTGACTTGATATTGAACATGAACTTAGAACTGCTCTCAGCCCTAGGACCATCAAATTGCTATTAGGGTTGACTTTAACAAAACAAAGATCCTAATTTTTTTTTCAGTTCAGGGTTCAAAGGTCAAGGTAATTTGTGGCTAAAAACAGCAGGTTTTTTTTATATTGGACTGTAAATTTCCTTAGGAAAGGATGATTTTTTTAAATTCAAAAAGGATAACTTAGGAAAGGATAACTTTTTCAATTCCTTAGGAAAAGATACCTTAGGAAAGGATAACTAAGGAAAGGATAACTTTTTCAATTCCTCAGGAAAGGATAACTTTCTAAATTCAAAAAGTAAAAGAGGGCGCTACTGAAATGAATTTGGTGGCTCCGCTGGAAGCATCCCTGATGAGAATTTAATATTCGAAACACGTGTCTGATGCAGAAAAGTTGGTTTGGAATTTCCATCATGAAAGTATAGAGTTTGAACACTTCCGTATTATTATTATAAACACTTATTTCATGGTGCAGTGTGGAGCAGTTAAAATCGTTACCCGGGACCTGATGTTTAGAAATGTATTAATTACTTCTTTCCAGCTCTGTCGCCTGAAAGAAGTTTTGTTGTGGCCCTTTTAACGATTTGACATCATTGAAATTATTTTGCTTTTTCGAAAATTTGTCATTCCATTCAAACCTATCACCGAAGTTAAAGGAGGTTAACATCTTAGCACCATCCCTCCAATGCTATTTTGATCATATATTTTATTTAGATATGCTACTGAATCGACCCTACAGGAAATTTGGAGCCGCGCACTCTCTGTAAAGTAAGCGTACAACTCTTTTTTTTTTCGAAAGATTTTTTAAAAAAATTATATATAAATAATTTTGATGTTTAATAATAATAATAATAATAATCAATGATAATAAACCTTGACATCTTAAACACAGAGGCTGAAAAGTATCATTTAGATAGAGAACGCTATTCCTTCAAACCTATGGTATGGAATGGTATATCTTATATATAGGCTTTTCAACGAACGCTAGGTGTCGACTGAGAGTAACGACAACTCGTACACAAAGTGTCAGAATCGGAACCTTTCGCGCTTCTTCATAAAAATATAGCGCAAAAATCACTTCAAATCATGAATTTTCTCAATTATTTACCTCTTTTGGATTGTTGGACAAAGTTGGTAGGATTCAATATAATATTTTAATTTGTTTCATGTACTAAAGCCAACAAAAGGACAGAGAAAGATAGCACAAATTTGCACATCCGATTTTTAGACCCGGTTTCAAATTTTCATGTGGTAATATATTGGAGGGGAAATAACTCCTTAATAATATCTGTAAATTGCGAGACCCTTTAAAATAAGAAACGATGTGAAAATTAACGAAACGAAACGAAAAACAAAATCACAAATTCTACCATGAAATCATTCGTTTACGATCTAATTGTGTTGATTTTTCCCTTGCACGCCTTCTCACATGTACCGCGGGAAGTGCGAGTCAAAGATGAGTACGTCTTGTATACCTGTTAAAGTATCTGTGAAAGACCATCTAATAGCTGACAAGTTTTAATATGGGCATGGATGTAACTGACTTGGTTAAAATTCAACGTGTAACTCAGTCTGCTTATAATAAAGGAGAAAGGGGTGGGGTATATATAGGTATTCACTAAAAATGGTAGATCCCGAACTTCTCAGTCTAAAATGAATATCAAAAATAATTTTCTGATATGCATGACTGTTTTATTGAGATAAATGTCATGAGTTAGAAAAAAAAAACTCCCAAACAAAATTATATGAAATATATCGATAAGTAGGCATAACGAAGACGGCATCACTGAATAGTAGCCGGAAATAAGAAAGAGAGAGCGCAGCATTATCCATAACATTGAAATATTATTTCAATATTACGCAAAAAATAGACGGCAATTACCCCAACCCTAAAACAAAAAGACGTATAAATGAAATTGATATAGATTTCAGCTGTACTGCTCAGACAAGTGGAACTGATGCAATTACCCCTCGTCCACAATCTTTAAAACAAATAGTATCTGCATTATGTGCATTTAGAGGGAGGAGGAGGAGGCCGCCCGGGGGGGGGGGCACCTTCCCCCTTTCAAACTAAAGTTAATTATTCGGATAAGGCTAGTGGGAACTTTCGCGCATCCGATTCAGATTTTACAATGCATTCTGCTTTCTATCTTTTATGTTTTGTTTTTGCTATTGTGATTGAATTGATCGCTGCCATATCTATAGGGGGTTAAGGGGGGCTGTTAATTTCAAATTTTGATTTTAAATATATGAATATTATGCAATGAAAAAGTTACTGATAAATTTTGACCATCTTTTTTTGAACGATTTTTAAAAAAACATTCGCTAGCTCTCCAGTTTTTACCACTTTAATGTATATGATCAATTCAAAATAATACAGCTTTTCGATGTACCCGTTCTCCCTAAAAAGAAATAAAGAATAGATAAAGACATTTTCTGACATTCACTCAAGATGCAGTAAAAACTCGCTCGCTCGCTATCGCTCACCTATATCACTTAATTAAGCATAAATATAA
Organism: Pinctada fucata; assembly: GCA_028142955.1. Classification (NCBI taxonomy): domain Eukaryota; kingdom Metazoa; phylum Mollusca; class Bivalvia; order Pterioida; family Pteriidae; genus Pinctada; species Pinctada fucata. Next base: position 72,725,223 of record AP027104.1, on the reverse strand, counting down.
TTCATTTGAAAGGACTCCAGAGGGAGATATGAGAATACGTGTATGTCAATCCCCTCCATTACTCCCCCCCCCCCCCACCTTTTTTTTTTTTTTTTTTGCTTACCAGTTTTTCTTTGAACAAAATTCTTTCAAGTTAGACTGTAACCAACCCTACCCCACCCCCGGTTGGGGTCCTTTTTTTCTTTGCTCGTCAGATTTTCGGTGAACAATATTTTCTTCGCCCAAGCCCCCTTTCTAAAATCCTGAAATCTTAGATCTGCCACTGGTCCATTTCTAATAGTGTTAGGGCTGTGCTCTACTTCCCTACATTTTTTTTCAATATTTTATAGATTTATACATCGCTATGTTTACATTTTTATGAGTTTTGTATTAATGTTTACTCAAAATTCCGCTCGTCACTTATAAGTGCGGATCTAGCGGGTGATGGGTTAGGGATAAGTCCGAACCCTCTCCCCTTCCCCATTTGAATTTACAAAAAAGGAAGAGATTTTTTCTCCAGATTTTATATTTTTTTTTCAAAATCATAAATGATGATGAATCGGCAGAGCCTTCATAATCAATCATTTGGCTATCCGATGCGATTTTATCGGTTATTAATACGTTACGCAGATTTGTTCCATTTACTCTTAGTCTGAAAAATATACTTTTTCGAGACAATGATTACTGCAGCACTTCATATGTTAATATTAATACACTTGATCACTTAAATGACAAAAAAAACCCCACTTTATTTCTGGAAAAAAGAGTCAGGTTTTGCTTATTCATATATTTATTTTTTTAGGCACAATGTTTCAGAACCTCTCCTTTTCTTCTTTTTAAACTCAACTGAAAAAAAGAACTTGATGGGCTATACTTTATTAATTTAACTTTTTTTTATCTATTTATTTATTTATTTATTTTTTTTTTTTTTTTTTTTTTTGCTGTTCAGCTTTGGTAATAAACTCCTTTTACCTCAGAACAACCATGAAATAGAAGACTACTCTGTACATAGCCTTTTAGTCGTTCGTTTGATTCGTTTAATCAAGAATATGGACGCCTGTTACTTAACACAACTTGAGACAATTCAACTTGAAACCTTTTCATAAAGATTCGTTCTTTAAATCGATCACGTATATAATCGATTATTGAGAGCCATAATCGATTATCAGAATCAACTATCAAGCAATAATCGATTATTTGCGATTATCGGTACATGCACTTACTTTTGGACACAAACCATGAATGTGGAAAAAACTCGTTTTCCAGTACCTATTTATGACGAAATTTCATTTCGAGTCATTAACCGCACTTATCTGAACCAGAATGTTCTGTGACTCTATGCGTGAGTTCAATTTTTTTCTTCAGTTTTTCTTTTTTCAAAATCATGTTTTGGATAGGCTGACCACTCCCCCCCCCCCCCCCCCTCTAAAAACTTTTTGCGGAGAAGAAAGAAAAAAAGTTTCTTACATCAATTAAAAAAAACATGTTTTGAAGAAAGAACTACGTACGCAATCGATGTTTTGAGCAAATTTTGCTAGGCTTTTAAACTTGAAAATAAGAAAACCGATGTCGACCAGTAATTGTTCAGTGAAATATGGGATGGGAAAAACCCTCCCCTCCTATCCTTCTAGTTATCCCTGCATGTAGCTATATTATAGATACTAGAGTTTGTTTTCAAAGTGAAGAATCATGACGATATGGACGTTTCTTTTACATGTCTAAAGCAAAACATCCACACAAAAAAGAATAGGGATATCTCAAATGTAGTGTATTCATCTAGTACCTCCGAATATTTTTCCCCTTAACTCAATTTAGAAATCTGAAAATCGTGAAATTTTCACTTTTTTTTTTTAATTTGTTTTGTTTGCTTTTGTGAACAACTTGTATTAAATACCATTTGATTCTAAATTTTTCATAAATTTTGATTAAGTAAGTTCAATGATCACACGAACCTGAAATTAAATTTTACAGGGCTTTTTCTATGATGTCTGCGTCGTTTACTATTACGTTTTTTTTTTTTATTCTTTGTCAAAAAAATATAATAATAACAAATTTATTTCGTTTGGTTACTTTTCATTTCGTTTCTTGTGCGTTTCATATTTTAAAGGACCCCGTTAAACTCGGTTACTCAAGATGAGTCCCGGGAATCAAATGTTTGTCAAATTTTACAGATTGGATTGCCTCCCTTCTTAAGAAGATTTCATTTGAAATTCGGTAATAGAAATTAATTATTTTTCGATAATTAGCATGTTTTTCTCATTTCAAAGTTCCTTATTGCTATTCAGACACAGATACAAAAGTCGTGAAACACTTTCAAAGGAAAATTCTTGGATTTTAAAATCTAGTTGAAAGGCCTATTATATATCTTGTAACATGAACATTCGGACCTCGTTGCACTCATGTGATATGTATATGAATTAAAGAATTTAAAGACAAATCATTTAATAAGAATGCTATTGATATATGTGTAGCGGGAATGAGACAAAATAATTATCGTATATCTGAATTAAATATTTATGTTTTACAAAGCATTTGATACAATGTCGTCAAGCGTTGTCTGCCAGTTTGTTTTATTTTCTCTTCCTGGTCGATATATACTCTTATAAGGGAGTCAAACTGGTACACGATATGGAAATGCGAACATATTAAATTTTTCTTGTATTAATCTTATATTTAATCCAATGAATCTATTTTTGATAAAACCATTTTTAACTGTATTGATTATTTTAGGTTAGACTTTTTTTTAAATCTGTTTGCAATACAACTTGTCAAGATTTTGTAGTCGACATTTAGTAAGTTAAGGGGGCGCCAATTATTTAAATCACTATAATCTCCCTTTTTATACATTAAAGATAAAATACCATTTTTCATTGATCTAGACATAATTCCGTTTTGGCTTTTATTTCATATATTAAATTAATTTAGACTCCAGCGTTTGAATTTTCCCTTTGGTATTTTTATACTTGTTTTTTTTTAGAACCTTATAGATTCTTCTCTTATTTCAATTTTCATTTCATCCCAGATATCAAGTAGATTATTCATGTTGTCATAATTCATGATTGAATATTTTTGGATTATTCCTTTTATTTTTTATTGGTATTTAATATCTTGTAAATGAAGGGCATTCAGTTTCCATTGTCCTGGTCCCCTGTTTATGGTCTTATCTTTGATTTCTAAAGAAACTCCTTACAAAAACATTAGGCTCTTTGACTTGCTAGAGTCAACCCACATGGTAAATCTGAAGGTTCTAGGACTGAAAGCCATGCTAAGTTCAAAAACCATAACTATGCAAAAAAGTCAGTTGAACACAAACTGAAACTGGATCTGTAATTCATTATTATGAAGGTGTATGCCAAGTTTCAATAGCTGCAAAGGCTGCGAATAAAGTATTGAAAACTGTAAAATTGTTGATTTCTATATTCAAGGGCCATAACTCTGCTAAAAATGTGTCAATTTTTCTGAAACTCGAACTGGATCTGTAATTATTCATCACAAAGGCATATATCAAATTTCAAAACAATATCTGTATAATCTGTTCAGAAAAGTCCAGAAAACAGTAAAATTGTTGAAAATTTCTATGTTTAAGGACCATAACTCTGCTAAAAATAGGTCATTTTTTTCTGAATCTTGAACTGGATCTGTAATTATATTATTATTAAGAAGGCATATATAAAATTATATGTAAAATTTCAATTCAATAGCTGCAAAGGCTGCGAAAAAAAGTCCGGAAAACTGTATAATTGTTGAAAATTTCTATGTTCAAGGGTAATAACTCTGCTAAAAGTAGGTCAATTTTTCCGAAACTCGAACTGGATCTTACGCCGCTTGATATGAAGTCATGTGTCAAGTTTCAATCTTGAAAGGTCTCAGAAAGAAGTCAAACACAAAACTGCCTCATGATTAAAGGAAATATGACAGGCAGACGGAAACAATAACACAGCTTCATATAAACAAGAAGGACGACTTCATCTAATGAAGATTAATCTCCAGAGTCAAGTGCAAGTACGGAATGAGTTGTTTCCAGGATACAATCTATATTTGTTTGTTGAAATTCTTCTTTCATGTCCCTCGACGTCATGATGTGTATGTTTTTTATAATCGGTGCTGTCTCTCTACAGCCATTGCGTGTCATACTTGTAGAATTATATGGTATGATCCCATGATGCAATTTAGTCAGAATAGTCCTTCTTTCATCTAAAAATCTGAACCCCCGCCAGCCACACACAAACCAGACAAACAAACAAACTTCTCTTTCCAACAATTAAGCAGTTAAAAAGATTCTTCCCTACTTATCGACATCTCAAACAAGGTTTTTTTAAATGTTGCCGATAAGTGACCCACGTTTAAAAAGCGTGGGTTTCACGGTGCACCGAGTATGAATAGGAAATGTTTTATAAATGATGTGGGTAGGATTTAAGTCTGAACGAGACGCAGAATTGATCGATTTTTGGTGAGGTAGCTGTGGTAGGAGGAGGGTAGAAACCCTATGTACATCTAGATATGTAAGGATACTACAGGACCAGTCCGTGTGCAGGTCAGTATAACGTCATCTGTCTCTGTTACTAAAACGGAAAATGTGGTAAGGATAATGAACTGTAAATTGAATTTTCGTATAGTATATTTTATATGTTTATGATCATCTAATATAGCGTTGGTTTTATTCACATTCAATTGCAAATTCATCATTATAATTTTTTTCAAACTCCAAATATCAAAATTTATTATTTGTGTAATACAAATTACATATAACATGAGAAGATTTCCCCCTTATTTACGAAAGAGGAATTTTCAGATTTTATATGTGTAAAAATAGTGTTCTTTCGTGACGAAAAACTTATTTATTAGTTTTTGAATAATAGTTCAGAGATGTATGTTTCAAGTATCACATATCTCAATTATGGACCAGTATCCTTTTAAATTACAGCTAGGGGTAGAATTTCTAAAATTCCGATTGTTTGATAATCTCGGGTTGATTTCATCTATGGTGTACAGTACATCAATCAGATCAACTCTACCATGTCCATGGCATTGAGTGGATTTTATCATATTGATTTTGCACTGAAGATAAAACAATTTGTGAAGAAAACAATGATTGTGTATCAAGAACACTTATGTTAACCCCCTCCCCTTATAATAAAATATTGGCATATTCCTTAATGAAAGAAATGAGTCAAATTGCAAATATCGATACATATATCAAAAGAAATCATCTAATTGGCATCGCTGCTTTTATCTCTTATGTTCCAAGATCGATTTCAATTTATAGAAATGTGTACTTTACTATATAGACATAACGTCAGACAGTGCATGAAGTTTTTATATTTTCATTTCCATGCTTCATAAATATCGACGGCGGGTGCGGCTAGCCAACAGGGGATGCTTACTCCTCCCGGGCACCTGGTCCCACCTCTAGCTTGCTAGGGGTCCGTCGATGTTTAATTATGCGCTCTATTGTGAGTGCTGTTGAGATTATCGTCAGGATCTTCTTTAACTCATTTAAAACAAATAAAGCAACATGACATACATAAACTGATGACCTTTAAACATTTTGTATGACTGTCTCGTACTGACGTTTTCACTATGATCATTTAAAACCAGTTTCTGTGAGACAGACAGATCGAGGTCTTCATCCACTTTTAATAGCCACATGATTTCAGTCTATATCGTTGTACAAAGCGACAGAATATAAACTAAAACATGTTCGACCGGTAATACCATGCATTGATGCACAAGGTGAAAGGGGTGTCTTCGCTGGGATTATTTTCTTTTCATGTTGACAGATGATGTACTTGGCATGAATGTACTACTTTTATTTATTTAATTAATGATTATTATAAAGTTAACATTGAAGACATTTAACATTCAAAGAGACTCTGACTGTTTATAAAGCCGAGGCTGAGCCTTTAGTGTCTCATTGACCCAATATTACCTTGTTTTTCATCACGAACAGTTTGTCATTACACGAAATCATAAAAAATATTCAGTGATGTTTTACGGTTGACTGAAAAAATTCACCATGCACCTTGAGTAATTTTTGAAGCAGAAACTTGTAATTATTGAAATCATTGATAGCACTACATTAAAGTTTATCTAAAGGGAAGACTGAATGTGTAACGTGTAACTATGGTGTTTTTCATATCTATTACAAAGATGGGGGGTTAAAAATTAAAGTACAATTAGCAGTGTATTAGACAGTTCAAATATAACATATGATGTATTTTTGAAAACACAATACCGTTCAAACGTCCAATACTTTTCTTACATAGGGAAATCAAAAGTCTATATTGTAGATGGCGCCAGGAAAATTCACTTTGGCTTTATTCAACCTGTTTGACATTAAGTACTACTGACGAGGATTCAATATCCGAAACATGTGTCTAGTACAATAGATTTGGTACTGTAGAACATATATTTCAATAATGTAATGTCTATTGGAACGGTTGAGAACCTTGGAATGATTAACATACCGAAGTGAGACCAGGTGCCCGGGAAGAGTCAGCGTCTCCTGATTGCATTCAACACCTTTCGCAACAGCTCCATGAAAACTTGTCAAATTCTTTGATTGTCTCGATATGCATATTGATGTACATATCAGCTAAATATTTATTGTTTGGTGATGATGACAACCATCCAATCGCATTCCAAAATGTCTTTGATCATTCTGGAGAGGGGGATCTGATATGTTTTTATCATAATCCCTATCGACAGAAGAACTTCCTCAATGATGATTTCTGCCGTTTTGTAATATAACCCTGAACAAGTAGCTTACTTGCAAGCCGTCGAACCTTCATATTTGGAACATGCCCTAGTGTACCATATCAGCTGAGAAACAAAAACTCCATAAGCAGGAGAAGACGGAATGTTGCTACTCATTAAAGGGATGTTAGTTTAGTGGAGTCATGCCATTTCACCGATAAATAATATAGATTTTATTTGGATATGCTACTGAATCGACCCTACAAGAAATTTGGATCCGCGCACTCTCTGTAATGTAAATGTACAAATCTAAATTCAAAAAATCAAAGAGGGCGCTACTTAAATGATTTTTGGTGGCTCCGCTGGAAGCATCACTTATGAGAATTTAATATTCGAAACACGTGTCTGGTGCATGGAAACTGGTTTGGAATTTTCTTCAAGAAGGTATAGAGTTGGAACCCTTAGATATTACTGAAATCATCATGCTTGTTATACAGTGAGGTGTTTAAATGACCGTTTGTGTCGAAAGATAGAAGTACGAAGCGGATCTATCGATACAAAACTTAAATAAAATTGTAGATATCGATAGTACGGAACCACCAAACTGAAAAACGCACAATGAACATACTCCATGAAAGAAGAACTTCATAATTGAAGAAATACGCAAATTGACATGAGATGCCTAAAATTTCACATAACTAAATAAATCTATCTAGAGTGTTTGACCCTGTTTGACCCAGAACAAAATTCACATCTCACCACAGAATAAACGCGATACAATTCATTGAATGATGTGGTGATATGTGAAATGTTCGGGTTCAAACAGTCTAGATTTATAAAGTTTTTATTTTATCTTATTTTTATTTAGTTATTTAGTTTTAAAAATGAACCAAGTAACGACTATATAAACCAAACCGCCCAACCGACACCCTCGAGAGATAGACTTGGGTGAGTAATTATATAAAGATGAGGGGTCCCTGTAAAGTGCGAAACGAAACAAAAACGAAACGAAACGAAACGAAACGGAACAAATCGAAACGAAACGAAACAAATCGAAACGAAACGAAACAAATCGAAACGAAACGAAACAGATCGAAACGAAACGAAACAAAACGAAACGAAACGAAACAGAGCGAAACGAAACGAAACAAAACATGAAATTTAAAGAAAATGAGAAAAAGAGGAAAAATCGCCGAAAACGAATATTTCAAGACAACATCAGCATGTAATATTGCCTTAATCCAAGAGTTCTACATTTGTAACTAGTGCCGAGAGGGTTTCTTGAAAGAGTCAAATTTGACCATAAAAAAAGTAAATGTGAAATGCCATTCATGTCTTTAAGAGGAATGAAAGGGAGGGGGTAGAAAACCACGCTATGACACCGTAATGAGATCATAAAACGGAGTGGGGTCACATTTCAGGAAAAAAAATCTTATCCTTTTTCAAACGAAATGTGTCCCCCAGTTTTTAATTGTTCTCATTTTTCTGATAAAATTTTCAAATACACATAACGGAACAGTTCCGTTTCCTCTGCGCTAGACTCCTCCCTGCTAAATAATATTTTTCCGTCTGTGGCGAAGTTATTCATCCCAATCACTCTCCTTTAAAATGCAATTGTGCTATATACCGTATATATTATGTTTTAATCGTCAACTTTGATTCTTTAAAAAACCCTCCAGCCACAAGAACTAACGGTTGAAGGCAATAATGAGGGGTGGACAGGGACAAAGGGAGGGGAGAGAAAGGGGGCGGGAGGAGGGAAGAAGGGGGCGGGAGGAGAGGAAAGGGGGCGAGAGGAGGGACAGATGATTGGGAGGGTAACAGTAACCCCAAAAAATTAGGAAATTACTTTTAATATAAATAATCTTGCTCTTATGCGTTCATGTACATAATCTCAATTTTAAAAATTACCACGAAATTCATATATATATACCTTAAAAATTTTTCCCGATCGCTTCGCTCGCCGCAATTTTCAATTCATTTTTCAAATACTTCAGGCTAGCTTCGCTCACCTTAGTTTTTCATCTAAACAGGTCTATTTCTTTTTCAAGGTTTTAAAAAAGGAAATAACCCAAATAACTTCACTATTGCGCCAATTTACTCTTTAAAGTTTAAACATTTGTCTTGACCGCCCAAGACCCCCTCTCCTCACGGGGAGGGGGGAGGCGGCAGGAGGAGAGTGGTACCCCCTGACCCTTCAATAAGATCTTCTCTTGAAATATTCGTTTTCGGCGATTTTTCCTCTTTTTCTCATTTTCTTTAAGTTTTATGTTTTGTTTCGTTTCGTTTCGATCTGTTTCGTTTCGTTTCGATCTGTTTCGTTTCGTTTCGATCTGTTTCGTTTCGTTTCGTTTCGTTTCGATTTGTTTCGTTTCGTTTCGATTTGTTTCGTTTCGTTTCGATTTGTTTCGTTTCGTTTCGTTTCGTTTTTGTTTCGTTTCGCACTTTACAGGTACCCAAAGATGAGTCTATTACATTACGGAAGATTGAAATATTTCTACCAGAGGGAAGGGATGATATAAATAAAGACACAAACACTCATTTATTACAATTTTTCGGCCACTTGGTCTTTATCCAGTGTAAAACGACAATGTACGTATATGGTAGCTAAGTAAAATCCGTCGTTTGCTTCTCTAGAGTTCATTGCAAAAAGTGTGTTGATTTGTAAAATGTTCTGGGTCAGACGTACGATTATATACACTCAAACAAAAGTTAAGCAACACCCCAATATTTCGGAGTCCTTATACTTCAAACGATAGCACCAAGACGTTTTCGTAAATTATCAAATACCAATTCTTTTGTAGATGACTTTACACCTTTTGTTAACATATAACTCTAAAATGATATCAAAATTGAAACATTTAGCTTTGATAGAGCCTCAAATGAAAAGAAGGTATTTTTTAGGGAAAATAAAACCTGTGTTTGTGAAACACGAATGCCCCCGTTGGCATCTTTGTCAGTAAAACAGATCAAAAGCAGTATCAAATTTGAAGTCAAGGTCACAAGGTCAAATTTAGTATCCATGGAAAAGTCTTGCCACATGGAATTCATATGTGAAACATGAAAGCCCTATCACTTACCATTCAAAAGTTATGGCTGAAGTTTAAATTTTTGAAATAAGGTCAAACTCCAAGGTCAAGATCACAAGGTCAAAAATTTTTGTATCCATGGAAAGGTCTTGTCACAAGAAAGACACATGTGAAATATGAAAGCCCTATCACTTACGATTCAAAAGTTATGCCCAAGGTTAAAGTTTTTCAAAAGTAGGTCAAACTCGAAGGTCAAGGTCACAAGGTCAAAAAATTTGGTATCCATGGAAAGGTCTTGTCACAAGGAATACACATGTGAAATATGAAAGCCTTATCACTTACCATTCAAAATTTATGCCCAAGGTTAAAGTTTTTCAATAGTAGGTCAAACTCCGAGGTCAAGGTCACAAGGTCAAAAATGTTGGTATACATGGAAAGGTCTTGTCACAAGGAATATACATGTGAAATATGAAAGCCCTATCACTTACCATTCAAAAGTTATGGCCAAGGTTAAAGTTTTTCAAAAGTAGGTCAAACTCCAAGGTCAAGGTCACAAGGTCAAAAATGTTGGTATCCATGGAAAGGTCTTGTAACAAGGAATACACATGTGAAATATGAAAGCCCTATCACTTACCATTCAAAAGTTATGCCCAAGGTTAAAGACAAACAGACAGACAGACAGACGGACAGACCAAAAACTATATGCCACCGAATCTTCGATTACGGGGGCATAATAATGTAGAATAAAGTTTGAGGACAAGTATGGATTAATTAAGGTAACAGATACTTGAAAATCCATAAAGATATCGTTGTCAAACTTTATTTCTTTGATAAAGACGATAGTTATGAAAATACAACCCCAAAAGTCTTAATGTTTGTGTGATAAAAATAATTAGTTCTACCGGTACGTAGGCGCTTATCTTCACTTCCGATTTCATGATCGCGCTTTTTGACACGATATTTTTTTCAAAGAAATTTATTCCTAATTCCGAAGAGATAATTCACATTATCTCAGCATTTTTAATAGATATTCAGGTTTGAATTCCATCAGACTAACAATCTGATTCATTGCAACCATACTAAACAGCGAATTCTACAAGATAAATCAATCCCTTGAACTTAATGTCTAACTTGAATTGGTTAAAATCATACCCGTCACCATTTCGATGCCGATTTAAAATAAGTTGCATAATACAATTATGTTAAATAAAGTAATATTTTCTTCGTCAAAGGTCAGATCTATATCATGATACATAATTTTCAAATATTGTTTATCAAACCAGAATTTTGCATTAAAAACAATTTCGCTGTTGCTTAACTTTTGTCTGTGTGTATATATACACATGAACTTATGATATTTAAACATGTCAGAAAATGACTGTCGCGTTCTGGCTTCCTTCCTTGAGATAGACATATCAATGTCTTCATTTTTGATAGTCTCATGTTTAGTCTATACACTGAAATATGCTCGACCACTATTTAAAACATGCATTGGTGCTAGGAGAAAGACTGGACGGATGTTGGTTCGGGTCATTTTCTTTTCATGGTGACAATATATGTATCTGGCACGAATTTGTTTAAATAATGATAAAATGAATAACTTTATATTGAAGAGACAACCATAGAAATCCCTTGAATTCTTCCCTACACAATTTTCATCATCCTTTACACATGTTAAACGTTTTCAAATTCAATAGCATAATTTAAAATAAGATATATTTGCAGCATCGACCAGACATGTACGTTTCGGGTACTTACACCCTTGTCAGTTATCCTCAATCTAAACAATGTAATATATGGCCAAAGAGTGTAAAGGTTATTATGTCCAAAAATGTACCGAAAGACGTAGCAGGATGGGTTGAATATGATGTTTCATTACCCACGTTTTAGAAATTATAGTAACAGAAATTTTCGAATGCGTTGAAGATACGATCAACCGAAGTTGATCGAACTTGGCTAAATTTGCCCTCTGGGACTCCTGGTCCACCAGCAGTGACACTTACCAAGTGATCTCAACAAAATTGTAATGAAATTGTTTGTCATACATGGACAATCTCAGTATTTACAGACCCACGGAATCATCAGGGGCAAATCCGTCTGTCTCTCTGTCTTCACATACAAAAAAGTATGCAGTTAGTGTTTATTAGAATGTGGTGTGGTTTTCATATTTGACATATATATCGTTTCAAGACTTTTTTTTATTAGTATCAAACTTTTTGACCCTATGACTTTGAAATAAGAAAGTGACCTTGTTTTGAAAAAAATTGCATTAACCATATACCATTCTTTATTGTGTAATATGGCTTTCATATTTAAGATGTGTATTCGGTGTCGTGGTCTAGTGGTACCATGGTAAGGGTGTCGGGACAGTACCAAAAATGGTTGCTTGTTCGTACCGCACTAGGATCACGGGTCGGTCGACATATACTTTATGTCATGTGTTATATACGAAAGTCCTTGTCTGTGTAATGATTACATGTCAGTTTGTGGTTTTAAAGAAGGTGTGTATTCCCTGTGGCAAACATTTCCATTTGTACCAGAACTTTAAACTTTGTGACTTTGACATTAGAGTTTGATCTACGTTTGTCTGACATTACAGACTACCCTACTTCGAGTAACACTTTCTTATTCACAAAGCTATCGGCGTGATCTTGTTTTTCATCGTATGATGTTTTATTTACGGTTGACTGAAGAAGATCAAAATGCATCTACTTTTTTGAAGCAGAAACTTTGTGATATGTTAAAAGTTTATATGTCAATTCATTAAAACCCATATAAACGGAATACTGAATCTGCATAATTAAGGTATTTGATATGCACATTTATTACAACGATATGTTGAACTGATAAGTCAAAAAGTCATAACAATATAGAATCAGTGAATGAAAGAAAGGAGTAGATATTCAACAACACTCGACTACGGCCTCGCAGCAAAATACCAAAACAACCAATACAAAAGCACAGAGTTGACATGCAAAGCAAGAGATGCAAAAATGAACATAAAAACCCCCACCCAACAACACAAAAACAAGTCTTAACAATGCGCTGGTACAAGACTGTAGATTGGTCAAGTGTAAGACATAATATACAATAAAACATTATTCGACCGTCAAAATAATTCATAAGTATTAAAGTGAGAGAGGGGAGTTTGAAATCGAATACATTGTAATTTTCTTCATAGTGAAAGTTATTTTAAGTAAAAGTACATGGTAGAAATTTACATAGTGCTATGTATACTTTAATATATATCTTGTAACGATAAATTTAACTCATAATCATTTTATCCTTAGATCTTATGACTGGTCTGGTTAAACCGGCCTTGATCTACATTACACGTGCACAGTTAGATTCATTAATTGTAATTACGGGTATTTTCAAATCCCTGTAATCCAAAACCGGGGCATAGTTTTTGGTCTGTCCGCCTGTCTACACAAAATCTTTACTTGCATCACAACTTTTGATTGGTTAATGTGAAATTGCTTTCATGTTTCAAATGTGTATCCCTTGTGACAAGATTTTTCTATTATTAGTACTTATTTTTTTTCTTACCTCTTGGTCTAAGAGTTTGGCTTGCTTGAAAAACTTTTACTTTTGTCATACATTTTGAATGGTAAGTACTGATATAATATTACAAAGTGACCTTATCATTGAAGATTAAGTGAAATTGAAATGAACGCTCCCCGATCACATCTTTTGAATTGTATGTGATGTAGGTTTTATAATGCAAACGTGTATTCCTTGTGACAAGACCTTTCTGTTGGTAATTTAGACTTTTTACCTTTACATTTATATTATGATCTACTTTTCGAATCAATCTGAAGACAAAATTCGTGTTTCATAAACACACCTTCCTTTTTATTATCAGATACTGTCTTCTCATGAAATAATCAAATCTTTACTGAGGTTTAGATTTATGGTCGCCTGAGAAAATCACCATGCATCTGGAATATTTTTGAAGCAGAAATTTGTAATGTGTGAAAGTTTTTAGATGGTATTTCAAAGGATTTTTGGTGGCTCCGTTGGAAGCATCACTGATGAGAATTTGATATACGAAACACGTCTGGTGCATGGAAGTTGGTTTGGAATTTTCTTCAAGAAGGTATAGAGTTGGAACCCTTCGACATTATTCATTAAAAAGAACTCTTATGAACGGAAGACCGAGTCCTGACAATAGTGTTTATGCACATTTATTATAACGATGTTGGTTTTAAGTTTAACAAATATCCATGTAGCAGTGTTTCTGGAAATGTAGTACTATTCTTAAGCTGGAGTCCTTTCATGATTTTTCTCCTCGATGACACTTGAAGCAGATGATTATGTAATCAGCCCAGGCTTACTTCCTGGTGCAAACGCCATTGAAAACCAGAGAAAAGATAAAAGATAAAGTTACAAAAGAAGTGGTTTTGGATTACTGAATGAGCAATTCCCTGTAATCCGAAGGAAACAGAAAAATGAAAAGTTGGTTATAAAGTTTAAGTTTTTAATTTACCGTAAGCCATACAGCTCATTTGTCATATACATTGTACACTTATAATGTGCAATATACAATGATATTAGGATATAAAGAAGACAAAAATTCTCCTCTCTCTAAAAAAAATTAACTTTTTTCTTGTTTTGATATAGAATAATATTATTGTCAAACAATACGCCATGATAACGTGGGAATAAAGTCATGATTTGAATCCTGATAACACCTCAAACTTACGTCAAAATTGAGAAAAGTGGCACAATTTCTTCAAATGACGTCGGATTTCTTTTCAAACAGATTTTTTGGCAGAAGTTTTAGGTAAAGTTTTGACTTTCGCTCATCATTATTTCACATTATTTGGATTAATTTTCCTCTTTTTCGGCTTAATTAGAATATATATCAATGTTAAAAATTTCAACCACTAGGTTGGTATGTCTGCTAGTGGATTGTTTAGTCCTCGAAGATATTGTTCACCTAGTTTCACAGTGTTTCGAATTCGGCACTTGACTTGAAATATATCTGTAAATTCTCCATTATAGAATTTAACGAAAATTTTCTAAAACAAAGGAGTATCACCCTGATGACATAGCTGTCCTTATCTAAAACAGTATAGCATGCTTTGAGGTCAGGGAGGTAAGAAAACTTGCTGTCGCTATTTTGATGTTCAATTCCTACTTTATATTCATGTGAATTCCTCATACTGAACACTGGTGACGCATGTCCGCTAGAACTAGAGGTGAAAAACCTCACCGAACATGCCGAAAGCTATAACTCTACTCAAAATTATCGTCTGCTAAATACTTCATTACTTTGTCTAGTATCCGAAAAAAAAACCCGGTCCAACTGTGCTGCTTTCTAAACGCGGAGCATGAGACATGCACGCTTCGGCTAATGAATCCTCATCGGTGACTCTTTATGCCAAAATGATTCAAAAACTAGTAAAATACTTTAGGGTCGCGTCATAGTTTCATTTCGAAATTTTATATTGAGTGAATGGGTACAAATGTCCTATATCTATATAGGGTATATTCAGAGGCGTAATGAAGAAACGTGACAACTTAACCTTCAAAGGTAGACAGCATCAACAGTAGACAACAAAACCGTCGAAAATGCGCCAGAATCATCAAACGCCTTTTATACCGAGGACATGATCCTAATGTCGCCAGGCGGACACAAGGCATGGCATGTACTTGACCAATCCAGTCTTGTACCAGCGCAGGTGATTACAAGCATTTGCTCGCTACAGCGCACGGACTGTATTACGTACGCCCCCTTTTTATATCCATTTACATGCTTGGGCACGTGCGTTTTGCTGTCTTGTTTATGTGGTCATCTAACAGTGAGGAGGTTATTTTACACTACAATTGTGCGTTCTTCGAGACCTTTTTGTAACCGAAAAAGTGGGAGGGTTGTGCGAACGCAATCCGGATAACCATAGCATTTGTCTTGATGGTTTATGTGTAGTCTTTTGTGTTTAATGTTTCTATGTCGCAAGTATCTTTTTCGTCTTTTGTTGTGCTCGTTTTCTCTGTGTTTTCGCATTAGGTGTTTTGGTGTTGGAACTGCAATCAGGTCTGGTTGGAGACCCCCTCCCTTCTTTCAAAATCACAATTTCCCATTCCTGAGTAGTAACATTCCTTCGTCCCCTCCCTATTGGGTTTTCATATTGTAACGCTATTCCTGAGGAATCTCAGACAAGGTAACTTACAGAGAAACTGCTCAACCAAAGGTAGATACATTGTATAATTATCTGTGAACGACTGACTTTGTCACTGCGGAATATTTTTTAATATACAATGAAAATTTAAACACTAGAACATATTTTTGTCCTCAATGATGAAATATTACGTTTGAACCGCGGAGACCCAGAATTTGATACATTCAGATGTTTTGACCTTTTCTGAAAGGATAAAGTGAAAGTTGCTGTATATTTTACGCAACTGACATTTCATCATCCAATAAAATGACAAATACATATATTCAGTTCTAAAACAGATAACAAAAATACGAAGGACAGACAAAAAAAGTAGTGCTAAAACTTTAACATGCTAATATTTCATGTACCGAACTTTTGCGTAACTCTTGTATATCATACTTTACTTAAAGATTTGTGTGAGTTTGAACAGGTGTAGGATTAAAAAAAAGTAAAAAAGAAATAGACATTGTCGTTAAAACAAACATTTTAATACCACAATCAATACCTGCAAATATTTAAAGATGTACCTGAAAGAATAAAGCATTCTTTATAAATTGAAATGGACGATAGACAGTAGATTTGAATAGACAGGACCATTAGAATCATTCGTAAGGACTTAGGTTATATCCTTACGAGTACTAAAAGCTGATAATTTGTAGATCAGACATTTCAACTACCTATGTTGAGAATACAATTACATGTATGCACAGGAACTTCCCAGAACCCTTATTTTGAACGCGCTAACATTACTTTATTAAAGTACACATTTTGGGGTGTTTATGAAGACTTTAGATTATAGTGATATGTGAATTGATTTTAGATTCAGAAAAGTGTAAAATCATTTCAAGAAACAAGTTATCCGTTTGTGGTTAACAAATATTTGCTATCCATTATTTATAAAGGAAATACCCTTCATTGAAAATGATAAGGGTGTGTACTGTACTTTAAGCAGAGCTTTTCAAAGCCCTCTATTTATCATATGTATACATGCAGGGAAACGCAGTAGTTAAAAAAAAAATGAAGGGGAGATTAAAGAAAGTAATCATATGTACGATCTCTAACCCTTTCTATAACCACATACCGTATCAATGACTCTCAGTTAATTTATGAACTCGGACATTAAATGTAAATATTTCAATTTCGAAATTAGTTGTTTAAAACCCTCTGGGTTTTGAAGGTAAATTACTTGTCACTTTAAAATAATTTGAATTAGATCCAAATATGGTTTATGATATGATATATTTGACAGGATGATGGGCTTCACAGGACACCGGAGAAGGGGAACTGCAAGATGAGAATAGTCAGAAATGTTAAGGATGTTGTTGATTTTTTCACCGTAGGAATCCTAGTGGTCAGTATCTACATGCTAATGCTCTTCCTAAATCAGAACATAGTGATATCAGACCTAGAGAAGGTATGGGACCGGGAGAAAACAACCGTCACAGACTCTATACATAGATACACGACAGACAGATCGCCCATCAGCGGTCCCAGACGTATGGTCCATTCTGTGTCTTGTGCACGCATCATAGAAGGTGACAAATCAGAGATACAAAAGGCCAAAATCATCACACACAACTCTAACAGTATCTCAGATTTGGAATATGTGAATTTAACTCGAAATTGCGCCGATTTCAAAATGTTACAAGGGTTTGAAAATCGTCTATACAACAACTTGGAGAAAACATTCCCCATAGCTTTCACAATACTTATGTACGAAACTGTGGAACAAACGGTGAGATTAATCCGATCTATTTATAGCCCTTTCAATGTTTACTGTATTCACGTTGACGATAGTTCCGCTCCTTTCGTCAAACAAGGAATGACGTCATTCGCAAAGTGCTTCAACAACGTTTTTATGGTTTCTAAGCCAATCAACGTCATCTATAATCATTTTTCAAGACTTCAGGCAGAGTTTAACTGTATGGCCGATGTTATGAAGAGAAATCGACATTGGAAGTACCTAATTAATCTCCCGAACACAGAATTCCCATTAAAAACAAACCTAGAAATCATAAAAATACTCAGTATATACAACGGCTCAAATGACATAGAGGGAATTACAGTGCCAAACCAAATGATGGGTCACAGAATATCACATTCTTACGTCTTAAAAAATGGACATGTGGTAAAAACAAATCGTACGAAGTCCAAGCCACCTCATAAGATCCAAATAGTAAAGGGAAGTGCGTACGGTGTATTCAGTAGAGCTTTAGTGCAATATGCTATGAAAGACAAACGTGCCATTGGCCTTATTGAATGGAGTAAGGACATAGCGAGTCCGGATGAATATTTTTGGGCTACTCTAAACCATAATCCTCATTTAAAGGCCCCAGGACATTATAAGGGTGTGTATCTTTAGACCTACTTCATATATATCCCGTCTTCTTCTTAGTAGCGTTGACATCTTGTGAATCATTCTATGTCCCTATCGTTGAAAAGACATCTTGTGAATCATTCTATGTCTCTACCGTAAACTAATTGCCAATATGGACGAAACTCTATTGATAAATTGTGGCTTAGCTATTCGATTCATTGAATTTTAAAATCTTCCAAATGCGATGCACGTTTTCACTTAAAATGTGTCTACATCACAGCGTGCAGATTGTAAAATTACCGAAAGTTATTTCGTTTTCTGAATATTTTCCTCAATTTTTCGCTTCAATGAACAAAAGCAAATAGCTTTTTAGACGTGTGAATATACTTTTATGCAAGTAAATATTGAATATCTATGCCAAATTCAGTTAAGTCGTATTATGTATAGGATGGTCGAAGTTTTATATTTTTTGGCCTATCTTTCAGGAAAACCAGACAAGAAGCCTTGGTTGGCAGCATACGCAGCGTGGGGTGGACGCGATCCATGTAGAGGAAAATTCAGAAACGGTGTCTGTGTATTTGGCGTAGGGGACTTGAATGAACTCGTCCAAAGAAAGGAATTGTTCGCCAACAAATTTTTGTTATCATTTCAACCTTTAGCCTATGAGTGTATGGAAGAATGGATCAACAACAAAACGTACAGTACCCTCCCATTTGAGACCTTTTACTATAGACAACTTCCATTCATACAGAAATGATACCTCAAATATATAGGACCATCTCATATGAGATATATTTTAGGAAAAACTTCCACAGTGACTCACAAATGACGCCTCTCTCTTTAGCTAGCTCTAAGACATGAAGGCTAATTTAGACGAGGATCAGAGGCGAAAGGAAATTCATCAGCCATGATTACACAGTATCAGCAGTTGCTGATCTCAGAAACGTCTCAGTCATAGCTCATCACTGGTTCAAATCCATCAAGGATGTAACAAACATTTAGACTTCATAGAAGATACATATGATCTCAATTATTCTTACAAAAATGTCCCCACAATGCAAATATATCAAGATTTGAGTGTTTCCTGTTACACTGTCAGGTTTGTTTTAATCATGAGCGATATTAAACCAAATCTTTGATAATGTTGTATATGATAATTTTTTTGCTGAAGGCATTAATTCACTTTGATTCAAGGTTAAAGATGCAAAAATAGAGATTTAGTTTCCATTCAAGACCAAAACCAAACATGGATACTAACGAGGTTGGAAGGTTTTGGTCCAATGGGTCAAGGTTTTGGTCCAATGGGTCAAGGTTTTGAAATATAAAATTAAACAAATGGTAGATAAAGAATTAAAAATCCCTTAGATTCATCATAAAGCAATAGGTCTTATTATGTTAAGGAGGTAACTATTTAATTTGGGAGTCCAAAGGTCAAGGTCACATTCCTTTTTAGATTTGAATTTTGTAGTCTGCGGCGACATAGGCTCTGACTTGTCAAACGGATGCGAAGTCAAAATGTGTACGCCAAGTCCTTGACCGTCAAGTTTGTTTACAGATCAGCTAAAACAATTGTTAGTACCTTTATTTCATCTTGCTTCCTGTCAGATTTCATGAAGTTCAACGTATTACTTTGGAATGACAAGTTGAAAACGTGGAAAAAACGACCGAAGAATGTTGGACAAAGAACTATGACAATATTTCATTAATATTTTACTCACGTGATCTTAAAAGAATACTTCAGTCATCAAATCAACATCATGAAAACATTTCAATAATTTTTTCTATATGATTGTTGTTCTGTTAGGAGGATCATGTAAAGGTTGGTACACGATTTTCAAGTACCCCGAGATATGGTCCCGAGCGAAGCGAGGGAGCATGTCGAGGGGACGAGAAAAGAGTGTACCAACCGACTTAGTGCATGGTTCGATCGGGTAGATATAAGGATTTTCTGATACAGCCCCTAAATCTATCAAAATTTTATGCCTCGGGCAATATTTCTCTATGGAAAATGAAAACAAGTTGAGTGGATGTCCAAATTAATCATTGACCATTTATCAGTTAATCGGAATTATTTGCCTATCAAAAGTAAAAAAAGGACTTAAAACTTGGAAAAAGGTTTTTCAAATATTGTTAAAGAACTTGTGATGTGATTATCTTCCAAAATTTCGAAAGGACAGTAATAATTCGTGATGCATGTGTTGATATTCTAGAATGTACAAGAAGGGATGTTAGGCAGTTTAGGACCAATCCTGGAAAACTGAAAAGAAATTCTTATTTTATCCCGTTTTTACGATTTATTTAAAAACCTTATGCTGACCCCCCCCCCCCCTGATTTTTCGTTTGGAACCACCCATGAGTAAACAGATCTTTAAAATAATCTCGAAAAATAACAGAAATTTCTTTGTTGTTCGTTCGTAAACTAGCGTATCAAAAAAGTAGTCCCTTCTCTCGTTTAGACAATTTCTAACACACTGAAAAAAAAAAAAAAAAAAACGCAACGCAAAAGCCCGGAAATGTGCGACTGGTCTCGTGTTTTCCGATTTTTTTTTTCTTACTAGAATTTACAACTTTTAAAGTCAGCTAACTGACGGCCAGCTTTTTGTAGAAGATAATACTTGTATAAAAAGTATACCCAGTAATTTTTAGGGAGCGACCACTTTTATAGGGGGGGGGGGGGGGGCAACACCATATTTCTTAATCTGAATTCAATCAAATGACTGTTGCTTGATCTTTATTTTTTCCAGCTGCGTGGAGCCTTGGATCAGAAATTCTAATTAAACCTCCAGTTGTAGTTTTTTTTTCAAGTTCTTCCTACCCTCTCCCTTTGAAAGAAAATTCAAATTTTGTCGTTTTTTAACCATATGCTGGAACCCCCCCCCCCCCCCCCCCCCCCGATGACTCAAGCAATGTTTCAGTAAAACATCACACAAAGTAATGGCGGAAAGGGGTTGTTTGCTGTAATGGAATACTGTTCCGTGTGCTGGAATGACGGATGTATAAAAAAAATCATATTTATTGGATTTGAAGACGTTTAACAGTGATATGTATTCGAAATTTGGAAATATGAACAAAGAGATATATTTACACGTATATAATATTGATTCATTTACCTATTCTATCCTGTATCTATTTCTTTTTTTTTTATTGATTGTTTTAAATTGTTTTGTTTGTTAGGGTTTTTTCTGCCATTCATTCGTTGATGTATTATGGTAAACATTTCAGGATGCTGGATTCCACGTAGAGCCTAAAGTTACCGGATTTTTTTTATGATTGACCTTCGCTGCTGCGGGAGCCATCATTTGATTTAATTGGGGCGGGGACGCATCCCGAACTCATTTTTTGTTCGTCCTTATTCAGTCATATGGCGACTGCATGATAATCTATCTTTTCGGTTGTTTGGGTAAAATTTATATTTAAGAAAGGTCCATCTGGAGTTTTATTATTCAAGTTTTTCCTTCCCTCTCCCTTAGAAATAAATTGAGAGCTCCCTTCACTATCAAAATATCATATAGAAGCAATGAAGCATTGAGATCTTACTTGGTACGCACCAAGTCATTTCTGACCAGCAATTATCTATTGTGTAAAGGTGCGAACCATGCACTAATTTTATGATATGATCTATCTAAATCTGTCAAGCATGAAAATTAAGTTCAATTCATCTAAATTATCCGATTGGTTTTTTTTATTAAGATTTCTTTTTAAGAACTTCTTTGATAGCCTAAAAAAAGAATGGTAAAGTAAACATGTTTCAACTGTCATTGTGGACGACTTTAAGCAACTTGTATTTAATCTGCATCAGCAGTACTTTGAAGGTCGAATAATCCAGTTGATTCAAGTGTAATAGAGTTTGAGTATTGTTGTCAGGAGATAACCAAGAGATCATTGTGGACGTACACTAGTTCCTATAATTTCAGTGCTACTTCATGGATACAATAGCTGAATATAACATCGACGACTTTTTCATTGGATATTTAATATGCATCAATAATACTCTTAATTCAAATAATAAAGAAGAGCCAAGTGTGATGGAGTTTGAGTAATGTTGTCATGAGATAAAACCAAGATTAGATCATCCTCTAATTTCAGGGCTACTATACGTGTAGTATTATACAATATGCCAGTGAATGATTGATCTTTGTAAAGTTTGTCCAACTCATCTTGATGAATTTTCTGCAGTCATTGCAAAAAGTGAGAAAGTTATAGTGGTGTCAAATAATGAGTGTGCAAAAAATTCTGAAGATTGATAGGGTCTAAAGAGTGAGCTTGTAAAGGGACATTGCTTTAAGTGTAACTGCTTCTAGTCAAGTTTCATTTTTTTTTTGCAGCATTTGTGGTTAAGAGTAACAATGCACTATCTGGCTAGTCATCTTGGATGAAAGTTAGGGTACAAAAGATGTGTTTGTGCAAAACTATACCCCTGTCAATAGCTAGCTATCTATTGATTGCAGGCAAAGTCAAACTCCAAGCAAAGTCAAAGTTAAAAGGTCAAACCTTGGTTTCAAAGGAAAGGTAATATTACCAGAAATACACAGGTGAAGTATGCAAGCTCTACCGCATACAATTCAAAATTTTAGTGCAAGGTTAAAGCTTTGGACAACCAAAATAACAAACAGAAAGGACATTATAAGCGATATATCCTCTGATTGTGCAGAGATCTGTTCGTAAACCAAAATTATTGTGAACAACTCCAGATGATGGAACAGGTTTAAGACAACAAACTTCCATCATGTGATTCGACCAATTCTATAGACTTATCCAGAGGAAGCAAAGTCGAATATAATTCTGTTCAATGTAACTTTGAATAGAAAGTAGTATTCAATTCATTTAATTACCTCTCATAGAAAACTTGTACATGACCTTGACCTATAGATTCTTTCTTTTGATGATGCTAGTAGTGTAAGAAGCCTGGGTAGGCGTATAGTATTTTTAGAACTGGGGAATTCCGTGTTTTGTGTATGGGAAAGGGGGAATTCCGTGGGGAATTCCATGTTTATTTATAGAATGGGGAAGTCCATGGTAAATTCCTAGGGAATTCCCAATTTTATTTATAGGTGTTTGGAAAGTCCCAGACCTATTTTTAGGAAAATTCTAGATGATTCTGATGACTACTTTTCTAAAAATAGAGGTGGCCCTGAAAAGGGCCGTTTTGTTGTTGTTGATTTCTACTGTGTGCATAGACAACAGTGATCTTCGTGTCTGATCTCGGGTGGAGCACTGGGGACTGCTCTGGCATTCTGCATCCCTTGTAGGATGGAGTACATCGTCTTGAGTACTTTTCTGGTCTTCTTCAATTCTTCTATTATGACTGTTTGGTTTTGTTGCAGCAGTTTAATTCTAAGTTCCTCTGAACATTTCCTCCTCTCCTCCACTATGTGCTTCACCTTCTTAGGGTCGGGCTGCGGCGGTCTTTTGGGTGGTTCGACCTTGGCTGGTAGGGTCGGATAAAGGTTCTGTACCTCCATCGGTATGACTTGTTGTGGTTGTTGTGGTTGCTGTAGTTGCTGTGGTTGGCCATTGGTCTGTTTGTCCAGTTCCAGCTGTTCGTTGAGGATGGACATCAAGATTGGGAAATCGCTTTCAGTTACTTCCATGTTGAGTTGTCAGGAAAGACTGCTGAACTGACGAGTGCATGCTGTATTTATAACCTATAGTGCGGACGTGAGAGTAAACCCAAAACATGTCAAGCGGGATTGAATGTTTGGAAAAATTTTACAGTGACGGTTTTCATGAGAATACATCTTCTGAAAGCATACTTGATGAATGAATTATGGGTTTAAAAGTTACCATTTAATGTATTCTATCAAAAATACCATGAATTTTCACGAAAGCATGACCTTTTCTTTCATTTTGTGTCTTATTCTAGAAAAAATGTGACCTTATTGTATGATTACATATAGGATTGAATACTCTATGATTCTAGAAAGTGTCACCTTATTGTATGATGAGTCACCATATCTTTAGAATTCCCGCCAAAACCAGACATTGTTTACATGGGCGTACTCTCACGTCCGCAAGTACTAGCATAAATAGGAGAGGTTTGAGCAGATGTGCTTCACTCCTTGCGAGAACAATCGAGAAGAAGAAGACGAAAATGAATTCATATGATTATTTCGAGACGTCAAAGAAGTTGACCGACCAGGCCGAGAAGCTGCTGGCCATGGCCAAATTCTTTCAAGCCATGGGGGAGAAAATGTTGTATCGGGAAAACTATCCCTATCCCGGCCATAAAGAAGATTGGGACCAGGAGATAAGGGAGGAGGAAAAGAAGAAAGAGGTAAAGAAGAGGCGGTATAGTTACCGCATGTTCGAACCCAGCAGTACCACCACCAGCAGCACGATAGTCGAGCCACCTACATCACCAGCAATGGTAATAGACGAGGAGGAGGATTGGGAGCGGGAAATAAGTCTATGCCCGGAGCCCATTTTCAAGGTGCCATCAGTACCAGCTAAAATGAAAGTGGAGCAGTGGCTGTCCTCTTGCCCTACCTGCAAGTCCAAGAGGTGTTCACACCGTCACTAGATGACTTTTTTAGTCACAACAAAACAGCCCTTTTAAGGGCTACCCACATTTTTCGAAAAAGTAACCATAGTTTCAGACGCTATCAATATAAAACCCCAGTCCCTTACAGCTAAGAGTTCATTTCACAAGTTGCATTGAAACAAGACAGACACACACACGCAAAATAAAAAAATGATGTATAGTTTATCCATCGCACGTTACATCATGAAAGATCGTACTTATCCCCACAATTTCGACGGTGACCATTTCAATACGTGGGCAGAACAAAAAGTCAATTCTTTTTTCGACGAAAGGAATTGGGTACCTTGTACGGAAGAAGACGTGAGATTGGGAGAGGCATGTTTCAACGACGAATGTAGTGACCCCGAGGACGGATTGAAATTGGTGCATCCCGAAGACCCTAATATGACTATCATTGCTTACTGTCAGTGTTGTAGAAGTCACCATTCGAGAATCTTGGAAAAAGAAATCAAAGACAGAGTGGTGGCATGGTGTAAATACGTGGCCTGGGATCGTTTCGAAAGTCAACGGGACTTGGTGGAAGAATTTAAAAAGAAGAAGAAAAAAGTGACATTTGATGTGTAATGTTATGTATATAGATGTTGTGTAAAAATAAAATATGTGGAAGTGGTGTTTTGTTTTTTGGACTTACTTCTGACTACTTTTCTAAACATATGGTTGGCCCTTAAAAGGGCCGTTGAATTTGTTGGTAACCACCCTATTAGCAATAGGGGCACTGGCGTGGTGTTCTTCTCCTCCTAGATCTTCGTCTCGTCGTCGTCACTTCTACCTGTCTCTGTAACTGCCTCTCCAGCCTCGTCACCTCTGTCCGTAACTCTTTGTTCTCTTCGATGAGTCCTTCCAACCAGGCGATGATTTCCTGGTTGGTCAAGTATTGGTCGGACTGGTCCGCTGGTGGTGTTGACTGGGCCGCTGGCTGGGGTGCTGCTGGTGGAGGTGGTGGTGGTGGTGGTGGGGCCGATGCGACTGCCCCATCATCTTTCTCCATTATGAACACGAGGTTCAAAACCGCCATCTCGTCTTCGCTGATCCTAGCTTCTACATTCATCTTGCTCATTGTCGATCTCAAAGTCTGAGTGAAGTGGTTAAAAAATTCTCCTCCTATTTATGCTAGTACTTGCGGACGTCGAGGAAAGCCCCTAACCGACTTTCTGAACTATCAGTACTCTCTTTCCCGTTTGGCGCGCAAATTGTCCAATCAGCTCCTCGTACAAAGGCCAAGGTTGTCCGCCCAGGTTACATCCCATCTTATACGGGAAAGCAATAGTATTTACCTCAAGGTCACCTAATGCTTCTAAACATTCTCGAAACCATTGTGTACGTTCTTCCCTTGTATCCCGATAGGGAGGAATGTGACGTTTATGTCTTTGGTATGCTGTACCGTAATCCCATTGTGCTAAGAGGGATACGATATATTGGTGGTGACTGTAATATGTGACGATGGTACCCGGTGTGCCTCTATCTGGGTAGACAGCCAAGTTTCTACCCCCTTGTGACCTTCTCCGACCGTATACGTCGGACTCTGGATATCTTTGGGCAATGGTTAAACTCAATCCATGGGGACGTACGCAAAGACAATTGACGACGTGCGCTATGGCTTCTACTTCTAAAGTCAAAAGATCACCTCTTACGTATTCGACAGACATGATTGAAATGTAACTAGTTTACTGTTGGCCCTTTATATATAAATAAGAAAAAAGAGATCACGTGACATTCAATACTTTAATGACAAAGGTCAAGAACAAACAAAAGTTCAAGGACAAATATTC
Organism: Pinctada fucata; assembly: GCA_028142955.1. Classification (NCBI taxonomy): domain Eukaryota; kingdom Metazoa; phylum Mollusca; class Bivalvia; order Pterioida; family Pteriidae; genus Pinctada; species Pinctada fucata. The sequence continues at coordinate 72,698,728 of AP027104.1, read as the reverse complement.
ATATGTTCAATGATAAATATTCAAAGTCAAATGTTCAAGGACAAAATGTTTATGTTACAAAAAAAGTCACTGTTGCATCTCTTCATTGTATCGTCTGCACTTGGGACAGATTTCCAGCATTTGTTGATTTTGGTGATCGTCAGCACCTACACATTCGGGATGAATGGCCGCATAGATGACCTCTTTGACTTCGGGTTTTTCCTTTTTCATCTTTTTCTGGGTCAGACGTTTCGGTTCCTTTTTCTTTTTGATGAATTTCAAAACTTTCAGTCCGATCCGGGTCGCTACAAAGTCGACGGAACCGTCATCGAGATGAACGAACTCGAACTTGCATTGTTTCGTGGGTTTGTCCACCAATTCGAAATGGCCACCCAAGTGTTGATCCATTTGTTCCTGAAATTTCATCAGTTGTTTGACATCTCGTTTCTGTTGTTTCTCCAGTTGTTCGCGATGAACAATTTCTTGATATTTCATAAAGTCATCGTACGAATCGATCCCCATCTTGTGCCTTTGTTATTGATAAGCGGCTATTTCTTTTCTCAGTCTTTCACATCTCTGTTCCGTGTCGTCATCTTTTTTAGTGTCTTGAGTTTTATCGACAGTAGCAGCAGCAGCAGCGTTCTGTTCACACGTCTGTTCCATTCTGAAGTTTTTGTCTGAATGAAGTGACGCTTGAATCAAAGTTCCTTATATTATGTTGAAACGACCTTGAAATTACCACCGCCACATCTGACCTCAAAAAACTATTTTAAAATCTTAAAATAGAAATTTCTGGAGTCGGGTAATTCTTCAATGGCATAGACATCAGGTAATTCTACTGTTTTCAAGTAATCGTCATCGATACCATTGGCAAGGAATCTTATCACCGACTTTAATTGTGTAAACCTGAGACTAAGTCCCCATCCGGATAATTTGAACTTGTTTCCTTCTTTAACCCATTCTCTTCTATCTATTCTACGTTCTCCGTCACATTCCATGACTTTGATAAATCTATCGTCGACCGAATCGATGGAATCTTGTACTTGGTTGATGTAAATCCTGATGGGATGAGGTAACTGTTCTAAGAGTAGTTCTCTCTTCAATGGATTTTTACATTCTCTGATCACTGCTCGGGCAGCCATGTCTTGTAGAGATTGCATTTTGAATTGACTCATTATCTTTAACTTGCATCCCTCGTCTGGTTTCTTCAACGGATCCATGATTTGATGGCATTGTTCAAAAAGTGTCTTGTATATATATGTGTAAAAAACGTCCTTGACCTTGTTACTTCTTCAGTTTAAATCCGTGTGCACTTGACCTTTGAAATCCCAGGACATCCATCTTGTCTTCCAGGTCGTGCCTTCTCAAGGTCGCAGGTAGTAACGAATTGGCCCAGTAAATGTGTCTCATGTCGGTAACGGTACACGTGGGTGGCACGGACACGCGGTTGTACGCGTCTCGACACGTACATATGCATCTGCCGTTGATGGGGCAGTATAGGATGGGTAGTCTTTTGGCGGCACGGCGTCTGACATTTTTCATGTAGGCACATTGGTGATTGAGTCTACAACACACCCGTTTCTGTGCACTGGGTTTGATGATCAGTTTGTCTCTTTTGTCCGATACTTGAAAGAAAGTGTTATCTGCCACCCGGATACCGTACTCGTACTCGCGAGGTCCTCTCGTGCCGAATGCCCAATGATACCAGTAATCGATCATGTCCACGTGCACTTGATTGATTAAAATCCGGATTTGTTGCGGTATCTGTTTCAATAGTTTCTCTCTTTGAAGGGGTGGTTGAATTTCCTTAATGACTACTCTGGCAGCTAACGTTTGAAGGGTAGGCGTCTGCTGGACGGGTCGCCTTAAATGGTACCCGATGAAATCTGGATCGTAAGGTAGCAAGTGCAATTCCCTCCTCACTCGTCCATACGTATGATATTCGTTAGGTCGATAATCGTCCGTGTAATACACCGTGTGATTATACGTGTCCTCGTCTGGTATCTTTATCGGATTCATGATTTGATACTGATGCCAACAACAACAACGTCTTTTATATATATACATATATGTACACGTCCTTGACCTTTTAACCGCACACCATTTTGACATATTTGCACTGAGGACTGAATCTAGCATGTTCTTTGTAAGCGCAGTCGTTAGGTTCCCAGAACTTGAGTCCTAATCCACATTGGAAACAGACGACCTTGTCTCCAATCTGGGAATAGAATAATCCAGAACGTGCCATGTCCTCGACCTTGGGACCTCGCAAGTATCTAGGCCAAGAGTCCTTGAACGTTTTGAGACGTGTGGAATATCCCACGTATTCTGGATACAACGGTTGTAAACTGTAGACTTTCTGAGGTTCGGGAGCCAGAACTATTTCTTGTTCTATACTGCGGCGATAAGTAGGAGTAGCAGGAGGAGGAGACTTCTCTTCCCATAATCTATAGTAAGAAGGTACCGAATCGGTTTCGATATCGTTCTGGATAGAATGCTTGGCAAAACCACTAGCGTCCATCGAAGAGGTGCTTCCTTGTCCAGCCATCGTGAACAAATGATGGTGTGGAGAAGAAAACAGCTCTTTTATAAGAAAAAAAATGTCACGTGATTCAATTGCAACTGTTTTAATGGTACCCCGCTAACACAACGTGTCCGACAAGGATTAGGGTCGTCCCATTGTCATACACTTACAATTTGATAGTGTAATACAGAAATATATACAACATGAAATGTTCAAAGAATAAAAAGGCCATCATAGTTTCGAGCAAGTCCGGTGGCGGTCTTTTCGACGTGGTCGACACTTTTGGCATTTCTGGGGAGGGACTGGGGGGATCCGATATCGTCTCCGAAACCATTGGTACACGTAACGGTCGTTCCAAAGTTTCCCCATCCCCCGGGGTGTTTTGGGATGAGGTAGTATCTGGAACGGGTTCCGAAGTCCTTGACTTCTCTTCTTCAGGAAATAAATGCAATAATGTCCGCATACGCTGGTCTCGTCGCTTTGATAACACACTGGATTGTACGTCATTTGTCGACATCTCGATGCCATAAACCTTTCAAATTCCCGGAGGGGTGGTAATCCGTAACTGTCAAAGTATTCTCCTATCCCGGTACGGGGATCGATGTAGATACACACCCAATGTTCACCTGGTTCCGATGCCGTATCCGTATTCAAGACGAACGTTTGACCTATAGACGTCGAGGGTAAACGGTCCCTAGCATACACCCCGCCAAAATGAGGTCCCACGTCGGGATCTTGCGATAATATATCGTAGATCTGAGAGGTGTTTAGTCCTTGCATAATTTTAGTAATCCACACTGACTTCTCTCTGCTTGTTGATTTCCAACACGTTGTCGAACTCTCCGTACACGATACAGTTGATGGTTGATGCCAAGGCTGCTGAAAACTGCAGTTCTATTCTCATGTTCCCGGTTTTTATCAGGTGAAATTTTTCGAAACTCTGAGCATTCTGATCCGGAGTGAAATCGTAACCCCACAGGGTAAATCCTTCACCGTATTCTTTGTAGCCGATGGCGGGTGCCCAGTCTTCTCCTACACGTCCCAAAGCTTGATACAGGGACATGTATGAGCGCAGGTAAAAGTTATTGGCAAAATCGGGTTCAAAAGGGCGGGTATTCTGTGTTTCTCCGTTCAGGCTGATCTCCACCTTGGTACAGTTGAAATGTTGAAAATTGAACGGGTTGGTATCGATACTCCCATTAAAGGCTGTATTCAACACCATGCCCAGGAAGACTCTCTTGGGTAATTGTCCGGCAAAGACGTTGTCCGTGATTTTAGAGCGGGTACCGGCAGGAATGGTAAAGGACTTGACTTCTACCCGTCTCAAGGGATACTTGGCCGTACTGCTATTCAACAATGCGTTGGCTCGATTGATGATACCGGGCATCGGACGCACTTTGCGTACAAATAACATCATGCTGGAAATCTTGATTTTTCCGTCGGCAGTGCCAAACAAACAGAAAGGGGTGCTGGCACGATTGAATCTCAGACGTACATCGACACCGTTGACCAGGTAATTCTTTTGTTGAAACATGTCCAAGTGGAGACGATCAAACAGTTCCACTTCCTTACTTTCCTTTATCAAATTGTGTCTGGCTTTCAGGGAAGCATTGTATGCGGCGGCAGTTTTGTCGTCTTCGTGGGGATTCCCCGTTTCCATCTTTCCCCCTTCATCTTTGACCCATAGATTGCTGGCTTTGATAGATTTCTTCAAGGTATCGGGTCTGTAAGACAACAAGGTCTCCAAATAGGCTCGATACGGATACGTGTTGGTACTGGGTGAAATGATTTTTCCATTCAAGGACAGATCGATCTCGTTAAACATGCTGTGTAAGAAATTGTTGACCGGGGTCGTCTCGGTATCGTTGGCCAAATCGGTGTTATTGGTTTGGGTAATCTTGAGTTTGATGTACACGTAAGTCTGTGCCAAATCCAAAAAGTCTTCACCGTGACCTTTGATCTCGAATTCCACTGGTGCTCCGGCATTCCTGTTGTCTATGGCATTGAGAGGATAGTATTCTTCCCATTGAGCTTTCTCTAAAACGCTCATGGTTTGGGGAACCCGATCAATCTCTAATCCCTCCGTCGAACATTCGCATGATTCGCGGTGCATCATCTTGGACACTAATCAAAGATGTCTATCGTTCTTTTAATGATTCTTTTGACTTTTTTTCTATTAATCCTACTGGCTTTTCTCAATCTTTTCCCGAGAATCCTCTTGAGAGCTGCTGACCTTCTCCTTCCACGACCTCTTTGCAAATGAGGCCTTGACCTTTTGACACGGCTTTTATGGGTACGTCGAGAGGCGGCTGAGGATGCTGGTGGTGGTGGTACTCTTCTTCTCTTCTTTCTTCTCATGCCATCTACCACGGCTTGCCTCATATTCTTTTGATGGGTCTGTACCTGTCTCTTTGGTGCACGGGCGTCTCTCATCACGTAGGGGGCTTCCCTGGCGGCCGCGTATGCAAATTGTTTACCCCGGGTCATTAACGAGTCTTTGATAGGTTTACCGTGCATCAGGTCTAGTCCCACATGAAAAGCCGACTTTAAAGCTTGGGGACCAATTCGCTTCATGGCCGCTTTGGCTATATCCATGAATCCTCGTCCCGTCTGATGATAAGGTCTCATCCAACGTCCCACATACCCTCCCCCTCTTCCTCTCTGTCGCGGAATTCCTCGATGTACGATCATAATTGCTTTCTCCGGAAGTGTAGTTTCACGATGGCTTTACCGGAAAAGAATGGCACTTTTTCTCCCATGTCGTTCCTTATATGGATATCCACCGTGTCGAAATAATGCTTGCTGATCGGAAGGTACTCCCGATGTCTTCCTTCCCATTGCGCATGGCCATTGGTATTGTTCTCTTTCTGGTTCTCAAAAGGAATGATTCTCATCAACTGTAGATTCTGTGAACCCACAATCTGTGTTTGCACCACATCACTGTACAAGTACAAGCCACTCATACCCATGTAGACGTCCGGTGGTACGGGGGCTAATTGGTTGGTACGTAACCAATGAGTGGGATGACTACCGTGTTGCGTGGTGAGGAATCCTACTTGTAAGGCTAACCGATTACAGAATCGGACGAAATAAAAATGTTTCAGATTAATGGTAGCTCCTGTAAATTCCAACGCCACACGATTGTAGGCCGTGTTGTATGTCAATCGAATCTTGTTAGGGTTGGGGGGATTGGCATCAGAGCCTTTCATCACCGGATCAATGGCATGTTCCAAGGCGTAAATGATTTCATCCACCAGTTTCCGAGCCGATCGATAAAAACCATGTTTAATCGCTATCCTGAAGATATTGGCCCTAGGGTTTTGAACTACACCTTCATCATTGATAGGTCGTGCTAGTCCTGGAATCTCACTCAATGTGTGGGGTGTTCTACTATTCATAGTAATCAGGTATCGATTGGTATCCGAAGCGTGCAAATTAAAACTCCCAACAGCTTGATAGTAATAAGGCACCACAATTTCAAAGTAATTACAGCCGTCATCCACATTATTCAGAACGGTAGGATACACTACTTCCGAAAGGGCCACTTCCCAGTCTCTTTCCTCTAATTTCATAGTTTGAGGTAATCGTGTTCGAAACGTTGAAATGGTATTTTCTGGGAAATCGATCCATCGCTGGGTAAAGTGACGTAAAAGTCACTCATGATGATGATCCTTATTGGTGTGTCCTTCTTCCAGGTAGTTTAGATTCTGACATCTTTAAGGTGGGACTGGGCATTATATAACCCATGCAACCACTCAACATGACCATCCAAAATTCTTTGTTGTCTTTGTCCAGGGCTAAGCAAGCGATGCTGGCTATAATGACCGTCATGGCCAGAATCATTTGAGCAAAGAAGACGATCTGTCCTTTGGGTAGAGCTTCACCACACCATTTCCAACGTACGGAGGTGGTAGAGGGTTCTCTACTCCCCAATCCCACGTCTACCGTATCATGTCCTTCTGGGGGATCCATGAATCAAAACTAGGAGGATATCCTTTCCACCGGACTAACACTTCCTCTATCGTTTTCTTGCCCACTTTCCGTTTCCGGGTTTTCAAAATGTCTTCCACTTCGTACACGTCGTCTCTCTTGATCACTTTCTGTAATTCCGATTCGTAAAAAGTACCTTCCAATTCTTCGCCGTGATCGTCCTGAACCACGTAAGCGTAAGGTACACGTCCCACCACTCGACGTTTAATGGTAAACAGTTCCGTCGTCCAATTGGGGAGATATCCTTTCTCGAAAGTGTGTTTGGCTTTACTGATTCTGACGCGATCACCCGCCTTATATATAGGTTTCTGCATCTTTTTCTGGACTCTTTGAGGGGCATAGGCATACAACCAGACGTCCAAAACGTTTTGGTGCGTCACGTCCCGAGGGGCTCTCCCGATGGTGGAATGCTTGCTACTGTTGTAGCCTTTAACCAAACGGGGCAAGACCTCCACGTATCTCCTAGTTTTCTTGTGGGTAAAATATTTCCACATCCGTCCTTTCAAGGTCCTTTGAAACCGTTCTACGATACTGGCTTTGGTTTCCGTGTTATGGGTGGTGAAAAAATGAATGTCTTCTTCTTTCAACATCTTTTGAAATTCCTTGTTGAGAAATTCTTTGCCTTTATCCGTTTGGAAACGTCTAGGTTTCCTTCCTTTAGCTCTTTTCAAGATGGCACCAAACCCTCGGATCATTTCTTTTGACGTTTTGTTTTTCAAAGGTTCCACCCAGGCATACTTGGAAAAGACGTCTATGACGCAGAGTAAAAAGGTGTTCTTATCGTTCCAGTCTTTCATGCTAGAGACATCGGCTAAATCCCCTTGCCACTGTTCGTCCATGGTAGACACGATAGTACGACTACGTCTGAATTTACGTTTGATGGGTTTGTGTAACGTATACGTCGATTGTTCTTGTATCCAATCCACCACCTCTTGTTTGCGCACCACTTTAGGATAAATACGTTTGGCCTCTCTGTACAAAGCCTGTATGCCGGCAAAAGCCACGGGACTCTCGGGATCGTAATACAAACGGTGTAAGACAGAAGGTAAATCTATTTTTTTCCGAACAACCATTTTTGAGGTGAGGAAAAGCCGGTGGGGAGTCACCACCAACTTTTCTCCAAGTCCGACTGACTTTTCTTCCCGATGCCCGGTGTTTTTATACGTGGAGGGGTGGCTAAAATGGTAGAAGCGTCGACAAATCCACTCTCTTCGTCATCCTCGTCATCCGAATCTTTGCGGGCCGCTGCCGCTGCCAGCGTGGGTAAAGTAGGTGTCGATGAAGCGGCCGGTTGGCTAGTGGACGGTTTGGGGGAGGGTGCCACTTTAAAATGTTTGATGAATTTGGCATTTCTGACGTAATCTCTGGGCATATTCATTTCACTCAATCCTCGACAAAAAAGTTCGATGCCTTGAGGACGGTATCCTTTCCGTTCCGTGGAACGCACGGAATCACTGACCAAATCGATGATGTTGGCATTGGGAATCACTCTACCCCGGTACTTGACCCGTCCTTCGGGATCCCACGATAATATTTGAGGATGACGTTGCATGTGTTGTAGCATCATCTTGGCTTTTCCACGCATGGGTTTAGGGGCACTGGACACGATCTGATCGATCAATTCCTCGGCCGGAGGTTCTATCGTAACGTCATTGGAAGCTGCTGCTGCTGTACTAGTAGGTGCAGTAGGTGCTGGTTTTGTTTTGGTTTTATGTAAATAGGTTCGGTACCGATGCAGTTCTTGTCCATACAAAGCAGCCTGTTGAGCCGGAGTCAAGTCTCCTCGTTGATTCAACGTGTCTAACGTTTGACCCGCTTTGACGGCTGCCGTTACTTCGGGGGGATAAGGTAAAGGATGGGGTAAAGATAAAATATCTTTTTCCCGACTCTGCTGCATCTCTTCCAAAAAGCTTTGAGGTACCAATACCATCTTGCGGGCCATCTTAGATTCCTTTCAGTAATAAAGGTGCGATCATGGATATCAAGGGTAAAATAGGTAATCCTTTACCGGTTTGACGGACCAGTGTTCTGCGGCGTTGTTGCACGGACAAACCCGGTTGCACCAGTTTCCTTAACACGTGCTTGCTAGGTGCCAACTTGCGTTTCTGACACTTGCTTAATGGTACCACCCCTTTTAAAGTGTTGTAAATGCACTCGCACAATTTACTAATGGTAGCGTTAGGTGCTTCTTGTAACACACGTTGTTTGAACTTGGTGGAATATCCTTTGTTAGCCAACAGTCTTAGGATATCCGCATGCGGTTTTAATCCACTCTTGCCCATGTTACTCCATCTATGTCTGGGTACACTATGACCTTTTCATTCCACCTCGCTGCCTTTTATACACGTTTGACCATTTTCCAAGGTCCCCCTCCATCTCCCAATTTCTTGCGCGCCGTAAACTTGACGTTTTTTCTTCCGGGGGCATACCGTATGTGTTGGGTGGGACCCGACTGCGGGGATAAGCGTATGTGTTGGCGGGAGGTACCCGGCTGCGGGGATAGGCGTTGGCGGGAGGGACCCGGCTGCGGGGATAGGCGTTGGGTGGAGGGACCCGGTTGCGGGGATAGGGGCAGCATGGCTTGTAAATGGGGAGGGAGACCTATTTGACGGTTCAATGCTTGCAAAGCCGTCGTGGCCGGTGCACTTAAAGGGGTGGACGTCAAAGGATGAAAGGTAGCTCTTCCCGTTCTTTGAAACTCGTCGGCACTGGCAAATCCAACAGGTGTAGCTATGAGTCTTTGTGGGGTCTTCTTCCTCTGGGGTGATTTCTTCTTCCTCTGGGGTGCTGCCTTGGGTGCTGCTGCTGCCTTGGGTGCTGGTGCTGCCTTGGGTGCTGCTGTCTTCTTTTTCTTGGGTGCTGCCTTCTTAGGTGCCCTCCTCCTCCTTCTAGAAGATTTTTGAGGGGAACCAGTTTTGTATCCTCCACTCTTTTTGGAACGTATCGTATAATATTTCTGACGATTAGGTTCACGTTGTGGCCATTGTAGCATGGTACGGATGATGATGCCACCTAAAAACCCGGCACCTCCTCGTCTCAGGATGATTTGACGTTTTTCGTCTGCCGACGAGTGTCGATCCGCTAAAGTTTTCAAGAGCTCGAAATTTCTCTTGACGTAGTTCTGGGTAGGTTTGGTCAAGGGTAAACTCCCGTTGATCATATTACGGGCACCCATACTGAACCATTTCAACAAGGCTTGACGTCCCAAATCCACCAAGTCTTGACGTTTGTTATCATCTTTTTCGTTCCGTAGTTTTCTTAAAATTTTCACCAGTTCACTAGAGGCCGAAGGTAACGCCATTTTTCTTTGATGCGATCGCAGTCTCTACCAGTGTGATACTGACGTCAGAATAGGTACCACACTCATTTTTATATGTTTTTGGGACTGTACACCACGATCCCTCCTGCCAGGGGGTGGTGGAACACGTCCGTTCTCAACCGTAAAGTATCGGGAGTTGTGGGTGTCATGTCTACCACCAAGTACCCGTGGGGTTTACTGGTAGCATCCTGGTACGCATAATTCAAACAGGGAAGTTTTAATTGTCGGGACAACACTTCAACTTGTGATTTATCTCGGGGATTTTTAAACAAGACCATGTAATGCGTATTGAGACTGATGGTGCGGTGATGGGTACTGCGGTCAAAGACGTTTTGTGTAATGTATACGACACTGGTATTACGATGATGTGCTTTGCGTGTAAACCAATCTACAATGTATTCACCGCTATGACCACCCATCATGTCGTCAAAGACCAACAAGTGTCTGGTGTTGAGGTCTGACACCAAGATTTCGTCTTCTGGTGGAATGTCCTTGACAAATTTGACTTGACCTTGCATACTCTCGTAAGCTTTTTGTCATTCCCGATAACACCAAACTACTTTTTGAGGAGGAGGATGAATGACCTCGTCCTTGTATCGAACCAATTGTTTGACAAATTCGGTTTTACCGGAACGACTGGGTCCGGCGACCACCATGGTAAACTCGTGTTTAAACACGAAAGCACTCAAATCGTCTAACGTCTGTACGTGAGTACTCATGTTGAAAGAATGACAAGAGAATGCAAAGAACATTTTATTTATAAAGAACAAACAAAGTTTTCTTCAAACGTAGGTTCAAGAGAATGAATGTAAGCCAGAACTAATGTATACATCATAGGTATGTCATCATCAAACACTTGTGGATCATTAAACATGAGACGTAAGAAAAATAGAAAGTCTTGCATGAAAGTTCCATCTTTACCGCCTTCAAACATGGCGTTGTAAGCTCCACAAAATCTCCAAAAACACTGCCTGTCTTTACATCCCGGACACTTGTGTCTCAGTCCCGACATCCGTAAGTTCATCCCTATGATACAGGTAATGATGTGATGCAGTGAAAACGACAAGTATTCGATCAGTGGGTAGGAGGGCAGTACAGCGTCATGGCTACTTTGGGCGTCTTTTTGGTGACCAGGATACATGGTGATCCGTCTTTAAATGTTCTCAAAATAAAGTGTTCGTCCCAATCCCAATCAATGTAAGGGCAGTCCGCCGCACAAAAGTATCCAATCAAAGTTAGCAAAGTCAAAAACATCAGGCTGCTTCAATCAATCTTTGTCTGTTGTTACGACGTATGGCTCGTCTCAGACGTTCGAAAAAATCATCAAAGTCTCTATGGTACCTTCTTCTTCCTTGGAACCAATAGTATATGTACAGTAAGACAGCCAGCAACATTCTGAATGAGTGGTGAAAAGAATCAAGTCTTTATATATACAAACTGTTTAAACGTCCTTGACCTTTCAGAATCCGTAAGGTAAAGTGTTCAGGTTTTCCAGAATCTGACGTTTGTCATACACGATACGATAGTCCTTGGTCATGTCCTTGGAAAATAACTTGTGATCTTTCCCGCGTACAATCTTGGAAGGGTAAGTGACCGTGACCTTGTCCACATCTGTTTGATTCAATACCATGTTTTTCATTGTTTCGAAATTGATGATTTGACTGGTCTTGTAATCCAAGGTCATGCCCTTGACTTTGCACACGGTACTACCGTCGTTCAATTGGTAAGCGTAATTCTTGGGTCCACCCGACACGAAGGTAGTGATCTTTTTCCCGCCTAATTCGTCGGTCCAACATCCCAAACTATCTAAGATGGGGGGACTCCATTTGTGATCGTCGTGTACGTAGATGATGCTGTCGGTATCAAAGTACAGGACTCTGTCGTCCAATCGGCGCAAGGCATCGTACAATTTCAAGCGGGCCAAAGCTGTAGTGTAGCAGGCGATCACTACGTTCCCGAAATTACAAGGCGGTACAAAGTCGTCGTTCTCGGAAAAGTTGGCCAAGATCAGGTCCAGTTCGTCGTTCTCCTGGTTCTGAATCAGTTCTAAATGCATCACCTTCTTGGTATCGTCCTGCATCAGTTCCAGGAGTTCTCCACGATCCGACAAGTACCTGTAAATGTATAAATTAGTATTAATGAAATATCATTTGAATAAACACAAAAAATATGATTTTAGATTTGAAATAAAACCTCACCTGTTCTGAGTCAGTTGTTGGCGTTGTCCGAATTTTCCCCATAGACAGTTTAAAAACATCTTGGCGATGGTACGTAGGACGGGGTTTTTGTTGACATCTCCGAGTCTGATCCCTTCCCTCCGAAACACTTCTTTGATGAATTCGGCTTTCTTTTCCACGGTGTCACATTCGGGAGGAAATCCGCTAGCTTCCTGTTTGATTTTGAGGAACGTGTCAATATAGTCTTTGAACAGGGTCCTGGAGGTCTGAGGGAAATTCCACACTTCGTGGACACAGTCTAAAACATAACCCATTTCCAAAGCCATCTTAACTTCCTCGATCACCCAGGTCCCGGTCAAGGCTCGTGCTTGGGCGTTGTGTTGACATCGGTAGTTGGGGCCGATCTCTTCTTTCATCTCCACGCAGGTGCGGCAAAGGGGGAACAGTAGTTTACCTCCGTAACGGTAAGGTAATACCGGATGGTACAATTTACGTGGCGGTATGATGCGGCATTTGACTAAGCCCGTGTAATCTCTGATATCGTCAAAGTTCTCCGTGATCAGAACCGGATGTCCGATAGGGAAAGTCCCGTGTTTTAGAACAGAGGGGTAGAGGGAACAGACATCGATGTAACGCATGTCTCCTTCGTCACAGTAGAGGCGAGTAGCATTAGTTCTACCGCCAAATAAAGCATCTCTGGGCTGTAAGGGGTCCACAATTTCCTCGGCCATTTTCTTGGCGAACGCTCCGAATTCCGGATCCTCCTTACACCGGCGATCGTAATCGTGCTCCCAAATGTGTTCCACTCTAAATCCCAACTCGTTCAAAAAGTTCTGACGGTCCTGGGTGGCTTGATACAGTTGCTGAAAGGTACAGTCGTGTCTGACCGGATGTTCTTCCAATTTCATGTTGGGGTAGCATTCGGGACACCCGTGCCAGAAGCAACCGTAGAACTCGTAGACGGTCTGCATGTTCATGTTGTAGCCGTCGATGGATAGGTGGGCTATCTTCATCTCTCCACCGTTTCTGGCATGGCGGATGTCCTGGTTAGTCTCGTGGGCAATCCATCTCAACCATCTCAAAGCTTTGATGGAGTACTTCCGTTCGGGTGAGTATCCTTCCGGGGGTAAGATGGCAACAGTTTCCCTAGGCATGAAGTTGCGGCGGAAAGCTAGATTGGCTGTACTGGCAAAGGTAATACATTCCACGAACGGATCCACTTTGACCAGGGACAGGAGGGTGCCTCTGAATTTACCGCAGCAACGTCTCAAGATGTCTACGTCAGACCTGCAGTACTCCTCCATCTCTTTGGCAAAGTTGAACTCCTCTCTCCTCTGTACTTTGTCTTGGTACCAGGCCAGGAACTCCTCTCGGGCTTTACCTCTCATCCCGTCGGGTATGTAAGTCTCGATAGGTGGATACAGTCCCACATAGTTCTGGTTTGCTGTAGTGTTGAAGAGGTGAGGGAAGTAACCCTTCTTCAGCTCGGTCAGTCCAAAGGCAGAAGGTAGACGGCTCAAAGCATCTGGTAAAAAGTTATAGGAGTCCACAAACCTCACACCGTGGGCAGACATCGTCATGATTTTAGCGCCATTCATCAGTACCTGTTTAAAATAAATAAAGTTTTTGAGTAATCTTATTCTTTTGTAGAAAAAAAAAATTGAAAAAATTAAAAATGAAAACTTACATCTGGTTTGATGCAGGCACGGTTGACCAAAAAGTGGAGTATGAATTGGCCGTCGTATCCCTTCATGTTGTGGGCGATGGCTGTGGCTCCCTCATGACACATTTTCTTGTGTTTACCGTCATTGGAACAGGTGTTGAACAACCACACCATGAATTGATCCAAGGTGGTCTCTCCCTTAAAAATGACTTCGCGTCCGCCTCCCGGTAGGTTGGAACATGTCTGACAGTAATCTTCAATAGGTAGGTTAATGCAAGCTTCACAGGCCCGGTGTACCACGCAGAAGTTGGGGATGTGCTCTCCGGTTTCCTGGGTGCACTCAAAGTCATAGAAGATGTATAGGTCGCTCTTCTTCTTTTTCTTTTTCGGGATAGGTACCGTCTGCACGTAGCACAAGTGTCCTTCTCCCACCTGCTCCTTGCAAATGCTACAGTAGTGGTCTTTATCGGCGCATTTGTGGACAGGCTTCAAACGCTTAGTAATCCAACTGCCGCATTCTTCGCATCTAGTCATCAGGTCGCATACGCTATTACCAGACTTGTTGGGTTTGAAATGGTTCCAGTAACATCTCATACTATGGAAATTACCGCCACAACTGTTGCATTCTACGTTAGCGTCTTCCCATGGGCAAGGGGGTGAGGATAGGCACCAGTAACATCTTATAGGACAGGCATTGCGATGACTGTCAGCATTTCTGTACCCCACGTCGCAAAAGTCGCAATAGTATTGGCATTCTACCAGACCAGGCATGGAAGTGATGGCATCGTAATGATTGTCCGTGTACAAGATGTGCAGTATCTTGGGTCTGATTCTATCATTGGTCACGGCCCCTCTGTAAAGATGAAATGAAATATTAAGTACATGAAAACACATACAAAGTAAATTCAATGAAATGATTGTAATGATTATAAAATATACTTACTTGTACAGAACGTCAAACTTTAGAGTTTTGGCTACAGCGTTCTGTTGATAGATTTTTAGACGATAGTGAGGAGTCAGGACTTTTTGGAATTTCTCCCACTCGGCTGGACCGCACCCATGCTCGCTGGAGACCCCTGCCTGGTCGCATAAAGCTTTGGCCCTTTCCTTCTGTAGTTTGAAGTATTTGGGTCTTCTAATTTTGTCCCATTCCTTGTTCCACTCCTCGGATTCCTTTTCTGGTTTGTTAGCATGGACCATGGTCACGACGATGGCCCGAGACAGACACATGTGGTCCTCGTCGTTGACAATGCTTACTATGGACTTCTTTCCTTTTCTGAATGCCTCCTTATCATTATGTAGGTGTTTCACTGAGCCTCCACCACTACCCATAGGCATCTCAACATGTAACAAGTCTATAGTGGTCTGCCCGTCCTCCATTTTAAAGTCTTCGTTGGATTGTTGGACCTTTTGGACTTCTTTCAAAATGGCGTCCCCAGACATCTCGGTACTCTGGGAGAACGGGATCCAGATTTCTGATTTCAAAGAAGGATGGTGTACAATGGCCCGTACGTAGTCAGCATCCTTGATACCGTTTTCGTCTTTCAAGTCATCGACCAAAGTGTTCATGATCTTGGGCAGAACTTTGGGAAACTGGGTGGGAGAAATGTCTTTACTCATATCTTTGAATTGTACTGTATACTTTTTTCCCATGGTCCTAAACTTGCGGGACTGGTAGGCCTTGTTGACATTGATGTCGTAGTAATCCCGTACATCTTTAGCGTCAAAGTCGCGCTGTTTGTTGGTTTCTTCTTCTCTTTTTTCCCTCTGGGTAGATTCAACATCTTCCCGGGTCTTTTCTCTAATGTCAGCAACAGTTTTCTTGTCAGCAGCCATCTCGTTCTCTTGTCAAGGACAAAATGATGTTGGCTCTGTGAAAATTGGGGTTTATATATACATGGGGAATTCTAGAAAATTCGGTCACGTGACTGATCACGTGATCATGTGTCATTTGACCTTGAGTATGACCTTGAGTTTTACATCCATGACCTTGACTCTGACCTTGAACGGGACGGACATGTGTCACATATATATTACCTAAAATGTTCTTGGTAAGGTTCTGCCTGACCTTATTGTACTAACCATTTTTTCTACAGGATTCCAGGTGACTGACTTTATTGTACTGACCGACTTTTCTATAGCGCGCCCGACATTAATGACGTCATATGTTCTTGACACTTCTAGAAAGTTCTTACTGGCAAGCTGCCAGCGCGTGCCGTTGACACGAAAGGTTGTTTGAAAGTCAAAGTAGCACGTGCTGTTGACACGAAAGGTCGTTTCAAAGTCAAAGCTGCAGGTGCAGAGTAAATGACGTCATAGGTTTTTTGACACTTCTACACAGTTCTTACTGGCAAGTAGCCAGCGCGTGCCGTTGACACGAAAGGTCGTTTGAAAGGCATATGTTCTAGAAAGTTCTCACTGGTAAGATGCCAGCGCGTGCCGTTGACACGAAAGGTTGATTGAAAGTCAAAGAAACACATGCTGTGAAAGGTCGTTCAAGTGCACTTAGAGCTAGGACATATGCAAATTAGATAGAACAACCTAGAACAATGATTTGAGTATATATTTCACACACATTTTCAAAGCCAGTCATTCATGCTATGTGCTTCATAGGAGACACAACTAAGATGGCATCTCAACAAGTTTCTGATATTGATTTAACCAACTTTGACTTTCAATGGCCAAACGGCAATGTACAGCAGCAGCCTGCAGACAACAAAATGGACGACATCCATAGCAATTGTCAGCGCATGACTGCCATGATGGAAGATGTACAGACATCCATTTCCAAGATGCAAGCCGACATCCAAACATTGATGGATAACAAGAGAAATGCCGAAGAGGGAGGAGACGAACCACCCAAGAAGAAAGCCAGATATGTATGTTACAATTGCAATGAAGAGGGACATTTTGCTACCGAATGTCCTCAGCCGCCCAAGAAGCAGAACGACGTTTGCT
The DNA here is from genome assembly GCA_028142955.1 of Pinctada fucata. Lineage (NCBI taxonomy): Eukaryota > Metazoa > Mollusca > Bivalvia > Pterioida > Pteriidae > Pinctada > Pinctada fucata. Next base: position 72,682,118 of record AP027104.1, on the reverse strand, counting down.
ACAAGTGCCAAGGCACGGGACACTGGGCCAGAGACTGTCCTGTACAACAGGAATACAACACGTATCAGGGACCCAACAACTATGGACCCAACAACTACGGACCTAACAACTACAGGACAAATTACCCCAGACCCATCTATGGAGCAAACAGAGGACGACCCATCTATGGAGCAAACAGAGGACGCTCACCTATGGCGAGTCAGAATGTGAGACCACAGTACAGTGCATAGACTTTTTTCTGAAACTTGTACAATGTTGAATAAAATATGTATAAACTTTCAATTTGTCTTTATTCTTTTTTCATCTAGTTGTAGGGGGAAATTATTCCTTCCACAAATAGATGATTTTCTAGAACAACACTTAAAAATAAAACTGGGACTTTCCAAACACCTAAATATAGTTCTGGGAATTCCCTAGGAATTTACCATGGACTTCCCCATTCTATAAATAAACATGGAATTCCCCACGGAATTCCCCCTTTCCTATACTCAAATCCCGGAATTCCCCTGTTCTAAAAATACTATACGCCTACCCAGGCTTCTTACACTACTGATGCTATTTAGTATCTTTATCTTGGCATGCTTTCTACATATAAAATACAAAAGTCTTACATCTTCATATTTCTCAGTATTTTGGATTTCTGATATTAAAGTGGGACAAACTTATAACTGTGCAGTGGTGTAAACAAAATTATCTTTATGGTGAGGAATATTCAACAAGATCTGCCAGTGTGAATTCAAGGACTTTCCTAAACTTTCAAAATACTTTCACAGAGTCCTGAAAAGTATTAGTTTTATTGGATCTGTCAATAAAAATGTGTCTGGTCTGATAAAAGCTCACACAATAACTATTATTTGGACCAATAAAATCCCCAAATGGCTGATATTTCATCAATGTTTTCAACAACTCTGCTTTCACATTCAGAGTTTCATTTTTCTGACGCTTGTATTCCATCTTTTTGGTATACAGAGTTACTTCCCATTTGGAATGATATCCTACATCTGCCAATAATACTCGATGATGAGGAGTCTGGCAGTAATGGAAGATAGATATATAGACGTATATGCATTACAACATAACAAAACTCGAATAGAAATGTCATATTTGAAGCATAAAATTTCCATAAATTTTACACTATTTTTATAGAATTTGATGTCATCACAAGTTTACATAAGATACCATCCTTAATAGAAAGTAACTCTGATTTTTTTAAGACTGAATATCAATGGTATATGAATAAAGAAAATAATATTTTTTTATTTTAATTTTATCTATAACTTAATTTTATCTATATAAACATGTGTATATTTCCTAGTTAACAAAACATTATCAAGACTTTCTAGATTTAGAATTTGAGCGTTGTGTTGTTGAACGTACAACAACTCTGTCAGAGCCGTCCCTAGATCTGGGTCTAGTCCTAGAGTCACTCCTACTTCTATCACTGTGTATAACAGACTTTATATCTACAACATTATCATCATTAACCGAATCTGATGAACTTGAAGGTCTGTTCATTTTTGGCAAAAAAGGAGGTTTTTTGGGTTTTAGGCCCGCTTCATCTAGTTTACTCATGCTGCCAGATCGTCTGAGTTCCAGAGTTCTGTTAGGCACAAACGTATTAGGAACATAGTTTTGGGGTTTCTTTTTCTTGGCTTTGTTGGTGGCTATTTGTGAGTTTCCCTGAGGAGGTAGGCTGTCGTTATCAACAGACACAACCTCATCTACAGCAGGCTCATCTACCACTGTGGAATCATTCCACGGCTTTCTGACAGGAACGGTAGCAGAAACTGAACTATGTCGTAAACTCTGCTCGAATTCCTTCAATACAGAGTCTTGTAAAGTGGATTCCACCACAACAATATTATCATCTTTTTTTATGCTCTCATCTTTATCTTTGTCTTTGACATAAATCAATACATCCTGTCTATGAGTAGAAATATTTTCACTACATTCCTCCACATCTAATGCAGAACGGTCTTTATACTTATATTCCTGTTCAGTAAGGTATTTCTGCAGAGCATCTTCACTTTTCCTGACCTGTTCTCTCACTTCCTCTTTTTCCAGTGCTGCTTTGTCCCTGTCACTCTGACACTTCTTGACAAGAATATCCAACTGCTGATAAAATTCCTCTCCAAACTGAGAAAAAGTCGCAGTTCCTGAAATTAGTGAAGGAAATTCTTTAATTTTGTTACAAAGAACCAGAATCAAGAATAGATGAGTAATCCTATTTGATCAAACATGCATTTCCAATTATTAGGAGATGGAGTAAAATACTTCAAATTTCCTAGAAATAAATATTCAAGAGAAAGTATGAAGTTTATTTTGAACTATTCGATGAAATTTATTGGTAAATTATGTTCACAATAAGGAACTAGATATTGATCAAAACAAGCAGTTAGTGTACACAACAAGTAATTGAATTGTACATATAATATCTTACCATTTTCTTGGTGTAGACTAAGTTTGTTGACAGCATGATCAATCTGTAATTACAGATACATGTACTAGTAACATAATACTTATGACACAAGAGACACATTTAATTTTGTCTTCAATTTGGTATCTAGAACTATGTAATTAAGAATGTTTGCTGGCCAGAGTAAAGGACAAGTGACAAGCAATTGTTTATGACAAGAGCTCATTGAAAACTTTTTCCTAAGGTAAGCTAAAACTTGTCAGAGATTTCATTTCCAATGGAAACAAGTATCATTACAGTAAGACATGAAAACATTCTTGTACAGCATGTGGAAATAATTTTTAATCTCTAATGTGGAAATGGTCTTTTTTAAACTGCCCATTTCTCTGAAGGTCAACTTCCAATATGGGATTACTTTAAAGCATGTACATTTATATCTATGTGTATATGAAACCCTGACAGATTCTAGAAAAAAATAAATACTTTGTTTGAGAACCATATCCCTGCTATTTTTTGTTAGATTTATTCAGTAATTTCAAAATTTTCACAGTAAATATAAGTAGAAGACATACTTTTTCAAATGAGTGTTCAAAACTGGTGAGGAAATTCTTGAGAGCCTCTTCACTTGCAGTTTCTTTCAGATCTGAATATGCTTCCAAGATTTCTAGAGGAAGAGAAAATGAAAATAATATTCAAAATATTGACATAATATGTAATGCATGTAGTACCCGAAACGTACATGTATATGTCTGGTCTATGCTGTAAATTTATCATGTTTTAAATGATGCTATTGAATTTAAAGACGTTTAACATTAGCTGTCTCATGCAATGACACAAAACATTTTCAGGTACATGGGTAATAAACATTGTATATGTGTTAGGTATACTGAGTATTTCTATCAAATATTTCATATTCATGAAGTATAAACATAGAGGACCAGAGGATAGATATCTTATCTTGAACATTGACAGCTACCCATTGTGTAGGTCATATATCAAAAACCTTAAAATCAAAAGAAAGGTCTTATCACAAAGATTACTGATATGAAACATGGAAGCCAATCCTTATCTTACTATTTCATGTGCATTAATATCCTGTTTCATCAAGAACATATTTTCAACTTAACGAAATTTTATTTACCTTTTAATGGTGTAACAATAACTTCATCTGTTGATCTTTCTAGATATTCATATCCCTCCCTATGTAATGAAAACATGCATTGCAAATAATTTCTATAACACCAATAAGAACACCAATGAATCATTTTTGTTGGCAGAAACTTAAAGTTATCTACATGCAAATTGATTTAGGAAATTCATCTTCTCTTACATACATATGATAAAACATAAAAATATTCTGTATTGTAACATTATGAGCTCCTTGAATTTAAGGAAATTATTAAAGGTCTCAAATAAATATTTTCTTAGAACATCAATGATATACTCTAAGTTTACTTACTTCATTGCATGGAATAAAGATTCTATGTATGACAGCTGTAAGTTGTAGACTGACTTATGGAATTTTACATCATCTTTCAATGCTTTTACCTATAATTCAAAATTTACATATGTACACATATTTCAGTAGAAATGGTGAAATTTACGGTACAGGGGATTTGAAATAAATACCAGATTTACATGTATATATGTGAATGCATGTTAACATCATCATCATCATAGGGTAGATGAAGGCAAAGGCCAAGTCAAGGACTTAGAAAATTTAATAACAATGTTGAAAAAAAGATAACCCTATTGTTAACAATTATAATTCAGAGTAGAGATACACACATGAGATTGTAATATGGTTGTCAATAAGCAGATTTAACACAGCACTTTTTGTATGAAACCCTAAAAGCAAAATACAAAATGTGAGTGAACAGCATAAATGATCATAATAAGGTAACTGTACATGTACTGACTTGTTGTTCCATCATGTGGTGTTTGTAGTTAACTGCCTTCAGTAAAGCCTCCAGTGTTTTGTGAACATCAGCTGTGCGGCCCCTGGGTAGAGGTGGTAATGCCTTTAGTACACTCTCTAGTGTAATATCCTTAACGGCACTTCTCTTGAAAGGAGGCTATGAATTGATAATTGGCAATATTTAAAACATTTTCAAAAGATGGTCAATCTCCAAGGTTACAAAGTAAAACATTTTTGTATCAATAGAAAGGTTTTGTCACAAGAAAAACACAAATGACATTTGAAACCCATCCCATACCATTGAAAGGTCACTGCCAAAGTTAAAAATTTTGCATACAAACAATCTAATACTGTAAATTGCTTTATTTTCGTCAGTACCAATTTTCGTCAATTTGTTCAAAATGACAATTTCGACAGTACGTAAATTCGTCATCCAAGGGTCCCTAAAAATGTAAATTTGTCTGTTCAAATGCCAATTTAACATTCAGATAGGCCTTATGCGTTTGTTTTCATTGTTTGTATAACAATTATTGGAAAACAAACAATTAGAGACATGTATACCACTTACATGTAGCTTGCTGTGAAAACATATCATTTGGTAATTGGTAATTTGGTACATTATATGCGACTTTGTGTGCGTATTCAGTTTTCATTGGTTTACCATTTGTCGTAATAACTCTTTATGATTCAATTTTTCCTTTCTACACTTAATTTTGACAGAAGTGTTTATATTCGTCAGTACTTAATTTCGTCAAGGGAGGCACTGACGAAAATGACGAAAATTGGTACCTGACGAATAAAAACCAATTTACAGTAATAAGACAAAAATTCTGAAACTCTCATTGAGGCAGTAAAAAACATTTTTTCTCAAATTTGATCTTGGATTTTTTAAAAACAGTTTACCCATGGGGCTGCAGGATATAGTAAGGATAAAGAAGTAAGATCTCCACAGCAGTCTTTCATCAAAGCACAGGATTTTAAAATCTGGTTACCAAGGCGATCCCTAGCAACATTGGTCACATGACTTGAGGAAGCATAATGATTGTCCAGATTTGTCCTGTCTCCTTCATTCATCAGTTCATACAGTCCAATCAGCTCCTTATACAATGATGCTAATTTGGTCTCAAGCTTTCCCTATGAAAAGTTAATTTGAAAATTGATATTCTTTTTTCATTTTTTGAAAAGTATGCCTTGTTCAAAGACATATTTCTCAATACATGTGATGGTATTTTAGTTTTTGTTTTATACATGTCAGTATTTTGATGAAGAAGTGCACTCGGATACTCATGGAAGGCACAAAGTAAATATGTTCAACTTATTTCATATAACATATAGTTTCTGACATTCTAAACTCAGAAATGGTAAAAGTATAAGATATTACTTGAATTTGAAATGACAAAAGTCCTAATGAAAAGCATCTCTCTGTCTAACAAATTTCCAAAATTATAATATAATTGTTTATCAAAGTTTCTCAAGAATTTGGACTATTTTATGCATATACTCTCTTCCATCATATTCAACACATCTCAGATATTCTAAGCTACATGTATCTAAAATTGGGCAATACTGGTCAATACAACAATTAAGTATACTGTACCACATGCTTAAGGTTAAGGTGATCTAGCTTCCCTGAGGCTATATCAAGAAGAGTTATTTCCCCTTGACAACCTGGCTTTATAAAATCATCCAGTAGTATTGCTGTCCTGTTTAATTTCTCTGTGGTCGAATTCTGTGCGAAAGAACAAATGATATATGTCAATACAGATACGAAATATTCTTTAATATCATAATGACATTTTCTCTATAATGCAAAGTACAGCTTAATTGTGGCCGGTTCTGCATTTTTCTACAAAAGTGATAGATACCTCAATACTTTTATACAGCTTGATTCTGGCTGATTCTGCGGTATGGACCATTTGTGTGATATCTGCTCTCTGTACTCCCACCTCCGGCCCCTTAACATCCACAGCTATATAATATCTGAAATCAACAATGCAATCATTTGATTACATGCAATACACTTCGTTATTTTTGTACAAAAGAGAAAAAATATATTTGGTAAATTCTGAATTTTCCTTTGGGAATGGATGAACAAGGCTGAGGTGAAAACAAAAACATATAAAAAGGAGAAAAAATTTACAGTTAGTTCCTGTATTATTATTTATTTAAGAAATGACTGTCTTACTTTTGGTGTTCATGGGTGTATAATTGCTGTCTTACTTTTGGTGTTCATGGGTGTATAATTCTGGTTGGTCACGTGCAAATTCCGTGAATCGCGAAGTGATTCTCGGAAAATTTGCATGTGTCCAACCAGAATTATACACCCATGAACACCAAAAGTAAGACAGTCATTACTTATATTTACATTTATTCTAAATATCGGTCATTTTAATTTGCATGCACTTCATACATTTTGCCTGTTCTAGTGTCAGATGTATTTGAACGTAGGTAAATTCTCCCCACATGCAAATCTTGTACGTGACGTCACAATAGCAACCCAAGTTATTGGAAAATAATTCTAGTTGCCTAATAGGCGTTTAACATGGGGAATCTACTAGTAATGTAAATATTAAGGATTAGATAATTAAATAAAAAAAACAAGAGGCACAAGGGGGGCAGATCACTCACCCGAGTTGTGAAAGAAGGGCTGAAAGTGGCCAAATTGGTAGAGGACCTTGAGTACTTGCTTCCTGTAAAGTTTTGTATAATTTTGTGCACCAGTTGCAGAGGAGAAGTCCAAAATGATTAAAGTTTACAAAGGACGGATGACATACCGCACCCTATGACAATAGCTCACTTGAGCTTCGATCAGGTGAGCTTAAAGTTACAGATATACATCAAAGACATTCAAAATTTAATTCCTGTGAAATGTCATTCATTCAAATGTGAAACTGTGCCTTACAAGGTGTTAAAGGACTAGGTGCCCTAACCCCTCATATCGGCCCTATAATTTCGACGAAAAATGCTTTTGATAAACAAATTATTAGTTATCACTTTTTGCGATGTTGAATGTTTGAGAAAATACTGCGTCATTATTCTGGCCCTAATAACATCACCCGCGTGATGTATGACGTCATGTTCTGACGTCATTTGTCGTGAATGACGAAAAACAAAGGAAAATCATCGTATTTTACACACAAATCTTCAAAATTCATCTAGTATTTCTCCAGGCCTTGCCCATGATATTTTTAATGCAGATTAAAAGGCCGATCAGAAATCCATCGATAGATACAAAAATATTCATGGGCAAGGCCTAGATCATTACTTGATTTCATAATTTTGTATCGAAACTTTGCTCATTTATTGATATTTTCAATGATTTCAACATTTTTAGACGTTTTGAGCACCGTATTATTCTATATAGGACTGCGAAATCAAAACAGGCTTTCCCGATTTGGATTAACCTTACATTTGAAATTTATAAAGTAGAATATAATGGATATATGAACAACTTTGAAAATAGGGCCAAAATGGCTGGTTTCCGCACCTACTCCTTTGTCTCAAAGGCAATAATTATGCCTTACCTCCACTTATCTACTAAGCATGATAGGGCATTCTCCACTTCTAACAGTACCTCTGAACGGGAACTCAATGATTCTGACATCAATAAAACCTAAAATTTAAAGATAGAATTATGTGCTAATATATGAGAATTCAAGAATTTTGAGTAATGACATCTGTGAAAAATGTTAAAAGCTTTCAGACAGACAAAGGATGCATGGATGGACACTGAATTTTCACAAAAACTAATGGCAACTCATATTTGATGGTTGCAAAATAACCTATCTAAAATGAATATATAATCTTCTATTAGAATATTCTTGCTCTTGTGAGTACCAAAATTATATATTATAAAACCTTCAAATAAAGTAGATCAACCAAAAGGTATAAATATTTAAGATAAAATATTAAAACATTTGTAGACTTGTAACTCGTATTTCTAAGATGAGCCTTGCAGACACTAGTAATGCCTACCAGTCTTTACTATAATGTTTATGAACCATTAGCCTGAGGACAATTCTACTGGCTGATTGTATACCAGTAGTCTTTAAGGCTGCAGAATTCTTGGCATCAGGCTAGTGAGTTTTCGTGAAGATTGACCATCTTGATTTCCTACCTACCTGTCTCTCTAGCTGGATAACTTGGGATTTTAACATTGTTATTCGCCTCTCATCAAATTTCTCATGAGAATTCTCAGCAGTCAACTGATTATACAAACTCCTGTAATGGATAAACTACGTTCATTTATGTTTCTTTTCACATAACATTTAATACTATTCCTGGTTGATTATTTACATACTGTGCAATGATATATGTAACATTTGTATGTTACGAAATGCAAAATGTACAAGTATGAGCATCCTGCACTGTAGATATGAAATATGCACTTACTGTATAGTATGCCCAGCAGTCTGTATGTATATGTACATATTCATTATAAGATTTTAGAAGTGAATCTTACAAATTTTTTACAGTTGATGCAGGTATCACCCAAATACTTAGACAGAAAACTATATTAATGTGTGAAGAAGATGCTTAAGTTTTCCGTCCAATTTTTTGGACAATACCTGCATCTACCAAAAAATATTAGATTTATTTCATATCATTTCACATGTTTCATATCTTCATTTTGTAAACATCAAACTGTTTCTTGGTTCTAACAACTACAAGTACGTATGAATGTTTATTATATATGCACTTACTGTAAGTTTTGTAAGTCTTTTCTCAACTTGCTATTTTCTTCTTTCAGATTCTGAAATTATAATAGAGTCAGAGATCAGTTTCATTCTGATAATCAGTGAAATCCATGTGTTATTACATGTAGTTAGTACATAGATATAAATGATGTTTTCCTAAAAATCAGTCCAATGAATACAAATTACTAGTCCAACTCTACCAAGTGACATTTTTGTTAATTACATAGTCCAGCTCCTAAATGTACTATTAAAAGTGTTGTACCTACCTTTATTTGCCTCTCATAATTTGTTGCTGTAGCACTTGACATCTGAGTAGAAGATGATAACGTAGAAGTGTTGTACCTACCTTTATTTGTCTCTCATACTTTGTTGCTGTAGCACTTGACATCTGAGTAGAAGATGATAACGTAGAAGTGTTGTACATGTACCTACCTTTATTTGTCTCTCATACTTTGTTGCTGTAGCACTTGACATCTGAGTAGAAGATGATAACGTAGAAGTGTTGTACCTACCTTTATTTGTCTCTCATACTTTGTTGCTGTAGCACTTGACATCTGAGTAGAAGATGATAACGTAGAAGTGTTGTACCTACCTTTATTTGTCTCTCATACTTTGTTGCTGTAGCACTTGACATCTGAGTAGAAGATGATAACGTAGAAGTGTTGTACCTACCTTTATTTGTCTCTCATACTTTGTTGCTGTAGCACTTGACATCTGAGTAGAAGATGATAACGTAGAAGAATCCAGAGTTGTGGTTCTGTCTAGAGCCAAAGACAGCGATAATCGACTGACTCCTGTGTAGGATTTCTTAAATGACATTGTTAAGTGTTCTTTCTTTCACACATTAGTCCACCTGAAAGAAATTTTGATAGTTGATCTAAACCATTTTTACAGGTTTTGATGTTGTTTATGAAATCGCAAAAAATCGTTTGGAGTTAACTGCTTGAGCAATAACGGTATCTTCAAATTTTCAAAAATAGGTCAAATAAAAATATTTGTATCAGACTAATCAGTAGAAGTTTTAAGGTTTTAACTGCATTTTGATAAACTTAAATAGGATATTCTGGTTTTAAAAATGCATCCTATAAAGCACTGTACAGTAACTTATTGTGTTCAATGCCCCAAAATAAAAAAAATGCAATTCTGTTTGAAATTTAATATACTGTCCTGTTCACTAAACAAAGATCACTCTGTTTTCCCAGTTTTCTCTAAAATATGAAAATGTCATTTTCCAAGAAGATATCAATTACATTATTAGTACTCTTTTAGTTGTAAGAGAAAATACAATAGTTTTGGCTGTACGTCAATTTAGTCAGAAATAGGATGAAACATAAAAAGTCTACAAGGATTAATCACTGAAAATGCGTGACATCAGATGCTTTGACATCACTGTTTGTTTTTAGAAGGGGATTTTTCTATGTTTATTTTAGCGTGACTTTGCCGACAATCTCCATAGACTCAGTGTTAAACATCAGCGACGTGGCACTAAAATTAACATAGAAAACTCCCTATCTAAAACTATTTTCTTTCACTGCAAGCATAGTATTGTTCGTATAGACATATATCATACACCGTAAGTAATGAGAGTTCAAGATCTATCCACCTATATAAATTTTAATTGCAAAAATTGCCAACGAGGTAAAGAAAACTTAAATTTTCCGATTTCTGAAGTGAGCTGCACGGATAGTAGATAAATACTAACGAATATTATCAATACTGATGATGAGACAACTTTACTGGACGCCCCTGTCAGAAAGGAGGAGGATGCAACGTTTAACATTTTTCTTCAAGATGATCATGAACAACCTCGTGGTCATCCCCACGGACTCTATGCATATACTTAAAAACAACAGAAGCCAACGCCAATCTCATTCTCAAGCTGTTAAGGTAATTTCAACTTCAACAAACATTTATAAAAATTCCTTTGTTCCAAAAACTATTCTTGACTGGAATTCACTTCCTGAGGCCCTTTAATATAAACTCTAGGAAATCTGAAGAAATCAAGGCAGTGCTGCAAGATACTCACCAGCGTGACTAATTCCCCCCGAATGCACACACCCAGTTCCTCAATAATTTTTACTCACTCAGTGAGTTCTTTTTGAGTACCATACTGTACCGTACAGATACAGAATATCATGTTCGAACAGGTTGGGGAAAGGTACCGATCGAGCTAATATACCTCGATCAAGCTAATGTACCTCGATCGGGCTAATCAATCTGACTTATTTATTCAGAAAAAAGTACTTTTTTCCTCCAAATCATATTTGAGTGCAAAATCGCACCAGCTTTTATATCAAGAAATAATATTTAAAAAGCAACTATGCCTGAAAACTTTTTAGATTTCGAGAAATCTCACCCAATATATTCAGAAAAATGGAGGTATATTTTCTCAGTAACTATTCACTTTTCATGTTTGTTTCTTTTGTAAACATAACTTCTTTTATAAAGAACTGATGCGATTTTGCTCAAAAGAATAATTTTGAGAATGTTTTAATTTTTTACTACTGAAAATATTCAGATTGATTAGCCCGATCGAGGTATATTAGCAGGGATTTTTCAAGTCTGTTTTTGGGTCTGATTATCGGACCCATTCCCAACGCCAAAATGGCCTGTATTTTCCCAATTTATGATTGAAATTTCCCAATTTGAACCTATTTATTTTTTGTTAAAGTGTTCTTCAATAAAGAGCAAAATAATGTCAACTGAAATACCTAGTAGAAATATGACATTAATGATCGATATGTAAATTGGTCAAAAATCTTTTATCCGGTATAGGTTCACATTTTAGTCATCAAATCGTATCTCCAGTATTGGGAACCCAGGACCATGTCGTCTTACAAAAAGCAAATCTGATAACAAACAATTTCAAAAGGGAGTACATCTTCTTTGTAGAGGATAGATACGTTCTTCAAAATAAAATTTTGGATAGTGACTATAAAAGAAACAACAGAAAATAGTTAATGTTCAGTAAACAGAATGAGGCGACTCGGACAGTAGGAATGTCCCCCGTCAAACACTGACTTTGAATCTGAATCCTGATTGATCATGATCATTAAAGTAGCCCCTCTGACTCTGAACAGATGCCTGTTCCAGATCCTAGAAGTTGATGTCCTTTGAAGCACAATCTAAAGAATAGATGGCTTTACTTGTATTTTGTTTCTTTTATTGAAGACACTTTGAATAAGAAGGAGTTATATATCTGTGTAATGATTTATTCCATTGAGAATCAATTAAACTGTAGGAAATTCCCAATTTCATTGAAACGCCGCGATTTTTCCCAATTTTAACGGACCCTGGACCCAAAGTAAAATACCCTGAAAAATCCCTGATTAGCCCAATCGAGGTATATTAGCTCGATCGGTACCTTTCCCAACCTGTCGAATACCAATTTTCCATTTCGGCATTTGAATATTCGCTCAAAACTATTCATTCGCAAATATATCTAAAAGCTCACAACTGGGTTTTTTTTTGGTGTATCAGTACAGAAAGGTTTCAATTTAATGAAACATACCACTAAAACAGTCCAAAATAAAGGATGAAAAAATCTTTTCATGAAAAGGAAAGTTGCTGGTCGCGCCATTTGTAAACAATAGTATATTAAACGAAATGAACTCGGACAGAAACTTGACGTCGATTCTCGGAAACAGCAGTGCCTTTCGAAGTAAACCATTATTATTATTTTTTTTTTTTAAATACTTATACATGTAGGCCCTGTCACACAGCCCTTAACGTATAAAATAACGTATGATAATTTACGCATGCGGGAACAGCGGAGGCACATCCCCCCACCAACTTTTAAAATGTGCCATAAATCTACAATTTTTCGGTCAATTTTCAAAATTTTTCTTTGGCTCGCTACCGCTCGCCAGTCTTTATCATAGACTTTCTGAATAATTTAGTTATAATTCTGATCTGGTACTGAGTGCGCATGCGTGAAATAAGAAAGAAGCGAAATTTTTCGCGAGAGAGAAATTTTTGTTTTATGGAGTTAAGAAGGCGAAATAGCACTGAAAAGAGGTATGGTCAATTTCAAGAAACATTTTAGAATAGAACTATCTATTTTTTGTGAAAAAGACTTGAAGAAGGAGGCTTTTTGAAGTTGTGTTTACACATCAATGAGAACAATTCAAGTTTCACGCTTCATAGTTCACGGTTCACAGTATAGATACCTCACGCATGACTGATTGATTGATCCCTTGACGGGTCGCTGAACAAAGCATAAACAAACAAAAAATGACAAACGAAACAATCGAAACAATGGAAACGATAAACTTACTAAACACCAGTAGAAATGTTTTATATGAGGAGGAAAATGAAGAGAATGAAGGGGAAATTACACTAGAGAAATTATTTTCGCTGGTCAAAACCATGGGAATAACGATGAATGAACGTTTTACGGATGTTAATACAAATATTTCAACCAAAGTTAGTAGTATAGAGAAGAGCCTAAAGAGGGTTGATGATATGTGTGAACAAGTTGTAAAACTTACATCCAGGGTGAACAGAATAGAATCAGAGCTGTCTACAATGAATAAAACGTGTGGAGAATTTCAGCAAAATCTAGAAGGGATTAGTAATGTGTTTGATAGTGTTAAAACCGACGTATCGAAAGCGGATGCAGAAATAAAGGAAGTTAAAAAAAAGGTGAGAAACATAGAACAAGAATTCGACGCATACAAAGCACAGAAAGAAAACGAAATGAAAGAAATGAGCGAAAAAAACGAGGAAATATCTAACCAAGTAATCGACTTAAGATGTCGTTCCATGAAATACAACTTAATTTTCTCGGGCATTAGTGAAACAAATGGTGAAAACACAGAGAGCGTTTTACGTGATTTCCTGGCTTCTGAGCTTGATATCGATGATTACATAGACTTCTCAAATATACATAGATTTGGAAAGGCATCCAGGAATAAAGGAAGACCAATCATCGCAAAATTTATTTACCAACGAGATCTAAATTATGTGCTTAAGAATGCCAAAAAGCTTCGTGGAAAAAATTTTCAAATTAACCGTCAATTTCCCGACGAGGTCGAACAAGCACGCAAGAGCTTGTATCCAATAATGAAAGAGTTCCGTCGAAATGGTGACCGAGCGAATCTTGTTCGCGATACTCTGTATGTTAACGGAGAGCCCTACGTTCCTGATGTTGCAGCCGCATCCCCGGTAAGGATACCGCCACAGCAAACTCCAAGGCCGCAAAGGACAAATAAGCGACCTCGCGTTGGCTCCACCCCGGAAGCCCGTTAGGGGTGCGCAGGGGAGCAAAACGATGTGTCATGTGACGATACTCTTAGCTGCAGTGATTACACGAGAGAACTGAAATTTCTTTCTCTAAATTGCTGCGGATTGAAACGAAAACTGAACTATCCTGAATTTCAGGAATTAGTTAAGCAACATGATTTTATTTGTTTTCAGGAAACTAAAACTGACAATTTGGACATTTTGAAATTTGATGGCTATGAATTCAAGATGAAAAATAGAATGAAATATGGTCGCGTGATTTCCGGAGGTATTGTAGTCGCATACAAACAGGAAATGAAGGATTATATACAATTCCATAACACTGAATCGAAATACGTTCTTTGGTTTGAGATTTCAAAAGAAATTACAAATTTTGATAAAAACTTGTTAGTTGGGGCAATCTACATACCTCCTGAAAACTCGCCATACAGTAGTAGAGATGCATTTAGTATTATCGAAATGGAAATGTATGAATTGATGTCTGATAGCAAGCATATGATTTTAACAGGTGACTTTAACGCCAGAACGGGAATAGAAATAGAACTAGAAAGGTTTCTTGTTGCGGTTGCAACAAGAGTGTCTTCCTCCTATACAATTTTTGGTTTGGAAATATGAAGGACGTCACATTACATGTATTTATATTATATATTTAAGTTTTCAAATAGCAGTAACATTAAATTTTCAAACCGATAATTGTTGGTGAGCAACCATTTGATTTTTTTTGGGGGGGGGGGGGGGGGGGGGGGCAGGAATTCTATTGCCAGCCGGTAAACTTTTTTCAGCAATTTTCTGAGCAGGCCATTTTTTCAGCCATTACCAGAGTCGGAGAAAAATTTTCGCCGGTTCTTTGGGCCGGATTTAAACAAATTGTCAAATGTTGTGAATGTCTGTGTAAGTTAAACTCCCCGCTGTTACAGAGTATGAGTTAATAACCGTTCCTTCAGATGTCTCTTTGCAATTAGCGAATTTCAGACAGATTGTATGATGTTTAAATAGAACCTTTTCTAGATTTTTGTGCCTATGCGTATTAGGTCTCTGGTAGATACAGCTATGTGAACAGTTTGTATTTATATTAATTAATTTTTTGACTTTAAATTGTCTGGCACAAAGGGCCAGCAAAAATTTCCATATCATGCAATGTATCCTTACTTTTGCATGGTCCGGGAAAAAAAAATTGCCGGCCCTTTGGGCCGGAATATTTTTTTCAGCATTTTTCAGAGCCGGGATTTTTTTTTGCAAATTCTTCCTGCCCCCTTCCCCCATAAAAAAGGCGAGCTCGTAGCTGTAGAACCAAATTTCTTGAGAAGAGAAATGGTAATAACAAGTTACGTTCAATATATATATATAAATACCATGAGGTTCTCGCTGTGCAGGTTCAAATTTGGACCCCCTCCCTTCCCTTTTTTCAAAGTTTATTTTGAATTTCCATCATGGCGACATCGTTCAATATAAACAGAACTGTTTTCGAAAAACGAGGGGAGGGAAGAATGTTGGAGAAATTGTTCATCAATTTGTAAATAAACCAACCGAAAATTATGTTCGAAGGTTTGCTAGAATTAGAAATTAAACTTGATGTTCAAAATATAGTTATTGAAGTTTAGAAACAGGTTTGTAGGTTAGAAATCGGAATCAAACTACCACTTTTTGTGTGTAAATTCTGGTTTGTAGCTGATCTCTTCTAAATTAATCAACTGTTTTAAAATCAAATTGTGTATATCGAAATGTATTTATGAAATGCATATTCATCATTGCCGTGAAATCGGAATTTGAAAATCTCAACACTGCTTTTCTCGAGTCGGACTCGGACTACCAATTTTAGTGTGCGCCCGATCTGTTGGCGTGAAGGTGTATCGAAATACCCAACTCAAAATTTCGATGCTCATATCTTTTCAACAGTAAGAGATAGGAAAAATCAGAAAGACTAAATAAGACAGATATATGGATAAAAAATAATAATATTGAAATTTTTAGGAAACTTCACAAGCTTAATTTTTGTTTACTATTATAAGCAAAAAAGTGTCTTCCTCCTATGAACTTCTGAATTTGGAAATATGAAGGACGGTGAAGGACGTCATCGTAATAAATCGTTACAGTGTGCATCTAGCATTTCATATCTTGCATGGCTGTCGACTTTCAAAAAGAATGGAAATTGTAGATAGCAAAATACGAGATATTTAAGCTTACAAATAGCAAAACATGAAATTTTCGGTCCTTTTGAGTAATTCGACGCTCCCGTCAAATATTTGAATCTACTAAAAAACATGATAAAAAAATAACAGAGACCAAAAATAAAAAAGACCAATCTAGCTTTTACTCCAAACGTAACGTTGGAGAACTTTCATTGTCCTAGCTTACAGGGTTCTTGAGAAATCGCTGATCCAATTTTCCACGGTTACGAAAACAATAGGTCTTCCGACGGAAGTCGGAAGACCTAAATATATGATTTTATTTATGAAAATGAAAGTGACTCGGATGAAATTTTCGAAAATTCACGTAGAGATTTAGCTTCAGTAACTTTTGATATAAATAGAAATAACGAAGATAAGGTACAAAACTCATATGGGAAACTCCTTTTAGAGTTATGCAAATCAAATAATCTTATTATAATAAATGGCCGCAAAGGCGATAATTTAGCTGGTCAAGTAACATGTAAATCAGTAAGCACTGTCGATTATTTTATTTGTAACTACGCCATTAGTAATAATATTACAAATATGAAAGTTCATGATAGAAATATATTGTACTCTGATGTACATACTCCTATTTCCTTATGCTTGAATACTTCTAAACAAACAGAAAATAATATTATAGACAGTCCCACTGAAACTAAAGAAATTATAAATTCATGGGAACCAGAAAAAGAAAATTCATATAAAGAATCTATAAACTTAAACGAAATAAATGAAATCATAACTTTTATAGATGAAATAAATGAACCAGAGGAATTAACAGAAGATAAACTAAATGAAATAGTCGATAAATTAAATAATATTTACATATACGCTGCAAAACAATCATTAGGCACAAAAATAATTACAAAAAGTAAAAGTAAACAAAAGAATTCTTACAAAACTCAGCCTTGGTTTTCATCTGCCTGTAAACAAGCTCGTACAACTTACAGGAAGAGTAAAAACTATTATTTTAGAAAGAAAACTGAAATTGCGAAGAAACAGTATAAAGAAAATGAAAAATCATATAAGAAAGTCTTAGATAAAGAAATTAGAAAATATAGAAATCAAATGAGCAAGAAACTGACAGATTTAAAAACAAAAAATATGAAAGAGTATTGGAAAATATTAAATAACCCTGAAAAATCTACAAAGTATACAAATGATAAATCTATTGATATAAATGTTCTCTATGATTATTTCAAAGATCTAAATAAACCCCCTGATATAAATGACGGCATTGATCGTCTAATTGAAGATGAAATTTCTAATGTAAATTTTGATGATATCAATACTTCACTAAACGAACCAATATCACAAGAAGAAATAATAAAATGTATAAGAAATCTTAAAAATAATAAATGTAGCGGGGAAGACAAAATTAAAAACGAATATATAAAATCGACTTATCACTCATTCTTACCCTTATATGAAAAGCTCTTTAATATAATTTTTATGTCAGGTAAAATTCCCACTTGCTGGGTAGAAGGAAATATCATACCTATTTACAAAAATAAAGGCGAAAAAAGTAATCCAAAAAACTATCGACCAATAACAATCTTAAGCTGCATTGGAAAACTATTCACTTCTATTTTAAATGAACGACTGAACACTTTTTCTGACACTTTTGAAATATTATATGAAAATCAAACGGGATTTAGAAAGAAATATTCAACAATGGATAATATATTTACATTATACATGCTTTTTGAACTTCTTAAACAGAAAAGAAAAAAATTATACTGCGTATTCGTAGATTTCGAAAAAGCATTCGATACAGTTTGGCGTAAGGCATTATGGTTTAAATTACTATCAAATAAAATTCAAGGCAATATGATAAATGTAATAATTAGTATGTATAGTAAGATAAAATCAAGAATTGTGTATAATAATCAAACTTCTGCTTTCTTTAATTGTGAAAATGGAGTTCGTCAAGGTGAAAATATGTCATCATTCCTATTTTCCATTTATCTTAATGATTTACATGATTTTTTATCAGGTACAGATGCTGAAGGTCTACCAGCCATCTCTGATATGTTAGAAGATAAGCTAGATAGTTACTTAAAATTATTTACAATATTATATGCAGATGATACGGTCTTACTTGCACAATCAGCGCAACAGCTACAAAATCAAATAAATCACTTTCATAATTACTGTCAAAAATGGAATTTAAAAACAAACATTGATAAATCAAAAGTAGTTATTTTTAGCAAAGGGAGATTACCCGAAAATCTAAAATTCACTTACGAAAACAGAGAATTAGATATTGTAAATGATTTCAATTACCTAGGAGTTATATTAAATAGGACCGGTTCATATCAAAAGGCTAAACAAAAACAAGTATCAAAAGCAACTGCTGCATTATATGAGGTTTTAAAAAAAGGGCGATATCACAATCTTTCTATTCAATGCCAATTGGAATTATTTGATAAAATGGTTACACCTATCTTACTGTACGGTTGTGAAATTTGGGGATTCTCTAATAATACAATAATTGAACGCGTTCACTTGAAATTCTGTAAACTTTTATTAAATTTAAAACCATCTACTCCAGACTTTATGGTATATGGCGAGCTAGGGCGATACCCTATGTCAATCCAAATAAAAACAAGAATTATTTCATTTTGGTCAAAATTAATATCCGGAAAAGAAACAAAGATTTCCAATCTGTTATACAAATTAGGCTATACTCTGAATAATGATAGAAAAATTAATTGGATCGAAAACGTTAAAGATATTCTTAATCAATGTGGTCTTTCAAACATATGGATGCAGCAAAGTTTCCCAAATAGTAAATGGATTAAAGAGAAAGTAAAAATGACATTAATCGATCAATACAAACAAACATGGAATTCATTTTTAGAAACATCTCCTAAAGCATTAAATTATAGAATTTTTAAAAATGAACTTAAATTCGAGCCTTATCTTAATATTCTCTCTAAAAAAGATTCGAAAACATTTTGCAGATTTCGTACATGTAATCACTCTTTACCAGTAGAAAAAGGACGATGGGCAAATATATCAAGGGAAAACAGAATTTGTACTCTTTGTAATCACAGAGAAATCGGTGATGAATTTCATTATATACTTAATTGCTCATACTTACGAACAGAAAGAAAAAAACATATATTACCAAGACAAATTCTCCATAGAAACGTAATTACTTTTAATGAAATTATGTCAAATAAAAAACATTCTTATCTTCGAAAATAATGTTCCTTCATCAGAAAAATTAATGATGTATGCTCCCCTGATACTAATCTTAACAATAATAATGGTAATAATAACAATAGTTAAAAAGTAACCTATCGTGCAAAAACTTATGTGTTGAATTATGACATTTCCTTAGAAATATCTCTCTCTTCTTATTCTAGAAATATCACAATTATTACAAATAGTATTAAATCAACTTCCAACTAACATTATTGCAAAATCAAATATGAAATTTCACGCATGCCATATTATTATTTGTATTTGTTCTTTCTGCTTATATTATATGTATCTCATTATACCTTTGTACAACTGAGGTGCTGAGATTAATAAAGAATTGATCCATCCTTTATACATATTACTTTATCAATATACATGAAGACATTTAACTCAAACTATATAGAATATTTTTACATACATGCACTTGTAAATGATAGAGGGTATAGAAAGTATTTTCTGATAAGTCAATATTTTGCTTAAGGAGGCTCAATAATCGTTTGACGTCATCACATTCCCGGCGTCAATACTGGTTCGAATAGTATCGAGTGCGGTTTCGGTCTTCAAACTCCTCTAATTCGCTTGTTTCTTGACGGATTTCGACAAGTTTGGTATCGATGGAACCAGAAAATTATCATCTACAAACGGAATGTAATATATATATATATATATATATAGTCAAATGCATCGTTAAATCTAAATATAAAAAATATCCCGTAAGTGAGACACCCCCTTGCTATTGCCATAAACGTATTATTTTTATAACGTCATCATCGGAAATTTAACCGTGTTGCTTGGCAATAAAATCAAGTAGAAAAACTAAAGTTTTATGATCAAACAGGATATTTCTGTGAGATTTTAGCAATATAATAGATAAAATATTTCAAGTTTGGTACCTGTAATTATCTTAAGTAATACGAATTTTTCTACAATTTCTTTGCATTGAGATGTTATCGTATAAAGTTTCCCTATTTAAAAACTTTGAGTGAGTGAATTTTAGTTTTAACCCTGCTTTGTTCAAAGATATATTCATTTTACAGATAAGTGCACGCATTATCGAGAACGAGGGAAGTTAGTGACGTCCACTTATTGACCTTGAACGTCAAAATGTTTAAAAACGCTTCCGCTTACTTTTTCTATTTCTCTTATTCATATTTCCGTATCTCCGACACCCGGCGATCGTTGTACTTTATAAAACCGCTTGTTTTACAGTGGTTACGCCTTTTATAATATGACTATCTAGAAATTTCATCTTCCGAAGTTCCGTGTTACTTATTTCAGAAGCGCCCCCTTCTTTAGACGTTATTGACATCCCTACACCCCCCTCCTCTTTAAAATCGCTACTATGACAACCAAGTATTTTGAATCGGGATGAACGAAAACATGTACTTTTTTATAATTTTTTTTAAAGGAAAGAGTTTGTCGTTGAGAAACATGTAAAAGAAAATAACTTCTGACAAAGACTTCTTATCACTTTGATCACAAATAAGGGTACAGGGTACTTTTTTATAGATTTTCATTTTGGGGTGGGGGGTGCACAATATGTACTTTTCGGGAACAGATTTAGCTATTATACTCTTTGAAAGCATTATCTATAAAGAAATATACATGTTTGATTATATCATGGTGAAAATCATCACAAGAATGGGTTTAATGTGAAATTATTACCCCTATATCATGTATTTATCTATCAAAATTCATTGTTTTGCGACAGATCTCGGAGTTGGTTTACACATGTATATTCAGAGGACCACTAGTCAATCAAATGAACGATGATATGTTATCTTAATTACAAATATAAATCATCACACATGAATTTCAAATAAACAAAAAAATTTTTTTGCTCTGACAAAGGATTCTTGGATTATTGAGCCACCTTAAAAAAATCATTATTCATATAGATCTATACTTAAAATCTAGAATTGCACCAGACATGTTACTTTGTGCATACCGAACATGAAACCCCCCATATTTTATTTTATACACGGGAATCATGACGTGGGAAAAGTTGCTTGTTCTGTGTATTTACAAAAGTTTGACAGATGATCGAATCTCTCAAGAACGACACTATGCATTAATATACAATTATGGACTTTTAACGAGGTGAATATGGTGTGATATTTTCTGAATTTGAAAATATTGACCGAGGCGACAGCCGAGGTCAATATTTTCAAATTCAGAAAATATCACACCATATTCACCGAGTGAAAAGTCCACAATTGTTTTATTATATAGGCCTAGTGGACTTAATCAGTATTTATAAAGGTACCTTTTCGAAATGGCTGACATCGACTTTTCTTTGAAAATGTTTCAAGACGTGTTAATACCAGCATTTTCTGTCGCTGAATTACCCTGAACGTAATGGAATTCATTCAATGAGTCAAATGAAGAATATTTTAGAGTCAAAATCCGTAGATTGGCCCAAAATTCAAAAAATTGAGCTCAGCTTCAGGGTCCTTGCTGCTGTTTGCAAAATGACGTCAATGACGTCACAGATATAAATTTCGCGCGTTTTCGATATTTCATGGTAAACCGGAAGCAAGAGTTTTCGCGGTAGTGATATTTGATGAAATCGCCCCTCACAGGTCAATATGATGAGACAATGACTCGTCATGTGACAGTTCTCAGCCAATGAGAGTGGGAATATAAACAGACTATATAATAGAGAGCGCAGCTCGAACGGCCGCGAAGCGGCCGTTCGCGAAGCGAACTCATAGATAGAAATGTCTCCGAAAAGGATAAACAAATGAAAACCCCGTATCTACCCCGCCATTTCTACACACTATGGTACATAAATTCTTTCTCGCACGGAAGAAGGAAGTGCGCATGTTCGTAGAAGAGGAAGCGGAAGTAAATGGATAACACATAACATACCCGTCATTTTTTTTTATTTAATGAAAGAAGATAATCGATATCTCTTTACTAAAGCGTATTATATCATTTAAAAAGAATTATGTGATTAAACTCACAAATATTATTTCAGTATATATATCTAGATTTATTTATTTGTAAATAAAAGTATTTGTTTTTAAATTCGAATGACGTAACTTGCAACGTAAGTGCGCGTGAAGTTTTGTGTTCTGCTCTTTAAACGAGCGAAAAACAGAAAGACCCCCCCCCCCCTTTTTTTTTAACGATGATTTTAACATTAAATGAAATTATTTCATCATCGCGAGGTTAGATCTAGATTGCTGAATTGACACAAAAATCGTAGTGCCACAACAGCACGCAGCAGATCAATTTCAAACGAAACTACAGAATATTCAGTAGGCCTAGCTTTGATAATCAAGTCAGAAGTCAGAAGACTTACCTCAAACTGGGCAAATGGTAGCGTGCCATAAGATTGCACTGTGAAGATGAATGACAAAAGTAGATCATACCTTCATCCTAAATTTTGAATAAGTCTGATCCACTAATACCCGAACTAACATCCTAAATTAGGCTAAAAGCTAAGAACAGTTGAGAGTGTACACACTGCATGTGCACAGTCCTTGAACTTCGTCTGCCACATGTCATAGTGCGTCATTGACTACGTCACATTGTAAATCTAAGCCACTCTCACAGCGCACACGTGTACATAATATTGTACATTGTAGATAAGTGACATGAAACTACATAGAGGAGCGGGAGGATCACAAAATGCATAGTACTGACTAAACATAGAATTTGATGATCATATGGATGATATTTAGTCCTTGGTGGATCTAGCTTTTTCAAACTCAAAGACAAGCAACGGGGATCTAGAGGGGATTGGTGGTTTGGTGGGGGAGGAAAGACCACAGTGGTCTGGTGGCTCAATTATATCGCTGTAAATTTCTTCATCTAAAGATATTGATTGAAAATACTTTTTGAATGACAAGTCGTAATCCATTTTAGGCTGATTTTTTTTTGTGGGGGGGTCTTTTGGAAAGTTGAGGGATATATTTCTGAGCCCTTTGGTATGGATTTTTTTTTTCTATTTTGGAAAGAAATGTTAAGCCATGCAGCCAAATTTTTGCCCCGTGACTCACCCCCTCCGCTCTCCCCTGTTAAAAACTTCAGAGTCCTCACAATAATTCAATGCGCTGCACTGAACTTAAACAGTGCTCACTGTTTTTGTAAATTCTTCAACCTTTTTATTAATTCAAGCTACTAGTTATTCTTTATTTTCTCAATATACGAGGTTATGAAATTATATAACTTGATCAATATGAGCAACAGTCAATCAGTTTCGATATATACAGCGATGATTCGTTAGTGCGGACAAATTGGTCCCCGAGGAAATTTTTAGCGCAAAATTCCGAAGGGGGGGGGGGGGTCGGATTTTTATGTGTGCTTGTGTCGTTATATTGTAAACATATCTTAATTTGATCAAATGTTTATTTCTTGAAAATGATAATTTTCTATATCTTTAGATTTTCCATTAAAACATGAGAGCTACAAGAAAGGTGGAGGCACTGATGTCGGAATTTGTCTCCGCTCTATTGTATTGGTAAAATCGTCTAGAATGCAATAATTTTCTCATCATTGAAAATGAAGGTAGTTTCATTTCTTTGTAAATCTAATTGAATTAATAGAAATGAATAAAAATAAAATAAAAATAAAGATTAAACGAAAGTTGCAAGGGAGGGGTGTTCCGTTTTATTTGTCTCACTGAATCAGTAATTTTCTATATAAAATGTGCGTTACTTCACTGTTTAAAATAGTAATGAAATTTTATCGTAACAGAGGACTTTATAAGTTTAGATAAATATTTGAATTTCGAATGAATGTAAGACGTACAAAGAATATACTTCAGCTGCGCTCTCCTATTGGCTTTGCCTATGTTCATATTAAACACGAATAAACTACGGAAAGCCAATTTTGTGTGTAGTTCTTAGCGGTATACGCAATATATGAGTGATACAATCGTAATATATGCATGTTTTATGCGTGAAAGGTTCATTCTACATACGCAGACATACGTGGTTCAAATCATCCCGGACACTCGTTGCGCATACTGTATAGAGACGAATGAAATGCGCTTGAAAAACCAATAAATTATATTGCGCTTGTCTCCGCGTATGACTCAAAAATTTGGACGTAGTTTATGCGTAATTCATGCACAAGTGCTGTGTGACAAGTTCCTTTTATTGTCGAAGCAAAATTATTTTTCGACCCGAACCGGTTCAATTTTTTCCTTACAAAGTCGAAGCAAGTTTTTTTTTTTCTAGCAAGCCAAGTCCAGGCATTTCTTTAAAAAAATATTCACTTCTAAACAGAGTGATGAAAGACTTAAAGCTGTATACATTTTGTATAAGGTAAGAGGGTCTGGAGGTCCATCAAGAGTACTTTTTGTTATATTTTCTTTTTTTAATTTTATGAAATTTGACCCTGTGATGACATCTATTACCATAAGAATGACATCTATTACAATAAGTACATTTTCAATATTTAATTTTATTTTCCTTGGATTTATTTTAGAACAAGAAAAAATGCAAATTTTCGTAAATTGAAACCTTTATTTTGAATTGACCTTGAACTTAGGGCCAATGACCTTGACAAATTTTGGAAGTGCGCAAACAAAGATTTTATTTCTTCTGTTGTCCCTACATAAAGTTAAAGCAGTATAAGTAATTTATGCAATACTTAAAATCAATTTGAAAAGATGTAGTCTTTGTACAGTACTTATTGTCTAATAAGTACTTGGGATCGGATTGTACATCGGATACCTTTAAAATACTGTTTGAGAAAAATTAAACATGTCTCCCCCTCCTCCATCCCCGCCAGTTTTGGTAGTTTCAACGGGAATCTGGAATCCCGGAAGAGGGGGTACAAAAACTATGTAAAATTTTAAAGAAAAGTACTGTTTCTGCAATAAATAATCTACAATGATATTTTTTATCCTTATTTTTTTTCTTTATATATAAAATAGCATTTGATGAAAAATTTGTCCAGAAATAAAGAGATGAAGCGTAAAAAGTCTGAATCCGCCACTGCATGATCTCTCGTTATTATCATTATTATTATTATTATTTTGGTTTGCTCAGTGGCAAAGAATCCCCCCCCCCCTGGATCCGCTAGGGACCTAGGCGGTCCCCATACCCCTCGCCAATTCTTTACGACCCCCTTAACTAAAAAGCTGGATCCGCCACTGGAGATGGTACCGGAGGCACCCTGCTGTAGTTAGGTCCGATGGACAAATGGTGCTGAAAAGTTCAATTTTTCAAGAGCATATTTTGAACTATCGGAACGGTCAACAACATTACCACTGGATCTCAGATTCATCATTGTAGATTGTAGATAATTCTTTTTTTTTTATTTATTTATTTTTTGTATATAAACACGGAACATCGAAGAGTATATGTCGGCTGACCCGTAGTCCTAGCGAGGCTCGAACCAGCAATTTTACGATCACAAGTCCAACGCCCTATCCGCTAGACCATGGCGCCGACCATCCAAAATGATTGATTCAGTCTTTTTTACGCTTAATCTCTTTATTTCTGGACAATTTTTTCGTCAAATGCTATTTTCAGTTTAACTCTATTGCATGTGATCATTCATTGATGGTGTAGAAAATAACTTTGAAGTCTCCTCTCTCAAATGGGATATATTTTTTATTGTTAATTTCTTGCAAAAGCCTCGAAATTGTCGTTTTTATACAAAAACCTATCTTTTCATTTAGAAATCTCTGATTTCTGTATATAAATTCAAATAACCCTTATCCGTTATGAAATCAATGATTGAAAGCTATTTTCTAGTGTAACTTTTCATACTCTTTGAGTTTATATATTTTTTATTGACATTTTGTCATAATTTTGGTATTTTGGGGAAAAAAACATATTTTTCATTAAAAAATCACTTATTCTTGAGAATATTTATTGAATCTATATAGGATTTCTTAAAATGATAGTAATAATATATTTTCAACTGAAATAACTTAGGTTCATTCAGATATTGCATTTCAAAGCTAGTACGGTATGTTTTTATTTCATTTTGGGGTAAAATGCCTGTTTTTTGTTTGAAAATAACAGATTTCTGGAAAATTTTTATAAATTCATTATCCTGAGTGTAATTAAAGACTGAAAGCTGTTTTCATATAGATAATAAATTATCTGATCAAATAAAAGTTATACGAAATGCATACTTAATTAAATTTTGCATTTTGAGGCAAAATATGTATTTTTTGTGCAATAACCACTTAATTTGAGAAAATACTTATAAATCCTTTTAATCTGCCCAAATGTTCACATTCTGGCTATGGTATGATGCTATTTCTTATTATGAAAGGGAATGAATGTCATTTGATATATGAAATTCAAATTCTATGCCATTTTGGGGCAAAAAATTTAATTTGTATGCAAAAATCACTTATTTCTGTGAATAAATTAAAATTTCGTATTTCATATTTTCAACTGAAATTACTTAGGTTCATTCAGGCCTTGCATTTCAAAGCAAGTACGGTATATTTTTATTTTCATTTTATTTTATGCAAAAATCACTTATTTCTGTGAATAATTTTAAAATTTCATATTTTCATAATTTCAAAGCAGGAAAGGCTTCGTATGATTAAATGGTATATGAGTGATCAAGTGAAATAAGCATGTTGTCATTATTACTTATTTTTGGAGGAAAATCTTTATTTTTATCTAAAAATAACTTATTTCTGTAAATGATACATTACTTTAAACCAATCCTGCATCGAATTTCAGTTATCAAATGACATTCATGCCCTTTCAAAATAAGAATCAGCATCCTGCAATATCATTTGATAAGTGAAATTCAAATTTCAATGCAGGATTGGTTTTGTATGATTTACCATTAAAACGATAAAGCGAATTAAATGAGCTATAAAAATGATGTGATTATTATCTTATTTTTTGGGGGGAGGGGGGGTCTTAATTTTTATTCAAAATTTTGCCGATTTATGGGAAATCATTATCATAATGAATTACTATCATATTTATGATATTAAACCGTGATCCTAGGTGAATCATAGTTTATCCTGGTAGGTTATATATGTATTTAAAATGCTTTCTTTAAATATAATTGAATTTTTTTTTGGCAGAATCTATGTTTTATATAAAGTAATTGCTTAAAACTGGAAAATTATTACAGGCAGTCTTATTTTTCAATTTTATTGTGTTCATTTGCCATATAATTGTAATTCTTAGTTTGCTTTTACTATAAATAAATAACATTACACAACAATTAAGTCAAATTATTGAAAAATAAACATTTGAATAGCAAATGAAGATGAAAATATTGATAATTTGAAAATGAGACCGTCTTAAATAAATTTCCTGTTTCAGCTTTTTTTAAAAAACAAAAAATACTTTCTGCCAAAAATATAAACTTATTTAAGTTATTAAAGGTTACTTTAAAGAATACATATAACTCAAACGGACAAACTATGATATACCCCAGAACAGGATTGAATATCATAAATAATGTACATGTAATATCAGAATAATAGTAAAGATTTATAATTTTTTTTTTCATTTTTCAGTGATTTTTTATTAAAAAATTAAATACATGTTTTTCACCAAAAACTAGTAAAAGCCCCCTAAGTTTAAGTGGGGCATGGCCCATTTCATATTCAGGGTCCCATAAATTCCCCCGGGGGATGCAGGTATTGCCCAAGTAGCTCATGGTCTATTTCATTTTGCCATAGACTTGTTTATATAGACAACTGACAAGTCCTTGATTTTGCACACATTCCATTTTAGTTTACGTGATCAGCACGACTTCGGAATTTTGCAAGCAGTACGTTTCTGGCAGTTACACGATAAATGTCACGTGATATCCAAAATGGTGGACTGAAAAACGCCGACGGAGCGATGAAGTCTTCAGTTTACACGGAATAAAGGACCGTTAATGCCTTGACATCAAACGAAATAAATCGAAAACATGGAGATAATAATAGTCAAATTATTAGTACTCATTGGACTGTTTATAATGACAGTTATTTTAGGATTCATGCCCATATTTATGGTTGCCTACTTCAGACGAAAAAGTGGTAACTCAGAGATACACAAACAAGTCCGATATCGCAGAGCTATAAGCTTCTTAAGCTGTTTTGCAGCAGGCGTATTTCTTGCCACATGCCTGTTAGATCTGTTACCAGGAGTCCGTAACAATTTAACCACAGTATTTGAAGCATTCAAAGTCCAGACCAAATTCCCAATAGCTGAGTTTGTTATGACATTTGGATTATTCATCATTTTGGTGGTCGAGCAGGTTGTACTAACATTTAAAGAAAAACAGTTGATAAGTACTGATGTATCATCCAGACCTTTACTAGATGAGTCAGAACAAAGTGACAACATCAGAAAAAGAAACTTTACAAGATCAGTTTCCAGTGACGTAAGTGAGCATTCTATCTCAGGAATAAGTGATCGACCAATTACCCCGAGTAGACGGCATTCCGGTTATCTTGATGATGAGGAGGAGGAGGAGCATGCACACAAGATTAGTCATGATCACCAGCATATGCATTATGAGGAATTTGAACACAGTCATTCCACTCTTCGTTCTGTTCTCTTGTTGATGGCATTATCACTTCACTCATTATTTGAGGGACTTGCAGTTGGACTTCAGAAGGAAAAAAGTCAAGTTATTGGAATATTTGCAGCCTTAGTGCTGCATAAGAGTATACTGAGTTTCAGTTTGGGTATGAACTTAGTTCAGAGTCAGCTCTCCAGAGGTGCTACATTAAGATCAGTGCTCCTGTTTTCTTTATCTGCACCTATTGGACTTGCAGTAGGGATAGGCATTATTAATCTATGGGATTCCGAAGCTTCAAATTTGGTCCAGGGTATTCTTCAGGGCATTGCTTGTGGAACATTTTTATATGTAACATTTTTTGAAGTATTACCCCATGAGTTCAATTCTAGCGATATGAGGCTAGTTAAAATTGTTTGTCTCTTGTTAGGCTTCAGTACAGTGACCTGCATTGTCTTCTTTAATAATTTCAATCATTAATGTTTTGTTGACTGTCATCACTAACATTCAACCTACTTTTGAAAGATTGAAAAGATTTCATTTTATTCTTTAAGTACAATTTTCAATGTATCTTTTTTCTAATACATACATGTACCTGTAGTGTAAGACACTAAGAGGGTTAAGATTGTCATATTCATCAGGCACAGTACTAATGAACAAATTCATCATCTGACTTTACATTGTGTAAATTGTGTTGTAGGTCTGATATGGTTTTTGTAAATGAGGAAATTTTGGATAGGAGAAGGGCATCTAAAATAAAAATCCATTTTCAAGTGTTTAATACATGTATTTACATGTTAAGTAACATGCACATGTATTGATTTTTTATGTTTGAATTACATATATAATATATTTATGAAGTTTAAGTATTACTCTATGTGTTTAAACAGAATTAGTATACAGTTGTAGAATCGATTTGGAAAAGAGTACATGTAGCATTTGTACATTTGTATAACTGCTGAAATGAAAAATAATAGTGATATAGGTCCTCTTTGTTAGCTATTTGAATGATATGATGATACATGTCTGAATTATTCATGATACTTATATATAGGGCTGGGACGATACATCGATATATCGATAAATCGCGATACGGTGTTCCACGATACGCGTATCGATACGTTGGAGCTATATCGCGATATCCGGACCCATTTTAACTCCGTTCAAAGGCATGAACACGCTCGTTAACTTCGTCGATTGAAAGCTTTGGACGAACTGAAACGTGTGACTTACTGACTTAAAAGGGTAAAGATGTTTTCCTTTACTAATCTTCCTATGTTTGATCCGGATAGTATGCAATTCGCACAATGCATTACAGTATAATTGTCAATTTACATTCATATAGCTTGCGGTACAGGCGGAAAGATCGCCTGAATATACGTTTGCGC
The DNA here is from genome assembly GCA_028142955.1 of Pinctada fucata. Lineage (NCBI taxonomy): Eukaryota > Metazoa > Mollusca > Bivalvia > Pterioida > Pteriidae > Pinctada > Pinctada fucata. The sequence continues at coordinate 72,651,615 of AP027104.1, read as the reverse complement.
TTCTAGAATTTTTTTTTAGAAATACATACGCATATCCAGCCTGTGGTTTGTGGGAATCTAGCCGAAGAAACGACCAATGGCACTTGGATATTTTGTTGATCCGTGTCGTTGTCCGTTTCCGCGGCTAGCGGGAATCCTACAGATATTTTGTCTACTCAAACTCATGTTCGTTTAAAAAATTTAAAGCGGCGAAAGTAAAGTTTTCAGAATCCGTATCTAACGCGATCTTAACATTTACAATTTTGTAAGATACTATTGTCCAGAGAAAGTACCTGATTTCTGGATCAAAGAGTGGATGAGAGTGAGAACGACGTGAAAACGGCATGAAATACTTATGTCCAGTAGCTATTCATGCGTGCATGGTCCATTCATTTATCATCGATTTTTGAGATACTGGCGTTCGACCTAAATCTCTTCCATTTAAGATGATTTCATTTACTTATCTGAAAGAAAAGTTCTGAAATCGTATGTAGTGCTAGTTACTTAACTTCGTTTTTTAATATAATACCGACTCGTTTCAATCCTTGATTGAACGTTGGAAACAGCCTTTTAAAGAAGAAGGAGAAAAACGTCTGTCTACTACGATCTTTATATATCTTTTACATTTTCTATTCACGTCAGCGACAAATTTAACTCGAGAATATAATCATTAAGGATTAGTAGATTACGTCCACGTGGTTAACGCACATGCTCTCTCTCTCTCCCAAAATTTTGCTAATACATGTACATAAAATAAAACGTACAGATCTCGAGACGGAAAACCGTTTGTCCTAAAAAAATCAAAGTGCAGGATGTATCTATCGAATAAAATCAAACACATTTAAAGAACAATTATGCTGTAATCCTTTCAATATTGTAGAGAAAGGAGCGTTTGTTATGATTGTTATGGTTGTTTTTAATAAGATTTCCTCATGAAAAAAAATCAGTCTAGGATTATTCAAATAGGAAGGGGAACTGAAAAGAGAGATATAAAATGTAATTCCATGTATTGAAAAAAGGAAGGGGGGGGGGTTACATAAATTCATGAACTTTTCATTTTCAATCTGAGAGCACGAGGCCCTCTTATTTGCCAATTCATGGCTTTTCTTGTTGATGCAGTTACTGAGAAAATGAACAGACAAAAAAGAGGATAAATACATGTTAAGGTGAAAAGTTGAAAACATAATTGCAAAGGGTACAGATTTACTTGTAGCTAACTAGCATCTGTCTATCAGTAATAACTTGTGATGTTATTGTTCAAAGTTTGAAAAGTTTATTTAATTTCTTGGGATTTTTTAAATCTTGATTATTCCAGGATCTAGAAAAATATGGTCTTTATCAAAATATTTTAATCTTATACTTGAGTTTCATTCAATACAGCCTGGATCTTCGTTATAGCAATTTACATCAGAAATATCGTGATACATATCGTATCGTAGGCACTATATCGTGATACGTATCGATACGCTCGAGACCCGTATCGTCCCAGCCCTACTTATATACCATTAGCATATTATTTATACACATGAATGTTTATTTCATATATTTGTATTACAGATCTGGTTCTAGTCTTTTATTTTCCCACCCCCTTTATATTGAAGGGTTATGGGTACTGGTAATATATAATTAACATGTTTAAGGTACTGATTTACAAATATAGCTTAATATCTGCCAGTATTTTGTTTTTCATTTTTGTTTTTTTGTAAAATGTTTCATGTACATGTACATATATATTAGGGCTGGGACGATACGGGTCTCGAGCGTATCGATACGTATCACGATATAGTGCCTACGATACGATATGTATCACGATATTTCTGATGTAAATTGCTATAACGAAGATCCAGGCTGTATTGAATGAAACTCAAGTATAAGATTAAAATATTTTGATAAAGACCATATTTTTCTAGATCCTGGAATAATCAAGATTTAAAAAATCCCAAGAAATTAAATAAACTTTTCAAACTTTGAACAATAACATCACAAGTTATTACTGATAGACAGATGCTAGTTAGCTACAAGTAAATCTGTACCCTTTGCAATTATGTTTTCAACTTTTCACCTTAACATGTATTTATCCTCTTTTTTGTCTGTTCATTTTCTCAGTAACTGCATCAACAAGAAAAGCCATGAATTGGCAAATAAGAGGGCCTCGTGCTCTCAGATTGAAAATGAAAAGTTCATGAATTTATGTAACCCCCCCCCCCCCCTTCCTTTTTTCAATACATGGAATTACATTTTATATCTCTCTTTTCAGTTCCCCTTCCTATTTGAATAATCCTAGACTGATTTTTTTTCATGAGGAAATCTTATTAAAAACAACCATAACAATCATAACAAACGCTCCTTTCTCTACAATATTGAAAGGATTACAGCATAATTGTTCTTTAAATGTGTTTGATTTTATTCGATAGATACATCCTGCACTTTGATTTTTTTAGGACAAACGGTTTTCCGTCTCGAGATCTGTACGTTTTATTTTATGTACATGTATTAGCAAAATTTTGGGAGAGAGAGAGAGCATGTGCGTTAACCACGTGGACGTAATCTACTAATCCTTAATGATTATATTCTCGAGTTAAATTTGTCGCTGACGTGAATAGAAAATGTAAAAGATATATAAAGATCGTAGTAGACAGACGTTTTTCTCCTTCTTCTTTAAAAGGCTGTTTCCAACGTTCAATCAAGGATTGAAACGAGTCGGTATTATATTAAAAAACGAAGTTAAGTAACTAGCACTACATACGATTTCAGAACTTTTCTTTCAGATAAGTAAATGAAATCATCTTAAATGGAAGAGATTTAGGTCGAACGCCAGTATCTCAAAAATCGATGATAAATGAATGGACCATGCACGCATGAATAGCTACTGGACATAAGTATTTCATGCCGTTTTCACGTCGTTCTCACTCTCATCCACTCTTTGATCCAGAAATCAGGTACTTTCTCTGGACAATAGTATCTTACAAAATTGTAAATGTTAAGATCGCGTTAGATACGGATTCTGAAAACTTTACTTTCGCCGCTTTAAATTTTTTAAACGAACATGAGTTTGAGTAGACAAAATATCTGTAGGATTCCCGCTAGCCGCGGAAACGGACAACGACACGGATCAACAAAATATCCAAGTGCCATTGGTCGTTTCTTCGGCTAGATTCCCACAAACCACAGGCTGGATATGCGTATGTATTTCTAAAAAAAAATTCTAGAAGCGCAAACGTATATTCAGGCGATCTTTCCGCCTGTACCGCAAGCTATATGAATGTAAATTGACAATTATACTGTAATGCATTGTGCGAATTGCATACTATCCGGATCAAACATAGGAAGATTAGTAAAGGAAAACATCTTTACCCTTTTAAGTCAGTAAGTCACACGTTTCAGTTCGTCCAAAGCTTTCAATCGACGAAGTTAACGAGCGTGTTCATGCCTTTGAACGGAGTTAAAATGGGTCCGGATATCGCGATATAGCTCCAACGTATCGATACGCGTATCGTGGAACACCGTATCGCGATTTATCGATATATCGATGTATCGTCCCAGCCCTAATATATATTGATAAGACTTAAGGTATTCAATGGAAAATGAGAAGTAATTGGGCCACCCATTTATGGAATCCTGACACCTAAAATCACTGCACAGATATAATGTCAAAATTAATTAAAATTTTTTTTCAAATTTAGATTTGAAAAAAAAGGTTACATAAAGAGTTCTGTGCCTTTAGATTTTACATTGAACTCTATGGAAAAATGACATTTTTTCTTAAATTTAACAGAATGATTGGATGGAAAAATGATATTTTTTCTTAAATTTAACAGAATGATCGGACATCAAATATCGATTGGTCAATTTTTTTTGAAATATATATTATCAAATTTTACTGAAAAACCTTAAGTTCACCAATTATTTTTTTCTGCAATTAATTTTTTAAAATATTTTCATCAAGGGGAGATAACTCTTAGACATGACCTCATTCAAAATATTTCTTATTTCAATATCCATTTGGTTAGTGGAAACGTTTTTAAGATATCATATGACACAGAAAAATATTTAAGAAATGATGATTTATCATGAATACACCCAATTTCAATGTTTTTAGCATAATTTCTTTCATTACCCATTGAATGCCTTAAGAAAAAATTCAGGCATCTTAAATATATACTAGTATTGTTATCACTTATGTGTGGTCTGTTTATTTACAGGTCTTCTCCAATTTGATAAGATATTGTTGTTTTTTGTAGATTACTTGTAAATGTAAAACTTTATATTATTATAATGATGGTGCAAATATGGAAGAAATGAAAATATTGATACATGTTTACATATTATATTTACTACGTACTCGTGCGAATTAAATACTTAGTCCCTTGTTATACAATTTATATTATTCTTTGTCCTTATTTAGATTTTTTTCTTGAAAAAATGGATTATGTATGAAGTTATGCAATATATGTTTACAATGAAGTTCATTAAATAATGAACAAAACCCTAATATTTGTGTGGGTGGTGCATCCGATATCTGAAGATGATTACTTCATCGTATATTATTGATGCTAGATATGACCCATATCTCATACATGGATTACCAGGTTAGGTAAAATTGAACCATTTCCATCAAATCTCACTTGCCATATCGTGTTTTTAACCAGATACATCGAGCAAAATGACAGCCAACATATCTGATTTGCTGATGTATTTTCAGTATCGTTCAGAATTTCATGAAAAACTAAAAAGATACATGTACGCAGAGTCCTCTTAATTAACATTATTTATTGGCTCAGCTCACTTGAGCTGCTCATCTGAGCCAAAGGTGTCTTTGTGCTTCGTAGGGCGTCGTCCGTCCGTTTACTTTTACATTTTCGACTTCTTCTCATTAACCACTGTACAGATTTTCACGAAACCTTGCAGGAAGCAAGTACTCGAGGTCCTCTACACTGTTGTGTTTTTCGAGCCGATCGGTAAACAAACATGGTCACAAGGGCTCTGATTGCCCGACACATTTCGACTTCTTTTCTGCAAGATTTCGTTTAAAAAAAAAATTAAAGAAACATTACAAAAAATTGATTTACCATATCTTTTAATTGGTAAGTAAGAGGTCTAATATAGCACATGTGAAGGGTTTCCTATTTATACAAATAATTTTGAACCAAGTGACATTGACCTACATATTTGATCCACTTTTTAGCTCGCCGGGACGAAAAAGTCCGGAGAGGTAATGCCATACCCTCGGCGTCGTCGTTGTCGTTGTCGTCGTCCGTAGACAAAACTTTAACCTGGGATATATCTCTTGAACTATAAGGGGTAGGGCTTTGATATTTCACATGTAGATGCCTTGTGACGAGACCTTTCATTTGAGACCATGACCTTTGACCTAGTGACCTTGACCTTGGACTTTGACCTACTTTTCAAAAACTTTAACCTGGTTTCTGACAAAAACCTGTATAGGCGAGCTATGTAATCTTTGATTACCCTATGTTTAAATATAAGCCGCTTCGCGGGCAACACAAACATTCCTTGGATTGCTATTTTTTATTTTACCTGATCCCTCAAAGAAGCAGTCTAATTGGCTGATACATTCAACTTTCTCTCTGGAACTGAGGAGCAACAAAAATGCTCTTCAATTCCAAAGTTTTTCATTTCCAAAGTTCTTCAGTTCCAAAGTTAGGATTAGAGTTTCCAAAGTTCTTCAGTTCCAGAGTTCTTCAGTTCCAAAGTTCTACAGTTCCAAAGTTCTACAGTTCCAAACGTCCAAAGTTCTTCAGTTCCAAAGTTTTTCAGTTCCAAAATTCTTCAGTTCGAAACTTATTAGATTTGATTTGGGTGAATATAGACGATTTATAATTGTCTCCATGGACACTAGCTTTTGAAAGGAGAGACCTTGACGGTGCAAACTTCTGACAGAACATTCAGTATCTGTTCCCTCCCTAGACAGACAAAGTTTAAGACAAACAATGGTCATAAGACAAACAATGGGCATAAGACAAACAATGGTCATAAGACAAACAATGGTCATAAGACAAATAGTGGACATAAGACAAACAATGGGCACAAGACAAACAATGGACATAAGACAAAACAATGTATATAAGACAAAACAATGGGAATAAGACAAACAATGGACATAAGACAAACAATGGACATAAGACAAACAATGGATATAATACAAACAATGGGTATAAGACAGAACAATGGGCATTAGAAAAACAATTGGCATAAGACAAATAGTGGGCATAAGACAAATAATGGGCAGATGACAAACAATGGACATAAGACAAACAATGGACAGAATACAAACAATGAACACATGACAATGGGCACAAGACAAACAATGGACATAAGACAAAACAATGGGTATGAGACAAACAATGAGCATAAGACAAACAATGGACATAAGACATACAATGGACATAAGACAAACAATGGGCATAAGACAAACAATGGACATAAGACAAACAATGGGCATAAGACAAACAATGGACATAAGACAAACAATGGGCATAAGACAAACAATGGACATAAGACAAACAATGTATATAAGACAAACAATGGACATAAGACAAACAATGGACATAAGACGAAACAATGTATATAAGACAAACAATGGAAATAAGACAAAACAATGGACATAACACACACAATTGGCATAAGACAAATAGTGGGCATAAGACAAACAATGGGCATAAGACAAATAGTGGGCATCAGACAAAACAATGGTCATAAGACAAACAATGGACATAGGACAAAACAATGGGCATAAGGCAAACAATGGACACAAGACAACGTACATAAGACAAACAAGGTACATAAGACAAACAATGGGCATAAGACAAACAATGGACATAAAACAAGCAATGGACATAAGACAAACAATGGACATAAGACAAACAATGGGCATAAGACAAACAATGGACATAAGACAAACAATGGGCATAAGACAGACAATGGACATAAGACGAAACAATGTATATAAGACAAACAATGGACATAAGACAAACAATGGAAATAAGACAAAACAATGGACATAAGATTAAACAATGGACATAACACAAACAATGGACATAAGACAAATAGTGGGCATAAGACAAACAATGGGCATAAGACAAATAGTGGGCATAAGACAAACAATGGGCATAAGACAAATAGTGGGCATCAGACAAAACAATTGTCATAAGACAAACAATGGACATAGGACAAAACAATGGGCATAAGGCAAACAATGGACACAAGACAACGTACATAAGACAAACAAGGTACATAAGACAAACAATGGGCATAAGACAAACAATGGACATAAAACAAGCAATGGACATAAGACAAACAATGGAAAACAATGGGCATAAGACAAACGATTGCTTATAGCACATTGATCGTCAATGGGCTATTCTCAATCGGTGTGTTTACGTCGGGGTCACTATCATTTATTCATTTGGGGTCATTCAGGGAATAAATTTTCACAACTTCGAGCCTCTGTGGATTTTTCCCGTCGAGGGTGATTTTAAATCTATGATTATGGTCGAGGATCATGCATACGGTCAAAGTTCCTTTAAAAAGTCAATTGATTTACGGTCACAAGGTTAAAATATTGATATCAAAATCACAGGCACCAGATTCCTACAAAGAAAATTAAAACTCAATCTTCAACACCCGTTTCTCTTCTCTTTACTCTCTCTAGAGAGAAACGGGCGTTTGAGAAAGGGTTAAAATTTTTCTTTCTAGGAATCAGGTGCCTGTGATCAAAATCTAGAAGGTCTCGTCACAAGGAATATCCAAAGGTTAAGTAATTTTAAACAAGCCAGGTGCTTTTCTTCTAACTTTTGTGATCGTGGGATCGAAACACACAATATAGGAATTTGCGTACTTCATTTGCGTTTTATGAGACTACGTGCACAACATCGTTTCGGAGGTTCACAGACGGACATCTTACGGTGGTAACGCCAATACCTCAATACGTTAATCGCTCAGGTGAGCTAAATGACATACCGAGAACACTGTTTCAAACTGTTCATCCATGTATAGATAGTTACTCATGAACCAGTATCGGTAATTCATTAGCAATTACCGTAAACGAACGTTCAAGTATCGGATCACTCGCGTATCTGAGCTGTTCTCGTATAATAATCCAACATACATTTGTATTCCAACCAAAACTTTCAAGGTAAGATTGCATATATATTAATAATAATTATTCGATATTATTTTTGTCATACATGTAACTTGATTTTAGTTTTTCATTCATTTTTTCGATTATCTATTTATCCTATATGTGTAATAATGTCGAAGGGTTCCAACTGTAAGACACACAGAAGAAATATATATTCCTAGCCTAGAATAATGTTTGAATTTCATCCTAGTTTTGACAGTTCATTAATAATTTAATTCACTATATAAGTAAATATTAAATGGCAACCAAGAATTATCTTTTGCATCTTTGAAATCCTCATCGGAAAAGATGCGTCACGCGTCTCTTTGCTATGGAAGCATAGAGAGGACGTGTGCAATTGTTCATGTCCCCAGAATCAAAGATTCGGGGGTATATAGCTTTTGTCCTGTCCGTCTGTTTATTTGTCCGTCTGTCGATTTGTCCGTTTATATCCGAAAAAACTTTAGCATTGGACATCACTTCGAAATGAAAGGTGATAGAATTTTCATATTTCATATGTGTATTACTTGTGACAAGACCTTTCTATCCATACCAAATTTTTTGAAGTTGTGACCTTGACCTTTGACCTACTTTTGAAAAACTTTAATATTGGGCATAACTTTTAAAATGGAAGGTTTTCATACTTCACATATGTGTTCCTTGTAACAAGACCTTTCCGTTGATACCAAAATTTTTGACATTGTGACGTCAACCTTGACATGTGACCTACTTTTGAAAAATTTTAACACTGGGCTTAACTTTTGAATGAAAAGTGACGCTTCTTTCATATTTCACATGTGTGTTCCTTGTGACAAGACCTTTCCAGAGATATCAAAATTTTTGACCTCGTGACCTCGACCTTTAGCATACTTTGGAAAAACTTTTAACATTGAGCAAAACATTCGAATGGAAGGTAATGAAACTTTCATATTTTACATGTATGTTCCTTGTGACAAGACCTTTCCATCGATATCAATTTTTTTGTTTTGACCTCGTGACCTTGACCTTTGATATACTTTTGAAAAAACTTTTAACATTAACTATTGTCAATTATTACCTACTTAACAAAAATGGTGTTAATACAGACAAAGGTGTTCCCGGGGGCATTCGTGTTTCACAAACACAGGCTTTATATATTATGTCGTGGCCACGACTTAATGTATCGTGGCCACGACATAATTATCTCGTGGCCACGACATAATAACAAAAAATTGCACGCGTCCCCTCGATGCTTCCGTACTTTGCCCTATTTGTTATTTTCATATCCGGAGCACTATGCTGAGCAACGATCTATCATATCCATTATCCGTAATCAATAAAAATATCTATACTTTCAGTAAAAAGGCTGCATAATGTTTTTGAAACGAATGGTTTGTGTCATGATTATGCTGATGGTACTGAAAGGTTAGTGAAGTATTAAATCCGATTCATACAAAATCATCGGTTCAATTTTAATCTACATGTACATTGTATAGAACTGAGAAATAAACGCTTCTGTTTTTGTAAACATTTATGGTAACTTAACTTGAACCATTAAAAAGGATCTTTTATTAGAAATGTAGGTCTCAAATATCTAAAGACGTATAAGACACTGAGTCTCAGATATCTTAAGTCGTATGAAACATGTAGGTCTAAAACATCTATAGACGTATTAGACATACAGGTCTCGTGTAGGTCTCAAATATCTAAAGACGTATTAGACACGTGAGTCTCATATATCTAAAGACTATATTAGATATGTAGGTTTCAGGCATCTAAAGACGTATTAAACATTTAGGTCTCAGACATCTAAAGATGTATTAGGCATGTAGGTCTCAGAAATCTAAAGACGTATTAGACATGTAGGTCTCAGATATATAAAGACGTATTAGACATGTAACTTACAGTAAGTATCAGATATCTTAAGACGTATTAGACATGTAAGTCTCAGATATCTAAAGACGTATTAGACATGTAGGTCTCAGATATCTAAAGACGTATTAGACATGTAGGTCTCAGATATCTAAAGACGTATGAAACATGTAGGTCTCAGATATCTAAAGACGTATTAAACATGTAGGTCTCAGATATCTAAAGACGTATTAGACATGTAGGTCTCAGATATCTAAAGACGTATGAAACATGTAGGTCTCAGATATCTAAAGACGTATTAAACATGTAGGTCTCAGATATCTAAAGAAGTTTTAGACATGTAGGTTTCAAATATCTAAAGACGTAATAAACATGTAGGCCTCATATATCTAAAGACATATTAGACATGTAGGCCTCAGATATCTAAAGACATATTAGACATGTAGGTCTCACATATCAATAAAAAGTATTAGACATGTACCTGTAGGTCTCAGATATTTAAAGACGTACTAGACATGTAGGTTTCAGATATAAAACAATAGGCCCAAGAGGGTAACGTCGCTCACCTGGATTGTAGACAAAGGGCTGATCATGGCGAAAATCACGTTGACCATATTTTTAACCGCTCGGCACAAAACATTGCAGAGGACCTTAAGTACTTGCTCCCTTTAAACTTTCGTGAAATTCTATTTAATGATTGCAGAGGAGAAGTCGAAAATGTGTCAGGCAATCAGAGCCCTCGGCGGCCATACTTATTGACGGATTGACACGAAAAAAAAAACCTCGATAAAGGACCTTGAGTACTTGCTACCTGTAAGGTTTTGTAAAATTCTGTGAAGTGGTTGCAGAGGAGAAGTCGAAAATGTGTCAGCCTGTCAGAACCCTCGGCGGCCATATTTGTTGACTGATCGACACGAAAACACAAACTTGATAGAAGACTTTGGGTACTTGCTTCCTATAAGGTTTTGTGAAATTCTGTGCATTGGTTGCAGAGGAGAAGTCAAATATTAGTCAGCCAATCAGAGCCATCGACTGTCATATTTGTTGACCGATCGGCAAGAAAAACACAAACTTGGTAAGGGGCATTGAGTTCTTGCTTCCTGTAAGTTGTCGTGAAATTCTGTGCAGCGGTTGTAGAGGATATGTCGAAAATATGTTAAAAGTTAACGACGGACGCCAGACGGAGCGCTATGAATCTTAGGTGATGTAAGACGTATTAATTTAGACAAGTATAGGTCTCAGATAATCAAAGACGTATAAGACATGCATGTTGAGATATATTCAAAACACATTAAACACGATATCTAAAGATGTATTGGACATGTAGGTCTCAAATATCTATAAAGATTTAATGGACATGTAGGTGTAAGGTATCTGAAGACGTATCTTAAAAACATAACTCTTAGATATCTAATATAATTTAATCTCAGATTAATAAAAACGTATCATCTAAAGACGTATTAGACATGTAGGTCTCAGATATCTAAAGACGTATTAGACATGTAGGTCTCAAATATCTATAAAGACGCATTAGACATGTATGTCTCAGATATCTATAAAGACGTATTAGACATGTATGTCTCAGATATCTATAAAGACGCATTAGACATGTATGTCTCAGATATCTATAAAGACGTAGTAGACATGTAGGTCTCAGATATCTAAAGACGTATTAGACATGTAAGTCTCAGATATCTAAAGACGTATTAGACATGTAGGTCTCAGATATCTATAAAGACGCATTAGACATGTAGGTCTCAGATATCTATAAAGACGTAGTAGACATGTATGTCTCAGATATCTAAAGACGTATTAGACATGTAAGTCTCAGATATCTAAAGACGGATTAGACATGTAGGTCTCAGATATCTATAAAGACGCATTAGACATGTTTGTCTCAGATATCTATAAAGACGTAGTAGACATGTATGTCTCAGATATCTATAAAGACGAAGTAGACATGTAGGTCTCAGATATCTAAAGACGTATTAGACATGTAAGTCTCAAATTCTAAAGACGTTTAAAAGCAACATTTTTTCTTTCGCAGCTTTAAATATTGTTGAGAATCGATTTACCGGACATCTTAATTTTTCTTACATGATTATCTTTTTTTCAGAATGTTTTACCGGTACTCGAGTACAAAGCGTGTCCATTGTCAGTAACGTGGTAACGTTTGCTACTTCTAAGATTATCTATTTTTTTCAGTTCTTTTTAGCTCACCTCGACGAAGTAGAGGGGGAGGGAGGAGGGTTATACTATCGACCCGGCGTCGGCGTCCGCACTATAGGATAAGCAAATGGGACAGGTTCATTCCTAACATTAAAATTATGCTGATTTGAAGGCCATATCTGTCTCAATTATAAATGAAATTTCGTCGTTCCGTTTTTCGGAAATCCACATGCAATACATCATGAAATACCGAATTTCACACGTTCCCATTCTTAGCCGGCCCCTCGCAGGAAATCACCTCTACGGTGACTCCTTCCAGTTTGATACTTATATGCATATCCAAAAACAGAACCCATGAAAATTTTACAAAAATCTTACAGAATCTAATGATACCTTAAAACTTGCCTTCATTTTAATTATCATACACCCTATATATAGCGATTGACCGGGGCCAAACGCTTAGAGGCTATAGAGTTTGCCTTGGTCGTCCAAAAGCTTAGAGGCTATAGGGTTTATCTTGGTCGTCCAAACTTGTGTGGGTGATGCATCTGAGGATGCTTACTGCAATGAATGTTACGGACGCTTCATCTGACCGATATTTCACGCTTAAACGAAAAGGTCTAGTAAAATGGGACATGTCTGTTTTCAACCTATTAGGTCATACAAACTTTTTGTTGATGATGCATCTGAGGATGCTTACTGCAATACATGGTACAGATGCTGCTTCTGACCCAAATTTTACGCTTGAGACACCTGGTTAAGTAAAATGGGACAGGTCAATTCCCAGCCTATTAAGTCCTAGGTCATCTAAACTTGTGTGGGTGATGCAGGATGAGGATGCTTATTGCAATACATGGTACGGTCGCTGCATCTGACATTTATTTTACGCTTGACTCGGAACAACAAGGTTAAGTAAAATGGGACATGTCTATTGGGATTCACATCAAAATCATGATTATCATGATCATAATTATATCCCCCGCAAACGAAGTTTAGGGGGTATATAGAAATCACCCAGTCAGTCTGTATGTCCGTGTGTCTGTCTGTCCGTCCGTCCGGTTAAGAAGTTTGAAAACAGAATTTTCTTTTATACTATTAATTGTAGGCCTTTCATATTTCATACACACATTCACCATAAAGAGTACTACATTTTAGTACCGTAAATTTTGACCCTGTGACCGTTTGACCTTGACCTCCATCCTATAAAACATTTTATATTAAGATGTTCTTTAACAATAACGGTAGGCCTTTCATATTTCATACACACATTTGACATAAAGAGTACTACATTTTGGTACCATGACTTTTGATCCTGTGACCTTGACCGTCATCCTATACAACATTTTATGTTAAGATGTCTTGAAAGCAGATTTCTTTTATACTACATGTATTAATGGTAGGCCTTTCATATTTCATACACACATTCACCACAAAGAGTACTACGTTTTGGTACCATGACTTTTGGCCCTGTGACCTTGACCTTCCCCCTGTACAACATTTTGTTAAGATGTTTTGAAAACAGAGTTCTTTTATACTATAAATTGTAGGCCTTTCATATTTCATACACACATTTACATGTACCACAAAGAGTACTACAGTTTGGTATCACAACTTTTACCTTGTGACCTTGACCTTGACTTTTGGCTTATGTTGAAATTAGGACATGTTTAGAAATTTTGAAAGCAGATTTCTTTCATACTGTAAATGGTATGTCTTTCATACTTCATACAAACATTCACCACGAAGAGTACTACAGTTTGGTATCATGACTTTTGACCTTGTGACCTTGACCTTGACTTTGGACTTATGTTGCAGTTTAAGTTAAGAAGATTTAAGCAGATTTGTTGCATAGTATAAATGGTAAGCTTTTCACTTTTCATCATAAATGGTGCCATTTATAAAAACGTCCCGCGGGGTATAGTTCGTCCACTGTTTTGGATTTACATACCAACAAATTTTTTTAATTCGCACTTTTTAACATACATTATCATATCTCACGGTCAATACTTGTCATCAACAATTATCACGACATTTTTAGCTCACCTCGACGAAGTTGAGGGGGGGGGGCTTTATACCATCGCTTCGTCGTCGGCGTCCGCACTACAGGTTAAGCAAAACGGGAAGGGTCCATTCCCGCCTTACTACAAGTCCTACATCAACCAAACTGACTTGCATGGATGATGCATCTGTGGATGCTTACTTCAATGCATGGCACGGAGGCTGAATCTAGCCCACATTTCACGCTAGAGTGAGCAGGTTAAGCAAAACGGGACAGGTCCATTCCCGTCTTACTACAAGTCCTACATCAACCAAACTGACTTGCATGGATGATGCATCTGTGGATGCTTACTTCAATGCATGGCACGGAGGCTGAATCTAGCCCACATTTCACGCTAGAGTGAGCAGGTTAAGCAAAACGGGACAGGTCCATTCCCGCCTTACTACAAGTCCTACATCAACCAAACTTTGACTTGCATGGATGATGCATCTGTGGATGCTTACTTCAATGCATGGCACGGAGGCTGAATCTAGCCCACATTTCACGCTAGAGTGAGCAGGTTAGGTAAAATTGAACAGGTCCATTTCCGCCTTACTATAAGACCTACATCAACCAAACTTGCATGGATGACGCATGTGAGAATGCTTACTACAATGCAAAATACGGAGGCTGCATCTGACCCATATTTCACGCTTGAGTGAGCAGGTTCAGTTACATATGACAGGTCTATTCCCAAGCTATTTTAAGTCCTAGATCAATGATGCATGGTACAGCTGCTTCAATTAAATGTAATCTATATTGCATGCTTTAGCGACTAGGTTAAGTAAAATGGGACCGGTCCATTTTCAGCCTATTTAAAGTCCTAGATAAATCAAACTTACATTGTACGTGGGTTATGTATCTGTGGATGCTTCCTGTAATGCATCTGACCTATATTTCACGCTTCAACAACCAGGTAAAGTAGAGTTAGACATCTTCATTTCCAGCATACTTTAAGTCTTTTATCAACCAAACTTGTGTGAGTAATGCATCTGGAGATACTTTGTGCAATGTAGGACGGTTCAGATTCAGATGCTGATCATGTGACCATGTTGCCGTCGAGGTGATCTCTGATGACACTATGTTTTTTTTTAGCCTACCTGGACGAAGTTGAGATGAGCTTATACTATAACCCCGGTGTCCGCGTCCGCGTCTGCGTCCCCGTCCCCGTCCGCGTCCGCGTCCGGTTAAAGTTTTTGGGTAACTCAGTATCTGACAAAGTATTGATGCTACAGTAACCAAACTTGCACAAGTGATTCATCTTTGGATGCTGAGGTGAACCCATGCATCAGATGCTGCATCTGACCTACATTTTCCGGTTGAATGACTTTGTCAATGTCTGGTTTAAGTTTTTGGGGTAGCTCAGTATCTGACAAAGTACTGATGCTACAGTAACCAAACTTGCACAAGTGATTCATCTTTGAATGCTGAGGTGACCCCATGCATCGGATGCTGCATCTGACCTACATTTTCCGGTTGAATGACTTTGTCAATGTCTGGTTAAAGTTTTTGGGGTAGCTCAGTATCTGACAAAGTACCGATGCTACAGTAACCAAACTTGCACCAGTGATTCATCTTGGGATGCTGAGGTGAACCCATGCATCGGATGCAGCATCTGACCTACATTTTCCGGTTGAATGATTTTACCTTTAAAGGCCAATATTGAGCAAAGTATAAGTGCTACATAAACCAAACTTGCATATTAGATGTATCTTTGATCAAACTTTCAGAAAATGACCTTAACCTACTTTTTCTGCTTGAGTGATTTTGCCTTTAAAGGCTAATATTGTGCAAAGTATAAGTGCTACATGTACCAAACTTGCATATTGGATGTATCTTTGATAAAACTTTCAGAAAATGACCTTGACCTACTTTTTCTGCTTGACTGAATTACCTTTAAAGTCCAATATTGAGCAAAGTATAAGTGCTACATGTACCAAACTTGCATATTAGATGACACTTTGATCAAACTTTCAGAAAATGACCTTAACCTACTTTTTCTGCTTGAGTGATTTTGCCTTTAAAGGCTAATATTGTGCAAAGTATAAGTGCTACATGTACCAAACTTGCATATTGGATGTATCTTTGATAAAACTTTCATAAAATGACCTTGACCTACTTTTTCTGCTTGACTGATTTTACCTTTAAAGTCCAATATTGAGCAAAGTATAAGTGCTACATGTACCAAACTTGCATATTGGATGTATCTTTGATCAAACTTTCATAAAATGACCTTGACCTACTTTTTCCGCTGAGTAATTTTACCTTTAAAGTCCAATATTGAGCAAAGTATAAGTGCTACATAAACCAAACTTGCATATTAGATGTATCTTTGATCAAACTTTCAGAAAATGACCTTGACCTACTTTTTCTGCTTGAGTGATTTTGCCTTTAAAGGCTAATATTGTGCAAAGTATAAGTGCTACATGTACCAAACTTGCATATTGGATGTATCTTTGATCAAACTTTCATAAAATGACCTTGACCTACTTTTTCTGCTTGACTGATTTTACCTTTAAAGTCCAATATTGAGCAAAGTATAAGTGCTACATGTACCAAACTTGCATATTGGATGTATCTTTGATCAAACTTTCATAAAATGACCTTGACCTACTTTTTCCGCTTAAGTGATTTTACCTTTAAAGTCCAATATTGAGCAAAGTATAAGTGCTACATGTACCAAACTTGCATATTGGATGTATCTTTGATCAAACTTTCATAAAATGACCTTGATCTACTTTTTACGCTTGAGTGATTTTACCTTTAAAGTCCAATATTGAGCAAAGTATAAGTGCTACATGTACCAAACTTGCATATTGGATGTATCTTTGATCAAACTTTCATAAAATGACCTTGACCTACTTTTTCCGCTTGAGTGATTTTGCCTTTAAAGGCTAATATTGAGCAAAGTTTAAGTGCTACATGTACCAAACTTGCATATTGGATGTATCTTTGATCAAACTTTCATAAAATGACCTTGACCTACTTTTTTCCACTTGAGCGATTTTTCTTTTAAAGCCAATATACATGTACCTAGAGATATGTTTTAATTGAATTTTGCTGCCGCGAGGTGAGCTTCGTAATCTTTGATTACACTATGTTTTTTGTTTTTTGTTTTTTGCTTTCAAAGTCGCTGGGTGAATTTTTGAATTTTGAAATATTTCATATAACACGAGTCAGTTGAGTGATAAATGTATACATGCATCTTTTCATTTCAATATTTTCCCGTTTCTTTTTTCTTTGTACAAATGTATTTAATTTTTTTTTCAAATTTTATTTTCAACAGAGTTCGAGTTTTGTTCCATTTGTATTTCAATCGGACCAAAGCGGTATGTATATATACGTATAGCCTCTATACTGTAACATTCATTTGCATAAGGATATGGGGAAAGGTGATAAACAACATGTCTTACATCGAGATGAACTTTCAGACAAGAGGCGGTAACTCACTATCGTCCGAGCGCTTCTCTCCGAATTTTCAAAAACCTTTTTTTTTCTCTAATATTTCATTTCTTGTTTTCTGTTAAATTACAAAAAAAATTAAACAACTTGAAGTTCTTTTCTTAAAGTTAATCTACCTTCTCATAGAGACGATGGCGATGTTAAGGTACATTGCGGCGTTACTGCACGAAAAACTTTGCGAGAAGACATAGCCTGAAAATTTGTCTACATGAAATTTAAGATTTGATCAATCTTTGATATAATTTTCATGTAATTATTCCACGAAGTTTTTCGAAATTTTAAGCCTCAAAGACGGCATTGACGTTCTAATTCGGAAATATGCGTTTTCTGAACTAAAATAATTTTAATCTAGAAAATTTACCAAGGAGGGTGAAAAGGGAGATCGAAAATATTGTTGCCATGTTGAGTATTGTATTTCTACTGATTATTATGTATCTTAGGGGAAATTTGCAATTTTTATCGCCATTTTGCAACTTATTATTCAAAAATGCGCACTCATTCAAAAGGCAAAACACGGCTTGCTTCATTTCCACTTTCTCCATTAAGTTGTGGAGATCCTTAAAGCCCTTCTTACACGTAAAAGTAGAGAATGAGCTGAATTCGAATATATAAAAACATCGATAGGTCTTCTCGGCAGATTTTTTGCACTTTAAGATTGAAAATTTGTTTTGCGTGTCTTCGGCGTCAATTTTACTCGCAACGTCAAAGTCACAGCGTGTTCAGATCGCATGTGTCAACATGACGTCAAGGAGTATGCAGAATATTTGATTCCCTGTAACGGTCTTCTTTAAAACATCCAGAAACCAAATTTTATTTTTTTAGATAATTAAGCAACAATAACATGGGTCGTATTCGGACTAGACCTTATTTCTTAATTAATTTTTATCTTAATTTATCTTAAATTTATTCTCCGTACATGACATTTTTTCTTCAAATATTTGAAAACATCATATGGAACAGACGGACGGACATGCTCATTACTACCGGTATTTAATCCGATATGTTTTGGCGGGGTATACAATAAAAATACCTTCTTGTTTATATGTACATGTACTTTATAATATCGGAAAAGGGTTGGGGAGGGGCGGGCCATGTCAAATATACATTGTGATTTTCATTTCACGCTCGTTTTAAAATCATTACGTTCAGTCGCATCGATTGTCGTTATATATATTATCAAAATGAAATTTCCATTTTAATCTCCGAGTTCAGGAATTCATCAAGAAGGCAGTACGGTATCTTTTTTTCCGATTACAAAAAAAAAATCCAAACAAACAACTTGCACATATGTAGTCTCTATGGCAAGACCTTGCGTGGATCCCAAATCTTTAACACTGTGACCTTGACTCCGGAGTAATCTACTTGTAAAAATCTGTGGTTTTCCATATATTCTTATCAGGTTGCGAAGCAAATCCGGTCTATGAAATGGCGAAGTCCGCGTCTTTCTGTCCGTCCATTAGCCCTCCGTCCGTTTTTTGTGCTTTAACTTTTTTGGGGAAGCTGTTACGTTATATGAGGGGATGGACAGGGAAGGGAGAGAGGGAGGGAAGGGAGGGAGGGAAGGAAGGGAGGGAGAGAGGGGGAAGGGTGCTGGGGGAGGGGGGCCGGAAGGTGGAGGTAAGGGAAGGGTGAAAAGGAGGGAAGGGAGCGGGAGGGGATGTAAGGGGTGGGAGGGGAAGATAGGTACCCCCTGTCCGCCCCCCCCCCCCCCCCCCCCCCTTATATTCTGCTGAATGAAAACTGATTGGATCAGCTTATAAAACAGACCATACTGAGACAAATCTAACGCATCAATATGACCTTGAGATAGAATATACATATATGTTTTAGTCAACAGCGGGAGAAAAAAAATATAAGGAGCATTGAGAAGGAACCGTACATGCAGATACACAAAGACGGAATGGACCCTGCGTTCCAATATTTTTGTCCCATCTTTTAACTAGTGACCTTGACGTTCTTTCAAAACTTACATCTTCATTTAATTTATTGAAGGGATATGAGTTATACATTTCTCACCGGAATTCCTTCTGACATGATCTTTCAATGAAAACCTGGACCTTTGACCTAGTCTCACAGACCTTGAAGTTTAACCTTTTCAAAATCTGTAAACTTTAATTGATACAGCTTTAATATTTCACCTTTAGATTCTCAGCCCGTCCTCCTTTTCTGTCGGACACGCCAATTGTGCACAGAAACAAGCAACAAGGAGAGCGAGAGAAAGCGTGATCAAAAGTAAAGCCTTCATCAGATCCTATAGAAATTTGGAACCTTGTGTATATAAGTATTGAAAAAATTACGCCATAATTTGCGCCCTATCGATAAATGTCGCGCAACGTAACGTGACGTTACGATCAAGTAAGGTTTATGACGTCATAGCGTAGATATGCACATAAAAAAATTCGAGGGTGAAACCTGCGTACACAGCCGGAACGCCAGTCGGCACTTGTCTTTGAAGTTTAAAAACGAAGTCACGTGACAAATGTTTTGAATATGACGACAGTGTACCACGTCATCAAAAAACGCGTCATACTGACTGTGCTGCAAATGCAAACAAGAATGGCACAAGTGATTTTGATGGCAATAGAGATACCGTTTCAAGTTATAACACTTAATCAGGTAAATTGTGTGGCATTTTGAAATAAATCGGGCGTTGTCAAGGGGAGTTTTTCGCCAGCGATCTGTTTACCTGCATTTTATTGCTTATTTACTTTTAAAATCCCCGGCTGGGAATGATTGGGAACAGTCTGAATGTAAACTTTATATATCACCGAAGTCACCAAAACCAAAAATAGTATACCGATCTTTGCCTTAAGGGGTTTGTGTCACCTTTCAAACTTCGATTTGCTGTTCGGGCGTCCATCTTCCATGTCAACGTATGGAAACTCGTTTGTAAACAGCAAGTACACGAGTATACATGTACCCAAGTCGGTGCTGCGAAGTGGTTAGATTTGCCAAAATGAAACATGGCACTGGCACAAAATAATCTACAAGGTATCAAACCATCAGACAAATGTTAAAAATTCCATTGCCACTTGAATTTGGTGTATTCTGAGTCCGTAATGATGAATTCTAATTAAAATCTGGTCCTCGTAATTGCGTTTTTATTCCTATTTATAGCGTACTTATTGACTAAAATTCTATATAGGTATCATAGTTGGGATTCTGTTGAAAAGATTATCATTGAATTTTGACCAGAAGTACAAAGGGGAGCATTTGTGTCAGCTTTTAAAACCAACGGTGTATGCACAATTTTCGTTGGATCTTTAGCAGGGCTGAAAAATATCAAAAATCCCTTTCAGAGGAATTTCAGTTATATGTAGTGAATTATATCCGAGTATTATTTGTTGTATAATAATATTTAAAATTTGAGATAAACAACTAAGGTCGTTTAGCCCAATTCATTCTTATGCTGCTACTTTTTGTGTCAAGAGTTATCCGCCCTTTTTAGAAACAATGCTTCCAACCGTCAAAATAGGGATTGGCGTTCCGGCTGTACACATTTGATTGTGATGAAAGCTTCCCCGCGAGCTACGTTAAATATGTTTTTCGCCTTAACATCGTCGTACATGTAGGTCTGCTAGTCGGAAAGAGACAAGATGTTGGCCATTTTATCGGTAAATACTATTTTAATATTTTCTCATGAAAAAAGTATATTTCGGACATACAAAAGAATGAAATATCCGGACATTTATATCTCCTTGATATTTTCAGCATATGCAGTAAATCCTTTTGACATGACGAACGTTTCAAGTTTGGATCCTTTTAGCAATCCACATGGCTACGTTATTTTGGAAGGAATGCAACTGACCAGTGGCCATTTAAGGTCATTCATAGTTCATCTTGATCGTCCGTACTGCATGGTGTCTTTTCAATTGTGGAGGAAGATAAACGCGGCAACCAACAAGTGGCAACTAAAATTTACTTCCCCGGTTTACATGATCCCATCTGATGGTGTTGTAAAGGTAACCAGTACAAACAAAATTAATTTTGAAAGATTTGTCATCAACATTGATATAATTAGCAATACTCCGTTAGCTTGTAACAAGCATACTGAGTATTGCTGATTATATCAATTTTATATTTTAAGGTTTCTTTTGAAAAGTTTCTTTAAAGACAACAACTCCTGCAAGTGGTTTAGTTGAACTTGATCTGCAATTCATCGCATTGAAGCTCGATTCGAAGTTTCATCTAAATATATGTAAAGTCAGGAAAACCAATTTAAAACTCATTAAACAAGTTGACCCTCTGCATTTTACAGAAGACCGTAGTAGCATGTGGCGGCCACCAGATAAATTAGTCTTCCGTAGTATTTCATCACTTTATTAATTATACACATAAAAATTATCAAAATGTCAGAAATATAGTAACACTCTGAATTATCCAAATACCCGTTATGTTGAACTAAAAAAAATCTGGATCACTTTATAGTAACGCCGCTGTTCAACGGACATAAAGACAGACATACAGAATGGGTGCACAGCTGACGTGGATACCTGAGTTTTTCCGATGTGGGGCTATAATAGTATCCAAGTAAATCATCATGTATATGATAAGACTTTTCATAATCATGATTTCAGTAACAGAATAATTTGTCAATTTTGTCATTGAATATTTACTTGTTGCAGATAGACGTCCGACATTTGGATACGGTTGTCTGGTCCATGGACAAACTTGGTTTTCTGGATCTCAGTATGACGCCATGCGTCACATTCAGGCGTCAGTCTGATCCGTTATACCATACCCAGTCCTTACTGTACCGCTCCGACAGATCTGTACTCCTCTCTGTACAAGAAGAAGGGACCGTCATACCGTTCCAAGTTTCTATGGATTTCAACGTGCGGGCCAAAACTGAACGTATGCTCCTAGATCAGTCATTAAAATAAGCTATAGCATGCAACTTTGCTGAAGATTAAAATCAGTGCATATCAGTATGCTAGTAGTAGAATCTTCAAATTAGACCCTTTTTCAGATGGTAATTTATTAAGCTGCGAAAAGGATGTGTCGTTAGTGGGTTTCACAACGTAGATCTAGCCACCTAGAAATATTTCATTAGGATGGTGTAGAAATCAAAATTTATATGAAATTCATGTGCTTCCTATACCGATACTACATGAAAGTTTTTGGCTTTTTTAGACTCTTTGATTGGTAATTGGGGTATTAGACTACCACAGACAATTTCGTTTCGTAATATTATCAATTTGAATCTTACTCATTTTCCTGTTCTGTTTTAGCCTACCTGGGAACAGAGGGGGCACAAGGTATCATGGGGATCTCAGGAGTAAGGGGCGGGTACGGTGACACAGGTTACGTAGGTCTTCAGGGACCCCGTGGGCAGCGCGGTGAAAAGGGACCCATCGGATCCCAGGTTTGTATGACTAGTATGTTTTTGTAGTTGCAATGACATTGAGAAAAGATGTTTTTACATATAATTGAAAGCTCAGAGATGTCTCAAACGAAGATTATCGATGATCAGCGATGTCTTCTGTAACACAGGGAAGTGTAGGACCTCAAGGACAAACAGGATTTAACGGAGGTGCTGGAGAGAGAGGCGACCAGGGTACCTCTGGAGGAGATAACAGTCCAGGAATCCCAGGTGACACGGGAGAAGTAGGTGACACTGGCTTCGTAGGTAAAACTGGTGATGGTGGTTTTAGTGGTGCGGATGGAGATGTTGGTCCCGAGGGTACAGTGGGTGATGTAGGGGATGCTGGATTTCCCGGGGAGCCGGGTGATACGCTTATAGGTGTGCGAGGTCCCAAAGGTGTTCAAGGTGACATCGGTAAATGAAGTCATCACTTTATAAACAGTATCTAACCCATATATTATAATAGAAAATGGACGATGATGAATTGAATTTGAAGACAGCATGTTTGCAAAAAAAAAAAAAAAACAACGACAACAACAACAAAAACACATGCTGTTCTTCTTAATCTTCTTAGGAATCATGGATATTTACATGGTTTACTTTGTGTTAGGAATCAATGAAATCTCAAGCTTTAAGATAAACTTTGAAATTTTCAACATACATGTACTGTCAGGGTCCATTGGTCTTACCGGCGGAAGTGGCGATCCTGGGCTAAGAGGAATCCAAGGTGACGAAGGATATTTAGTGGGAGAAAGGGGACCACCTGGAGATCCTGGATCCTCATTAAATCCATTCGGTAAAATTTCTCTACTTTCTTATTCATCTAACGTTTCAATAGGTATTTATAGAAATGTATAAGGCACAATTTTGGAACTTTTTGAACAAATTGAGACTATTTATGATAAGTTATATACCTTATCGTGATTTTATTTGTAGGTTATGACTGGTGCTCGGCTTCAAACCTCGTCTGTACACATGCATGTAGTAACACAAGGAGTGGTGCCGAGTGTGTTTGTCCACAGGGTTACTCATTGTCTGATGACGGCAGCTGTAAAGGTGGGAGGTTCTTTATTTCAGTGTTTTGTATCATTGTCACTTTCTGCTGTGTTTTGATTAAAAGACTTTCGAAATTCTTGTTAAGTGATATCTACCAGCCATAACATTTTTTTTACAGAAATCGACGAATGTCAGACCAGAAATGGTCTATGTCAGCACACCTGCACAAATGTTCCCGGAAGTTACGTATGCTCTTGCTATCTTGGGTACAGGCTATCCGAGGACTTGCACAGATGTAACGGTATAAATGTATTCTGGTGTAATGCCATAATATATAGTTTTCTCCATAAAAATATCATTAAACTGAATTTATTCACTGATGTTTATCAAGGTGTCTATTAGTTTTGGAAATGTTTGCAAAATTTCTTATTTTCTTACAGACCGCAGATTCTGTCTTTTGTTGATTTCTTGTTAATTCGATATAGAGCAATAAACCATATTTCGCCGTTGACCATGTTTCGGCAAGTTTCATCGTTCATTCAGGCTTTCTACTGTTCCTCCTTTTTCCTACTATTTCCTACTTTTTTATTTTGATCCTATTTTTTCCTACTTTTTCTTCAAAACCTCCTACTATTTCTACTTTTTCATCTCAAAAGTAATAAATTACTTGCTTCACTTGTCATCGACATCTGAATCAAAGATTTTAAAAAATTTCGCGCTCGCTTCGCTCGCCCATTCTGTATATTTTACATGAAAAATCAATCTAGCCTTATTTCTCTCTGTGATTTCCTCAAAAATGAATATTATCAGTCTACATTCATTGCTTACTGTGATTTGTGTGTCATATTTACTGAAAATTGTCGCTAAAAGTGATGGAAAATTTCCTACTTTTAACCTATTAATTCCTACTTTTCCCCTATTAATTCCTACTTTTTCCTATTTTTCTCCTACTTTTTTTTCCTTGACTTCCCCTACTTTTTCTCTACTTTTTTATCAAGATAGAGTAGAAAGCCTGTTCATTTCTTCTCGTTGGCTATTTCAAATTGTTGTCAAAATGGAAATTTATAACCAAATTCCGTTCATTGTTCGATAGATAGAATTAATTAATGACAATTGTACCCTCACACATTTTTTTTTTGTTTCAAGAAAAGCCATAATATGTAACCTAATGTATAAAAGAATTATTTCTTTCTAACTTCCTAGATTTCGTCTTTGTAGATGTAGATGAATGTGGAGGTTTTATATGCGATGCTGAACAGGTCTGTGTCAATGTAGAGGGGCGACACGAATGTCTGGGTCCGTACACCGTTAGAGGCCTTGTGGGGAAAGGTTAGTGCTGATTCTTCTGTATTCAATACTCAGTTTAAAGAAGACATGCGTCTATTATATACATTTTGTATCATGATTACATTTTTGATTCACCTAGGGGCTTAACCAAAAATGTAATCATGATCACTAAAAATGTAATCATGATATATATATATATATTTACATTTGTGTTGCTTGTTTCAGTGGCGAGTGCACAGACAATGGACGGACTCCTGTCCACTGGTACTATGACGGGGATTACTGCGTGGATGATCATTCTCTCCATCGTTCTCATCATCGAAATCCTCCTCTTCTTCTACATCGTATCCCGAGAGAACCGCACCCTTTACCGTCCGATGCAAGTGCTTATGCCAGCACCCGAGGAACCCAAGGTGTATGTGGCAGATAGAGATCCAGGGCCGTCAACGAAGCACCTTAGCCTGCCCAAAATAAGTTACATATCCTACCCAAGCGAAAAGAGGCCGTTGGCGATGTTAGACAGTGTACCGTACGGTCAAGTACAGAAACTTAGACTGTCACGCTCTAATTCATTATTCTGATTTATTGACATAATAGTATGTGTAATCATTGTAATCATTTTGAGACATACAATCATTGTTGTTTACACGTAACTATATTATTTCTACACATATATTATTGTACATACTAGTAATTTGTTTGATATAACCATGTTAATATAGTGCTGTAATTCAAATTCAAAAGTAAACAATATATTGAAACAATTTATTCTAATCTATTTCATTTGAAACACAGAAAACAACAAGGAAACTGGCATTTTCTCAAATTTATGGTGTCATACCTAATTCGGATGGATAACGATAATTTATCTTATCCAGTGCATTTCTAAGAAATATGAAAAAAAGCATTCTGAAGATTCCTTGAAATCATTATGAATCTATTTCTGCTGCATTTGATATTTTATCGCTTTGGGCACTGGTACCATATTCCGGATATGACGTCAAATTTAGCTTGCTGTCTGCAGTATCTAGTTTTGATGGGTCTGCCCAAGGCTGGCGTTCACCAGATGCAAAAATTCCGTAATACACAACACCAAGAAAATGGATTATTGATGCTATCAGAAATATACGCTGCCATGATGATAAATTCTACAAAAACGAAAAAGTCATGTATCTTCAAATGTTCCTTTCATACGGATGGCGAATAGCTCATTCTACAAATCTATATGTGGAATCGAAATATCTAATTACGCTTAACGTAAGTACACTTAACGCACTTTCCTAATATTATTATGAAACTTCTTAATGTCACAAATGAATTCAGAATATGCAGTTAGAAAATATGTGTATATAAGTGCACATAAGTTAGTACTCACATCCTGTCTGAGGTAGCCGGCGACAAACGTACTGAATACGGCACCCACACAGCTAAGTCTGGAGATCCCCGTGAGGACGTGGGCATACTGAGGAGCCAAGTCCAAGGGATTAACCTGGTAACCTATAAAAGGCATGTACTATATATACTAATTATACACATCTTGATTACGGAATACGGTGCCCAAACGGCCAAGTCTGGGATCCCCGTGAGGACGTGGGCATACTGAGGAGCCAAGTCCAAGGGGTTAACCTGGTAACCTATAAAAGGCATGTACTATATTACATGTATATATATACTATACTAATTATACACATTTTGATTACTGAATACGGTGCCCACACGGCCAAGTCTGGGATCCCCGTGAGGCATACTGAGGTGCCAAGTCCAAGGGATTAACCTGGTAACCTATAAAAGGCATGTGCTATATACTATACTGATTATACACTTATTGACTACTGAATACGGTGCCCACACGGCCAAGTCTGGGGATCCCCGTGAGGCATACTGAGGTGCCAAGTCCAAGGTATTAACCTGGTAACCCTAAAAAGGCTTTACTGGTATACTGGTTATACAAATTTCCAATGAAATCTTGTCTCGTTTATGAAATACCAAGTTTTATATACATCGACACATAGATCTGTCTTTTTATTTAACTGAACATATTTTGCGTTCATTAATATAATTATGGGACTTGCTGTATGCGTCTTTCTATGAATTTGCGTCAATTGTTTTCATTTATGTACACATGTATAATTCGTCTTGCTATGAACTTTGTCTCATTTATGTTTCTTATTGTATTCGATTTGCTATGAACTTAGTGATATTAGTGTTAGATGCTTCATGAGTGTCTTAACATGGACTCTGTCACGTTTCACGTTCATTCATTTTTTAAAAGGTAAAAAAATATAATATATGGTGGATAATGACAAGTGATTCTATCTCAGGGAATACTTGTATAAACAAATAAAGATATTGCACTCTGGCCCACACCAAGAGACACATTTTCTTTGACATACATAATAGGTGCACGTATGCCCACACAAAGGAATTTCTAAAAAAAAATATTAACACTTGATCTTAATAGTTCACTCAAGCTCACACAAGAAATTAAGTTATAATATGTACAACATATCCAATAAACTGGGTCCACTCATTTCCACACAAGAAATTAAGTTAATGTATAAAATACCTGATATTGTGAGTCCTCTCATGCATGCCCACACAAGTAATTAAGAAAGTGTAAAAATACCTGTATTGTGAGTCCACTCATGTCCACAAAACACAAAAATAATGTTAGTGTATAAAATATCTGATATGACTCCACTCATGCCCACGCAAAAAGTAAATGTAGTGTATGAAATATCTAATATAGTGAGTCCACTCGTGCCCCCCCCCCCACTCACACACAACAAATAAAGTTAGTGTATAAAATACCTGATATTGTCAGTCCACTTTTGCCAGCACACGGAATAAATTTAGTGAGATATATCTACTATTATGAGTCCACTTATGCCCACAAAGAAATTAAGTAAGTGTATAAAATACCTGATATTGTGAGTCCACTCATGCCCACACCCAGACAGAGAAGTAACATAGCTAGGGTATGATTGTTGACAAACACTAATAAAAATATACACAGTGATTCCACTCCAAACCCTGAAAAAATCAAAATGATACTTTCAATTCTGTTTCCCTGATCTTGATATTAGTCAGATCATTGAATTCTTTATTGTATCAGTCCACTCCTGCCCACCCAGGGAATGTGAGTTTATGTTTTTATTTAGTCAAAATTGATTTCTTGATAACAGAATATGGCAGATATATACAAAACTCTGATTTATTTACCTGTACATTGTGCCACTTTTCTGGCAGTTGTGGTACTAAAAGTCTGTGATTTTATTAGTTGGTCAAAGATGATGCCCCCTACCACCACTACTATGGTCATCAGTATCTCTGGTAAGGAGGTCAGAAAACCTATCTGTTATAATATACAGAAGGAACTATTTTAAGGAATCGATAAACATATATTTTCTTGGTTTAAAAAAATGTAAACGTGTAAAAAGTTGAGCATAAATTATTTTAATTATTAACGCCGTGAACAAGTTACCGAGGCAATATCTATTTTGTAGCCATCAGCATAGTACTGTGGTAGTTCCGTCACAACCATAGCGAAGACCCAGTTCCGACAAAAATTCCCCACGAATATGGCAGAAAGAGGAAGTGACGTCAGCATCTCTCTCCAAGGTATGTCCTTAACCTAAAAAATGAATACAAAGCAGCAAGTACATGCTCTGCTCGGATGTATTGAAAATCAGAAGAGAGAATTTGTTTCTTTTTGTACGATTGATAATGAATTTGAGGTAACTTACCTTTTGTACAGAACTGGCTGAAACTTGATATTCCTCCTGTTCGTAAATCTGCTTTTCCTCGGGAGAAAGATTTGGATCCATTTCTGGAGTATCGTGCACGAATGACACCCAGATGATGGACCAGACTACACCCAGTCCACCTTCAAATATAAACGTACACAAAATATTGATTGTTAAAATTGCGGGTTATACCGTTATTTAGAAATTAATGTTAAATTGCAGTCTGACAGATAGAATTACGATGTTCCTGCTCTTTTGATTTAAAGTAAGGCTTATTCTACTGTCTCCGAGGGCGTAGCCCGAGGAGCAGTTGAGTAACCCATTTGTTGCACGGCAATTGTTAGGCTATCAAACAATTATCACCAATGATTGGATAATTCTTCATTGCCGGCTAAAGAAAACTACTCATAGTAGTCAGTCCATACTCCGTCAATCACTCAATCATTACTTCAATCATTAATCTAATCATTGCTACACAATGAAAATTATTGCACCGTCTGGAAAGGTGTTAATAGCAATTTTTAAGGTAATAGTAAGGACCAAAATAATTTCAACAGCACGTGGAAATAGCATGTCTCCAATTTTGGAGATTTTTGGTATGGAAGGTGTGTATGATGTACTGAGACAAAAATAAACTTCCTTTTTACAAATTAAGTTTTCGTTGCTACGGAAACCATGTTTGAAATTTTACGCATCAGTAGAATACTTGTTACATGTCATTTTCACAAGGCTCGTTTCCATGGTAACAGCTATTATAGTCAACTGAAATTTCCTTAATTTTTCTCTTTATATCTTTCATTATATAAATACTACACGAGAAGTATGCTTCCGCTCGCTATTCTTTTTGTCAGTTTGCCCAAAATGTAGGCAAAAACCTGTTTTGAAGAGGCCCTTTTTAAGACCGAAAAAGCTCCTAAAACATGATTTTGCTCAATTTTAAGGGCAAATAATCTGAAATGTCAGGCTAACTTGATTTCTACTGCCAATTATCTTTTAAGTTTAATCCTCGATCTTTAAGAAGATGTTAAAATTTGAGTGGGACCTCTTCACAATTTTATTTAAAAGGGTATAAAAAATGGTTACCATGGTGACATTCTGTTCAGTGCTTTTACACATAGAGTAATTTACTGGTAAATTAGCTGTCCGTTCTATATCTTTCAGCAATTTTTTAGCAGTGCATATAAAAGAGCATTATTGATTAAAAAATGACCTTAAAAGTTTTCAAGGTCACAGGACCCAATGTCAAGGTCATCTTAAATGCAATTCACAAAATTTGGCAATATTTTGTGATTTTTAAAACGTATGAGAGGCAGTTACTCATAAACCATGTTGTATTGGGTAAAACAAACACATACATAATGATTTTGGATATATCCCTTACTTATTGACCAAAGTTGCAAAAATCTCAAAATCAATGACATCCTTGATTTGTAGCTAATATTTCATGCATACATATAAAAAAAATGTGAGATTATCGTGATTTTTGTCTGGGGCTTATTTTTTACGAGAAATGCTCAAAACTAAAAATTTCAATGTTTTTCCACCTACCGGTCCTTATTTTGGAAAGAAGTATTTTGGATACAAATATATGACAGTCAAGCCTAAAATAAGTAACAATAAATGACAACAAAAATGCAAATTTTATTGAAATTACAACCTATATTTTGAATTGACATTGAACTTAAGAGTCAATGACCTTGACAAATTTTGGAAGTGCTCAAATAAAGAATAATTTCTTCTGGTGTCCCTACATGAAGCTTAAGCAATATAAGTTATTTAAACCATGATAACAATCAATTTGAAAAGATATACAGTACCTATCACGAGTTTTACAACGAGATCGCCATCGATGGAGTAAAAATTTAACGAGTAAAGGCCAATTCCTCCATCAGGTGGAGGGCTTTTAGGAGGGCTGGTGAGGGGCAAAGCGGGCTCAACGCGAACAAACTTTACCCCAAAAAACTCGGAGTGTTTGTGGGCGGGGCTAATGAACGGAGGCGGCGCTTATGCATATTTAATTATTAGCCGGGGTAAACACCGAGTGCTTGTAGGCGGGGCTTATATTCGCTTGACGGAGCATCTCGGGTCGCGTAAAATCTCTTTGTAGAGAGTAGAATCGCGATATGCTAGTCAAACAACTGTTTTAACAATACGCTAGATCTGTACGTACAGTAAATGTTTTTCTAAGAACGATTCTATAAATGTTGTAACAATTTAAAGAATCATTATCTTACATATTCGCATAGATATACTACATTTATAACAATGCAATATTCAGGATTATGTACGCAGAGATAGAGAAACCCTAGATGTTAAATAGGCAGTCTACACATGTCTGTAGTTTGAATTTCCTGTAATGTACGAAAAATGAATATGAATTAATAAACCAGCAAATAATGTAGGAAGCAAAACTGTAATAAAGAAAACAAGGGAAAAAGAAATACATAATTGTTTATCCTACTCCTGTATTTTATAAACAACTGAATATTGGATGTGTAAAATACATTATATCATTCGATGTATCTGATGGAAGGAAAAATAAGATTTGTTTCCTGTTAGACAGTGAAACGAATTTTTGCATGCATTTATAGATTCAAGTACTGTAACGCACGACTTTGCAGTAAGATGAATATTAAAAGTATTATGAGTTATGCAAATCATTTTCCCGTTCATACGGAATAGCTTCTAAATCCGTACTCTGGATACTTCAGATTGATGTAATCTATTTTACATATACATGTAAACGATTGCACACTTACGTATAAAATTTGATTTAATGCTGTACGATACCAAGTAAATTAAATATTTAATTCACTGATAGTTATTTTTTATTCTATCGTGTTTGAACGGTATTTTTTTTTTATCACGGAAGCATATTTTAGAAGGCATCGAAAGTATAGACCTTTGTTAATTTTTCAGCAATTGTTATAATCCGTTATCAGTAATAGCTGAAAATCTCGAGCAGGAACCAGCGTTCACCCCTGCTCCCTCACTTTTTAGATAAAATATGAAAAAATATGAGACAATACAGTCAAGACAATGTCTATTTACTAACTCAGGCACGTACGTCATCATGTATGCACATGCATTATGTTTCTGGGGTCGCAGGTCATTTATAATATACATGTACCAGTGGTGGATCCAGGATTTCAGAAAGGAGGGAAAAGCCCAGCTTCAAATAAAATTGTTCACAGAAAAGCTGACAAGCAAAAGATAAATTTAAAAAACTAAAGAGACGATGATACAAATATTAAGACTTAGGACTTTATATTATTCAGGGATCCTTAACCCCCGCCCCCCCCCCCCCCCCATCCCCATTTGGTCTTTTCCTTATAAGGTATTTGATCGTTTACCTGAAGATGTGCCAATTGTCTGATTCTATAGATCCTACAGATTTGTAGTACCTTAAATTGACACTATACCACGAGCAAGACAGTCCCAAAACGTAATTACTCTTTTAAAGCGGAATTTCTCTTTTTAGTGGCGCATCATTATTAATCAATAATGCATATGAATGAACATGCGATTCCCAAGGAATTGTCTCCTGATAAAGGACGCAATTTTTGTAATATGAATTGAAAACTGCAGCGAGCGAAGCCGGAAAATTTTCCTGAATTTGAAGCGAAATTTTATATTAATTCTTCAGATTCTGATTACTTATAAGAGCAAGATTATGTCTTCTGTCATACCATAAGCAAATTCATTTGATTTATTAAAATTCAGAGCAAATTTTTTTTTTCGAGCAACCCCCCACCCCCGAATATCAAATGGACCGTGCCTTACCTGTACCTGTTTCATTATCAGTAGATAAGGGTTAGATTACAGTTTCGAGTTACTCCGTTCTTGATCCGCACTTACATTATTTGCAAAATTAAAAAGAAAAAAAATCAGTTTTCGGAAGCGATTCAAGAAACTAACTCCAAAAAAGTGAGGGAGCTCCAGCCTCATTTGTAATCGAACAGGCTTACGTTATAATGTTTTTGTTCCTTTTCTATATGTCAGATTAATAATGAAAGTGATAAACGATTTTCGATTCGAAGCAGAGGAGAGGGAAAGGGGGGGGGGGGGTTGTTCGGTCATTCTTTATTCCTTCCCAAATCTTACATTTCCGGGTAATATGACAAATTTCAGGGGGTCCTTAAACCACCCCTCCCGATCCGCACTTGTTATAGGGGAGGGTTGGTGGTATTCGGTCTTTTATTCCTTCCCAAATCTTTTTTTTTTCATTTTCTAGGTATAAGGACAAATATCAAGGGGTCCTTAACTTCTCCCTCCCCTTCCCTCCATTCCCTCTTTCCCTCCTCTCCTCCCTTCCTCCCACCTCCTTTTCACCCTATTCAACCCCTAAAGTATAAAATGCGAAGTCTTTATTCAGGTTAATGAGAAGTGTTTAATCTAGACGAATCAATGAGAATCGTACAGAATGTTTTTTTTTTAGCTTAATAATAATGCA